>JAPQRQ010000022.1:19118897-19138376 GCA_037367365.1 Apogon talboti
ACAGGCTTGGTCCATTTGGGCATGTGTGCCTCACACCAAAGCTCCATATTTGTCTTGATTTGTCATTGATTCCATTTTTGGTTTCCAGGGTGACAGAGGATCCAAAGGGGTTTGTGGAGCTGATGGACCCAAAGGAGAAAAGGTGGGATTTTAAGACCAACAAAGACATGGGATTTAATAGGATGAAAAAAGGGGAGACATAAAAATGACTGAAGATGTGGAGATAAAAATATATATGTGCATTATGCGTCCAGTTATGGAAAACTGTAGTGAATGACAGGCCATAGGTCCTAAAAGCTAGTACATAAAATGAAGTATATGCTTTATTACATTTTATATGAGTTACATATGTTATAAAAAGTCTTTGAATGAAATGCACAAAATGTGGTATATGTGCATTTGTGTTCAGGGTGATCCAGGGATTCACGGACGATCTGGTCTACCAGGGAGAAAGGGAGAACAGGTAAACCACAGACATGTAGTTTACTGTGGGACTCTACCTGATGCTTTATAATACATTGCCAATGCGCTTTGTTTCAAGGGGGATGTTGGACCTGCTGGGGCTCCTGGTACCCCTGGGAGAGAGGGACTCGTCGGTCCAAAGGTTCGTACTGTATCACAAATGTACAAACTTTTTTTGTATAACATGAGGTGTAACAGCATCTTTTTCTATCCAGGGTGACCGCGGGTTTGATGGAGTAGCAGGACCCAAAGGAGCTCAGGGAGAAAAAGGTGAAAGGGTGAGTTTATCATTTTGGCTCCGTTCAGATCTTGCATTAACGTCCATCCTGTCAAGATCTGAATACATCATACAGAAGATATTTCAGGATACATTTTTATACGATCACGTAGGAGATGGTCTGGGACTCATTTCCCCACATCCTCTAGTTGTGCGAAAAGGCATGTGCCGTTAGACATATTGAAGGACTGAATGCTCAGCTGACACCAACGCCAGCGTCATAGTAAACTGTTGTAAATACATCTGAAATGTTCAAAAAGACCTCAAAGCTGTATCATATTATGTGTGGTGCCCCCTGAGATGCCTGAAAACACTCCACCTTTGTCACTTTTTTCTCTGCAAGGAAATAGAATATCCAATTTGCATAATGAAGTAGAAACTTATAAACATGTTTTAAGTGCTTCAAGATTAAAGGATCGCTCAGTCACGTGTCATGCAAGAGAACCAGTAATATTAAATGGAATGGTCAGAGTTTTCATGTTGATATTTGAGGTGTGGGGCCTGATTCACTGTGTCGCCTCATACAGTGAATGACAAACAGAAAACACTCTACCTTAAAATTTACTGTTAGTCACCTTCACGCAACACAGTGAATTAAACTTGCCAAGAGACATTACAAAGTCTGTTGAACTTGAAATGAACACGTGTGGTGTGTTCTAGACTGTAGAGGAACTTCTTTTTTTACATATCACAGAGGATTTTCAGGTCTAGTCAGCACTCATAATAAATTTTTTCTAGCGCCAGGTGTGAAAAGACGTACGTAGAGCTGCACACTTGTGTTCCAATATCTCAGGAGGATGGTAATACAAGCGCCTTGACTTCTTCTGCACAGTGTACATAAAGCACCATAAACAGAAGCCTCTTGTAATGTTTGTTAATACCTCCTGTATATAATTTCTGTGTTCTGCATCTGTTAGTATAACAGCTTCAGACAACCATTGAGTGCATAAAATGACCCTATCTATGCTTCATGTCTAGGGTACACCTGGCATTCCTGGCCCTCCAGGTCCCAGAGGAGCAGATGGACCTCCTGGCCCGACAGGCCCCCAGGGCTTGGCGGGTGCAAAGGGCCCTGAGGGACTCCAAGGACAAAAGGTGTCAATTAATTTTCTACATGAGATATACAGTAGAAGAAGCTTTTTATTGTACAGAAGAGTTAGGGTTAAAGTAGTATAAAAAGAGGCTAAAGATTAGAGGCAGACTCATTAATCTGCGCTAGACGTACAGGCACATGGTGTTGCTGACTGTGGCAGGTGGCTAATATTAGCCCACTCAACAGGAATAACTGACTTGGAGGGAAAATAATACTGCAAAAAATAAAAATCACACCTACCTTACTATTTCAGCCACTTTCATGTTGGATGTCACGTTTATTTTTTAGTTACTCTGATTTCCATGCTTATGATTTGAATTTCAGATTTATTTAGTTATTAGTGTGAGATGTTCATTTCAGCTTTTATTCATTTTCTAATAAAACGAAGTACAGTTCATCTCAAGCGTGTCAGGCAATTTACAAACACCATGCATCTTCCTGTTATGGCCATAAAATCAACAATGTTCCCAGATATTCACTTTCAAAATACTTTATGAGTCTTATAACATATAAACAGTAGCAGGCATAATTTAATGCAAGAGAGTGACTGTGCAGTGTGCCAATGTACGTTTCAACTTCTTATTAACTTGAGGCTGGAAAATCAACAATCTAAATTACTGGACTGTAATTTTGGGCTGGCTGCAGATTCCTAATTATGTTCTGTCAGTACATCAATGCAGAAGTCTGCATCCTGATGCAGCTTTGAAATGACAAATTTCCACTCTTCTAGAGCACACAGTAACATAAATAAATCTATAAAAAATAAAAGCAATTCTAGCAAGAAAAGACAGAAGTAACAATTACCACACAAAAGGAGCAGTCTGAGGTGTCCTTTGGGTCCTAAAGGTAATGACGAAGATGAAATCTTTGTCTTTGACTGAAAGAATACAGTATTTTTGTATTCCTGCTTAGTTTGTTGGTGCACTTCTGCCTCCTCTTTCATGTTCACCTGACGGTAGTTGTGTTTGATTTCTCTGTTGCTTGCTTCCTTGTGATTGACAGCTTAATGGACCTTTGACTGGCTTGTCTCCTTCATCATGAAGTGAATAAATAAAGCTGGTGACAGGAAAGTAGAGCCATATTAAGTCTGGATGGATGCACCTTTTTTCAGTCTGAGGCACATTCTCAATTCAGCCTAGATGCATAATTTTCCAAAACTAATGTTTTCTTTTGATGTAACCTTAAAGGAGAACAGAGAGTCTGATCTGCAGGACTGGAGAAACTCAGAATAGATAAAAACCTGCAAACCTAAGAGTAATGTGCAACAAATCCTGTACAGACACAGAACAGAGGTACATACATGGTATATATTTGCATTACTATGTTTGAAAACAGTTAATTTGTGTGATTCATTGATATATTCATTTAGGCGACATTTACTGTATGTGTCAGTAATTGCAGAGCTACATTATGACAACAGGACAGGAGAATTCATGTCTGTGTTGTAATGAGAATATCTAAAGTAGAGATGAGCTTGAATTCTTATTTATAGAGATGCCTTAGCTTTTGTATTTGAATATTTATTTTTTAATATGAATTGTTGTTTTTAACATAGTTTGAATACACTGTGTGAGACTGATGCAGAGAGTGTATAGCCATTGGACAACAGTCTTACATTAGCTGAAGACTGACACACAATGAAAATGCACTCATAAAAACAATAAAAGAAGAAATTACACAATAATAGGTCAAGCGTGGCGTGTGGTCGTGAGCCCGCCTGGCCAGGGGGTGTCCCCCTAGAGTGGATGGGTTGGATTTTCTGAGACCCTGCGATATCAGTCCAATCCTGACCCTCTCTTGACCGGGTCCTGGCTCTTTCCTGGTCGGGGATATGAGGCAAATATACACATTCATAGGACTCAAGACTGTATTGTGGGATTTCAAGATTTATATTATATATTCACAATTTTTTTACAGGGTTTTTTTTTTGTTGTTTTGTGTATAATGATATAGTGATTTTTTTTTTACTGTTGTTTTGTGTATAATGTAGTAATTTTTCTTTTAACCCTCCTTAATCTACTTCAACTATCATATAATACTATATGACTACTATTCTTCTTCTTCTTCTTCTTCTTCTTTGTAGTAGTTGTAGTACCACTACTATTGATATTAAGGATGATAACATGGATGAATGCTATATAGAAACTTATGTGCATATATTTGCATATGCACAGGCACATCCTCCCACACACGTGCACACATACACATGGATAACTGTAGTATACAACACCCACTGTAACTTAACACTCTGAGTGAGAATGGCTTCATCAACGCCACCAATCTCGTCTTTGCCTTATTTTGTCGTACTGTTTTGCTTCTTTCTCCCCACTTACCCTCTCCCATCTGTAAATACTGACACCTAACTGAACTTTGCAAGAAAAATATACAGAATATACCGTGCAGATCCATTCTCATGAAATCACAGTACACTACAGTTAAAACAAATTGTAAAAATGGCTATAGCTGTGGTTTGCTCCTAACCAGCCCTTAGCCCTTTTGTAAAAATGTTCTATAGTTGTAGTTAGTTTAATTTCAGTTGTGACATGTGTTTTAGACCAATACATAACGTAGATCATTTTGTTATTTTTGTTGTGAAGAAGGTTGTCATTTTCCATACTCTCCCTGTTGTATTCACTTTTTTAGTTTTGTTTTTTAAGTCTAGTTCATGCCTCATTTTTGTGGTAGAGATGTTTTGGGCTGTAATGCTCTTTTTTTTTTTTTCTTGTCTGTCAGGGAGAGAGAGGGCCGATTGGTCCTGCCATGATCGGCCCTCGTGGTATCCCAGGAATCCCAGGAGAGCGGGGAGAGGCGGTCAGTGTCGCACTTATTTCCCACTGTTTCTTGTTTATTTTCTTTGCAGCTGTGTCTGATATAACATTTCCTTCTTAGGCTGACACTTTCCTGTGAACTTTATCAACATTACAAGAAAGTATAATATGATACAGCACTAAATAGCTTGCTTCCAAATTACATATTGATTTAGATTTTGGGTGAAATGTTGCTTTGTAATCTTCTTGCTTCTGCGAGACAGGCTTCATAGCCACAAATTGGTTATTTAGAATGACAACCAGATATTATGTAAGCTGTATTAGCTTTAGTTTAAGGTAAAATGTCACTGGGAAACAGGATGTCAATAATGCGAAACCCAGTATTTAATATTTCAGTGTGTCTCCCTATTATGGTAAAAGTCACAACTGCTGATTTAACCTTTCACTTTGACTTTGCATTCAGTTCATGTGCTACACATTGTCTCAGTCTAATGAATTAATATGCTGCGAGCCTCTCTGTGGGTCGTATATGTGCTAATACCTGTCCACGTTGCAGGGAGAGATGGGCCCAGATGGAGCCAAGGGAGACAGAGGAGAGCCAGGCATGACGGTCAGTGCTTGATCCTTACCGCAGGGCTGAATGCGAAGACACTGACGCTGACACTGATCAGCACGCAGCCATACAAAAAGTTGATATTTGGGTCGTGCTTGTAAGTGTTTGCTCTGTTCCCCTCTTTATTTTGAACGCAGGAGGATGAGATCAGACAGTATGTTCGCTCCGAGATGAATCAGCACTGTGGTGAGTCTTTCATGCGGCTTGAATTGCTAATATGGTTCTGAGTTGTCCCCAAGTTCGGCTCTGGATGTAATC
Organism: Apogon talboti; assembly: GCA_037367365.1. Lineage (NCBI taxonomy): Eukaryota > Metazoa > Chordata > Actinopteri > Kurtiformes > Apogonidae > Apogon > Apogon talboti. The sequence goes on from JAPQRQ010000022.1 coordinate 19,124,369, forward strand.
ACAGCAAATGAATCACAGCCGCAGCTAAATTTCATCAAAGACGGTGTAGAGAAAAGTGTTGTGTTGACTCTGTAAACTGACCTGCATTCTTCCCTGTCTTTCTGCTTCCTTCCTTCCTGTCCATCTGTCTGATACCCAGCGTGTGGAGGTGAGTGAGTTGCTCGACTGCAGCAGAGGAGAGGCGGTCGGACAGAAGGGCTGTGATTTAGCATGAGTCACAGCGGTATCCTGTTCCACATATGCTGTAGAGTTATAGTGAGAGCAGTCAGTCTCATTTATTATACATTTTAAAAAGCTGGAGTGTGAGTGCCCTCCATTAGCAAATGCGAACACTTAAACCATGAAATGCTGCATCATTTAAGCGTATGAACACAAACGAAAATCTGCAGATAAATAATATAACATTAATATTATTTATTTCCACATGGAAATTTATTACATGACGTGTATAGTGTATGCACCTATATCAGTGATGATATAGATGATAAGTGATATGTGTTCCTATATCCTTGATATATGAATGCATAAGTTTATGACATATATGAAGATTTCTTATGTATATACACAGATCAGCCAAAACATGTCCACTAACTGGTGAAGTGGTAATAATCTTGATTATCTCATCACAGTGGGAGCTGTCAGCAGGTGGGATATATCAGGCAGCAAGTGAATGTTAAGTCCTCAACGTCCTCACATATATTCCTGTTGGACCCATGTCAAAATTACTCAGATCCTAACACCTGACCGTTTCACCGCTTCAGACACATCAACTTTGAGGAATAAATGTTCGCTTCCAGCCTAACCTATCAAACAGACTGAAAGGTGCCATTGTAATAAAACCATCAACATTATTCCCACTTCACCTGTCAGTGGTCGTAACGTTATGGCTGATCACTGTACATACTATACATGTTTTCACTTCATACGTACATATTATTCATATATGAAAAACAGCATACAGTATGTGCATACTGTATATTATGTGTTCACACATTAATGCCTCAGTCATAATTTTAATAGTTATTATGAATTATGTATTAAATGTAGATGAGCCAACAGTCTTGAAAAAATTAATTTTAAACATGCTCCGATTAACATCAGGAGGATAAAACTTAAAGATGTACTGCACTAAATGTTTTTGAGACATTGGGCAAAACTTCCACAGTTAGCTTTTAGGATATGTACAGTATTCCATTCAGATGTGACTCTGCTGCTCCTCTGCACAGCCACAACAGCACTGAAGTGCATCACATTGTGTATATTTATATTTAACTATTTGATTTGGACTGAGAGGAGAGAGTTCAGGCATTTCACACAGGATTTGGCTCCTTTAAGGAAAAAAAATCTCAATGGTAAACTTTGAGAAAAGTTGAACTAAGTGTTTGCTAATGAATGCATGACTGCATCAGTGAATCAGCAAAATAACAGCAGTGTGATAAGTGATGGTGAGGCAGGCTGTTAATAAATATGCAGCATTACGACGGAAGCCAACAGTTTCCTCATATTTAATGATCGTGATTTATAATCACCAAAAAGTGGTTGTGTGGTTTGTAACTTACAAGTGAGTATGTCTGGTCAAATCACCTCTGATTTGACATGGATTCTGACTTGAGTCGACACAAGTCTCTGCAGCAATGACTTGAGTCCAGAAAGGATTACAAACTGTTTTTGGAAGTGTTCTTCGCTGGTCAACCAATTTATAAAGGAGTCATAAGAAAATTTTAAGCTGTTTGAGGTGCGCACATATGTTTGCATTCTTCTAAATTGTTGACCGGTCTTGCAAAAACTGTAAATCCTTTCCGGTGTAATGATGTGTCTTGTGGTCAGCTGGTGCGAATGCTGGAATGGTGGACTGATGTTTGTGTTGCTTTGGTGTTGTTGGCTTGTTGTTGTGTCTAACTGTTTTACTACTTGAACGTTCTGTCCTTTTATTTCTCATCATTTTGCCTTTCTGGTCCCCTCTTTTCTCCTCCCTGTATAACACTGACCCGGTCCCTCCCTCGGTGTCCCCGTTTGCTCCTTCTTGTCCTTTCTGGTTCTTTCAGGTTCAGGGCCAGCCACTCGGCCCCAGCCAGCGGCCAGAGCTATGCCTGTACCAGAGAAACAGCTGGTCGTAAAGGGTGAGGAGGGTGAGTGTGTCCGTCCACGGCCATGCTTGTTAGCCTCAGTCGGTCTGTCTGTCCGTCGGTCTGTGTGTCTGTCTGTCCCTAACGAACAGGAGGTGCTGTGTTTGGAGTCTTCTGAGTGCTGGGTGGTTTTCTGATCAAGAAAACAGAGGACTCCATTGTGTTTTACAGTCACTTGTTTCTGATCATCATAGTTCATTGGGGTCATCACTGGTCTGTTAGTTTTGGACCAGTTCCTCTTCTCCATATAGAGCCTGTTAGTAGGACGTTTCATTGTTCTCTTTCTGTGAATTATTATGTTTTACAGGGTTTCTGTCATTAAAAATCTTTAACAGTCTAAACTCCAATCATTTAACATGTAGAACTTACAACTTTGACAGGTTTTGAAAGTACATTTTGTTATTAACTTTTTCAACGTTGCTCTCATATGAGTCTCTCTTTTAAGTTGATTTGGGAAAACAAATTAGTGTGTAGTGGTGTGGTGTGTGGGTATCTGCTCTCATGAAAGTTAGAGTTATTTCTAAATGTATTAAGTTATATTTGTTTCTTCTTCTTACATGAACCAGTGCAAGTTGAATTTTCGGTTGGGTGATGCCTGCTGAAAAGAGCAAATTTGAAGCCTGGTGCACAGTGTGTAGCAAAAAGCCCAAATTAGGACCTTTGGGTAAAAAAGGATTGGAGTTGCATGTTAAGTCAGAACAACTGCTGTAAAAAGCCACTAGCAAATGCCCGCCATTAGCCATTGTATTCACAATGAGAGCATTACAAATGTCAGACTCTGATGTATAGGCATGAAATAAGTCTGATGAAGTCTTAAATCCAAGTGGCTGAAAGTTCAGCGACTTCAGATGTTTTTGAACATTTCTGCACACAGAGAAGGCTATGAATTTTTTCCCCTCACCATCTCTTACACTGTCACCATCCTAAAGAGGGATCTCAGAGACGACAGGAGGCTGGATAAATAAGATCGACAGGAAGAAAAGTGAACCTTCCCTTTAACCCATAAAGACCCAAACATCCACCAACAAACAACCATCTACTGATCTAAACTGTTTAATACCTATTGATCCTCTAATCCTATCAATACATGTAAATAATAGATGTAAAATACAGTTTGTCATCTTTTCATGGCCATCAGATATGACCCATTTGGATGTTCAGAGGCTCTGTAGTTACCGTGGAAACACCGTCATCTTCTACAGCATTGATTCACCAGTAAAACCCATGGGGTTGGATCAATGACAGTGGATGGACACCCTTGTTTTTATGTTCAGTTAATGATAGATTTTATTGAAAAAGTCACTTTTTCTTCAGTTTTCTCTGTTTATGATAGAATAACCCTCTACCTTTATCTGAGCTTTATGAAAATCTACATGATCAGTGAATTAAATATAGGAAAATACATGATTTACACTGAAAAAACTCAAAATAAAGATGATAATATTACAATAAATGGTGATAAACCACTTAGGAAAGGTTACATATAAAGCAAAATTAATTTGGGAACTGCCACAAAACTAGCACTGCGTCTTTAAGGGTTAATGTAGCCGATGGATTTCTTTCCGCCTTAAGCTCACAGTGTAGCAGCTTCAGGTTTAAAGAAAAGGAAAGGGTTCTCTCATTTGTGTTGTGCCACTGCCACTTTCAGGTCGAGAACTTCGTGTGGTGGTGAACACCAACGACCCAGACTATGAGCACATTTATTCCATCGAGGCCTACGACGACCCCTTGGAGGAGCTGCTATACTTCGCTCCATCTGCCAACCAGAGTGATGGTACTGTGCTTCAAACTGTGTCCAACTCACTTCTTTCTGTAAAAGAGTCCATGCCCACTGCGCAGTGAAGTAACACCTTCCCACACACTGAGCACTGCCTAATTAAGACAGCCTGTTCTCATGGATGTTTGTGAAATGAGCATAATATCTTAAATACTTTCTTCAAAGTGAAAGTCATATTTTCTCTGTAACATAAGAGTTAGAAAATACTAAATGCTCAGCTTCAGCAATGACCAAGATCCTAAATTGAAAAGAAAATGATGGATGTGTCAGCTTTTATAAACTATATTATATGGCATGATAACAGTGTTGAGGTTTTCTAAGTCCACACATTCAAGGGGGTAGGTAATATGTTTTGACCAAAAGACTTGAAGGAAAAGATAAAACACAGTTGGATTTTCCATTAATTTAATTAGTATGATGACCCTAACATTAACCAAGTCTGATTATGTCCTAAAACTTAATGTTTATCTCGCTTTTTCATGTGATAAACAGAAGATGGCATGTCAAATTTGTGCCCATTCCCCATAATTCAGTTTATTCAACCAGCGTATAATCCAATTTGTGGCAGAAAAGCACATGTCATACTATGTGTTGGTTTTTCACTTTGTGCTCTTTTCATGACATTATGAGACTGTGGTGGTCTTGAGTGTTTCTCACACAGCTCGCTACAAGTGCACCCTATTTAGAGTCTGTGACCTTTCATGTTTGTAGTGTAGATGTTAATCTGTGTCCCCCGTGTTGTCACATTAATGTCCTTTTCTGTTTTTTGCTGAGTGCTTTGTTTGTTCATGTTTGTGTCTATATGTGTGTGCATTATGTGTCTATGTGTTGACAGGTGAGGCTGTCAAAGCAAAGTCTGAGAAAACAGTTGAAACAAAGAAATCAGACAGTGCTGATGTTCAGAAAGCAGCAAGAGTCGATGTTCAGAAAGCAGACACAGTTAGACCTGTGACAGCAGTCAAGTCCAAAACAGTCAGGTCCAAGAGGAGTGTCAAAGTGGAAGGTAAAACCAGTTTATGCACTGCTGTTCTGTTAAGGGATTTATTAAGGGATACTTCTTCCTGTCTGCATGTTTCAGTGCTGTTTTCATTGCCTGCTTTGCTGCTTCAAGTTATATGCATTCTGCAAGTTGGTAGAATGGTAGATGAAATAGAAACAGATAATGAAATCAGTCCTAATTGAACCCTTTCATCCATCAAATGTAAAATTCAGAAGAACAGATGGGTTTCATGATCATTGATTTTTTTACATATACAGTATATAAATCAACTTATGGACCAAATATGGTTACTCCATTGACCTTATTTTTCTACATGACATTAAAACATTTTTTAAATTTCACAAATGTAATAAAGTCTTGTTATGTCCTCCAATAACACACTAAGATTGACATTTTCAATTTCAGAGTATTTCTATAAGTGCCCTATAAAGGGTTAACAAGAAAAAATAACAAAACTAAATTCTTGACAGTTTCAACATGTCATGTCCTGGATGTGTTTCATTATTTTGCTGAAACAACCAGTTTTGACCTCGATGAAACAAAGCATGTGCAGAACAGAGCATGTGGGTTTGGAGAATGGAACAATACTTGGCAGAGTTCAATGACTTCAGAGTGATTCTTAATGCAATATATGACAAATGCAAGGGGTGAACAAAAACTTTTTTTCACCACCCTATTTGTATTCAAAGGGGAAACTTCACATTTGTTTGTGTGTGTGTGTGGGGGGAAATGGTTTTAGTTTTTAGTTATAATAAAGTCAACCAAAAACACTTCTGTTTTCAAACCTTCAGGCCAATCGATAGCCAATCATAATGATCCAATAATAAGTATGTAACATGTCATGAGACAATGAAACTGATGTTTTTATGAGATGAAAATCTTATACTGCTGCATTTCTAGTGGGTTCTCTGTCCCTCCCTTTATTTCTGCTGCTGCTTATTTTTGTATGGCCTGCTCTTTTCTCATTAGTTTACTCCTGTCATTAGTTTAGTTTTCTCTTTGTGAGTACACTCTTGTCACGTGTGTGTGTGTGTGTTGTGCAGCTCCACACCGGTGCCAACTGCCCATGGATGAAGGGAGCTGTGGACGATACACTTTACGCTGGTACTTTAACAGTCAGGTTCAGGCCTGCAGACCATTCATCTACAGCGGCTGTGAAGGAAACGACAACCGCTTCCTCCACCCGGAGGAATGTGTGGACATCTGCCTCGGGGCAGTCGAAGGTAGGCATACACACACACACACACATACTGTATGTACACTTACATTGAGTTTCTAATTGAATGTATGTGGCCTAACATCTGATGTGTTACGCAGGTCCTCGTCCCTTAAAGAGAGCACGATGATTGTGGCCAACTCCTCCTCACCACGAGAATGTTAGCCTTTACATAGCTTTTATCAATCATGTGTAGGTGGTAAAGATATATTTTTGTTTATTTATTGTTTGTTTAACCAAATTCCAGAGCTTCCTTGCTTTACCTAAAACCAATTGAAAACACACAATTGTATTTATAAAGGGTTAAAAAAGGATATTGATATCTTTTTTTGCAGTAGGGAGAATAACATTTGCACACTGAAGCAGAGCGTCTTTGTTTTTTTCACACTACACCCTGTTTTTCACACATAATTTGCTATAATTTTGTGGTGCTATTGTACTTTTGTTTGTTTTGTGTTGCAGTTTTACAGCCAATGGCCAAACTACCTGACACCTAACAGTGTAATGTAATATTTCTGAACTAAATACCAGTTTATAGAGCGAACAAATGGCAGCAGATCAGCTAAGGAGTGCTGTTTCACAAACACAAGTGTCAAAATTCAAGGCTGTGTTATGAGACCAGAGAAGAAGAGAGAGTTAAGATTCATTCTTATAACTGAGAAGTCATAACTAAGACACAACCAAATTAAGGAATACTAATAGTGACAGGAAGAACTCCATTAAAACAGACACATGCTGCTAATTAGTATTGAACTTACTATGACTCATTTGTCAGTGCTTTTTTAATTCTGACTTGAGAAGCGGTGCCTTGAATAGTAATATATCTATGGGGAAGTCTAAAAAAACACAACCTTCATTAGGACAAACCAAGAAGATGCTGTAAAACACTGCATGCATTCCAGAATATTTTGTGAAATAAAATAAGTGACATGACCTCAGCATAGTATATGGATATTGTGCTAAAAAGTGTTTTCTTTGTTTTCCAATGCCCTTTATTCTGTGCTCCGCTTTATAAAAGAACCAGCTGTGGTGTCTAGAGGTATTTTTCCATAGTGTAGATGAGCATTTCGAAGTTTTCTCATAATGATAGCCTTCCAGTTATGTTCCTCAGCATTAAACTGTAGGAGTTGCTTGTAATCTTTAAAAGAATATATGTTATATCCGTTTTGATTGGTTTATGCTATTCTGAAGAACTACGTCTTTAAACGCAATCATATTCTGTATATTTGAGCATTTCTTTGGATTACAAAAGTGAAACTACTGAGTGAATTATTAGGTTTCCATAAAGCTCAAGTCCATGTGAAATTATGTTTTATTAATTTGTTACAATTTAACGGACAGTACAGCATCATTATATAACAAACAACACTACAGAGAGTGTCAGTGTAGTCCAAAAATGCACATTTTTACTAACTGTGGCACTTAGCAACTGAGTTTTAAGCTCAGTGACTTGACTTCTTGCTTGTTGAATTCTCCTCCCAAAGGCAACTTCTTTTTCCAATATAACTGTAATTAGTTAAATCATGAGATAACCGTGTTAATCTAAGTCTTAGTTCAGTCTATCCCTGGCTGTCGCTGATGACCATAAAACCTCCTCTCTGCTCTAGGAAACAGAATAATTACTACGCAAACACAAAATATGTTGTGCTATCATTATGAATATAGTTCTATCATTTGTGTTAAATATGAAGAATCAAGCACAATATTCTGCCAATGTTTGTACATGTTGTTTTATTATATGGGGGGAGTTGTGTTTCTTCACAACTGCATGTTTACCTGCCAGAAAAAGGTGCTATTTCAAAGGTATTTTTATATTGTGTATCAAAGATGGAAGCTTGTGTTTTGAGACATTTATAAGCATTTTTAATAAACCACGTTTGGATAACCTTTATTTATTCTTTCATTTTATTTATTCGTCAGCATGTACTTGTTGGAATAATAATGTAACACGAAAATATATAGAAAATATATGTGTATGTACCCACTCCATTGCTCAAGTACACCTAAACACGTGGCCTGCGAGCAGACAACTAAAATCAAAGAATAAGTCTCCGTTTAATTCAAATAATGTTGACACTTGTGTGCGTGTTTGAAGATCGACGCAGGAATTGAACATCTCCAATCATAGCAATTCTTCCAGATAATTTTTCAATCAATGGGGTTAATGTAGAAGATGAGGAGAAAAGAAATCAAGTGTGTGCCCGTGTGTGTGCCTGTGTGACTGATCTAGACGTTCTAATTTCATCAGCATATTTTATTAATGAGAGGATTTTCTGCTTGTTGGCCACGACTCCTCCTCCCCTGGTTTTCCATGCTCTGTGCCCTCTGCTGATTTCCCCTGGTGGGAGAAACACTGACTCCGTATTCACTTCATCACACATCAACAGGCCTCACACAGCGCCACCGTCAACTCCTCCTCTCCCCTTACCTTGACTTTAATTTCACAAAGTTATCTCCGTCAGCGCCTTGTCACGCAGTAGGCCTGCAGAGACTGTATGGCAGCTTTAACATATGCACACGGTGGCAAAGACAAGATCACACAGTGATTTTGCATGTAAAGATAAACGGGTGAAAAGGTCTTTGAACTGTTCAGGTATTGGGCAAAGGCCACTGTACACAAATGTAATGCCAAAATATACCACATCCTGCCGAACACTCATCAAGATATGGGAAGCTAACATTGTTTGTGGAGGTTACTGTATAATTAGCTAACTTTCTTTAAATGGTAGCTGAATTTGATTGACTAATGGCAGAGCTGCTTGCCTCTATAAATGTGACATATCTTAATATGATAACTTGTAAAAGACACAAATTAAACTAGAAAAGCGCTCATGTCAAACCTCTGTCAATACCAGTAATCCGCTCTATTCACTCCACAATATTATTAAACCACAAATTATGACCTTTGTTTTTCTTGCATTTGACATTTGGTACCAAAACTAATTTAACTAAAGACTTTCAGACTAAAGATGGAAGACTCCAGTCTGTAAATATTTCAGGACCTCGGGTTAATTGAATGAAGACCAGAGGCTGATCTGTTTGCCTGGAGTCCTATGGGAGAGGAGGTGCAGCTCACTTAATAAACTATTAACTATTTTGGGAAAAATGTTGGTTCCATTACAATTACAATGAATAGCCAATTACAGCACCACATAAGATCTGACATTTTAATTTAGCATATTGTGATATAAGGTCTACAGTCTGTCATGTAGCCAGAACATGGACCAGACACATAAGCATTTTTATATCTTTTTTCATATCACCAAAACCAAGTTATCACAAAACTCACCAAACTTGTCACGAATCTCCATCACAGCTAAGAGTGATTTATTTCATTCTTTTACATCTGTGCATGTACAAAACAAAGAAATTGTAGAAAATGGAAGTGACATAGTCAAACATGAGTGGAAGAGAATAATAGGAACTTTGAGTCGTACATCACTATGTATGTGGTCCAAAAGAAATCCAATAATGGACTGAAATGTCTAAACCAGGGTTTTTTGATTATTACATTTATGAAGTACATGTAAATGCGTCAGATCTGATTATTATAATTATCTCATTACTCCTCGTTATGAGACTTTTATGGTCATGTAAATGGGTTTATTGTGCTATGATGGCTCACAGTAACAGGCAGGAAGCTTAAGATAATTAGCTGAAGATTTACCATTATATTTTCATCAACACAGAGAACAACCAGATTGGAATCTTCTGTCTTTAGTGTGAATATCATTGGTTTGAATGATTAACTTTTCTACTGCACTGTAGTTGATCTGGGACTCTGGACTCTCCATGTGTCAAAAAAGAAAATAAAAAACAAGTTGTGGTTATACTATTATTTTTTTTTTTTTTAATGGATCTGTTCCATAATTTAAGTGGTTCCTCCTTGGCCCATGTCTTACCTTTCCACCAAGTTTCATGAAAACCAGTGAGGTAGTCTGCGTGTAACCCTGCTGATTAACACAAGTGATTATTGAACTTCCTTGTCAGACGTTATTATGCTCCAAAAACTTGTAAATTCACTAGTTTCTTTCAGGGTGACACTGGAATGCTGTGAAAAAGTCACATAAAAAATATATGAATTGCAGAGAACACTAAACAGCAAACAATGAGTCAACCAAAACATCAAATCCGCATGTCAGAGTTTTAATATGCTGTGATAACATCCTTTACTCCTTTGGGAAGGGTTTTATTAAGATTTGCAGAAACCTGGCAGGGATTTGCTCCCAGACACAGGAGCATTACTGAGGCCAGGTACTGATGCTGAGCAATAAGGCCTGGCTCAGTGCCCCAGTACATCCCAAAAGTGCTGCATGGGGTTAGGTTTATATCTCAGTAAAAGGTCTACTCCTCCAAATCAAACTGGAAAAATGCTTTATAATCTTTAGGAATGTGTGATATGCATGGGATCTTTGTCAAACACACATACAACTAATCAAGATACATTTACAATTAAGACTAATCTACTTGAAATGGTATGGTAATGTGGAGTCAATATAATGAAACACTTTCCCTGTTATAATAAGACTTCTTACAGACAAAGCATAAGAGTTTTTACACATATAAATGGATAAAACATTTCTCTAACGCTCTAAAATATTCCATGCTTGAGAACTTTTTAGAAGTGGGGTCATCTATTATTTGTGAAATTGGACTTGTGATAACAACATAAATGAGCCGATTTGTTTTTGCACTTCTTTGAGCTATTCTCTAAATAATGTAATAATGCAGGTGCTAAACAGCATAGTTTCTAGTCAAATAAGACCAACGAAAACCCAAGCACTTAAGCCCACCACAAACTGAAGGAAACCATGCAAATAATCTCTATTCTCTAACATGAAACTTAAATTTATTCTGGCTTGTGTCGATTATGCATTATGTATGAATTCATGTATAGTTTGTCACACTTCTCTGCTTCCTGCCTTTGCTTCAATCTGCTCAATCCATCTTGTGTGTGTGTGTGTGTGTGTCTGTGCGTGTGTGTGTGCGTGTGTGTGTGTGTGTGTGAACATTCACTGGCACACATGGGTATTTCATCATGATTCGTGTGTGAGAGATACATTTCACATATCCTAAAAATAGCAGCCGTCACTGATTTCAACAGACGTAATAACTAGTCAGCTTTACACAAGGCACCAAAGCCTTTGGAGCAGTCTTGCGAGTCTTTTTAAAGGACATGTGAGGATATTCGTGTTAGTATGTGGGGAGAGGCTGGGTATCGAAGACTGACTGCAAACTTTTGGTTTCTATGAAACAAGGCTATAGCTCTAATAGCCTTAACTAATATGATATTCAGCCTGTGTTACCTCTGGGGCTTCTGTGAGCTCGTACTCTTCAAACACTCAGACACACATGGATTTTGTGGCTCAAGGTTGTCCTTCACAGACCTATGCTAATGTGTATGTGATTGTTGGATATATAATTTAATATGAACGCCTCACTGCATTTATGTGCTGAACTATATTTGACGTTATTAATTCCCTTTCTTCTGGAATAAAACGTGAACTCAGAGTGGAATATATTTGAAACTCTGTCCAGGGCTGCTTTCATCTGCATTTTTAACACAAGGGGGGAAATGCATGAAGTGTTACCGTTCTAAATAAAGGTACAATTATGTTAAAATCCATTTAAAAACCTGTGACCTTTCAAGGGTATTTCAGCGCCACCATGATCCTTTGGTTGATGTGTATTGGGTCTTGTGGAGGACAATCCTGCACACGTTGTGAGTACAATGGTGGCTCCCTCTGTCTGCAAGAGCCAGAACTGTGGCGTATCACCCCGCTCGGATGTAGAGTATGCAGAAACACGTTTAGGAGTTGTTCATTTTTCCTCTTCAGTGACCTTGACTGTTTAAAGCCCCAGGGTCTTGAGTTGGCAGCGAGCTCAATTGGTAGAACCTCGCCAAGAGAAAGGAGCAAGCCAAAGTCTCTCACTCTGTCACTCCTCTCACTCTTACTCTTGCTCTTTTTTCTGCCACCCACTTCCCTCCTCAAGTACAAAGGCTGTTGCTATAGCAATGAAACATGCTAGAAATGTGCTCAATCTCACTTTTACCCTCTCAGTCATATTAGCATACGATAGCATATGATACGTATCACTTGTGTCTTCATGTACCCATGCTTTGCTTGCTGGTCTTTGCTGTTCACAGCAGATTCCTTAATGCTCTGACCCCATGCTTTATCTGTTTTATCTCATGGAGTTTGTGAGTGTGTCCTTTTTACTTCAGCACTCAGTTGATGTGCCAGTCTAAGCATTTATTCAGTGTATTGATCTGAGCATTTGGGTTAACCTCCCTGTGGTTGTGTCTCTACAGAGCACTTTCACACAGTGTAGTTTTGATTAGACACACCAGCTGCTCTCCGCTCTACTCATATTCAAGCGACTTAAAATGCAGAGTTTTTCCTCATAGATTTGAGCTTGATGATGAGTTTCAAATATTTTTGGGGGGGAGGAAATACACAACATGCTAAATAAAAGCCACAGAGGCATTAGCTGTACATTAACTGTGTCTCATTTAGAGGCTTTTGCACGGAGCAGCACTTTGATAGCGTTAGGCTTCGTCTCCCTCCAGTCCATTGTCTTCTCATACTAACAGGGAACAGCTGAGGTGTTGTTTACTTTGTTTGATTTTCCTCCAGCAGATGAGTCAGCTATTAGCATATTCTCCTGGTTTTGGCAGTGATGAGCACAGGCCACCTGAGTATCACAATGCCTTAGCATTATTAAAAGGCTCTCAAGGGATGTCTCAGGCGCATAAACCCAAATTAGCATATGCCATTTCTCATCTCGCCCTGCTGTCATTCAACAGCCCATTCTTTGTCTCAGTTTAGGCTCAAACTACTGTCAGCTTGAGATTTTTTTTAGTTTTTTTCGTAGCTCAGTCCATCCCATCTTTGGCCTCTCTCCTTCAATCTTTCTGCCCTTCAGTGATCCACTTCCCTCTCTTGACTGTTAGCAAATCTGTAATCTGTAATTTTGCAGCTGACTAGGAAGCAGAGAGTGGTGGAAATTATCAGTTATTGGAAGAGAGGGAGATGGCAAAAAAGATAAGGTCATGTAAGGCACTCCTTGCTTTCTGGAGCTAAAACACCTAGACCTACTGCTGATATGTTTGTGACATAACAGCGTGGCAAGACCCTACTGGAGCTATCAGGTTTGATTTTACTGTTGAGTTTTGCATTGGTTTGACCTGTTTACACTTCCAATTCACTTTTATCTCTATTTTAATAGTTCAATTTATAAGATGTAGGGGGTTTATTGTAATGCTAATAGTAATTGACCCTTAAATTAGCCCCTTCCTAAAAAGTCTGGTTTTTTGTTTGTTTGTTTGTTTGTTTTAGTGATTCAACCTTTGTTTAACATGGAAAATGCCACTGAGATTAAGAACCTCTTTTTCAAGAGAGTCAAGATCAAGTTTCTGTAATCACAGTTTCTAAAATGCCATAAAGACATAGACAGAAGGCATTGAAATATGCATTTGAGAGGTCCTTTTATAATCAGGCTTTAGTAACATGTAATATATAAAAACTCCCAGCTGTATGCAAAAAATGACAAGTGTGTCTAAAACGTCTTACTAGTGTTGCTATAATGTGGTGTGCAGTGTTTATTCCACCTGATACACAAACACCATGCTTAATTTTAACATGAGTAACCCATAAATAATGTTCATCTTTCTTTGTTTGCTAACAACTGTGGGCTAACTAAGTGAGCTATCATAATTTAGAGTTAGTTTTACCTCAAGACCACCAGATTGAAGGTGCTCCACTCTCACCTACCATGTTGTACCATGAGTGTGGGCTGAACATGTAGAGTCATCCATCCATCCATCCATCCATCCATCCATCCATCCATCCATCCATCCATCCATCTATCTTCTAAACCACTTTATT
>JAPQRQ010000022.1:19138476-19166991 GCA_037367365.1 Apogon talboti
CATCCATCCATCCATCCATCCATCCATCCATCCATCCATCCATCCATCCATCCATCTATCTTCTAAACCACTTTATTTTCTATAGAGGGTCGTGTGGGTGCTGGAGCCTATCCCAGCTACCTATGGGCAAAGGCGGGGTACATCCTGGATATGTCATCAGTTCTTTGCAGGCCTTGTAGAGTAACCCCTTATACCATAAAAGCTCAAAATGGAAAAAAAAAAAGCAACATTATCTCCAACAAGGGCCTTTAGCATTTTTAGTGGCCACTGTAGGGATGGGTAAGGTGAGGTCTATTCAACTGCTCACAATCTGCACTTTCACTATTAGATGCCAATAAAGATTACACATTGAACCTTTAATGTAATGGTTGTGAGATCTAACTTCATTCCCTTAATGACTCAGATTGTGCTATAGCTCAAGACCCATGGGATCATTACCTGAATGACTGTTTGTGCCTCTGCTCACTAACCAACCTCATTTCACCACTGCAGCTTCCCTAAGTAATTGGGTATTGATTCATTAAAATCAGTGTTAAGTATGACTTGCCTGTTGTGAGGTTTGTTGCAACAATTTAACTTTATACCACAGCAGTAAGGCATAACACAATAACAATAATTCAGAGGAACAGTGGCTCTTAAGGAAGACTAGCGAGGTGAGACAGATTGTTTCCTTCTCATCGCTGTAGATGGATGTATGGAAGCTGTGAGAACCTATCAGTTTAAATCAGTGGGCTTCGGGGCTCTATCTCTCTTATTCAGCAGATTATCTATAGCAGGCTTCAAATCATATCTTCACGCCAAATCAAATGGCACCCTACAGCTTTTGTTAAAAGAAAAGAAAACACTGATACCAGTTTGTAGAATTGGCTTGTATACAGTGTTTGAGGCGAATGACCGCAAGCTATTATGTCGTTTCTTTGCATTCAGGATGAATATAGCAGGTACTTGCTTTTTGCTGTGCCGGAGAAGTGAAGTGTAGCTGATGGGGATGGGAGGGAAGTGACAGGCAGTATGTGTGGTTGAAGAACAGGAGGGCTGGGCAGACAACAGGACTGTAGATGTCAGACGCTGCCCAGGGAGAGTAGACCACACAGGCAGGGGTCAGGAAGGAAGGACCACGGAGTGCAAGCATGGGAGAGTTTTGAAGTGACAGGTCAGTGCACGTCTCATCTTCCATCCATCATATCACACGGTCCCTTTGTGGGTCAATCAAACCAGAAAAGTCTTGACTGAATTTGACGGACTGCAGGAGGACAGGTGAATGTGTAGTGAAGCAGACACCTGGGTTCACTTGTGTATACGGGACTTAAATACCATCCAAGCACATGAAAAGATGTGCGTACGTCATGCAGAAAGAAGAAACTTTGACCTGCTGGACATATATGTCAATTTCCAACTTAAGTCAGAGTTAGTATGGTTAAAAGTATACTGAAATATGAAACATTTCTCACTTACTTGCAAAAATTTCAATCCTTGTCCCTCTATGCTCAAAAACTAAGAGGAGAATGAAGGACATAAGGGCAAAAAAATGCAGTGAAAAGTGTTGATTTCTGACTGGTTCTGTTCTAAAACTTGAACAATTACACAGCCAAAGCACTTTTACCTGTCTGACACACTTAGAGGTTTCTCCAACTCTGCCTTGTGTTTAGTCTCTCAGACAGAACTACACTGTAGAGCAGAAAGAGAAGAGTGTTTAACTGAAGTTGCAACACTAGATTTGTGTATTCATATCGTCACCACTGTGACTCCGCCTGTCTGTCCATACCTGTAACTCAAAACCTACTGCATATTGCACATTGGACGCAGATAGCAGATATGAAAAAAAAGCGTGCATATGCTGCTTGACAGTATCTATCAACAACATCAATGTCTTGCTGATATGAAAGATGATCCAGTACTGCCACCATATTTTCATTTCTAAACCAACCACCACCTGTGTTTCTTTTATTTACTATATTCTGCAGTGAATTATTCAGCATGGTGGATCTAATCTTAGGGTGCAAGGTTGTGTACTTTCTGATTATCTTTATTGTAAATATTTGATATTTTTCATATCACCATTTTCATTTCCATAAATCAAGCCTTTCCTCATATTCCATGAAACACTACACAAAACCTAAACAACAATTAAGCTAAAGCAAGTCACTTCCTCAAAATAGAAATAAAAATAAAAACACCTGTATAACCAATTGAAACTAAACTGAAATTAAAAAAAACAAACAGAAAGACCAAGCAAAAATGAAAAATTATTTCAAAACCATAATAAATCTGACTGAAACATACAGTATGTAAATGAATGATCTCAGTCTTTTGTAAGCGTTCATTGTGTGCACTAATCTAGAGTGAAAATGTATTTTCCAATCCCAGTCTTTGGGAAGATGGTCCAGAATTGTTCTGTGGCCATATTGAGAGCAGAGATAAAACTAATTTCACAGCCCATTAGACATATTTGAAAAGCAGCAGCTGCTAGACTCATAGTGGGCATATGGCATCAAGAAAATTATAGTTCACAGTCACCACCAAAACCCAGTGAAAGGTGACTGAACTGTCACAACAGGTCATGACAGAAGAGTCAATATGAGCCCACTGTGCAGGTCCAAGGCCACTTCCTGGACACACTAATGAGGGGGTAAATGCAGCGGTGAGTCTACCCCCTCTGTGGGTGCAACAACATGGGCTTATACAAATACGCTTTAGAGGTGACATTTAGTGAACCTCTTCTCTGCAGCCCGCTTCCCTTTCTGAATGTCGGCAAAAGGTAAAGGTGTTTCTGCTCATTTCTGATGCTGCGTCCTAATTGGCCGATCAAACAGCCTCTGCAGATCTTTCTTTTGTCTTTCTCTTTGCTTTCTTCTCTTCTCTTTTTCTCACACTTTATCTCCTCTACTCCCACTTTCTCATTCCAGCTCTCTTTATTGGCTTGTCTTTCTCACTCCATCTCACCCATAATCCTCTCTGTCTGCCCCGTGCCCCTGGCTCAGCTTCCCTCAAACCCCAGCTCAAGGTCATTTTGAGAAACCACAATGACTACACAAAGATGTTTTACAATGCGTCATTCCTTTCATCAGACTTCTCTTCCTCCTCATACCATCTCATGCATAAATTTATCAGGTCACACAGTTTGATAGTGCGTTTTCTTTTCCTTTCAATCGGTATTGTGTCAACTACTCTGATTATTTGACTTGTCTACATCAAAGCGCTTCAGTCTGCTCTGCTGCATCAGCCAGAAAATGAGGATGGGTGAATTCCCCTGCTCAGGCTGGTCTTATTGCCTCCTCTCACCTCATGTCTATTTGATCAATCTTTCCTCTTATGTTTGAGTGCTCTTCATTTGTGTAGGAAGTGTAGCTGAGTCACTGTGTGACATGGTGAGGCATTGTGACATTTTAATTTGCACTGTCTCATTTTTATGGGACACTCCAGCTGGCCATTCCTCTGTCGATGGCTGTAATAAGGTCAACTGTAAGGATGTGTCCACAGCATGTTTCTGACACATTCAAGGGCATGCCAGACATGCCTGAATGTAAATCAGTGCTTAAGCCTATTCCACTTACAATATATTCTTCATATATTTATTACAGTGGTACTGAGTAACTGGTGCAAGTTACGTATTATCACATTAAGTAATTAGAAAATAAATGTAAATGCAATCTATTACAGGGCTGAGAAAAAAAAAAGGCAGTTAATCTTCTAACATCCACAAGGTCACCAGAGGATAATGTAATGGTTAGGGTTGTGTTGTAGCTTCACCAAACCAAACAAACTACAATAATATTATAGTCCCTTTTAAATTGGCACTGAATGCATGCATTTTATTTTTCTGCTCTTTTATAAGCCATCTCTTTACCTGGATGTCAAATGGTTGAATTAGAATCACTCATCAAAATGTTTGCCATTATGAAGGTGTTACATCTAAGTGAAGTCTTTGAAGATAAACATATATGTAGAATGCTTTTTTAATCTTTTTTTTGGTCATAATGTAAATTTTGCTCGGTTTAAGTTGACATAAAATGGACAAATGTATTGGGATATATTAAATGTAGATGTTTCATTGCTAACAGGGGGCTGGGCAAAAAAAAAACAAAACACAGTGATAAATGTCATTCCTTTTATATATTGCATATTTTATATTGCAATAAATGTCATTGCAAAAAATATTTTTATTTCCTCTGTTGGGATAATTTGGTTTACAAGGTTATCTAAAATACATAGAAAAATGAGTTTTTAAGTCAATTTTACATTTAATATCAAAGTTCTTTTATCATTATATCACCATAATAGTTTAACCTCCTAGGACCCACTGTCCACATATGAGGACAAGAAATTCACAGCTTTATACAAAAAAAAAAGAAACAACTGTCCACCGCAAATGACATTCCATAAAATTTTTTAAGAATGCATCTGAAAAAACTGTTGCATCATGATGTTTCCAAAATGAGCAATTATTTAATTAAAAAAAGCCAAAACTCAAAAACCTGTGGGGTTCCTGGGTCTTAGGAGGTTAATGTACTTCGGCTTCCTCCCACCATCCAAAGACATGCACTGATAGGTTCATTGGTTAATCTAAATTGCCTATAGACGTGAATGTGAGAGTGATTAGTTGTTCGTCTCTATATTTCAGCCCTGTGATGAACTGGCGACACGTCCAGGGTGTACCCCACCTTCGCCCATGGGTAGCTGGGATAGTGAGGGTAAAGTGGGTTCAGAAGATGACTGAATGATAATGATAATGATAATGATAATAATAGTTTAATGATCTCTTGGGGAAATTTGTTTTGTTACAGTTGCTCCAAGATCAAGAAATATAAAATATATATATGCAAACACTTGCAATAAAGTAGATTAGAGATTTAACAAAATTATGACTGAAAAATAAACATAAAACTAAATATAAACTTAAGAGTAGTGTAATTAAATAGATCACCCATTCAGAATAGACATTCAGATACATATAGAATTATTTTAGAATTGTTTTAAATGTGCTGTCTCTCAACTCCTAACCATAAATAACATTTCAAATGTTTTTGTCTCTATAATGTGTGTTTATAGCATAGAGAATTTGTTAATACAGCTTTAATTCTCAGTTTAATGCAAGAATGTTTTAAGGAATCAATCACAAAGTAATGAAATGTACGATACATTACTTTGATTAAGTTCATTATTTAACAGTAACTAGTACCCGTAAAGTGTTGTATTTGATACGTTACCTTCCCGACACTGTTTACCACTCAGCCTGCAGTGAGTATAATTCAGTTTTGTCCCTGAATCTGAATAAAGATAACACAGTTTTATTTTAAAAAGGAGCTGGCTTTAGCTGGGCCTGTCCATCGTTTCTGTCTCTCTTGACAGGCCAGTAGGCTGTGTTTGACTCATGTCCAGGTTTACCAGAGGTTTGACTGGGATTGTAGCTGGACAGACGGACACACTCATCCTCCCTGCCAGACCTGCTGCGAGACAGGGCACAGAGACACACTCAATAACCCCGGCTGCAAAAGGTTCAGTAAACATGACAGTCAGTGAATATGACACCAATAAATGTTATACATGGCATGAAAGTGACCACAGACCAGTTACTGTTCACATTCACAGCGTTGTAAAGAAACAAGCCACTGCCAGACAATGATCTGTTGGTCTATTGACAGGATTTTTTCTTCTCCAGGGATTTTCCTTCAGCAAGGTCAGAGTAAGATCGGTGGCAGAAAAACACCCTCAATCTTATAGAGAAAAAAATCAAGCATGTTAAGTGGTTGCATGTTATCTCCTGTTATAGATTAACAAACAGACAGTGTGGTATTTAGCTAAGGCTGGAAATAAATTTTTTCCATGCTTTAAAACATCTGAAGTTAACTATTAGTTTAAGCTAAACATATCTAGCAATGTCTTGTCAAGGTATGGCAAGATATTCCAGTTTATACAGATCTAAATTTAACCAGTATCACAAAATTCCAGCATAAGATTATTTTCATTGTTTTAAAAGTGAGACCAATTTCACAACTTCTCATCTCAAAAATACTAAAATTCTGCTTTGAATAATTGTGCTATTGTTTCTTGAAGTAACCACAACTTGGTTAATTTGCTTAAAAGGTCTATTTTTGAATTTTTCAGTGGCTAGATTTTGAAGAATATCAAGCCAAGCTAAATTTTCATGTCTCTGTTTTTGTTTAGTTGGCCACTGTGTTGGAGGATCCAGAATTTTGGGGGCTATAGAAGGATCTAGTGTCAAAATTGGAATAAAATATTTCTTTCTTTTTTTTATTAGTGTATAAAGTGATACGAATCATTGTGTTTTCACTTCATTACTTTCAGAAAGTACAGTAGTTCCAAATTTTATCTTCTTTGTTCTGATTTATTTTAAGCAATGTACAGTTATATGGTGCTGTAACTTAATATGTAGGAATGTGCATTTAAACCACTCAGTATCATCTGCACTGACATACATACTGGCTGTAAGAAGAGCCTTTCATGTTTTTGCGGCCACCATAGATGCAGGTATGTTTCAGCTGGTTGCAATCTGTAACTTCACCACTTGATGTCACTAATTTACACTCACATTTTGAACCTTTCAAGCTGCAGGAGCAGAAATCATGGGAAATAACACTAGAATATGAAAATACATGTCTGTTTCCTGCAGCTTTCTCTTCTTGGTCCCTATCAAAACATTAAATATAAAGTTGGATACCTAACACATTTGAGTAACGGAGCTGACTCATAGAATTGTAAGAATAATCTGTAATTGCAGCTATCTTCACAAGAGATTCAGATTTTCTACAGCCCAGAAACAGAGTTAAGACAGAATTGGACAGACCTTTTCTTTCCTATCAGACAACTTAAATAGCAATATCCTGAAGAGTAATTGTGATTTTTGCAGCAAATCATTAAGCACTGCAGCTTTAATGCAAAACTATTTGGTTCAGTTTCAGAATATTTGTTTTCTGTCTAGAAAGGTTGTTTTCCCTGTTCAGATGGAGGGTTTCTATAGCCTTAGAGTCATTTTGCAGTAAGAAATGCAAAGTGGAGGGAGGAGAGATATGAGATTCTTCAGCTGGAAAACTCATGCTCTGCTTTTGTTGCTGCTCTTCAACCCCCAGCTGTTTGTACCAAGTTCATGCCCCTTGTTGTAATGTAGCTGAAAGGCATTCTGGGTAATATAGAAAATCAGTAAATACATGAGGTCAGTGAAGAAGTGCAAGTCTTACAGAAGGAAACATGAGTGAAACAGTATGTCAGTTTATGCCGGCAACAAAAATCACTAATGAAATATGGTGTCGTAGTGTCTCTGTATTGTCATCTGTATTTGTGACTGTATACACTCATTTACACATGTGTCTGTCAACATTATGTGTGTTTTGATTTGCTTTTGAGTATTTTGTGTGCATGTTTAGATGTTTTGTTTCTGTATTTTTCTTTGGCTGAGTGACACAGGCATATGGTATGTGGGTGTTTGGCAGATGCTCCTAATCACTGGCTAGCTTTGCATTTGTATGTGACTGTTTTCACAAGAGATTCAGATCAGTAGCGAGGGCAAATCACTGTGTTTTTGTGTCTGTTAAAAAAAAAAAAAAATAAAAAAAAAAGAGAGACGACTGCTGCTTCACAAGGGGGCCCCGGTGTCCTGCGAACATGTGGTGCTGCAAAAAGGGAGAAGTTGTCCACAGAGACAATATGGTGATAAAAGGGGTCGGGGTAAGCTGAGTTGTGGGGGGGCATCAAATGTGCAGTAAAACTGCGCTAAAATCTTTCAACTGTAACCATGTGGTGTTTAATGCAATGTAGAGGATCAACGAAAATCATTATGTTCCACTGTTTTTCCATATAAAACCTCTAAAAGGCTCGGCTCCCTACTTCTTTTCCACATTTTATTTGCCGCTCTGTACACTTACAGTGGATTGAACTGCCTGAATAACTCAAATACCAGAAAATAGCAGTGATATTACATTGAGTTCAAATACAACATGTTATTCAGTAATAAAATAGGGCATAAAAATGACACTAACGTTGAAAAAATGAACAAAAGAGATTTTCTTATATAATGAGTACTTTCAGGGGAAGGCAGAGGCGTAGGTGCAATGATTGAATTTTGTTTTATATGCATTAAATGTCTCTTGTTTAAGGTTATCTAAACAAATCTGTTCATTAGCATAAAAGGGTCAATAAAAGGGTCACATGTAGGTGTAACAGCTTCTGTATGAGTGCAATGGCTAATTATTTAGTGTCAAATGTTCTATAAACATCTGGGAATAACTAATATATACATATAAGACCATAATTTGTTCTTTTTTATTTTGGGATTTCAGCACTCATTGTGTCTGGGGAGTTTCTAAACAGTGAGTGGCTGATATCAGCTGCCCTTGCTCTCCTCAGAAACCCCAGGTGCTCACACCTTTTTATCTAAATCTCCCTCTGCACAGTTTATCTCACCTATTCACTCACACAGTAATTTACACCCCTCACTAAAACAACTATCTGTGAGAATTGCACTGACAGAAACTTATTTCATATGTGCCCAAGGTCACAATTTTAACAGGCACTAACCTTCACCCTCACACACAGCTCAGCATGAGGGAGAGCAGATGGAATCATGTACCTTACACAGCTAAAAGCATCATGAATCTACCCTTTGGCTGCCTCATCTTCCTCTGGTGATGAAGTAGCCACATGGATTCACACTCCACCACTTGCCTCTGACAAGAGCACAGGACTCACTGTACAGCCCTCAATGTGCATCAAAGCATAGACAGAAACCTCCAAAAGCCTCTTCCACTGTCTGGGGGAAACTGATATTATCAAGTCAAGCCTGAATCGAGTCATTTTCCTTTGAGGAAGATCAGGTGAAGTGTGTGTAATATGTTTTGAGAGAGTGAGAGAAGGAAGGAGACGCAAGTAATTGGGAAATCTCGTTGAATGACTACGGAGGAGCGTTCACCCTTGAGGAATCTCAGGTCGTCCTTGTGAAAGGCTACCCATCACACGTGCACACACACCAAAACCCCTCACTCCTCCCGCATCCCTGTCTCCTCCCCCTTCCAGCAGAGCCGCTCTCCATCCCTCTCCCCCTCCCCTCCTCCCCCCTCCGCTTGCAGCTCACCGTATTGGTCGCTGGGATGGAGCGACTGCGCTCAAACGAGCGGTTAGCGCATAATCAGCGTTTGGCCGGTCCGTGCGTGGGGTACCGTACAAGTCCTCTGCGTAAAAGTGGACAAGTGTAGCGTACCGTGTTGAATGGGGGAAGAAAAAGAAAAACGGCATAACACTGTGATAATACCTGTTTTTGGAGTATCAGCCACTGCTGTGCGCTGTGTCTGCAGCCGTGGAGGGTTTCCCCCCTCCCGCTGTAATATTTATGACAAAACGGAGGCAAATTATTCTGGTCACGTTTTTGGCTGACAGCCGGCTGTCCTGGAGAGCGCTGGAGTGAATCGGGGTCCAGTGCTGGTGATAGCGCAGCGCACCGACACCTGCAGTAGGATGTAAAGGGAATTCCCACTCACCAAACTGGTAAGTTTTATCATATGGGACGTTTCTTCTCTAAAAGACATATTTCTAAATTTTCACGCCTTGCTTTGACAAATGCAGTATTCCAATCTGATTTAACTGAGATAAACAATACCTGTAAAGGAACGTGGCTTTCACAGGGGGAGAGAGCTCTTGCATGGATATTTGTCTTGCAAAATGAAATGGTGGGTCGTCTCAGATGGGGGACAACAGTCAAAACCTGTTTTCAATCCCGACCGGAGGAGACAAAAACATACCCCATTATTGTCAGACCACCACTTGAGGGTCCTGTCAACAACCTCCACACTTGTAACCAGGTGATAATCTGATGTTTTCATTTTCAAGTGTCAGATGCATGAGGGAAAATCTTTATTTTTTTATTTTTACCATTTTGCTTTTCTTGTCCTGTGTAGTAACTGACACTTGTACCTCAAAGAGAAATGGTGGTGGTGGGGGGGTGTAAATATTGAATGCATGTTTGTCTAGAGAGGCCAGTGTGTTTAGATTCGAGCAGTTCTATACATCCTTATAAGTCTCCCATTTTCCAGGGACCTGCGGTGATTGTTGATATGCTTCAGTCACATGGATGCGCCACGCTTGAAGGTGGCCCGTTTGATCATTTTCAACAAAACTGGCCCAGGTCACCAACTCCTGTTTTGACATTTAGTGTTTTAATTACACCAAATTCTTCCATTGAGCTCATATATCCTAGTCTTTTTATGCCATTACCCGTTAGACCGTGATTTCTGAGGACTGTTTCCAAGAGCTCCGCGGCATTTTTATTTTATTTTTTATTTTCTAACATGTATTCCCTGAAATATACTGCTTCTGTGCACATTTTAATGGTGTTAGGGTTCATCAGTCCCCTTGTGTTTACCTTAAGTTTTCTTGTCTGCATAGGCCTACGTGAAGTAACGGGTTGCAGTCCATAATTACTACTGTGCGTTTTCAGTAGATCCTGTTGTGTGCATGACAAGAACTGTTTCCTATCTTGTTGATGAGATGTGAAATGGGAGCATGTGTTGGCTGGGTGGCGCAAGGGTGGCCCCTGTGTGATAGATTTCTCCCTGCTGGACAGTGGTGCAAAGCAACATCCTCTCTGGTTCAGGATATGGTCTCAATTAATTTAATGTCAAACTGCAGCCAGTCTGCAGTAGCAACCAGTATCATATGAGTTAAAAGCCTTGACTTTTTAGAGACACTTGTGGATAAAGTTCTATATAAAAATAAAGAAATATATTAATCAATGCCTGTAATTAGAGATTACAGGCACAGACCTTATTGATCCCCAGGGACACATTCTGTTTATTTTATTTTCTTTGTTTAATTTAATTTTGTTATAATCTTGCAGTCTTGCATCAAGGAGTAATGTTGAAACATGTGGTTAAATCACAGTTTAAGAGGTATTTGCATGGAAACACGATACAGTACATACTGTATTGATGCAGAAAAGTTCCTCCAAAAGTACAGAGCTGACATTGGTATACATACATTATACCCTTTGGCTTAAAATGCCTTTTTTGACCACACTTATACCATATAAACACAGAACATTAAAACAGTCATGTGAAGCCCAGTGTGTCTGATGTTTTCTGCCTGCGTGTGTGTATTTGTGTATGTTTGTGTACATGTTTAACAGCTTTGTCTCTTTCTCTTTTCCATAAACACTCGCTGCTGTGAATCCCAATTCCACAGTCATTTTTAACATATTCCCATTTTCATTCACTCTCATGGTGGCAGCCCCTGTGTTTGCTTTGCATATGGGTCATTATGTGTTTGCGTCTGTGCATGTATTTATAGAGAACCTTTGATGCTGCTGGTGGGAAAATATTCCACCGCACGTGTCACTCCACAGCTAGACGCTGCAGCGTAGTTGAGGGAAGCTGTCATATTCTGTTTCAGCGTGAAGAGTAAAGGTGTACTGTAGCTCTGATGTGATGTGTTGACTGAAAAGTTCATTTTAATATAACAGCGGTAACAGGTAACTGAGAAAAGTACACAATATTCATGCAAAATAAGCTTCATTTTTATACTGAACTATAATTATTAAAGCTTCTGTTTGTGTTGTTTTTGTATTGATGATTTATGTGATAATGCTTTTACACACAAAGTTACCATATTTCATTGCCATATTTCCAGCTAATACTCCTAAAAGTTTATTTTCCGCTGATAATTCCCATTCTTAAAATTGCTGTACATTTGTCATTTTGTCTTTAATTTGACACTGTTTACAACCATGGCAGATGTTGAATCTGTGCAAAAACCTCACTGCAGTAACTCCAGACAATTACATTTAACTGCTGAGCAAGCCTCCAGCAATAGCTGCTCTCGACTGTATTTAACACATTAAAACTGTCTACATTTACAAGTTACACATCCTGAGCAGCATTTCACAGAGGTAGGTGCATGTTTATACAAACAGCCTCGCTCACCCAAGAAAAGAGACATCCCACAAAACATATGCACAGGTAACTATCTCAGGTTTTATGTAGCCTTTCTTTCTGGTTATCGTACTTGTGCAACACCAAAAGCGCATTGTGCTTCATTCCCTGACCTAATATAGTAAACAACACTGTCCCTGGAAGTGCGTGAGTGCATGCAGACATTAGAGGTGAAGCAGATCTTAGTGCGAGATGGAACAAAAGCGGGGAGTAAAAATGACAGACATGTGGAAAGTAAGCAGGCAGAAGAAATGGAAATATAAATCATTAGAAAAGCAGAGAGTAGCGAGCAGGACAAAGTAGAGATAGACTCACGAGGAGGGAGACAGATGCACATGAAAGAGAAAACCCATGTATAAGACTTCACAGACTCAGCGTGGCCACCAAACTGTAATTTAACAGGGATGCAGCTGCTTCCCTGCTTACTTCTTCCATGACGTACTATGTTATGGTGTATCATCAAGCTGCTGACACATCTGCAACATTTGATGGAAGCCGGCAGGAGAGCTCATGTGTAAATAAGATTTGCTTGACACTGAAAGTGTTTAGCTTGTGCCTCATTTGCTTTTCCCTTCTAAATGTTTTTTCACCCTGGTATACAAAATGACTGTATTTTGGTTGTGTTTGTGTGTGTCATCTCCCCCCCTCCTCTGGTTAGACCTCTATCAGTCTTTATCAGTTGATTGTACAGATGCCTGCAGTCATGCTCTCCTCTCTTGGCCAATGATGTCCTGTCTGCAAGAGATAAATGGCATTAATTGAGCTCTAATTGCCTTCTACAGTGAAATGGCTTAATCATGTTAACCTGGTACAGAAAAGTAAAGTCTTTTTTTTCCCTTGTACTCGATCATTCCTTTACTCTTTACACCTCATGTCCTTAGTTCTCCCACCTCTTTAACATCTCTCTTCCTCTCTTAAAACTGGTCATGCATGAACACTGAACATGAATCCGCTTGACACGACTCTAGATCCTGATATTTTGGTACTTTCTCTGTGGCTATTGATCCACAAAATCAATCTACAAGAGTGCAAAATGTGGAAATTATGCAGGCTAAAGGGATTGATTTAAAAATAAAGTTCTGCAGGAATGGAAAGTAAGTGTTGTGTTGAAGCATTTTAGCATATGGCAAATGAAACAAGTCGTATCAGTTATATACACATTGTCTGAGCCGCTGATCAAACAAATCTTCACAGCATCTTTGACTGAAAGCTTAGATGACACATTTGGTGTAAACAGAGGAGATGAGAGTGAGACTGCTGTAAATTATTTCCATTTACCGTATCTGTTCAATCAGCACCTATTAATATCTGCTGCAGGATGTGGTTACACTGGAAAATCTTTCCACATATGGGAAAGAGGATGCTGAAAAACAAGTCTGTTCATGCAATGCTCGGAGAAAAAGTGGAAGCCAAGTTTGTTGTATGTCATTAAAAGGAAATATAGTTTTGCACACAAATAAGCACCATTTCATCCAATTTTGGCTCTACATCTAAAACTTTAAGGTCTGCTCTTTGTGCCTCTTTGTGAGTGGTATGTTTAGTGAATTAAAGCAGGCGTGTGCATGTGATCACAGGTCAAAGCTTTTTCTGGCCGAAGAAAAGAGCCGAGTCCATTATCACACAAACAGCTGCTAGTTTGATGGCGTGAAGGTCTCACCAGAGCAGCACTGAAGTGACCAGAGAGTTAGCACTGCAGTTATTTAGTATTTATTTCCAACAGTCCAACACCACACGGGTGAGTTTTTAGCATAGACGCTACATTAATTCAACAACTACATTTAGACAATCCATTAACTCCTGATAACAATTGCTGTTTAAGTGTTTAAGCGTGTTATTTTTTACCTATTTGATATGCAGTTGTGTATCCTGATTTTCATTGATGCATTTCTGGAAAGCACTTTGGTCAACAGAAGTTGTTTTTAAATGTGCTATACAGTATAAATAAACTTGAAATGAAGTGGCAAAATGAAGGGAGATGTCCCTAATCACAGCTAATCACTTAAAAGCACGTAAGGAATGTAGGAGTAATCACTGGTATGATAAAAACACTGGAAGCTGTTACATGTCCCTATGTTTTTATCGTGTCTTATTGTCTTAGTATCCTAATCACTAATCATTGCTATTCTGCTCAATGGACCAGGGGACGGCTATGAAAAGCCCTAATTTACATAACAGTTCCTCATTGCTCATCTCAGTTTTGCTTATTATGGACTATGATGGATTTTTGATTTCTTCTTGTTTTAAAGAACCATGACTACATGGCAGCCTTGATTGGTGCTTATTGATGGGTGGTGCATGTAATAGCAAAATTACAGACAATTACAGACTTCCAATGTTCAAGCTGAACATAGGATACATAGGCTGGAGTGTCTTTAATGAACGCTGGAGCCAAATAAAATTCATCACACTAGATGTCACTTGGTAATGATGCTTCACACCCTGTGAACCTGAGCTATGAAGAGACCAAGACCTTCTTTCTCTGCTGAGCTGTTCCTATAGATTACAGGCTGTGATAATTAACGTGCCTACTATAGCTTCTGTATGTTATGGTTTCAACCTGTCATGATTAAAGTGACTGGACTCATCTGTACTTATTTCACCTCCAACAAGTTGTTAGTGATAAAACAGCAGCCTGTGAAAAGACCGCGTGCACTGTTGCATTATGAAGTGCTACTTGAAGATTTGAAATCACAGCGTAGTCCTTTTAGATGATCTCCGGGGAAAAACACACACAGATATTCTACAGTGTAAAAGCAAAGAGCCATGTGCTGATGTAAGATGGATGGAGAAGAAGGGAAGCAGGGAGGTGCAACTGGGACTATTCAAAAGAGAGATGGATAGAGGTAGTGAACAGGGAACAAACATTCCCCTCCAGCTAGCACACAACTCTGCATCCGTCTGCACACCCCTAAACCTCCCTCCCATCCATCACTCCCTCCACCTGCCTCCTGTTTTCATCTTCCCTCCTGTTACCTCCGTCTCTCTCCCGTAACTTGTCTCAAGCAAAAGTGCGCATGGGATTCAGCACTTTCTTAAGCACACAAGATGTCATTCACCTCAGATTGCAATCTGTCTTCTGGTATATCTGCAGAGAGCATATGGGCAGGGAGCATGTGCAGAGACGTGGGCTGGCAGTGGGTGGTTGTGTGGGTGGGTGGCAGTTAGTGATACATTCTGGACTACACAGGGGGGAAAGCGTGTCTTCAGTGAGCTTGGCAGTGTAATAATAATCCACTTTTTAATTTTACAGTGTTAAATGCCACTTGGGCGTACATGAAGAATTTGTCTTAACACTCTGTGTTATGTAAGTCAACAACTGTGACCAACATATAGTATCCATATGGAAAAATGGAAATGTAATGTACAATGTATACTGTATGTCCCTATATCAAGAGTGGCCTATAAAGCAATCCATATCATCACATACATAAATACATAAATCTGTGTAACTTTATTATACACCCATAGTAAAATATTATGCATATAAATATATGGAATTGTTACACTTAATACGCATCATGTAGTTTGTAAATATATGTTTTCAGTTCATATTTGCAATATATTTCATATATGGAAATTAAACGTATGTGCCTTTGTGTATAAGTAGTCACATTTGGGCTTTTTTTTCAAACACTATCCCAATTCCAAACTCCCAGTGTTAGATTGGGTGGGATGTTGTCACTCTCACTGCAATGGTTGTGTTCTGGACTGTCCAGGCTGCTCTGTTGGGAGCCTGCCAGGGATGCTGCTGCCCAGCTGGTGGCTGCTTGCTGTTAGCGCTGCTGGATGAATTGAGTGGGAAAATTAAGCCTTTGATCGATTGTCTCACTGCAGACATTAGGAATACCTAAGACAGCCATGAGTCAGCTTGCTGCATGCACCATCACTCTGTTTGCTTTCCTCCTTTTTCTTCCACCCTATGCTCCCTCACTTTTCCTTGTCTTCCCTAAATGTCATCTTTCAGTGGAAAGCCCATTGAATCATAGAGCAAAGGTTTCTTTTTAATCTTGCCATTTTCTGCTGACATTTTATACTTTTATAGTAAAAAAAAATCTATGGTGGATGAAACACAAAGAAAATTCCTACTGTCAGTAGCCACAAAAACCAGAGTACAACACAACTGCACATGAAACATATCTGCAGACCTACAGTAAGGTGCAATGGCCCAGAAAACTGTTAACTCATATTAATACTCTCTTTTTCGTGTTTTTTTTCTTTTACTCTCTTTTTGTCTGACAGTGCATGTCCCTTTGTTGAACCAAGATTTTAAGCTGGACCCAAACACACAGGGACTCGGGGAGGCACTGGACAGTTTCCAGCACCCGAATGTGAACCGCACCAGCAGCAATAAACATTAATATTATTTATTGCTGCCAACAGGACTGACTAACAATCCAGCGTGTTTGTGGAGATTCATCCAGGTTGTATATCCAGCATGCTTAGTAGAAGTCAACATGACTTGTTTAAGAAACACTCCACGGTGTTAGTTTACTCATTTAAACCTGAATTGATGTTCATTACAAACAGCTTCTGCTTCCGGTGGCATCTGATTTACAGCTGGGACTTTGCTCACTGCAAACACTAAAAAGTCACTGCTCAGTTGAGACTCAGCAGTTCAGTAGACAATTGCTTTTGTGGAAAGTGGTTACACCCTCAGAAATATGCAAACTGAGCACGAAAAGTTTTATAGAGGGCACAGGCTCTGCTTTCATCTGAATAACTGCCAAACTGAAGTCTCATGTGTACTGACCACATTATCACATCTAAATTGCAGAGGAATAAGCTGACAATGGGAGAGTTTGTAACATCCCATTGGTCACTATACTTTTTTAAAATACTTGTCAATCCTGATGTTTCTGTTCCTGTCCTCTTGTGTCACCCATTTCTGGATTTTTCATACCTGCTCGCCTGCCGCTGGTCTTGCCCCCAGCAATCCCCATACTCTGTATACTCACCTGTCACTGGGTTTGATCCCACTCAGCCATGTGTACATATACTGTACTTCCCTGTTTGCCGTGCCTCTGCACCGGATTGTCTTTGTTCGTCCTTGGGTTTTCATTTTTTTAAGTTTGGCTCTGCCTGCGCTTCACTTTTGTATTCCTTCCCTGAATTTGTGTACTTTGAATGTGGACTGATCACCTATGGATGAATGGCTGAATTCCCAGCAAAAACTTTCCTCTTTGACTTTTGCCCATTGTCCTCTGTTTTTCTCTGCATGTGAGGCTCTGTTAGCCAAAACGTGACAGCGTGCCCTCAGGCCTTTTGCAGGATCAGCACTTTTTATAATAGCACCAGGTTAAGACCCCTGCACACAGCAGCACTAAGGACAGCAGTCATGACAAGAAGGCCGCTTTTAATTAACTGTTTCTGCCTGATTTCAGGTGCATCCAGGAAAGTGTATTTAGTTCATTAGACAGACGCACTGGCCTGAAAGGATGCTTTTCTCTATGATGTATGGGGCATCTTTTGTGCATGCATGTACATGCATTTTAGATCAGACAAATAAGAGCAGATAAGTCATAAGTCTGGTTGAATGCACATTGATTATACTGTACTTAGTATTCCAGCTTTGCATGGATTTTTTTTTTCTCCGTCTCTTACTTTATAACCAAACAAAGAGTTAAATCTATAGACAAGGACTGCTTTGTGGAAACAAAGTCTCAACACTGATGTTAATAGTTTTTAATTACACAATATCTGATTAAACATAGACACAAGTATTTCATAACCTTGAACCTGATAGTGACACCCACTAAGCTACTGCTGTTCTGTGTTGATTACACTCATTTGACAAAACTTTTTGCACACCATGCTTTTTCCCCCCTGCAATTACTTTTAGCAGTCGAGGGAGACACCAGGCAAAATCGTGTTATTGCATGTTCCATTTGCACAGGTTTGAGTCTCTGCTAAAGTCAGATGTTCTAAGTGGACAGCTGAAAATACTGAGATAGCTTGTACTTAATAAAAGCAGGTGTTTGTTTTTCCCTCATTTTATGTCAAACAAACTCTTACAAGACAAATGTATATTCTTCTGGTGTGCTTATGCTGTGTATGTTGTCTGCATATTTCACAGAGACAAAATGAAATGCCTTGTTATAAATGCTGTCAGGGCCGAATAAGCCCATTGTTTGTCTTTGTGTTGGACAGAAGTAATTTAGCCTCTGGCAGGCAGTATGTAGTAAGGAGTAAAACCTAAATACATGGATAATTTATATGTATGTATCTCTGTGTGTATTAATTTAGTATTAGAAGAGGTTGGCAAAGAAAGAGAGAAACTCATCTGTAACACTATCAACAGGATCTGTGTTTGAATTTACTCTCTGAAATCTGAAAAGACGCGTGACAGCATATAATCTCCGACCCAATACCAACAATAACTTACAGCAGGATCCAGGAAGTTTTACAGTCAAGTCAGTTTTTATTGCTGTTTGGAAGGAAGCAAAGAATCAACAGTAAGTGTGGCATGAAATCTTGTAAATGAAAGTCACTCATTCATTCCACACATTCACATTATTCACATACTTTTCAGTACATAGTTGCAAATATAGCTGATGATTGACAACTGCAAACAGAGACTGGGACTAAAATATAGAATCAAGAATCGTGGTTTATCTATTTTCCCTGAAGATGAGCCCCTAAAGGAGAAACTGCCTGAAAGACAATAAAATGTGTCAGATTTGATTGCTTGTCTGTTTGGGTCATTTCTGAGCTATTTTAGTTGTACATAGCCCATTCTCCCTCTGCCCCTTTCTCCTCTGTCTGACTTGTCAATCACAAGCCGGATAGAATTTCACCTTGTTTCCAGCTATTTATGCTTGACACAACTTTGACAAATAGACACTGCAACAAATATACAGCCATACAGCATATATGCCGATTAGAAGACTGCACTGGCAAAGTCTTCACTGCAGTCTGGCACCCGGAGGTGTGTGTTTCTCAGTTAGACAATTACAGATGTTTAAGGCCAATCTACAACCTCAAATGAACCAGAATGTTTGCAATTTGCAGCAAAAGCCTCAAACACTGGGGATTATTAGGGAGAAGCTTCCCAAAGTTCAGCAACCTGTCTACACATTTTAATTTGCCTCTCTCCTCTCCCTATAAAAAGAAGGGTATTGTGACTTTTCCTGCCCGCAGGTCAGAGTCACTGCTGTTCATATAAAGGCTTCTGACATTTTGTCTTGGCCTCAAACCACATGCTAGCACAGATGTTTTCTACAATTTTGTCTGTGGTTCTTTTTGTCTTTTACCAGTTCGCTACACAGTGCAGGCAGTCATCTGTATCACAGAACCGACTGTGGATCACTCGGTAATAGAATAGCTCCAATTTCTCCTGTTGAAAGCTGTTCAGTCTGTTGAGTTCACCAGTGCACAGTCATCCCCTTGTAATTTTTGGCAGAGAAACAGATGATGGCCTGATGTTAAATCACTGATCAAGTCAGGCCTCTGCAGACTACTTTATAACAGCAACTCAACATTTTACTGTTTGTTTTTACACTGGTTTGTAATAAATTCCAGGTCAGAAGTTAACATACACTTTGCTAAATGCATTCTGACCCAGTTTTGACAATTCCTCATATTTCATTAAACTCAGTCAGCTCAAGTACTTTTTTTTGATAAGGTGTGAAATTACAGAATAACACTAAAGAGAATATTATATTACAGCTTTATAGGTCCACTGTGTAAAACTTTGTGGGATCTAATTACAGAAATGGAATATAATTGTCAGAATTATATTTTATTAGTATCATGTAAACATTTTTACCTATTTTTACAGTAACTCAGAATGGACTTTTATCATTTTATCATTTTATTACAAGTGGCATTCAGCATTAATGTGGCTTACTGTGTGGAGCAGAGTTATTATCCTCTGAGAGCCAAGAATGGACAAAAGAAATATTGGCTCTAACCAGAGCCTTTGATGTTCTTTTTTTGTGTGTGTGTCCACTGAAGGAGAGATCGTGTGGTGAAGATGCAGTTGGATGTAATCACTGCTAGATGTCAGTGAATATTTTAAAGGCATTGCCTTTAAAGGTGCAGTATGGAGTATTTATTAGAATCTATTTGCATAAATAGAATATGATCATAATGTTAATAATTATATTTTTCTTATTGAGTCAACAATTCCATAGTGGTTGCCACATCTCTATAGTAGCTCAAAATGGATAATGCACAAGTAGGGCTTTTATAAATTTTCCTCATTTTCAGAAGCACCATACATTTTGATAACTGATTGGAAGGAGAATAAGGTGAGAGATATTCAGCTATTTGTAGAGAGTAGCCTTCCATAAGCTTCAATCATTAATCTTCAGGGGTTTTGAAATTAAAAATTCTGTAAAGTTTCACATTTTCTGAATAAACTACTTCAACTACTTCAGTGGAAGTCTATGGAATCTAGGACTTTTTGGAGGTAAGCCCAAGTTATATTACCACAGTAAGACACTTCTGCATTGGCTTTATTTTAGAGCAGAGGTCCTTGCCCTTTGAGCTCATTGAAGTAACTGAGCAGTAGTATTCCAAACAGACTCTATGCATTAAGCTAAGGTGTAGGCAAACCTCAGACCTCAGCTGTATCTTTTGATACAGCTGAGGTTTTGACCTATATATGACTATGTCTATGTGGTTAACAGCTATTTTAAATGGCAATATATATGATAAACAGGGATTAAATGAATTCAAAGTTATTTTATGTAGCACTCAAAACGAGACCACAGGTACCTGTGAGAGGAAGAGATAGCGGGTGTGTTTGTGTGCTCCCTTGCCTCAGGCTTGTTAAATTGGCAAATCGATGATGCTTTAAATCAATGTTCCAGCAACACCGCAAACCCCATGGAACCCATTAGTGGATTAAGATAGACCACTGTTCCACGCAGAGTTCTGTTCTGCCTGCAGGTTCTTTCCACATGACAAATGGCAGAAAAAAACTGTGAAATAATACTAAGAGAAAAGGGCAAACCAGGGGGTGACAACAAAAGCTGTGGAAGAGGAAAGGTTGACAGTATGCTGGGTCAGCCCTGCATGTGACCTGCCACCTGTAGCTCATCTTTGGTCAGAAGAAGAGGGAATGGATATGTTTTTACCGCATATTGACAAGGGGTCTTCTTATCAGATTAACTCGCATTTTATATAATTCTCATGCACAGGAGAGCAGCCAGCCGCAAACAGCATGTTCTACATGCAAAGTAGTCTGTCTCAGCCACTAAACTGTAAAAGGAACAGAGTGAGAAGCAACGTGAGGGATGTAGGAAAGCAGAGGAGAAAGTGGGGGTGTGGAGAGAAGATGCCAGGGGAGCTGCTGTTTCACTGATAGCATTGTTTATGTGCCACTGTCTGTGGATCATTGATCCATTTGTCTTCATTACATCTCCCTGTGAGAACTATTAACTGCTGCCACCCTCAGTCGGGGGTCTGCAGTGTTGACATGCACTGCAGGGTCTCTACCAGCCCACCAATGTCGCTGCCACCTCTCTTCTTTGAGGGTTAAGTTGACAGATCTATTCCGCATTTGGAATAAACAAGACACAAGACACAAATACAGATGTTATGTTTATTGAGATTGTAAAGCAATTTACCATCTTGTAGATCTTAAGAAGGGAACCAGTATGTCCTCATCATTTTAACACGTATTATCTATTGGCTTCTGTATATTTTCACATTCTTTACCCAGCAAGCTTAATTTCTGACCCATTTCATGTATGTTGCATAAGAATGAATCAAACATCCACCCACTCACCCTCCTGAGAAGCATGGTTTCGTCTTTATAACAGAATTCATTGCAGTATATGAAATGTAACCAGTCAGGGAATATTCCCAATTAGTTTGTTGAATTCTGACTGTTGAAGCAATTCTCTACTAAAATCCCTGCTTAATGCTCCACCAAGAGATACCCTGCTCAAATTTCTCTCTGAACCATTGCTATTGTCTATGCAAAGCATGTTGTTGTCAATCTGCCTGAGCCTAGTGAGAATCATGGGTCATCAGCAGAAACTTGCAGCATGACACCAGCTCACTGTCAAGATCAGTTTCACTACAATGTGTCAATTTCTAGCCTGCCTTTACTTGTGAAATATGACAGGTTTGACTTGTACCTGTTGGACACTGTTATTTTTAAGTAAATATGAGACAAGTTGACGGTTGAACAACTTGATGTTTCACTGTCCTCTTTCTGTCTATCTCTCTTTTTTCTTTTTTTTCCAGAATCACCCACAGATCTAACCCTTATCCTCGTTTTGGTCTCATTTGAGCCAGGGGAAAAGAAGACACAAAGCATGGTCTGGTGTGGCGGCTGCTGTTGCTATGTGTGACAGAGTGTGGTGGTGTCAATGGAGACCGAAGGCTATCGTGACCTCCTGGAGACCAGCGACGGTCAGGGGGTAAGCCTGGATGGAGGGGGTGGCGTTGGGGTGGAGGAGGGCTGGAGCACTCCTTATCCCCTGGGCTTCCAGGTGTCTTTGACCACTGTGCTGATGCTGGAGCTGGTGCTGGGATTCAGCAGCAACCTGACCGTACTTGTGCTCTACTGTGCTCAATCCAACCTGGTGGACTCAGTCAGTAACCTGGTCACGGTAAACCTCCATGTGTTGGACATACTGGTCTGCGTGCTGTGTCTGCCTCTGACTGTGGCTGTTATCCTAGTACCAGCTAATGGAAGTGGAGTCAGCAGCCTGGCCACGCTGTGCTGTTTTCATGAGGCTTGCGTCACGTTCACCAGTGTGGCCACTGCAGTTAATGTGCTGGTCATCAGTTTGGATCGATACGACATCTCAGTGCGTCCAGCCAGTCGTCTTCTGACTCCACGGCGGGCAGGACTACTATTGGCAGCAGTGTGGGCAGTGTCTCTGGCGGTGTTCTTTCTGCCCTTTCTTGAGGGAGACTTCTTCTCCTCAAGAGTTGAGGATGGTGAGGATGAGGAGCTGGAAAGGCAAAACAATGACTCTGATCTCACCACTGGTCACACCCCTGTTTACTCCTCCATCTCTCCTTCCTCTATACCCACTGTTCACCCATCTTCCCAACCCCACCACCTGCCTCCTGCGTGGCAGAACCGGACACTGTTGTGTGTAGGGGGACAAGGCTATTACACAGGCATGGCAATGTATTACCACTTGTTACTACAAGTGCCCTGCTTCTTCATTGCTGTGGCTGTCATGTTGTTCACCTACTCCAGGATCCTGCAAGCCCTCAACATTCGCATTGGCACCCACATGATGAGGGGCACACGTACAAAGGACTCTACCTGTAGGATACGCTGCAGGAGGCAGAGGAGGAAG
This sequence comes from Apogon talboti, assembly GCA_037367365.1. Lineage (NCBI taxonomy): Eukaryota > Metazoa > Chordata > Actinopteri > Kurtiformes > Apogonidae > Apogon > Apogon talboti. The sequence goes on from JAPQRQ010000022.1 coordinate 19,161,680, forward strand.
GATCTCAGTTTGCCCACCGAAGGAGCATCCTCCAACCAGAACCAGCACACCACCCATCCTCCCCTCATCCCTTCACCCACCCCAACACCAACATCTCCCCCACCACTATCCTCCATGCCCCAGGGAATGTCTGACAGTGGAGCAACTGTAACCACTGTTAGTACTGCTGCTACCACTCCCATTGCCACCACGCCAGCTACTCCAGCTTCCCCAACCCCAGGTTCAGCCTCAACGCAGCCCCACGCCACCTCACCTCTGCCTGCCTCCTCCATGGGTGTACAGGCCTCAGTTTCTGCGATCATCGCTTTAAGACGGGCAGTGCGTAGACATAGAGATCGCCGAGAACGCCAACGCCGTGTCCTAAAAATGTCCCTCATCATCATATCCACCTTCCTGGGCTGCTGGGCCCCTCTGTCAGCAGTCAACGTTTTGATCCTGTGTCTGGGTCCCAGCGATGGCCTGGTGAGGCTCCGACTCTGCTTTTTGGCAATGGCTTATGGAACCACAATCTTCCATCCTCTGCTCTATGCTTTCACCAGACAAAAGCTGCGGCGTGCCCTCAAAACACGTGTCAAGAAAAGAGTTGTATCTCTTCTGCAAGTGGACCCAGCCCCTAGTGGGGGGACAGTAATTCATAACTCTTGGGTAGAGGGTGGAGGCCAGAGGAAGAGTCGCAAGCCACGGGTAGAGGCCAGTGATGGCACTGATCGATGCCTCACAGAAGCCGTGAGGGAATGAGGCTGGTCTACAGGGCATGTGTGAGTGTGTGTGTGTGTGAGAGAGACATGAAGTGTTTGCATATTTCCAATTTCCAAGACAATATAGACGCATGAATATACATAGAGTATATTCAAGCAAAGGTGGGAAGAAAATGAGAGCAGGTAGTTTACAAAGGTCAGGGTTAATGCTATGGCCTCTGGTTCCATGCAGATTTGGAGAGAGGTGAGTCTCGAGCTCTCATTAGAGCATTCCGTTGGCTCTCCTCACACTGGCCCTTATTAGTTCACTTCCTCACTGATAAAGTGGCCACTGCATCCCGATGGCAACACTGGCCACACATTACTATGACAGCACCATGACCACGGCTGCTGAAAATACTCGTGTGCACCCCAGTCATAGGGGAAAGGTAAGATAACAGCAATTGCATACATTATTGCTCCTGTGTGCACTTTTTAACTTGCATGTGTATGTACTAATGCACAGATAGACAGACACACACAACCCAAATGCTCCACACACATATGAACATACACTTAATGCACACTGATCTGCATTTACGCATTATCTGTGAAAGCACACCAATATCTACCTGCACAGATATTCTCAGTGAGAAAAAAATTTGATTTCCTTTTCTTTCCTTAATTTTTTTCATGCCTTAATTGAGTTATTGATATTCTTGTGGTGCTGAATGTCCTGGTGTATGTTTACAACAATGTATCAGATTGAAGGAGTTTGCACAGTGGTTTAAATGGTAGATGGCAAGTGCACGCTTTCAGATACAATGTTTACAGGCTCATGTAAAGCTACCAGGAAAGAGGTTGAGATTTAATTTTACACTAGCACTATGTTTGTGCTTTTACAGAATGCTTGCAAGTTGAAACCAAAAGGCATGGTTATTTTTGTTTGTTTTTGAAAAAAATAATCCATTAACAATAACAGTCATGATGATGGTGGAGATGCGGGCATTTGTGTGATTGTATTTGTATGTTTGCACGTGTGCATGTATGCATGTGTGTGTGGTTGTGTAATGAACAAATGAGTTTGTGTGTCTATGAATATGTGCAATAATTCATGAGCAAAGCAATGACCCCTAGGATGTGAACAAAGAAATGTTGGATTTATATTTGTGGTTTAGATTACAGAGGGAAGAGAGAAGACAGGGGACTTAATCTTCTAATTTAGGAGCAAGAAGTCGTTGGGCATAATATAAAAGCAAATTATGTGGAGCAACTGTAACTATGTGTATATGACAGGCCACTGTAATACTTCTTAAATTGTATCACTTGAGTTTTAAAATGGAAATCAAAGGGCAATTTTTTGTGAAAACACCACTGGAACCGTCTCTTTTGTCACTGCAGGTAAACTAACATCTTAACCAGACAAATCTTAACATGGGAAATAATAACAGCTGCTGATAATGGACACCCATCCATGTTAGCTGTTTGTCGCTCTGGAGGGCAGAGTCACTGCTTTTGGACTTCACTTTGAAGGAGTGCAGAGGCAGACAGACCTCTGTCAGCTTCTCTACTGAGGCCTGGACATGTTTCACTATTATCTGTGTCTCTCTTTCTCCTCAGGGCTTCAGGTGTCATTTCAACATGTGCTGGATATAAAACAATAAACCAGCTGTTGTAGTATGGATGTTACAGTAGGTTAAGATTTATGTCATTAAGTAGGTTGAGTACTACACTTTAAACTTTGTACGGGCTCACATCTTGAAGAGCTCCACGACCTTTGGGCTATCTCCTCCTTCATTCTCAATCCTTTTACACTATTTGTGAGCCAGACAGAAGACAAGAAATCTTGTGTGTTCATGTACATTTTTCAGGGATGTAAATATTGAAATGTCTGCATTGGGTTTTAGTCAGAAAACCTTTTTTTGGTCACAATCATCTGCCGGACAGAAAATCAGCCATTGTGATGAACTCTAAGTGAGTTGAAAAGTTACTGTAAAGAGATGATACATGTAATTGTATTTGTGTTAATACTATATGTGTGTACACTGTAATGTACATTTATGATCACGTGTATAGAGAAATCATAGTATTGTATAAGATTTATATTATGTGTTATTGTATAGAACAGAACAGAATCTGTATTATTAAAAAGGTGATCTATCTAAGAATTAATGTTTCTCTCTTCACTGTGTCCATTCATACACATTTCATGTTAAAAGTATTGATTGTCCATGGTTGGTGTTTTTGAGATATTGATTTTTGTACCTGCTGGGAGAGAGAACAACCCTTGTTTGGTGTTTTTACCTTGTTACAAATACTGCAGCAAATGAAACCGACATAGATCTGTTTGATTTATTACAATACTTGTAACAAGAGCCACATTTCTGGAGTTTTTAGACACTTAACAGAATTGAAATGAAAGAAAGGAAACAATGATTAAAAAGAAATACAAAATTATCTACATTTTATAATACACATCACATATGATCACCAATATATTTAGGCTTCGCACATCTTTTTAATAGGAAGTGTTGCTGGCATTCATCACATGTGGAGCTGTATTTCTGCTGTCTTTAAAGGAAACTGCTTGAATTCACCCAAGTCATGGTGACGTCTAAATTCCTTTATCCTTTTTCTTCGGACCATACTGTCCGTATCTGTCTCTCTTTTTCCAGCTGTCCCTCCCTTTTTACATCTAGTGTCTCCACTCCCTTTTCTCTGATCCCTAAATATAGAAACTCCGTCCCAGATACTTGCAGTATTTAGTGCTGACTATGGTGAACCCTCATTATGCCTCACTGTGATGTGACAACTGTGCTAATCACCAGTAATAATGAAGATAAAACTCGTAAGTCAGGTAAGCAGCCATCGAGGCAGCGCTATCTATTGATGTTGACACTTCAGTTTTAATTTTAGCTGTAAAATCTGTGTGTGAGTGAGACTACTGTCATCGTAACGCTTTTTTTTTTCTTTTACTGAATAAACACTGAAGATTCTGTCTTTCTACTTGATAATCTCATCAACCCCCTCCTTTTCCATTCCCCCATCTCCTCCCTTGGTGCTCCTCTATATTCTACCAGTTTGCATTTTGTCTCTTATCCACGCTGAGGCCTTCCAGAACAAAGCCAAGGAACAGCTGCAGTGTCTGTGAAGGAAGGAAAGTCACCTTGGGGAAGGACTGAGGAACAAAAACATGAGAGAGATGGAGTGAGAAAGACAGGGGAATGAAAAAGAGAAGCAGTATATGGAGGGAGATTAGGGGGAGAAGAGAAGAGGGGAAGGGAGGCATCGAAGCTGGCACTGGGACATCATGACTAATAAAGAGAAAGCATTGCATCACTGCAGATCCCTGCCTGAAAAAAAGAGAAAAATAAACACTCTAAGTAGAAAATGATAAGATTATCGAGATGTACTGTTCTTATTTTCACCTTGTGGTTCTGCAGTATTGTTCCTCCGTTTCATGTGGTAAAATTTTTTTCATATTTTTAATCTTATCTAGCTAACACCCAGGTCATGCAACCGGCAACTACTAGTCAATCCACAGTCTGCCCCTTTTTGTGATTGATGGCAAAGCATTCAATTAGCAGTGACTTTGACAAATGTCTTCACCATTGTATGAACAAAATGATGGATAGGAATAAAGCAGAGTAGACTGCCAGCTGCTTTAACAGTATGTTATTGCTTTTCCTGGTTCTTGTAGAGGTCTTTTGTTATAACCAACGCTAGGTTTTAGTGTTATTGAATCAATGACACATTTTTTGTGCAGTTTTGACATGTAAAAGAGTCACCTCTAGTCAATGTAAAATGTAGACATAAAACTTCTTTGATTCCAATACAAAATACAGAGCTCATTTAAAGGTAAAATTCCAATATTTTTCCTTAAAGCAAGGTCAAAACAGGAAATGAGTTTGTGTTCTGACATTGCCATAGTAATTTTGTTAAAAGCACCTAGAATTAATGCTTCAAACAACCCCGAAGGCTTTTATCATTAATCTTTTGCTTTTATTGTAAAAACATGGATAGTGTCATGCAACGTATAATACATTACATTAAACGGCGGATGTTTATGCCTTCCAATGGCGCCATCTTGTGTCCAATTGTTAAAACTGCTTCAGACAGAAGTAGCTTGCTTTTTTCTATCGGCGTTGTTGCTACCGACAAAATGATCAATTTAGTAATGTGTTTCAGACATTATGTATGGTGTTTTATTTACTTCAAAAGCTCACGTCTATCTTGGCGAAGCAAGCAGCAACCACTGTTATATTAGCATTGATATTTAGCGTTTTTCTAACTAGCTTGTAGGCTAATTCAAAGTATACTTAACTGTTGAGACTCAGGAGCGAAGTTAACAAATGATTTTTAAAAGGTATGTCACAAATACAACGTCAATGTACGAATGTATAAAAAGATATTGTTGTTCGTAAGTGCAGTACGCGCCGAAATAGCTCAGTTGGGAGAGCGTTAGACTGAAGATCTAAAGGTCCCTGGTTCGATCCCGGGTTTCGGCAGCGAGGTGCAACTTTTTGTGTAGCGGATTGTCCGTATTCCCTATCCAATCAGATAGTGAGCTCCAGCTTTCGCTAAGGGCAAATCAGGCCACGAAGTCCATCCAATCAAATTGCCAGTTCTGTGTTA
>JAPQRQ010000022.1:19169927-19188959 GCA_037367365.1 Apogon talboti
CTGGACCACCACGCATCTTTCCTGAAAATTTCATGCAAATCGGTCCAGTAGTTTTTGTGTAAAGTTGCTAACAAACAGACAGACAAACAAACCGAACCAAAAAAACCCCCAATACCCTCGCCCTCCGCCTTCGGGGTGGCGGGGTAATAATTGATTGTGAAACAAGCAAGTAAAAACTTAATTGTGCATTTATTTTGGTCCTGGTCTGAAATTCGAACCTGCGGATCGCTGGAGTGGACTTTATGCACAGCCCCCTGCTTCCTGAACTTAAACCAGCTCCTTTACTTCCTGTCTGTCATTGTTGGACACACTGATTAATCCAAGTGTGCTTGCAACTTCTTGTTGTGACTACTGTGGTCAGGCACACCTGGGTTAATCAGTGTGTCCAATAATGAAAGACAGGAAACAATGCAAGGTTTCAGCAGCGAGGTCGAGGTGCTACCTTATGCCTCCGACATCTCCTCCAAACATGGTAAGTTTTCACTGTCTCCTAATTATCCTTGGACCACGGACTATTGTACTCAGTTTAACACTCATGAACATGACAGTTGTCGAGTGTATATGGCATTATAAAAACCATTAATAGGAGATACAGATAAGATTGTACAAAGAGCTTACGTTATATGTTTTTACCTGATAAGATTAATTTATTCTCTATTATCTAAACACAAAACGTTGGTTCAGCTAGCATTAGTTAAATAAGTTTTCATTATTTGAAATTTTTCTTCCAGTACAATGCAAGTTTAGTCAAACTTAAAGTTTTTTTTTTTTTCAAAACAACTTCTGCCTCTCAAAGAAAAGTGAAACAGTAAAGCAAAAAACAATTAGCATAACAGTTAGCATTTAGCATTATTGTTGTTGGTTAAGCTAGCTGCTAACTTGTGCGGGGGCCCAAGTCAATGCAAAACATAATGCAAACATGTTTTGCATATACATAGTAGCAGTATTTATGAAATTTCTGACTTTTGATATTGGGCTGATATAATTACAAGTTACTTTGACTTAACTACCCTTGAAATGTATGGTAGACATATAGTTACAACAACTTTCCTTAAAAGTTATTTAAGTCTATTAATTTTTAGTTAATAGCCTGTCTGAAACCATACAACTTAAACGTCACAACTACAAGAAGTCCAGGCAGCATGAATTTTCACAAGGGGGCGATGTTGTCCAATAAACCGGGGATCTGCATCCTCAACAGTTATTTGTAAACATTCAGTTGATCTTGGGATGATGAAATAAGTTATGATTTGGGGCAGATGTAGCTTTAGGATAAACACTGCATGTTATTAGCTGTTATACTCTTTTTAGGAAAAATGCCCAATCAAATAATTTGGTATTTCTCTGCTGCAGAATGTTACTTCATCTAATATTGTATGTCAGCTAGTTCATATTCATATCAGTAAAAAAATTTGCCTGAAGGTTTGAGTATCTTGGGGATGTTTCAGGGTTCTTAATGCAGTTTATAAATATGTGCATTCGCTGACAGTGGGAGGAGGAATAACACCATAAACGTTAGAGCTGCATAGTACAGCAGCATTTAGTAAATGGTAGTTAGAACATTGTCTGTACTTTGTGGAAGTATGGGGCTAATCATATTTATTTTGCAAACAATGACATAATTTTGTCTCCTGTAATAATGCAGGGTTTCCTTAGTTTTTCAAAGAGCATAGGTCAGGGGTGTCCAACTCCGGTCCTCGAGGGCCAGTGTCCTGCATGTTTTAGATGTTTCCCTCTTCCAGCACACCTGGTTCAATTAATGATCAGTTCATCACCAAGCTCTGCAGAAGCCTGTTAACGATGTAATGGTGTCCAGGTGTGATGGAAGAGGGGCAATATCTAAGACATGCAGGACACTGGCCCTTGAGGACCGACTTTGGACACCCCTGGCATAGGTACTCTATGGGTCAGCATTTTTCCTACTTTTATGGAAAATTTGCATGCACAAGTGAGTCATTTAGCAGCAACAAGTTTGGCTTTTGTTAGTTACAAATGCAGTATGCACATCACTTTGGAACATTACTATTATCATAGAAACGTCCAGGGTGTAGCCCACTTTCGCCCATAGGGGCTCCAGCACCCACTGTGACCCTCTCAAGGATAAAGTGGTTCAGAAGATGACTGACTGACTGACTATTACCATACTTTATGCAGAGGTGCCAAAAAATGATAAATGATGTCTGAAACCTGATAAAGAAGTTCATCGGGAACCAACTCCACCTATTAGATCTGTCTGTTCTAGTCAGATCTAGTCAGTTTTGATGCTTTCCTAGTATATTTTACATTAATTTGGCTTAGGTGGTGTCCAAAATGACTTGGGTACTTCACATAAGCCATATAATGGTAGTGAAAACCCTGTAATTGTGAAGAGATACAATATTGTGTCTGAGTTGTGTAATCCATATCGTGGCTCTTGATCATCTTACGGATTTTAATCTTGCTTCAAATCTTTCTGCCATGTAGTAAGTTGACCATGGTTTTACATCAACATTAATATTTCTAAGTTGTTTTTTGTAATTTATTAATTTATTTTTTTTAATACAGCTGAATTCACCCAATCAGATTAAAGTTTTTGGGTTCATCAACTCTTGACACACTTGTAAAACATTTTTAAGTGAAAAACAGGATAAATACATGTTGTTGGCTGAATCTAAGAGGAAAAGAACCATTAAATATTTTACAGCTGAATCTTTTACTGCCATAAAATGCGTAGCTTTTATATTGTTACACACTGTTTGAACAATTTAACAATAAAAATGTTATGTTGTGTCATTTTACATAAATCAAAGTCTACATATGTCAGAATAATGATTGTTTTGTTTGAATAAAGCTCAGAACCAAAGTTTAACAAGGGGAAAAAATGCATGAATAGGAATAATACAACTAATAGAAACAACTAATGGAAAGTATCTGTTAAAATCAGTTAAAAGGAAAGGAACGTCATAAGTAAACAACAAAATAATTCCTGAAGAACTCAAAACTGTCTTATGTTTTAGACTATTAAGTTCACCATTTGTGAAAAAACTGGTATATATGACAATCTTTAATATATATTTTAAAATACTGTGATGGTTAAATGTTGTTTTTTTTCCAGCACTATTTGTACTATTTGAAAACAATTAAAGTTTTCTTATCTGTTTACGTTTAACCAAACAAGACCAAGACCAGAGGTAACACAGGGCTTTTAATGAGCTGCATCTGCTCATTGTTTGCAGATGAAACACAGGAGCTCATCGCGTGACACTGGGGCTGTGTTTTCATACGTCATCATCAGATATGCCAGTGCACTGGAGATGCTCTTTTACAAAGACGCCACAATCTTCTCAAAACAAACCCACACTTAAGGCAGTAAAAATGAGAAAAAAATGCGACCCCCCCCCCCCCCCCCCCATCTGCCCCTTAACAAAAGACGAAGCATTTCTGTCAATTTCACTCTAACTGCATGTACTCTACTTACAACATGCACTGTTTATTTTCTTCTTGGAATTCTGTAACTTCAAATCATCTTCTCAGTTGTCTTCATATTTCTTTTGGTATTTCAGTACTTCCCTAACCTGTTCTTTGACTAAAAGGCTATGTCAGTAGAGAACCACTCCTTGGTTTATTTATACACACCTTTCCCCTAGCAGACTGAACCCTGTGCACTCTGTTCGTGACACGTGAGCTATTTATTTTTTTTGAGGTTGAGTCTGTGAATGTGTTCATATAGAAGAGAATGGGAAAGTATCTTGCTGAAGTCTTTGACTTGGCTACTATTACAACGTTGAACATATTTTACGTAACAAGAAACATCAAGTATTGTTCTTTTGTTAAGGAATACAACTTATGATAAATATTTCATGCAATATATTAATAAGTGCTTTACAGTAATGTTTAGTGTATTCCAAAAAAGTAGCAACTTGTTAAAAATTTAAGTGCCACATTTTCTTTACTAAACATTCTAGTTAAAATTTTATATATAACATGTCACTGTAGTGTTGTTATGTAACAGAACGTGGTCATGGTACAAACGGCAGTTGCGAAAGTCTGGCCCATCTCCCGAAACATGATGTTCTTAAGCCTCCAAAAAACATATGTTTCGTGGTATTGTGACTGTGACCGTGTGTGTGTGTGTGTGTGTGTGTGTGTGTGTGTGTGTGTGTGTGTGTGTGTGTGTGTGGCCAGACAGACTCAGTCAGGCATCAAGTTGTTTAAAGGCAGCTGTAATTATTTCTTGGCTGAACTGACAGTTGAGCACAAGGCCATGTGTTGTGGTCTCTGGGGACTGCGTCATCAGGATTTTGTCTTTAAGTGATCTAACAAATCTTTTGAGAGTTTAGTGGTATAAGTGATGATTCACATAGAAACTTACCTGTCAAAATCACTTAAGGCTTAAGGATCAGACAGAGGGTTTGAGGACTTATTGTGAGTGTGACTGTAAAATTAATTAAAGTTTGGATTACACAGGTTGAGGTATTTCTACAAGATGTTGCTTATATGGTTGAAGGGAAATGTACTCCTTCTCTCTTAATGAAAAATCCTGAATATTTTTCATTTTAAAACCTTTGTTTGGATAAACTGTCAGACATGATATATTACTACCTTAAAAGCCCTTACGGTGCATGTGCAGTGATGGCTGAACATGCATAACTCCTGCATGAGTTACGTAAAATCCCGCTTGTACATACGTGCCTTGTATTTTTAGAGATTTTAGGTGAGCACAATGAAATTTTCCTTTTAGCAGATGGATGTGTTAAAACCCTGTCAGAAACAGTTACTATGCACAGTGAACTGAAAGATTACACTGAAATAATATGAGAAAAAAAATACATTCAGTGGAGAATTAGTTGCCTTCTCCAGAACTTTGCATGACTCCTAATCTATAGTATTGATTGTTTATTCATTTCAAATATATTAAAACAAAAACATAAATGAATATAAAAGAAAACATACTCGAAAAGGAGCAGAATGATTATATACTGTATATTCCTGCCCCCTTACCCCTTCCTTTTACCTAACCTACATTCCCCCAGCAGATCCCATAATTAACAAAATAAACTTTATCCATTTCCTAACAATAATACACATATAAAAAAAACCTCTGACCATTTCATACAGTAATACACAAATCAAACATAATCTTTGTCCCTTTCTAAAAATAAATACACTTTGTTTTTCTATAATAATACACATATCAAATAAACTCTGTCCATTTTATAACAATACTATTGTTATGATACGGACAGAGTTTAATTTTGATACAATACATATATCAAAATTAAACTCTGTCCGTATCATAACAATAATTCACATAGCAAACATAAACTCTGTTCATTTCTTAACAATTAAACACATGGCACAAATAAACTCTGTCCATTTCATAACAGTAGTAAACATACCTTAAATTTTTTCATCTGCATATTTTTCCAACATTTTCTGTTTATGCTGCGATACCATTTTAAAAGACTATATAGAGTTTTTACTTTAACAGCTTTAGAAACAATATATAATTTATGTTTCATCAAGCCAAACCAAAAGTCAGCATGAAAATTAAACCTCCAAATACATTCACAAGGCTCTAGTAGACATTTTCTGCAGCCTGGGCTCTTGTCTGGGCCTTTTCCTGCATGTCACTGTCTCACTCCTCCCAACTTTCTTGTCCCTGTCTATTATCACTGTCCAATAAAGTGGAAATACCAAAGAAATCGCAACGGCTGGATGTTCATAAGGCCCACTGTGTTCTCATTCACTTCTCAGTTTACCAAGAAGCATGACTAAGACGCAAGAAGACTCAGATGTGTTGGACTCAGCAGTTATGTTGACTTTCTGCTGCAACAGAGTACAGGATGAGCGCTTTGTTTTACTCTGCAGATAATTAGGCCTACTTCCTGTATTTATCTTGCCTACTCCCGAGTGCACTTCCTTTTTTAGAGCTCAGACTGCGCCTCTGTAACCTTGAGTGTACCTATAAGTAGAAAAAAGGAAGGCTGCATTGAAATTGAGAATGTGACAGAAAGTAACAGAGGTTTTCACTTTTTAAATGTTCTTTTTGAAGGGCACAGGCAAGGTCAAGGTCTGAATATGGTCTAGAGACACTAAGGAAAACACTTGTTAGTGGAAGATTTCATTGTATGACTTGCCAATTCAGAGATTAATATTCTGAAGAGATAAGCTTAAGTGTATCACTTTAGGAATATAATGTTCAGACCACACCTTTCAAAAAGAGACAGGACATTCTTTTATACAGAATGTTGTCCAGCCCAGACACTGATCTACAGTCAGCCTCTGTCACCTATTTACAAGTGTGACACTGCAAACCTGTTATTTTTTTACTCTATACATATCCATCAGTAGAAGACATTTCACAGGTTGTCCCTCCACTTCTAAGTGTATCACTGCTCATCTCTCGCTTCTCTTTCTAGTTGTTGATGGGCAGCAGTGAAACCGGATCTACGGAGGCACATGCCAGTGGTACAGGGCCTTTTACTAAAGAGGACCTGCAGGACTATGTCTTCTATATTTAGGTAAGAATTCCCATTGACCAGTCATTGGAAAGTCTTTATTTATAGCATACAAATGAGACTTAAAAAAGAGTGGTGGCATGTGGAGCCTCTGAAGTATGTCCAGGTCATTGTTTCTCTGTGACCTCCGTATCATTCCTCTCAGAGCGTGGTAACGACAGCAGGATTTGCATCCAGTGAGTGTTGGCAGGCTGCATGCGCGCATCACAGACAGATAAAAAGACTTAGTCAGCACTGACTGTAGCAAAAGAAAATGATCTTTAAAGCCCTCGCTGTGAGTATATCGTTTAACAGAACATAGATAAATGGTTGATGATTCTGGTAATTCCTCTGATGATAGGGGACCAGGTCCAGCCAAAGCCCAATGATACACCAGCTCTGGTGTTTCAGGGATTCACAGAAACAGGGGTGTCATCTTTTAAAGACCTGTGGCCTGCAGAGAGTCACAGGCAGCGTTTGGCACTGTTGTTGCCGGGTGACAGTAAGTGTGGAGGACTGTCAGATCAGCAAATATGAGGTTTTATAAACACCAGGTGAAGTAACCACATCTTTGCTTGCCTACCAATCATCCTCCTCCATCTGTGTGTTTATACAGATCTAATGTCAAGTATATGCCGGCCCAACCCACTGTTTACACAGATCAGACAGTTCTTGAGCCAAGGAAGGAGAAAGTTGGCTCAGATCTATGTTTGGCAAAGTTTACCGAAACCTACTGCTGCAGTCGTTATGGATGTTTTAGTGAGACACATAAACTCCCTGTGGTAGAAGTATCCAGGTCCTCAGTTGAGTAAAAAGACCTGAAGCACTGAGCATGCTTCTCTGACAACCAAATGTCTGATTTAAAAACCTTAGTTAAGTAAAAATATGTTTACAAAATGTACTTGTGTAGTGTTTATACTATTATATATGATGTTTCTGGCCTAATAAAACAGCTACATCAATGTGCATGTGGCACATTGATGTAGCTGTAGCATTGATGTGGTATAGATGTTTAAAGACAAGCTCATTTAACATAATGTGTTTGCAAGGGATTTTCTATAAGCTCTGAAAAACAGCCTTGTTTTCATCTTGTGACAAAGCAGAAGTGACAAAGAAATGTGAAGGTACATGAAGTGGAAATACTGAACTCAGGTAAACTCCAAGTACCTCAAATTACTAAGTACATTTACTCAGTTTAACACATTTATTTACATTCAACCGCTTTCAACACATACAGCAGGTATGGAAATCAAACTTTATTACTGCGCAAAAGTAGAGTTTATTTTAACTCTGACTACAGTCTCACTGTACAGTTCAGATGGCTCCATTTTAAGGACAGGGGCATTACCTCCAAAGACCTATTTTGCTTGTTTGTGTTACCATTTTGTCTGTGAACTAGATGTCGATCCATCCTCTTCTAAATTACTGTCCTAAATCCTGAGGTCACTAATTGAGAGCCCTAATTATCAGGATAGTTGTCACACCCTCAGGGCCCTCTCACATTTCACACGTGTTGGAACGTAGCGGAGGTCACATCTAAGATGAGCTCATTTTACTCTCGTTGTGCTTTTCTCTTGGGAGCCTCTGAGCAGTCTGGGTCGGTATAATTATCTACGTATTCTCATTCTTTCTTATACAGGCTCATTGATGGTGTTCAAAGCTTTGCAGTTTTAATGGGCTGGCAGTACTCACTGAGCCATCACACATCAGAGGTTGCTGGTGTTGCATTACCACAGCCCTGCGTGTCAGAACACAAGGTGAAAGGGTTAGGATGAATAAGTGAAACACTCGCTCCCTGAGGAGCTGTAACACAAATACAGATATACACTATCATGTAGCAAACACTATGTAACATATATCCATAAAAACATCATTCATGCAATTGATGTAAACACTTCATTTACGTCATTCTGAGCATCGTACTACGTGTTAAAAATCACAGGGTCAGGTAAATGAGCTCTTAAATTTCTACTTGAGAGAATACAGACTTACAAAACAAGCAGTTTCACATGAGAGTAACACACCTTACATGCATAGCAATATAGTATGTTTTGTGCTTTGACATAGTTTTTCCCTTCACTTTTCAGATCATTTTAATTCACTCTTCCACAACACTGAGCATTTTTTAAGATAATTATTTTCATGAATATGTGATTAAAAAGTAAAATTTTTAGTTTTTATTTTCATTTTACATTCAAGTGACAATCCTTTTTCAGACCATATTAATAGTTCTAAATGACTCAGTTGATCATGTTGGTTTTTGTTTTGTTTTTTTTACCTTTAGCTGGTTTCAGTTTTTATTCAGTTCATTTGGTCCATGAAAAACTTTCACATTGATTTTTGTTTATTTCACTTTTGTAACAATGTGTATTCGTGTGCTGAAGTGAAGGTATATTGTACCACTCTTATGGAAGTTGTTGTGGAAATATTGCTTTCCAGGCAAAAGTAATGAATGGTGTGGGTTAAATGCATGAGTTTAGATAAGAAGCATTACACAAGCTAAAATGGGGTGTTTTTTTTTGGGAAGTGACTCATTAGTAGAGGATGCTTTAACATCCACAATTGCAAGTAGAAAATTATAACAGAAAAATTAAGTCAAAACTGACTTAAAAAACTGTAAGTAAACCATTTGCTTTTGTCTTGATTGACACTGGTTTCTGTTACTACACTTAATGATAATGAGACTCTAGATATGAGTCTCAGCTGAGATATAACAGTGCCCATTGAGATCAGACCCTTAGATAAAGACTTACTGAAACCAGTAAGGATGGGATGTCAATGACAGGTCTATAATCTGGTGGACTGTCAAGAAGCTCTTGTCTCTGCTCTTCACTGACGAGCATTATATAATAACTATCTTTGGAATCTCACCTAGTCTGCAGTCATTATCTTAAGGCATTTCACCATCAGACCACTTTTCATATCTTCCACGTAATTACCACATTTAAATAATCTCTCACCCTCCTGCATGAACTCGTTTCCATTCTTCTCGCTCAGAGTTGGGTTTGTAGAAAATCAATGGTCTTCCTTGTGTTAACTGTAAGTTGTGCTGCTGTTTGATGTGCAGACGTAGAACCCTTTTCCTGAGTCTTATGTAAGCAGAAGGTCTCTGTGCAGGAGATGTCAACAGTGTCACTGACCTTAGGCTTTGCTTACATTTGCTCCTTGTGATGCTTACAGGGGTTCCAGGTCAGTTACAGTAAGCTCTGCTGACACACTACCTCACCACAGAAGATAAATGGCAAATACAGAGCTCTCAACAGCACCAACTCTTGACTCTCATACATTCTGCTATTCAGACAGGTTTCTTTGTTCTTTGTATTTGCAGCATTTAGATGATATACCTAATACAACACACATGTAGATGCCTTCATGTGTAAAGCAAACAGTAGTTGGGTGTTGACTTTGGCTGAAAGGACACCCAACTTCTCAATTTTCACTTCCATCTTATGCAAGAGGGAGGTGTGGGAATTTTGTAAGCGGGGCCTCTACGGGACTGAGCATGATCTGTACAATGACTGTGTGGTATGAAGAGAATGAATGAAACAAGGATACAGTTTGAAAAGTGCAGAGGATGCCATCAGTGCTGTAAATCATTACTTCAAATCACATTAGATCTGTACTTAAAGCATTGAGTCTTACATTTTGAGTTGTTCATGTGATCCTCATGGTATTTTCCCCAGGTTTCCAACAGTTATAGGGTAGCGCTGACCAACAAATCACATTTTCATCAATTTTCACCGATCAGATCCTGCCACATCGAGCCATCAGCCACCCTCAGAATAATACAAGGGAGAGTCAGCAAGTTCTCAGACAAATGTAATAAGTTTATTTATCAAAATAATAAAATTATTTTTCTACACATGCTCCATTAGAGTCTAAACACTTTCACAATCTGTTTCCATGGGTAGATTCCTTCTTTGTAGAATTGCCGGGGCTGTCTTTGACACAATCTTTGACTTTGACATTTGTCTGAGAACTTTTGACTCTCCCTCATACATGCCTACCATGATGACTGTGAGATTAGTTAATTTTTCCCCATTGCAAGACACAGTCACATTATTGTTACCACTCACTGCATATTTTCCTCATGCCATACTGACTTGCCTAACCCTAGCACAGGCATATGTGTAAATGTACAATATAAAACAACATGTATACATATACTGTACATTGATTGTTCATTTTATTTCCCCACATGTGAACAAATCATAATGTACTTTCAAAAAAAATGAACCTGATAGTTCCTACATGTTCGTGAAAATGTGCAGAAGTGTGAGCAAAAGGACGCTGACTGCATTTCATTCAATGGCCACTGGGTTTTCTGAATGTTACCCACAATACCTTTAGGCTCACTGACACTGGTGGTATCTCACTTCAAGGCTACGCTGGAAAATAGTCAAAGGGATGTATAGAGAATAATTGCACACTCTTATGGCATCTGTCTTTACTCCCCCTTCCTCTCATCTATATTTAAGATGTTCTCATTAAGAGCAAGTGTGTCCTCTTATCCTCTGGCACAAGCTGTAATTTACCTCTCTCCCACTAAAAGGCTCAGCTGTTTTTAGCATTCGTCTCTGAAGGTTACTTCCACTCTCCCTCTCCTCAAGAAAATTTCCAGGCTGCTCCTTTTTTGTTTCTTGTTTCTAACTTTCGTCTCATATAGTTTAATCCATACCCAGGGAGGCCTGTCCCAGTTCCCAGCTCTTATTTTGGTTGAACTTCTTTTCGGAAGCACTGCTTCAAGGTGAAGACATGGGGAAATACAGGTTAGATGGGAAAATCCCCTAACTTCTCATCTGTCTCATTTCCTTATTTCATATCAGTGGCATAGAATCTGTTGGTATTGGTCAACTTTTAATGTGACTTGGCTGCTTAATTCGTGCCTTCTTCATGTTCCTGACCCTGGACATGGCGTTCATTTGGAGTTTGTCTTGACATTTGTTTTCACAGTCTAAGCCGGTCTCTTTTCTGCCAGTGCCCTCTGTCTGCTGCCACAGTGTTCTCACCCAGTCTGTGTTCTCAGAGGAGAGGGCCAAATGCCCTTTGCTGCCTGCCAATCCAGTCGCTTTACATCCTCGGCCCCTTTTATTTCATCCTGTCTCTTCATTGTTCTTTCTGTCCTCCTTTGTCTGATCCCCTTTTCTGATCTCTGGGATTTACTGGTAGTCATAATGGTGGGCTCAGGGGTCAGGGTTATGCAACTCTAGGATTATTCTGCTGGACAAATTGAGTCAGACAGGCTGACACTACAGTACATGGGCTAGAGGTTCAGATACATTCCTATAGTGATGGTTAGAAAAGTAGGTGCACGGCGTTGCCTGACTATAGCCTTGGCTGATATCCCTTGCCTTACTTTCCCTTTTTCACATGGGTTGCCTTGACAGTGACCCATACAAGGACAGATGCCTGGTACCTGTGGCAGAGGCCTATTCTGGCCCAGGTCCCAGACCACTCGGGATTCCCATAAAGCTCCCCCTCTCTCTAAGCCTCATAGGATCTAATTTCGTTTGGCAACAGAAAGTGACAGAAAGAGAGCAATGAATGATTGGGGTTTTTACAGAGGAGTGGCTTGAGTTTCATGGTTGCACATCCATTCTGGTTTATTACCTTGGATACATTTCATATTTGCTTTAATATTTTGATCACCTTTAAAGTTTTCTCAACCAACTCCCAATGATCCACTTACACTTGCTTACAACTAACAAATTAACCACTAGCTCTGACATATTTACAGCATCACACCAACTTTTACAGTGTTATTTTAAATGCACAGAATGTAATTTATCACATATGTCATGACATAATTAATAGTATCATCATAGTTGCTTGTTTTTACCACCATATTTGAAAATCAGTATCATATAAAAATCATATTTACAGATTACAGATGTAATTTTTGGTGACATTCATGTTATTTCATTCTAATGAAACAACAGCAAGTAATGTTAAACTTTAAGGTTTGTTAAAAGGAATATCACATCATTTACAGGGGATCAAATAATACAACACATTACATTGAATAAACAATGTATATATTAGATGATATAGCAGCAAAAACACCCTCATAGTCATGCAATCTTATCTCTGATATAATAAGTTAGAGATTCTTTTTCCCAGCAAAGATAGTAAGGTATGTGGTTACCTTGCCACCTTATTCCCCCAGAGACCACCAGACAGGGGGAGGCGTGACCGTCCTGACAGATTTTGACAGATCAAAAAGAATCTCTAACTTAGTATTCGCATAATGGCAAAAATAAACATAATCGAGCTATTATCTCTGATATACTTCCATTTCCGTTCACTTCCCTACAGATGCATTTCCATATACGTATGTTATGCACATTGTGAAGATTTCCATTTGAAAATGCATATGGAGATGGCAAAAGAAGAATAAACTTCCGTTTTGTAAAAAATAAATAAATAAATATATTACAAGGTGTTTGTTGCCTTTTTTTGGAAAAAAAGTTGTACTTAATGATGGAAGAGATGGAAACACTGCAACAAGTTGGTGTAACTCACATGACATCTTTGATAATATTACCATAAAGTACTAAAACATGGCTGGTATTCCTCAATCTCTATCTTTCACAAATAAAAACATATTAGCTGGAAAACAGCACTAAAATGCTCTTCTTCTACTGTGATTGAGTGTAATGTAATGTCACCTACTGTATGTTACCTTCTTTGACAATGTTCATTCATTCATTTTCTGAATCGCTGAGTCCTTTAGAAGGTTGCCTGTCACCTGTCCGTACCAAGGGACAAAGGTGGGACACATCCTGGATGTGTAGTTCATTGCAGCATATAGGCAACACACATACAATCATTAATTGTCACACCATGGACAATTTAGATTGACCAAAGATTGGATGTCTTTAGACAGTAGGAGGACGCTTGAGTACCTCTCAGTTCCCTTTTTTGCAACTTTTTGAAAGTTTTCTTCAAATTTGCTTAAAAGTGCGATCTGTTCAACAGAAACCTATGAGAATTTCATTTTTGCAGCGCTTGACCAATTTACTTAGTATTAATTTGCCAATGGAGAAAATGTTACTGATACTGAGACAAAGTAGTATCATATTTAAGTGTTGAGTGAGAGTGTGTCCCTACGTGATGAGTGTTTGAATGTCCGCACTGAGGTTACGGGAGACGGGGGTGTTAAACACTCCCAGTAACAGGGTAAATGCTGTCACGTCCTCCACATCATCGTTGACGCACAGCAGCGATCAACAATGAAGACACACACACCCACCCTCACTACCATTTGTGACGTCATTACTCTCACGCCGTCCCAACAGACTGCAGTAAAACCTGTCCCAGCCATTTACCCACTAAATGACCTCAACCGCAGCCGCTACCACATTACCACTGGAGCCCTTCGCCGCATAGTCGTCACAATCCCAGAACAGCATTAACACATTTCCATTCACCTCCTCCTCTTTCACACCACAAGTGCAATATCTGACTGTGATATGACTGTTTTCTTGAAGGGACATTTGTCAGATCCACAACTGGGAGCTGTTCCTTCTTAACAGCCCTCTTAATCTGCTGCATAGAATCGATGCAAATCCTTTAGTTACTCACTGTTCTGATGGTGTGTTTTTGTAAGACAATTGATTGTAATATTGCCCATCAGATACTCTTTAATCATTTCACACCAAGGAAATGTACTCTGGTTTACTTAGAATTCAAGGAATGGAATGGGAACATTAATATGCAAAAAACTGAATTATGTCTCAGTTCAACCCATTTCATTAGCCAGTGGTAAACAGGTAAGCTTCTGTAGAAACAGTATATGTGGAGTAATTAGTGGGTAATTGGCAATAAATGGGTCAGTATAAATGTAAAATCAAGTACCCATTCTAGAACTGAATGCCCCTATGCTGTCTCTTCATTGATGATGAATTTACTGTACTTCCAATATCAATTTAGGCTTCACTAAAATATCAATCCTAATAAATGTATGTAATGCCAATAATAACAGCAGTTTTTTTTTAATGACTTGATTGATGCATGACTCGACACTTATAAAGAACGTCCGCTCCTTTACTTTAAATCTGAGCTCTCATCTCAGCTACCTCTGATGGGTATCTAGTATTTTTCCACAGATTTTGAGGTGGAGATGCTGAGTCCTGCCTCTGAAAGGCTGGGTTTGTGTGTCTATGTGTGTGTATGTTAAGTAGCCTACACCCTCCATCCTGCCTCCTTCCTCTTTCTTTTTAATCTGCTTTTACGCCATCAGTCCGAGCCCCAGTACTGCAGCGCTGGGCTTGGAAAATTCCACACTGCACCAAAGAGAGAGAGGTGGCAGCAGAGAGAGAGAGAGAGAGAGAGAGAGAGAGAGAGAGACAGGGAGACTCAGGTGGGATGGACGGGGGTGGAAAAAGATGAGAATATGCCTGAAAGAAGTAATCGATGATGTGAGTTTTCACATCATGCTATTACGTGAAAATGAGATACAAGAAAAAGAGGATGTTCATTTATAGTAATGACCAAGTGTATATGTAAGTGATGCGGGAGACACTGAAGAAACCTAATTCTTGAAATTATTAACATGCTATTAATCATAATTACAGTTATATGCACAAAATGAAGACAGTTGCTTCTGTGTTAATGAGACTACACATGAAAATACCTATATTTATGACACTTTCATTTATTCAATAGATGATGGAAGAGCTGATTTGGTATTTAGCAGAGAGATTAAAAGATATCAGAGAGGAGTGAGAGATTGAAGAGTGAAGAGGTGCAGTTCTTTGGTCAAAGTAACCTCTGCAGGAACGTGCATCTGTTGTCACGTGTCCTGAGAATAAGCAGAAAAGCACTGCAGTACCCCAATACTACTGCTCAGAGCTGGCACCGACCAACACAAGCCTGATCCACAACATGCATCTCACAAATACAGACTCCAATTAAATGTTTAATATGCTAATGCTGTTTACAGTTCTCGCACACATTTATTAAAATGCATGCAGTTTTGCTTAATAATGTCTACTTTTAAATACCAAATTGCTAATCATATATTCATGTCTAAACTTTGTCCACTTAGTCCAGATAAAATGCACTGATCACACTGTTGTTAGAATTTCCATGGCCCTTCTTGGTATTTACTTTTAATGATTTACTGTTTTATATAGAAAGTTGATTATCTTCACTCCAAAGTAAGAGTCAACAATTAGAAGACACCACCACAAACAGACGTCACAATGCGACAGATCAATCCACCTGCCTCAGGATGTGTTCCATTCAGATTGATTCGGTCGGCCCGTTGCCTAATTGATCAATGAACACACATTTTCAAATGGGTGTGAAGAGAAGATCGGGACACGTGAATAGAGGATGAATGCGCTCCAGTTCATCATGGCGTTCATTATATTCAGTCCACATTTTCAGACAGTTCTATTTATAATGAGGCTACATCCTAAGTGCCACTCATTCTCTATTACAGCTGCTCCATTTTTGGTCTAATTTAATTTGCAAAAAGTGACACGTGCCGCTGCAAAGTTGAGGTCAGGCATTGGAGTCAGTACTTCAAAACCTTTTCTAATATACGATTAACAGTAGCATTTGAGTCAGAAACAAAAATAATAATAAATGTAATAATACTAACAAAAACAATATCTGCAGGTGTATGACCCTAAGCTGTCATAAATAAATGTGCCACTGTATATATCGTCTTATTATTGTCTAAGTTGTTCAATTAAATCAATTTTCTGAGTCAGTTTGCTCTAGTTTATGCTCAGATCCCTTCGGGTATAAGAAAACATTCTTAATGTTAAGGCTATGAAACTACAGACTAGAAAGTGTCTAAATATACTGTATTTTACTCTTATATTTCTGCATATTTGCACACGTAGTAATAACCTGCAATCATGCATCTTTGAAAATTCACATCATTACAAGTTAAACACATCACTAAAGCCCTTTTCAAAATATTTAACATGTATTTTCAGTATGCTCTATGTATATTTTTACTCTGACTACACTACACAGCTTTGCACCCCCTTCTACTGCATGCATTTTCTTGTCTTGAGAACTTGTACTTGAAACCAGGCTTTAAAGTTGAATTTAATCCCCTTAAATTCTAAATCCTGATGTTTCTTGCTTGAAATCGGATCCAAAATGCAACTAGTATTTCGTCACGTCTATAATCCTACATGCGTATTTGTGTACTTATTTGCATTTTAGAGGTTAAACTCAAAGTGTAAAGCTGTGAAACTTTAACTGCTAAGCTCATGTTACTGCGTATCTTCACACACCAGCCCAGTCTGTGCATGTGAGTTTGCTGACCATTCCATGAGACGCTCAGTTGGTTGTTTTGATGTCATTCTCCTTGGTTTTAGATTAAAACTCTCAAAGGCCCTTTCATTCCCAAAGTAAAGCCAAGTAACCTGCAATGTGGCTCTCATCCTTGTACTTGTTTTCATTTTCACTCTGTCCTCATGTACTGTAAGACCCTGATGTGAAATTCTGAATCCCACCCACATGCTTTATATCAGTAGTACTTCTAGGTAATGCAATTCCAGAAATTCAAGGTTGGACGTGTCAAAGCTCTTAGCTATAACTCTTTCTTGTCTCTGTGGGGAAACACAAAATTAAGAGACTTTTGTGTCAAATAACTCAAGCTGGAAAACACTCAGATGGCATTTTCAAATAGATGTTTATGCACATAACACTGTGTTACTGTACATGTCTGTTTTATCATATTCAGGATATGGTGTTTAAATGGAACACAGACCATCTCCTCGTATACATGAGAAATACTAGTATCTTATCTCTGTGCTTGTTATGTTTACAACAACAAGTGACTATCTACTGTACCTATCAATTTGGCCATGACTTCTGAAAATAAAGCAGCTTTGGTCCATAGCATATGCAACTATTTAATGTCAACACCATATTTCAGATTTGCCTTATCCGATGAGAGGGACAAGACACTAAAAACTGCTGTGACTCCCATTGTGTGGGAGAAGGGAGCAGTGAATTATTTCTAAAATGTACAGCTGTTCTGGGTGGGATGGGATCGTCACGATGAAGTTCAGTGACCCCGATTAGAAAGAAAATGTCAGTTGGAAATGTCAGCACTGAAAAACAAAACTTTGTCAACACTTTCTATCACATTCAGTACTTCTTATGTCATTTGCTAGACATGTAGCATCCTGATAACAGGCAGATTCCAGTAAATGTATTTTCCAGAGTTCTGAAATGTCACATTATGTTTATTTGCACAAACACAATAAGGCGATACTTCAAAAACCACAAGTCCTTGCAAACACAACCATTGTCAGTCAGCCACTCAGAGCTGAAGACACCATCTTAGTGAATTTATTAAACAAGTCATTAAGGGATCAAGCAACAAAAGCTGCTGCACATGGAGGCAGGTTGATATGCTGGAACACTCTGTATCTGCAGAGTCGATCACTGGCTTGTCTGGCTCAGACTGTGTGAGATATTGACCATAGTCACACTTATCAGCACTTTCAGGCCAGAGTGCTAATTGGAAACAAATGAGACTAGTACGGTCTGTTGTTGCTGCCAGTGATGATCAGTAGATGAACACATTGTCCCATGTACATGCTGTCCTAGGATTGTGTACAGCATTGCCCTAGATAAACAACATTAAATGTAACTTACACCTTAGGGGTAGGGTGAATTAAAGTTTAGCCATATCAGCCCCACTGTTGTCTGTCTGGTGTAACAGGTTAGTCCGCCCATACCTCTGCATCCACATTTTACATGAACACATGCCATCATACCACAAGATGTAGATCACATGACAGGCGAATTTTCTGTCACTGATTAACAGTGTTGGGAGTAACGCATTACAAAAGTAATGTGTTCCAGTAACGGATTACTTTTTGCTGTAATGCAGTAGTGTAAGGCATTACTAATCAGTTTTCAGTAATATTTTACTTGGTACATGTTCAATAGTGCTTGCATTACAACACACTTTTCACCCATAATTGAATTGCTCAAATGGAAAAAAACAAAAAACAGCAAGACCATCATACCTTATACTGAAAATCAAGATCAAGCGAGCTTTTGCCCTTGTATGCTCCACGGAATCAAAAATACAGAAGGAAAATTCTATTTCCTGTTGGTGTTCAGCCAATGGGTGAAGAGGGCAGAAGACAGTCCATTGTCCACATGGATGCATGCTCATTACTAACCCTAACCCTGCTTTACAGAAGATAGTTAGCATGATCCCTGTGATCAGCAATGACTGACACTGACTACTGCTTGTTTGACTAGTCATAATTCTTTATCCATTGCAGATTTATCAACCAGTGTCTTCGGTACCATGCCCGCTGTTTGAACATGTAAAATGTTGAAAAAAAAGCAAGCGTTACTGCTGGGATTCGAACATGGTAGACCATAGCGTTACTGACTGAGCTATCCATCCACATGTACTTCAGGGCACAAATTTATGCATCCCAAGACTCTCCTATCTCCTGTATTGCGCGACCCGGCGGGGGGGGGGGGGGGGTTCTACTGTACCCGTGCCTTTTATGACGAGAGTCTGTATTTAACTCAAAAGTAATACAGGAGTCAT
>JAPQRQ010000022.1:19189235-19212231 GCA_037367365.1 Apogon talboti
TTCAGTGTTGATTGAGCATAAGGACTGGTTTAAAGTTTGCATTGAATGTTGATTAGGGTGTATTTCTGATCTGTGTCTCAGTATGTGGAAAACATGTTGATTTATGTTTACAGTATGTTTTTTATTTGACATGCATAGAATGTTAAAACGTGTGACTTGTATATCTTTCTATTTACCTTTGGCAACCTGCTTGTCCCATTGTCGTGAACATGATATTTCAGTATTGCCTTAATGCAATTTTTCAAATTGGGCCAAGATTTTCACATGGATTCAAGGACAAACTTAGATTGTGAATGGTCAAGGTCACTTGGACCTCATAAAACATAAATGTTTAAGAGGATAAAATGATGAAGTGATGACGTTTTATATCCAAGAGGACAAAAGTCAGCTTTGTAGAGCCATTATAATGTTCTGTAAAAGCCCTCTTTATTCTATGGTTCAACACCAAATACTGCTGTAAAAACACTGGAAATTATTTACTGGATTCATACATGCCAGTGTATGATAACTTGCATTCCATTCTAAACAAAACACACGTGACACCTTTTTATTAAGTTCATAGATCATTCAAGCCAGAGCAGACATGTCACTAACTTGACTGGTTAATGTAGACACACAACCGTAAGGCAGTCCTAGTTCAAATTTAGGTCAAAGTTAAAATGTGTGAGTATGATAATACAGGTGAAAGGTAAAATTTCGCAGTAAATTTTTGCTTATAGTTTGTATTTTTGCAAATGCAGTTTGTTAGCAGTAAACCGTGACATCAGCACAATTTGTACAACAGCTGAAATGAATATGTCTTGAGTGTCAGTTGTGAAACAACTGTGAGCTTCGTATTTGTATTTGTGGACTATCCCCCTGAACAGCCTGTACTCCAGATCAATATGTGTCATGAGGTCCAAATACAGTTAGATTAGATTTAGTAGATTGTTACATAACACATGTGGAACATACAGGCCCTATACTCCCGCTCATACTGTCATGTAAACACACATACTACGCATGCTCACACACTGATATGTGAGGGAACTCCAAAAGCCCTTACATCTGCAGACTGAAAACAAAAACACGCTCTCTGTGTCCTGCCAAGTGGGGCGGAGTCTTGGTTCTGACTTTCAGCAAATGATGTTTACCCCATTTTTCCAGGAAAAACTAGAACTGGCCTGCACTTGACTGTGAGACCATAGTACGCCACAATGAGGAGATTTATGTTCATGAACTTTGCACCTGAAAAAAATCATAGTTGCACTTTTCACAGCTATATGTAAATTCTATTTCTGAAGGGTACAAAAAAAAGGTATTTTCTTTCTACCAACTTGACCAACCAGCTCCAGGGACATGCATGTGTACTTTTTGTCCCAAATGCAAAACTAAACCCATCCCTCATCAAATTTGTACTGAAATTCTTCTTATATATATTGTATACATGCATGGGAGTTGAGCTTCCTTGCAGAACATAAAGAATAAGTTTGTGTTAGAAATAGAATACTTTTCATAGCTTAATTTGCTTCATTTTGAAGCATATCTCTATATTACCCAATGAACTTCAATTTTGTAGAAGTCCTGCTATGGTAAATGTCTCTGTGCTTTGTTAGTTTCGGACTGAGTATTCAGTGTTCATGTGTTGCAGCTCAGAAAGAATATATAGTGTGTGTGAGCATGAAAATCAAAATATTATGCTTCTCATTTTTGGCAGTCTTAGGCTCCACGTGACATCCTGTGTGACACGTGGGGAGTAGGAGTGGTCGTGTTTATACAAATCTGACTCTTTCACTTACTCTCTGCCTGTTCCTGTCATATGGAACTCATTAATGTACAGTTAAGCTGCAGGCAGTAAGGCAGACCTGCAAGACGCTCTCTGTTAAAACTTCCTCAGATCATCTCATTGGCTAAGCTTTGTCTTGTAAAACACTAGTACATAAAAGTGTAAACATCATAAGCTGCATTCATTAGACTAGAATTGTTTGGTAAAAGCAGACAGTGGTTGATATTTATAACTCCACATTGTATTCTGTTAATGGCAGGTTTTCAGAAAGCCACAGGGAACATACCAGAGATACAGTAAACACATTCACGATTCCCCCGAAGAAAAAAACATCTCATCTAGGCCACAGGCTTTTAAAGTTCTTTTTGTCAACAGTATCCACCCGCTGCTTTCGAGGCATGCAAAACTCTACTGTATGCCCTATATCTGTACTGGACTGGATCCAAATTTTCTCAAGATCCAAGCAGTGTGTCCTGTAAACAGATTAATACTGTGGGTTTTGTTACTGAGATTCATCGGAGCATACTGAACTGAAACAGACTTTTAATTGGTTTGTGCCATGTTGCATGATTTTGCATTGTGCTTGTTTTCACTCATCATCCTGATTATTTTTGCAGTGGTGATTGATAGTGACTGCTTGGCTCCAAGTGCTGATTGTTCATA
Organism: Apogon talboti; assembly: GCA_037367365.1. Classification (NCBI taxonomy): domain Eukaryota; kingdom Metazoa; phylum Chordata; class Actinopteri; order Kurtiformes; family Apogonidae; genus Apogon; species Apogon talboti. Next base: position 19,191,664 of record JAPQRQ010000022.1, read on the forward strand.
AGCATATACTTGTGGTACAAAAGTGTGAAAAGTGACGATTTCTGTGTCTTCAGGGATACAGTATCTGTAATTTTTGCTCAAAGCATTTATTTTGTGATGTGTTTGTACTTTATGTGTGTATCTGTTCCCTTCTGGCTAAATAGTTGAGGACCTAAATAGTAGAGGTGTTGACATCCTCGAGTGAACGAGTTCACATTCAGTACAGTCTTTGAATGTACAGTAGTAAAACTAAACTTGTTATAGTAACAAGTGGCTTTCTTCCATCTAATGAAAAATATATTCCCTCTCAAATGCATTTTTTTCCTACTATAGAAATATCCACAGATCTTTTCCATAATTTAATAGTGGTGGTTTTGCTCATGCAGAACTTTCATAAAAACAATGTGTGTACATTCAAGTTAAAAAAAATTACATGATTCCAAAATATTTTCTACTTTTAATTAAAAGATTGCAGAATGATTTTAAGGCTTGATAAGGGGAGGATGTGTGAAACGTGTGGAAGGTTGCACTATCTATAGATATTTGTCCCGGCCAACACTGATTCACAGTCACATGTCTGAGAGCGAAACCCACCATCCTCTGACTTTATGGGGTATGATGGTGGGCCAGACAGGAAGTGAGACGGGGCGGGACCAGGCTGTCTAAGGGTGAACACATGGAGAGGACTTGGTGTGCTGGCCGAGACTGTGCCCAGAGGCGACGTGGAGTCAAAACCATCACCGCCTGGACTAGTGATATTTAATCTGCAGCAATTTTTCATCCGTGTCTTGGAGACGTAGTATATATATGTTGCATAACATGTCATTATTAGTTATGGAGTGGAGATCAGGAGTCAAGGGTGAAAGTTAGGACAAGGATGACCAATGTGTCTGAGTGTTGGCAGATATACTATGTATACCATGACCCAAGGGTTGTAATTCACTGTTTTGCAGTATACTGCAATACTGTAAGTTATTTATGTTGATTTCCAGGAAAACTGACTAAGAGAAAGTCATCAGGAGTTTAAATACAGCACAAACTAACCCAATGTCTGCCACTGATATTTGCATGTAAATGCTAAATAAAATTCAACAATTGAAGTTCATATTCAAGTGGTTTTGACAGTGGATCTATACAGTATCATAAAATAAAATATAGCAAAACTCACATGTGTTTTGAGTATTTTGTTACACCTTAATGGGTAGTTTGTCAAGCAGAGTAATACAGTAAAAGTTCATTAGACATGAGCCACTGGTCTATAAATAAAATGAAGTGGATGGATGGGTGAGAGGTTTCCTGTGCATCTTTATTTGAAGGGTTATATAACAGATACTAAAAGATAATTATAAACTAAAATGGTTCTAATTTGGCACAAGACTCATATTAGGTATGTGCACAATTTGTTAAACATGTGTGGAAATGTTAAACCTGCTTTCCCAATCCACTATGCATCTTGTTCTGACTTACCACAACCTCAGATATCTCTTCCCACGCCACTCACATACATACTATCCTATCGAGACCGTTCCCATGGTGATGTGTGAGAGCAGAACTAGAATTGATCGACTTGATGCAGAAACTGGGCCACAACACTGAGGCAAGCAAACACGTCTCATTACATTGAACACAGGCATGTGAGTGATGATCTGTGCATTAGATGGAAACATAAGCTGTGACACTCCCATAAACGTGTTTGTTCACACTCACTCAATCATTTCTCTTTCAAAAATGCCATACCTCACATTCTAGTGTGACATGTATGTTTACAAACAGATGCCATATGGCCCCTTACCTTGACCCAGGCTTATCCTATAGTGGTCTTAATTTATCAGTCAGCTGTTTGTTTTTTTTTTTTTTTTCCCAAAGCAGGTCAGAGTCTAGCTGGTTGGTCCTGACAGGCTGAATGTGTGTGCACTGATAACACAGCATTATCTCTAACAATTCAAGAAGGCTGCAGCAATTTTAAACACTATAATCAGCTGATATTAAGCCATCTGGCGACTGCTTGTATTTATCTCTGCTACTTATTAGGGGCCTTCCTGACACCATGCAGATACCTATGCACGCCTTATGTTGTCACTTTGCACTGAAGTCGTACTTGCACTCAACTTCTCCGTGCACGTGATATTCAGTGGATTCCACAACGTGTTTCTGTAGCATAAGAGCTTTCAAATGAACTTGGTTTTGCATCTCATTAGAATAATACATAATAAGCAATTTCAGCATTTCTCTCCCAGTAGCTGTAACCTGGGGTTGAAGAAATCAGACAAGACAACAGGCTCTTCTTAGCTCGTTTTGGCTGTGCACGGGCCTGTGTTACCATTTTAAAGGAGTCACTGCAGCCTCAGGAATGCACTTTAGGAATGTGTCAATACTTGAAGAATTCAATTTGGGGGTTTGAGATTTCAAGTTTGAAGAGGCAAATTTAAAACATGCAGTACTAGGGCAAATGTATGACAAATCACTTTTACTTTTGTTCGTTGTATGTCTACAATGTGAGTTTTGACGTGAACTGTCAGTTTACCTTTGCGTCATAAATGGTTTTATTTATATGAGCTTTATTGCTCCGACATTATTAGTAAAGTGTCTTTTTCTGACTCATTACATTTTCCCAGTGGTGATCCCTCCCTGTGTAAACACTGCAGATTATGCTACTTCCTGATATACTTGTTGACTGTAAGAGGGTTTATTGGCAAGTCTCGTGTTTTTATACGATTACAGAAAAATGCATGACATCAACACAGGAAGTTTTGATTTATAAAATGGATAACGTTTTTATAGGGCCCTGCCTCATAAAGTAAACATCCTTTTGTCTGAATATTTGTTCCTGTCACTGACTGCTAATACAAAGTGTTGATAAATTTGATGCACAGATTATTTTGTTAATTTTTTCATAGCGTCGTCTGTTTTCATTGGTCTTGTTGAGATAGATTAAGTGTTATAATTCATTTCAGTGAAGATTAAATTGCACAGAGCTAACAGCTAGACATAAAAGGTGTCAAGTTTATCAAGCCATCTGTGTCGTGTGATCACAAGTCTGTTTTTCCATTGCTGACAAAGGAAAGGAGTGAAGGAAGTATGTGGAACATGGGTGTTGGCAGTGCATGCATAAGTAAACAAGGTCATCCTTCCCTTGGCATTGGGTATCACAATCCCAGAAACATTCGCCGCTATCAACACGCTTCTATTTACCAAGCCCATAGCCTAGAGGAGGGAGAAGGAGCATAGTGGCCCATCCCTCTCTCTCTGACAAGGGCTTACACTCACCCATGTTTTAACTTCCTCACGTGTCTGGAAATGAGGGGGAGGGATCTTGGATTTGTTGAGAAATGGGATGTGAACTCGGCAAAACACTACTGCTGTGATTTCCCCCACTCAGAAACATCAGTGCTTCCCATCACAATTTTTACACTCATTGTTTTGTCTTCCCATGTTTTACCACGTCAAGGAGAGTAAGCTATTTCATCCTTCATCTGCTTAAATATCATTATCTGGAGTCAATTAATCCAGTTAAAATCCATTATCAGATGGGTCCGGTGATGTGATCCTTCCTGCAGGATGTGGTACATATGTGGTAGATGACATAATAATACCTAAACACCCTATAATATTCAGAGGGATTCATAAGAAGGGCAAAAAAAGTGGCTTGTAAAGTAATGAAAAAGCGTTTGTCTGCCACCATCTTAACAGCACACCAATTGCACACGCTGACAAAAAACAGTTTCCTTCACAGCTTATCTCCAGCCTTGTTTTTACTTACAGCGGAAAGTGAAGATATGCTGAGATAATCACTTCCACCACAATACTGGAGGTAATTTGAGTCGTTCACTGAGCAGTTTTCTTTGCATTATCAAAAATATATTGACTCCAAAGGCATAGTCACAGGAGTGTTGATTAAACTCTGCTGTCAGATTAAGGTTTTAGATGGTGTATTGCATTTGATTATGTTGCTTTTTTTTAATGGATTAATTGATCATAATGTCTCATCTCTTTCTACCCTTTAGCTATTTCCATTTGCAATGAAATGTAATGAGAAGGTTACATGATCAATCACATTTGTCTGTCTTTCTATCCTCCAGGATTATGCAAAAAGTAGGGCAATGTTTTTATGAAACTTGATGAAAGGTGCATGAAACAGTGTGTAAAATTATCTCCGTTCAAACTACCATTTTAACAAAGTCCAAAAAATAATTTCAGAAGATTCTAAGACATCTGAGAAGCATATAATGTTACAAGGAAAGCAGGCGACACTGGAGTTATTGCAATTTGATCACCTGCAGTGAATGTGGCCAGTAGTATTATGAAAAAAAGTAGACAGTAAGTCCAAAACACTCCTAAAGGAGACAACTAAAATAACAAATTTTGTATTTATGTTCAATAGCCCAGTGTGGTGTCTTTTTTTTTTTTTTTTTTTTACTTTTGGAAAGGACGACAATGAATCAGGGAAAAAAAACTTAATACTGATAAAACCCAGTCAGGTAACAAATTTAGGCATTTCTATTATCCACTCTGAATGCCACTTTTTGTCTGTCTATAGCTCAAACCCTGAACTTCCACATTAAAACAGGGTCAGCGACATTTCTGAACAGCGCTTGACTTTCAGGAAGTGAAAACATTGGAGTGGTGTGGATGCTAGCTGTAAACAGAGCAAAAGCTATGTGACTTTGTAGTTGTAGTGTGTCTTTACTTATTCAGACTGGTGTGTTGTATAACTTTAGTTAGGTCCACAGCGAATTTCCATGAAAAGTATATGAATGGACATGGGTCACTTGCGGTTGTAATGCATCAGATGTGACAAGCTATCAACAAGAAAAAGAATAGTCACAGAAAAAGACAACCAACAACTGTGGTTGTTATATATAGTTTCTTTAACAGCCATTTTTGTGCCATTGAAAACGATTAAACCACATATTCCCCGAGTGCTAATGCATTTGTACGTGGTTGGATTTCTTGTGACTTCTGCTTTATCACTGGTGTGTTTACAGCAACTGCTGTTGTTTATTAAAGGCTATGCATTAGACAATGTGCATGGAGGAGGTTGTTGGAAATTGCGTCACTGCTCTGTTTCATAGCTGGATTGAGGGCCCTGTGGCACAGCCTGGACCTATTGTCCTGGAGCATGGACCCATGATATGAGGGGGAAGCCTCACTAAGCTGACATAACAGGAATGCATCAGTGAGGCTGGAGTGACTAGGCTTGAAAGATGTCGACTCATACCAAACAATACATAGGAACACGCATGTACATCCTTAAGACTGTAAAATATAAATGTTTGTGTTTTGGAGGGAGTCAGTTTAAGACAATAGATGAAAGAGTTGATATTGTTTCAGTTTCTCGATTAGTAGCATTGTCACAGAAAAAGTGAAACCTTGCCTTCTCTGAGTGAGATTCACTTTCTTCTAACCTTCTAACCAAGTGATCACATGTATTTCTAAGTTTTAAAACATCTGAAATGAATGTCTCTTTTTGTGAATATTCACATTTTACATCAGATCACATGGAAGACCCTACCTGAGAGACCACAGAATGAGAAGAGTAGATGCCCTGTGTAAGTGCTGACCAGTTAATCTCCTGCCTGCCGGGGTCTGGGATCCTTTCTCCCATTTGTAATCCCAGTGCAGAACTGGAACATCAGAGATTAGTGTGTGATTAGTCTGTAACCGTCCAGTGACCTGTTCTGGCAGTACTACTAGTTGGTATGGCCTGGCACACAAGTCAGACACATTAGGTCGCCTGCCACTCACAAAAAATGTAGGGCTTGTTCCATATGTCAGAACCTTGTTGAATGAGCAGCAGTTATTCACTTAACACAGAGCCAAAGTTAAGTGAGTAAAGGCCCACATGCCAGCATGTGTTCTCACCGTTGCTTTATCTACTAACCCTTACTTGAGGTATTAAATATTCTCTGTTCATACAGTGTATTTTCAGGCATTAGGAGAGTCTACACTAAATATCTCTCCTGATATTTTATTCTACAAGGCTGCTGAAAGTTAAACCAGTCAGGTTTAGGGCTTTACACAACTAAAAAATGAGTCTGACCTGGTTACCATGTTATCTTGCCGTGTCTTGCAATGTTCTTTGTGTTAGCAAAACTTAAATAACAGACCCCCAAATATTGCTATCTGATGTCTATTTTTAGAAAAAGGCAAACATCTGTCACTGGAATGCATGGTATGTTGCAAAAGGATGCTGCTCGCTGAGATATAAATGATGCACTGTGAAGCTATGAAAATTGTTTAAGCAATGCTCTGTTTGGTTTGTATGTGATGGTTGTACAAAGATGTCTTCATGGTGGTAAAGTTAACAGTTTCACATTAAATATTATGTCATCCTGGTCAGGCTTTAGCAAGCATTCAGATTGTTATAAAACCATAGATTGTATAAAAAGATGTATGTTGCGATGCCAAAGGGTGAATATGGAGCCACAATCCAATTATAATGCCTGGGTGACACAACCGGGAGCCTAAGTCTATGCAACTGGGGATTCAAGGACAGACCCTGATTGGTTTTTGCCCACATATGTAACAGATTCAGGACTGCAGTAGATCATTACAGCGGTCAATCACCTAATTTTATTTCAAATACTGTAACTTACTAAACAACAAATGATCACAAGATGATAAAATTAAGACAAATTTACCCATTTAAGTCTACATAAAATGTCTGAAATGGCTGTTGGGGGGGGAAAAAAATTACACATAAAAGAAAGATGTGTACTTTGGTTTGGCTCTTACTGAATACCATGGGGGAGATCAAGATGATTTGGCTGATAGATGATCTATCTATAATGTTTCCTTTGTTGTTGTGTGCATGTGAGAAAGCTGCTTATGAATTGCCCATTAGGGATAGATAAAGTTGTCTAACTGAACTAAACTTGATCTTGATACTTGGCCTCTTAGCGTAACTTAGCTACATTTATTAGTGTTGGCATTAATTCATATTGGATTATATGGTCTGTGAGCTAGCTAGGTACTCAGGTCTGCTAGTACTGGTGAGTGTGCTTATCCATTATGTGACCATAACTATGTGTTAAGATTCATGAGCTGAAGTTACTTGTTGGTGTTTAATGATAAACTGTTAGTGTGGTCAGTTTCTACTCTACCCCTCACTCTCTTCCAGCTCCACCTTGCTTCCAAAAAAACAATATAACAATGCCCATCTCAAGGCTTCAGAGAGAGCTAAATTATGAGAAAACATTTGGAACTTAAAGGGTAATCTGGAAATGTGTACCTCCACCAAGGCCATCCTGTCATTCAGTCAATTGTCCCAGACTCTTCTTTTTAAAGATCTGCTCCAAAATATAATGAATTCATCCTAAGCAATGCCTCACCCCTTCCCTTCGTCAAGTCTAATGGACATGTATTAGACATCTGAATACATCAGGACATGTCTGCTGTATTTTCTTCCTTCCTGTGGCTGACTGCAGTATTGCAACAACACAAATCCCTGATGGCCTAAAAACATTTTACCCACACACTGCCAAAATAAAGACACAAAGATACAGCATGATTTTTAGGCTTTTGTGGTTTTTAAACCACCCATCCATCCAAAGGAGTTAACCCATCAGAGCAAAACTGTTAGACACATTTCAGTTGTAAATCGGGGGAAACGCAATTCAGAAGATGACTATGAGTTCAGAAGATGACTACGAAATGTAGCTTAACCTCATCTGTGACATGTTTAAAGAATGTTTTGAGACTTTAATAATTTCATAATTACTTCTGTTTTGATGGTCAGAGCTCTGAGGACATTAAGATGTTATTCTTTGTTTTGACATGTCAGTCAAAACAAAGGAATCTTCAAACTTTCTGACTTTAGTGACATTGATGTAAGGCCTGATACATTCTCAGCTGTTTCCTTTTTTAAAATAATAGAGGTATTATAAAAACATGCTGACATGCAACTGAAATAGTAAAATGTAATAAGTAACAGGTTAAATTTTTGAATTGCCAGTTGACATTTAAAAAGAGCCTGTGACACGTTTAGACACATTTCGTTGTATTATTGGGATATGAAAATGTTAAGTAAAAATTAAAAAATCAGAAAAGACAAGACACTACTTGTGCCATTCTAAAACATTTCAGTTCCCTTCTGGCCTTCATTTTATACAGTAGTTTCCCTCTAAGGTGGTTAAAAATGATGAAAACAAGCCTACATCTGCACTATGTCCCAGAAGTACATGAAATGAAACCCGTGTACATTGAGTGTTGTGTTTTTGTCTAGTATTTTTCCTGCTCTCCCCTCCCCCTGCTCCTCTCCTTCCTCTTTGTTTGTCTGATCTGCTTGATCCTCTCTAGGTGCCTTGTCTCCTCCCAGCGACAGCAGGGGCTTTCTGATTGGCTGTCCGGGCCAGTGGGCGGAGCTCTCTGCTGTTTTTCTTGCTGGTGGATCAGCTCAGTCGTCAGTTTCGCTAACGACAGGATTAAGTAAACGGCACAATCACACGCTGTTTAAACCGTTTTTAGCAGCTTTTAGAGCTGTATAAGAAGCCTTTTATTAAACATACAAACACGAAGAGTATCTCACTCAGCTGAGGATTTTTGTAAATTGTCTTTGGCCGAAGAAAATCAAAGGGAATCGAGGATTTTGTCGCTGCCTCTGCCCTTCCTGTTCAGGCCTTTGTTTTTCATTGCTGCGCTCGTGTAGGCGAACAACAGCGCCCCCTACGAGCCAACAGGGAAGAGCCGAGGATAGGGAGCCAGACAAGCGGCCGAGCCTCCTGCCTCCCGTACGACGTGGGTCCCCACAGTTCAGCTGTCCGATGCGGAGTGAGGATGAGTCCCGCTCTGGAAGCGCTCATGCAGGCGGACGGAACTCCTTATCCTCCAAAAGGGGTGATGCTTGAGCCCTTCGTGCACCAGGTGGGAGGCCACTCCTGTGTGCTGCGATTTGGGGAACAAACCATCTGCAAGCCCCTCATCCCACGGGAGCACCAGTTTTACAAGAGCCTCCCACCAGAGATGAGGAAGTTCACCCCTCAGTATAAAGGTAAGTTCCTTATTCTTCATCTGCAGGAAGTATCAACCTGTCAAACCAGATCATGTGTGATGTTTTTGGTGCCTTTCATGCATCCTTTAATTTTTTCTCTCATCGTTGTACTCACTGCTTGCAGGGAATCATGCATTATTAATGTATTTAATATTACAGATAATGATAAATGCACATGATAAAGGGATTACTTTGCTTTAAATGAAGGAACTCTTGTAGATAACTCAGCAAAAGCATTTCAAGGACATGGTGTTCCCAATAACACACTATAATATGCATACTGATATTTATAGAATGATGAATTCCTGTATTTGATGACCAGACATTACTTACATATTATGTACAATAGTGGGGCTGTTGGCAGACATCAAAGCCAGTTATCTGGATGTGACCCAGAGGGGTTTAAGTAGAGGCCTGAGTACCTGCCAGGAGGATGAGTAGCCTAAGGCCTTTCAAGTGCCGGGCCTGACTTTAAAGGCAGCTATAGTTTCAGTTTGAGATAGAGTTCCATGGGGATCAAAAATAAATGGGACACATCACCAGGGGAGCAGTTCATAAGTCAGCTGAGGAAATTTCCTGACCCATCACTGAAACATAGACGCATATCTCTACAAATTTTCAGGCGCACTCATGGATACACATACCTTTAGTTGGAGTGTCATGTTTCCTGGGTGTTTCCTGGTCCACAGTCTTTCACAGTCAGCAACAGACAATGAGCACATACTGATAGAGGCACCTTTTAGTTGGTCGTATGACGTGGGCAAGACGCGCACATGGTATCCGACTCCTCAGAAATGCACCATGGGACTATAAAAAGACACAAGATGAGGGGAGAAAGTTGTGGAGAACTTCTGTGTCCTTATGATGTCCCTAATCAGTAATACCCTGTACATGCTGTCCTGGGAAAGCAGAGACGTATACATAAAATGGAAAAAAAAAGGGATGGTCCTGTGGAAAAGCAAAATGGATCTGAGAAGCTTTATTAGTTTGAACCAACTCCAACCCGGTACTAAAACATCCCAGAATAAGTGGAGAGGGAGTATATGTCTTACATAGAGGGGGTAAAAAATATAAGAAATTTCCCAGACTTATATAGTTATATAGTTCACAAATTTCCTCCCGGGGATTAATAAAGTATTTCTGATTCTGATATGGAGGGAGACGCATTAAAGGAAAACTATCAGACCATTCATCTTACATTATTACTGGAAAAAATGATGGTAATTTATGACATCTAGGGAAGTGGGACACAAGGACATCTGAACCTTATAAAGTTAATAGTAATCTACAAAGCTATCAGACCTCTTCCACTACAAGATAAGCTAATGATGCAATTTGGTTGTAAAACATTTAATTATATTAGCTTTAATACCAGTATTAAGTATTATTGGCCTTTCTTTTGTATTAAGCCAGTGACTCATAAGTTCCCACACTCACTGAGGTGGTGTGATGACATTGCAGCTCTGAGGCGATGCCACAGTCCATCAGGACAGACTTAGGGGGCGGGGCTTCCTGCATGATTGTGATGTCACTGCACATGACATCAGCCAGGCCTCCGGCTGCAGACGGATCATGGATGCAGGGTCCTCTGGTCCGCCATTTAATATTTAAAGCTCTGCACTGTATTTTAAACGCCTGCTCTATTCAGTCAGGGTTTTTTTTTTTCCAAGTAATTATTATTATTCATTAAATAAATGGAGGTTGCTTTGTAATGTGCTTGTCGTTGTATGTGTTGTTTGATTCATAGTACATCACACACAGACTCGGTATCTATAGCTCTACACCGTCTCGGTATGCTTCAGCCACATCCCTCTTTCCTTTCTGTGGTTTATCTGTATCAGCCGCTGCAGCTGTGATGTTTAGTCTCAGTGTGACACCTCCCCCCACTCTGCACCGAGACCTGTGGTACACAAGCCCATCTAGGGACTTTTCCTGGGGCCGGGGAGGGGGTCTACTGGGCTGCCTGTCGGTGGATCATGTCATAAATTAACATTGGCATTAAGTAGCACCGTATGTTGTTGGTGTGATGATTTATCTTTTAACCTGACTTCACATTTGTTTTCCTGTGAAACATCTGTCAGTAGACAAACTTGATATGTCTGTTCAAACATGCCATATAATCATTGTAAGCTCTGTAGATGGATTGCGATTGTGACAGAACAGTGGCTTATTAGCGATTATCTGTATTGTCATTATGTAACCCTTCACTGAATCTTATTTTGTTGTTGTTCATGTATGTGTTTAGATGTGGAAAGAGTCTGAGACAGCATGTGTTTCCTTATGTCTTAGCCTTAAAAATCTGTTTTATGAATAACTGATGTTTGGCAGTTGCTTAATAAATGTGCTGGTCACTCAAAACAATTTTCAGCCTTATGTGGTGTTTTATGTGTCTTGTTTCCTTAATAATGATTTTAAAGACTGGTCTTTCACAACTGGTAATGTCAACTTATATTTCTGGTGCCATTTATTTCTGTCCCATCTGTATCAAATCTAAATGTGCATTCTTACACGTGTTCATGTTTGTATTCATATTACCAAATTGTGTCTTAGAATGAACAACAGAATGATTGGTAAGGTTGGGTAAATGTTTACCACAGTAAAAACACAAGGATTCAGTAACTAACGTCCTCTTGCTCCTCCTCACTCTTTGACAGGTGTTGTGTCAGTCAGCTTTGAAGAGGATGAGGAAGGGAACCTGTGCCTCATCGCCTACCCGCTCCATAGTGAATCAGGGGACATAGAAAACAAAGATCCTTCATCAGACTGTGAGCCCAAAACCAAGATGCTGAAGTGGAGCAACAAGAAACAGGCTACACTGCTTCTGGAGAATGACAACTACAGCAAAGAGAGAACTCGACACACACGTAAAGAAGACAAGATCTTGAGGTGAGAGGGCTTGTCTTAGTGTCTTAACGCATTCATAGCCAACAGCCTACCTGGGGAGTACGATTTGTTGACATTTCTCTATATTTTCACCTTTTGTAGCTACAAGCGTGATGATGTGCAGCAACAGCAGCAGGCAGAGGTTCTTTACTTCAGCCTGGAGAAGGGCAACGTGGTGCCACAGATCAAACACAATCCCTGGAGTCTCAAATGTCACCAACAGCACTTACAAAGAATGAAGGAGAATGCAAAGCACCGCAACCAATACAGTATCCTTTCTTCAAGTGATTGCATCTAGTATTTGCAGTGAAGTGTACAGTGTCCTTAGCTGTTAAATGTGTTAAAGTGTTTAGTGCTGGTGTATGATCCTTGACCCCTGTCACAGAATTTATCCTTTTGGAGAACCTGACATGGTGCTATAGAGTACCATGTGTCTTAGACTTGAAGATGGGAACTCGCCAACACGGTGATGATGCATCAGAGGAGAAGAAAGCCAATCAGATTCGCAAGTGTCAACAGAGCACCTCTGCCTCTATTGGAGTACGACTTTGTGGCATGCAGGTATGGGGTCCCTCCTGAAGTTCTTTAAGTGTACCTTTTTAACTGTGTTGTTCTGTTGTGCTAATGTGTCTGTGTGACCTCTGCAGGTTTACCAGTCAGACTCAGGGCAGCTCATGTTCATGAATAAGTACCACGGCCGTAAGCTGACCCTGGCCGGCTTCAAGGAGGCCCTCTACCAGTTCTTTCACAATGGACGCCGCCTTCGTCGGGAGCTGCTGTCACCAGTGCTGCGCAGACTCCGGGAGATGCAAGCTGCCCTGGAAGCCTGTGAGTCCTACCGCTTCTACTCCAGCTCCTTACTCATTATCTACGATGGAGACCCCCCCAGGACTCCCACTAGACCCAGACACCGTGGCGGGGAAGAGGGTGATGAGGACGAGCCATCAGATGAGGAGGAGGAGGAGGAGGAGGAGGAAGGGGCCTTTGGTTTCCCTCGTTCCTCCTCAGCAAGTAGCAGCTCTAGTGTGGCCGGGGGGAGCAGTAACAGTGGCAGCAGTCGCTCATCCCACAGCGTGGGAGAGGCCAGCAGCCCAGAGGTGGATGTGCGAATGATTGACTTTGCACACACCACCTGTCGGCACTATGGAGAAGATAGTGTGGTGCATGAGGGCCAGGACAGTGGTTTCATCTTTGGCCTCCAGAACTTGATCACGATCATCTCCCAGCTGGAGGATCACAGTACTGAGTGAAGCTGCACTAGAGCCAGTATGGTCTGAATTTCAACCCTGGGAGAAGCTCACCGAGCTACAACCCTGTTACTCCAAGGTGCATCGTCCTTATGCCTATGTGGTCGTCTGACCCTCCTCTGCTCGGGAGCTCCTCAGACACCTCTGTGTGAGGGAAGAGTCTGTGTGGTCGTGGTTTCACTCTCCCTGATATGCCAGAGGACAGGGCTGCCTGAGCCCTAACTGCACTTTCGTCTTTCTGAGACTACTCCTTTTTCTTTATTAGGAGGAATGTTGTATGAGACGGAGGTCTCTCAACTAACACAGGGACTCCTGTAGTATCCTAGGACCCCTCTCTGCCTCTGGTACACACAAGTTTCTTTATTTAAATTCTCTCTGAGAGAGAAAGAGCGAGGCAGAGGAAATTAAAGCTCAATGTAGTTCTAGGATCCCAATGTGGTGCTTTACCTGTGAAATGACGCAAGTGTTTTTTGTTTTCTTTTTGGATGAAGTTTGGACTGCGAGTCCCCAACAGCACAGTATCAGTGGGGAAATGACTGTAAAAGCTGACCTTGGCTGGCTAGGTCAGCAGCCTTGTAGCAATTGACATGTTAAGCTTCAAATAAGGACATTTTGTGTTTTTATATTGGTGTCTATTAAGACCCTTGCAACAAACATGATTTCTATATCCACCAGGCACTTGGATTTACATTTTTTGGTGGAAGAACAAGACTTTTTAGGTATAGAAGAAGGGATTTGCCTTTTTTCAACAGTTGCTCTACCCTATACCTTTTTTTGCCTATAAACTTTTTAAGGGGATTGCAAGGGGTTAATATCTTTGTTTCGTCATTGTCTCTGTTTTTGTCTGATTTTCATTCCCAAAAAAGAGAATATATTGTTAAAAACACTAGCTACAAAGACTATATAGAGACTATTTATTTGAAAGGATTGTTTAAAAATAATGAAAAAAAAATGGAAACGGCTACATTCCATATTACCACTTAAATGTTCTGTTCTGATGTCAATTTTGATTTATTTTGTTATTGCAAGAGCTCTAATACCTCTCTTGTATACCTGTGTGTTAAGTGTCTTGAAAATAAAGGCATTCATTTGTGGTAAAACATACTGTCTCAGTTTTTTGTTTTTTAAATATGTATAAACACAGTGTACTGTGGAAGAAGATGATGGGAATGGGAAACAACACAAAGAGCTGCGAGTAAAGCTATAGAGTGTTCCTGTAACAAAATTGATGTGATTATGGAAAAAAAAAATTACTTACAACTCAGCCTGAACAGCAGAGACTCTATCAGAATAGAAGAAATGTGAACATATAACACTGTACATAACATTTGTGTGGATGCTTATGATGTTTCTCATGAGTCTTTAACTCCGTTACACTAACAGAGCTCTACACATTTACCAATACTCTAAAAAGGCAATGGAGAAGTGGGCTGTGATGAGATACTTTATTTATGATACAATAAACCTGCACCAAACTTACTGCTGTGGCCGTCCATATTTATATATGTTACTGTTTGCTGCTGTAGTAATAGTAACCCCGCTGACACAATTGTAACATATAGTCTTATCACATTGTTAGAAGGTTAAATATTAACAAATAGATAGAATAATGTCAACACAGAGCTGTATGGGCTCATTTCTGAAATGCATTTCTCTGTACAAGACTATTGACTATTGTATAATGTGACGCAGTAGATTATGTAACTTAAAACATCCACCTGTGTGATGCTTCATGAGAAAGCTCACCAACACCTGTTTTGTTAGGGATAAAGCTGGTCTGCTCTTATATTGTGATTTTATACTACAGATTAAGTATGGTGTTAGGTGCCAAAAGTAAGAGACAAACAAACACACTGAGGAATTTGGCGAGAATGTGGTGTGACAATGTTGTATGAGATGTTGAAGGATGTGGCGAGGTGTTACCCAGCACACCTACAGTTAACTCCCTTTTCAGGTAATTACAGGTCAATTTTATTAGAAAATTAGTGTCAAGTAATTGTGTCTATGGCAACATTCAACACTTCAGTGTGAAATGTAAAGAGCAAAACAAGAAGTTTATCCAAAGACAGTCTACCAAGAGAACAGGCATCCCTTATTTACAGTTTATTTTCTGCTTGTGGCAGAATAACTGGAAAAGTTGCACACCACACTTTTTCTGTACAGTTTCAGAGTTCATTATTAAGCTGTTTGTTGAGACTTTTGGCAGAGTTCCCATTCAGCAGCGATATCGGTGACTGATACGTTTCACAATCTGCATTAGGCTGGCGTAGAGCTTGGATTACCCACTTAAAACTTAAAAAACTTACCACAGTCCAAAACAGGAAGTATTATGCAGTGCAGGCTAATCCCTACACACAACCAACACCGTGCCAGAAACCTTAGGTGACCGGTATTTCTCTAACATATGCACTTTGAACCCCATAGTGAAAGTTGTTGCTTGTCGAAATCGGTGTTTTTGTAGTCAGCTTTCAAGGATCAGAAAACACTAAGGAGGGTTAGTCCACAGAAAAAACAGCTGAGAGGAAAGTATGCCAAGAAGACTGCGTCATTTTTAAGGAACATGGCACACCTGCTCCACATGAAGGGTGCGGTAGTTTGTCTCAGGAGAATGCACTCTGAAGGCACTGCAGGTTGAGCTGTATGTACATCATTATTACTGAATAATGACAAGTGGGAAAGAAACTGTATCATGTAGCATTCTGCAGTATTCTGCTGCACAGTGAAACTGACTCGGAGACAGTAGGTGACCCACATACCCACGATTTATCCACAGCATTCAGCTTGAAGATCATTCATGCAGATCTAACAAAAATTAAAAATTAAATCCCTTAACAATGCCCAAACATGGAGGGATTGAACCTGATGTTAAAGATTTGTGGGTAGGTGTAGGAACGCACATGTGAGATAGATGCTAGATGAAATATTTATCAAGCATTTGGTTAATAAATGTCTCATCTTATCTGCTGTCCTGCCCCTGATGTTAGAAATGTAGTGCAGAGATCAGAGGATGGACACCATTACAGAATAGTGAAGGGGGAGACAGGCACTTAAGGACAGATGATGACAAAATGAGTGGGATTATCATCTCCTCTTCATGTCTAAAAATAACTGCATATTTCCTGCTCATCTGCTGTCTGCTCGGAACAGATTTAGAGAAATATGTTTTGACTAGGCTCGGCATATTCTCAAGTGAATAGTTACTAATGAAGAGGCTCTAAACAGACTATATTTGACTATGGGCTGCACTCCTCTATGTGTCAATAAATTTCTTTTACATTGATTTGTCCTTTTCATTCTTATGTCGTTGTATGATGGTGGTGTTGTGCCTGGGTGCTGATGTGGGACATAGGCAGTTACCTTGGCAACTCAGCACACTTTTTTTAAGTGATGCATTGCTATGGCAACAGCAGAAGTATTTTTAGAAACAACACCCAAAAAGTGCAGGGGTGGTTTGGCCTTGTTGCTCATATAAAAATATTCTAATAACCTAAATAAAATTCACCTGGCATGGGGCTGAATTAAAAAAAGAAAAAAAAAAAGAACAGATAATGTCATGAAGTGAAAGCACAAACTAAAAAGTAGACTTTTGCAGGATTATCAGATCATTTCACTGAAACATCATGACATACAGGTGCACAGGAGAGGCATTGGTTCTGGCAGTAATTACATTATAAGATCAAAGTTCTGCTTTCAATGTGTTGAAAGAGTGCATAAACACTGCTTGACCTAAATACTACCACACACTTTGAGGTGTTATGATATAAATATTGTTGTAATTTGATCTGACCTTCTGGCGTACGTGGAGTCACACACGCAGTTGCATCTACATGTGTGTTTTCAGTATTATGAAAGTCTGTAGCCCATACATGGTAGTGTCTAAGCAAGCAGTATGACAACTGTCAAGGATCAAAGGTTGGAGAAATTATTATCTGATTTCCTGACATTATTGCACCAGGACTTGTTGGCTTAATGGCTTAAGGAGATGTTCTGTTCTAGATAAGATGTTGTGCAGCAAAGGAGAAGTCAATTAGGACATTAAATTATAATATGAAAAAAATGCAAACCTTTAGTACAACTCATGCTCTCTCTTTTCCCCCGCAGCAACAACAGTGATGTATGAGTATAGGATCTTAAAACAACTCAGACATTATATAGAAATGATTTAGCCCACAAACACCCCAGAAACATAAACGGAATGCTCTTCTAATATAGTAATAAATGAAGTTGACAGTATCGTCATCATCTGTGAACAGTAGCAGATGTTTTACAGGTTAAAACAGCAGGTTATCAGACCCATACAACTGGTGTACGTCAAGTGTGAAGTCATAGCTTATTATGCAATTCATCTTGATAAAATGGACCCTCATCAGCAGATCAGTCAGATAATACCTCACAGACATCGGGTCAGTGAGACAAGGACAGATATGATAGTAAATCACACAGAGAATTTATGATACAATAAACCTGTGCTAACCTCACTGCAGTTGGCTGTCAACTTTCATATCACCCCATGCTGGCTGTATCATTATTTCACCACTATAGCAGTAGTAATCCTGCTGGCACTACCTTCATGTGGAGCCTCAGCACATTGTTAAACTTTGCCCTTGAGAGTATAATAAAGTAGGTGATAAATGAAATAGTGTCAGCTACAGCTGTGCGGATGGATGGATGGATGGATGGATGGATGGAAGGATGGAAGGATGGAAGGATGAATAGAAGGATGGATGGATGGATGGATGGATGGATGGATGGATGGATGGATGGATGGATAGAAGGATGGATGGATAGAAGGATGGATGGATGGATTAATAGATGGATTAATGAATGGATGGATGGATGGATGGATGGATGGATGGATGGATGGATGGATGGATGGATGGATAGTAGGATGGAAGGATGGATGAGATCTCCAGCTATCGAGCTCCTCTTTTTGGAATATGTCCAGGTTGCTAGCTTAAGGTTAAGCCTGTGGGTTTGGTCTAGGAATGTGGTGGAACGTTGTTATTATGTAATTTGGATAGTTGTAGCAAAGTGTTTACTGGGACACCTGAGGTCAAATTCTTCTCAATCAAATTTTTCTTAATGAAGTGCACCAAAGGATCATGTTTGCTGTGAAGTAATTCACAGTGGTTGAATTGGCATTAAAGTGCACTAGGTTGTCTTAAATCCTACTTTTCAGAAGGATCTTAATTTACACTTGTTAATGATCAATCATCCACCTAAACTAAGGTTAATCATGTGTCTGGTACATGTTCATACTGTCTTCCAATGATCAATGTGAAAAAATAATTAATTTAACAGACAGGAGCAGTTGTTTGTTAACCTGCTTGACTAGTTTCAGCTACTGCCTGTAGCCTTCATCAGAAGCATCACATGATGTTGCAATGATGTTTTCTTGGTGGCTGCTAAGGTTAATCATGTTGTTCCACAGGGTTCTGTACTCTGACCAGCTCTTTTTACTCCATACATGGTGTTCCTTGGAGCAATCATAAAGAACCACTGCATACATGTGTTCTGTTGTGCTAATGACACATAGCTGTATTTATCCAAAATACCAAATAACACAAATGAGTTATATAACTCCAAGCATGTCTCCAAGACATAAATGATGGAGGATATAGAAAACAAAAATCTGAGGTAAAGAGAGGCTGCGGCTCAGGAGTTAGAACAGGTCACAGAAAAACCAGGGTTGACGGTTCAAATCCTGCTCTGTCCCAGTCATGTGCCGTTGTGTCCTTGGGTAAGACACTTCACCCACCTTACCTCCTATCTCACTCACACTGGTGTATGAATGTTTGGTGGTGGTGGAATATAGTTCACCACCACCAGTGTGTGTGACTGTGGAGTGAATGAGTAATGAGTTCAGTGTAAAGAACTTTGAGTCCCAAGAAAAGAACTTAAAAAATCCACTCCATTATTATTATTAAATGTGGACAAAAGAATCTAAAGAATTTGCTTTCCAATGAGATATTTAAATCTGAATGAATTTCTCTGGTACCTAGCACATCCATGACAACCTGGGAGATGTTTTCAAAAAAGGAATAATCGTTTAATTCACATATTAACAAATGTCTATGACAACCTTCTTTCTTCTCTGTAAAATGTTCAGTATTAGGAACATGCTGTCCCATCCTGTCCCAAAGTCCCAAATATGACGTTATTAACAATGTTATCATCTCATGTTATCATCAGTTTAACATAAGAATAAGTACTTACATCCAGTGCCATTGATGTTAGTGTTTCAGTGTTCACTACTCAGCCTCTGAATGTCCAAAACAGATCAATCAGAAGCCACTGAAAAGCTTAGATGCTGCATTTTTCCCTGAATTATTTACATGTAATAATGGGATTAGTTGTCAAAAAGATACTAAACACTTTAGATTAGTGGATGCTTTTGGCCACTGGTGGCTGTTTAGGTTTTTGATGGTTAAAACTGGTCCAGAAAAGAACATGAACATGAATAAACTGATGCCAGGTGCTGACACTTCTCACTACCAGATGTAATTGTAGCTGTGACAGATCCAGTGGTGTGTAGGCATGTAAAAACATGATGCATGTGACGTAGTCAATGGGACACGTATGTTTTAATGGAAAAACCAAGGCCAGTTTTCAGTCTACTTGAATGCAGGAGAGGTGGGGGGTGGAGCAGTTTTTGTTTCCACGTTACAGCACATGCACAGTCATCCTCCCTGCAGCGCCCATAGTGAAGTGCATTAGTATGTGTTCTAAAAATAACCCAGACGGGACAAGACAGCAGAGGAAAGCCATGAGTGTACAGCACGTAGTCCGTAATAATCTGGATTAAGCGTGATGACTATAGTACATTTAAGGATTTCTAACCTGTGTAGGGTTGTGTTATGATTTGTCACTCACACCACATTCTCCATCTGTGGGATTATTTTGGGTTTCTGCTGGTTTAAATGCAGCTCCATTCATCCACCTCATATACAGTTTCCACTTCACAGATTCTGCTACACCGACCTCTTTCACACAAGTAAAAGCAGTGGTTCTGATGAGGGAGTGAGTCACTGAGTGTAGGTGGTGAAATTAGGAGGTTTCAGTGAGAAATCCTGTAAAAACACACGCTCATTCATCTTCAGCACATACAGACCCTTTAATATCTGTAATTATTATTATTATATAATTATAACAGTGAACAAAGATGATGGTTTCATTCTAGAGCTGGGCTACTTGGCCAAAAATGTGCACATGATGTTCACATTTCACATACTGATACATATTCAAGTCAATTTCAACAATTATCATGATTAATCACATTATTTCTTTCTGGTTAAAAGGTTGGTTTTTGGTCCTGCGCTAGTTGAAGAAATGAGATGGTTATTTGTGGTTTGCAATAATTTGGAAAAGGAAGCACAAGATAAAGGGCAGCACTGTGGTGCAGTGGGTAGCACTCGTGCCTCACAGCAAGAAGGTCCTGGGTTCGATCCCAACACCAGTCGGTGGGGCCTT
>JAPQRQ010000022.1:19218975-19238469 GCA_037367365.1 Apogon talboti
ATACCAGCTCATCACTAGATGTGTCATTGCCAGTAGCATCCGAAAAACATATTAATGAGATTAAAAACACACACACATACACACACACACACACACACACACACACACACACACACACACACACACAAGAACAGCAAGAAAGAGTGGCGTGAGCATGAGCGGCGATAAAATACACTGGTGGAAATAAGGTTTTGGACACCCTTAATATTTTACACAATCTTAAATATTATCATGAAATATTTGAAGAAAAATGTTTTTTGTGTTTCAAAAGGTGTGGCAGCATCAGACACACCCAAAGTCAAATGATTCTTTTGTTTATCGTTAACACTGTCATTAGCAGTGACATGGAGACGTTTGAGTCAGTGAGGAACAGAAGGACACTGGACAAGCTGCTCCAATTCTTTACATCCACTTCACTGGACTATAGAGGGTCAGTGGAGCTCTTTTTCCAACAGACTCATCCAGCTGCACTGTCACAGCCAACGGTACAGGACTTTATTCATACCATTCTCCATCCACCTGTACAACAGCTCACCCATCTGTAACAGATAACAACTCATACATTCACATTACTGCACCTTAGTCCCTTTCACACCTGTATGTATATAATGTATATTTACTCGCATTTCCAGTAGATTTGTACATATGCAAATCTTATATATTTTTTCTGCTTTATTAGTGAATTCTATTTGTATTATTTATTGCTTTTATCTCTTCACAATTACCTTCCTTTTTTTTGCATTTTTGCTAGTGTTTTTTCAAGAGTGTTTTTGTATGGAACTGAACTATTGTGACCAAGTCATTTCCTTGTGGATCAATAAAGTTTGTTTAAGTCTATGTCTAAGTCTAACAAGAACAAATAACAAAACTAAATTCTGGACAGTTTCAACGTGTTGTGCTCTGGATGTGTTTTATATCTTTATATTGCTGAAACACCCAGTTTTGACCTTGATGGTACAGTGCACATGCAGAGGGAAGCATGTGGGTTTGGAGAATGGCACCATATTTGGCAGAGTTCAGTGATTCTGATTCTTAATGCAATATATCACAAATGCATGGACTGTACAAAAATGTTTTTTCCACCATTGTATCATAACTGTGCATTCCCATTTTAATATATGTTAGATAACTTACCACTACACATTCTTTATAAACAAAGACTGACAACAAAGAATGTGTTTCTCATTTCAGAAACAAAAAGTATTTCACTACACTGATGGTTTTTGCAAATCTCTAACCCATGAATTTATTTTGTTCAATATTTACCCGGAAATATAATGCATATCTGGAGTGGAGACCTAAAAGTCAAAAATACAACAATCTGCATTGAGATTCAGAGATTTCTTGGGCCTTGTAGTTGTTGTCTGAGATGTTTTCTCTAACTCTCCTCCTCAGTCTGTACTGGATATGGTCAGGTTGGTGCTGCCCTCTGCTGGATGTATAATATAAACAAAATAAGAGATTAAATGGGCGGCAGGTACAGGATTACATTTCTAAAATGATGGTTTTATGTGGTCTTTTTATTTGTTAGATAATGTATTCCTGTACCTTTCATTCACAGTAAAAAAATTTTTTTTATAACGCTCTGTTGTTAGTACCGTTATTACTCGAATAGGCTGATATAAAATATTCTGTGCATTTTGCACAAGTTACAATACCATACAGTGACATTAGAATGTGACCTCATACACACAAACCCTGGTTTCCATCACTTCTGGAGAGTATACATAGAATTACACTAATTTCTGGGGACTTACCTCAATTATAAACTACCTAAAATATAATGATTTATGGGGTCCATCTTTATCCATTTTTTGTACATATTTAATATATTAGAAAACATATATGTGTATTTATATTAAGTAGCATTATATATTATTTTTATAGTTGGATGTGATTTTTCCTCTGGGTTTCAAAATAACTTCAACTTTAAATTAGTATTCTTTTTATACAGTTAAATGATCTGAGATCAGAGATAAATTGAGTTGTTGCAATACTAGTAGTAGTAGTGCTAGTAGTAGAAGTAGTAGTAGTAGTAGTAAAGGTAGTACTAGTGGTAGTAGTAGAAGTAGTAGTAGTGGTAGTAATAGTAGTAGTAGTGGTGGTATTAGTAGTAGTAGTAGTAGTGGTGGTGGTATTAGTAGTAGTAGTTGTAGTAAATGTAATAGTAGTAGTAGTAAAGGTGGTACCAGTGGTAGTAGTGGTAGTAGTAGAAGTAGTAGTAGTAGTAGTAAAGGTAGTAGTAGTACCACCACCAGAGTGTGACTGTGAGAGTGGATGAATAATGGATCCATTGTATACGCTTTGAGTATGCGTTAATAGAAAAACGCTATATAAATCAAATCCATTATTATTATTATTATTATTATTATTATTATTAGTAGTAGTAGTAGTAGTAGTAGTAGTATTAGTGGTGGTAGTAGTGGTAGTGGTAGAAGTGGTAACAGTATGTAGATGTTGTATGAGCCCCTATGTTATTGGTTGTTGTGGGTGTATCTCTTTAATTCGTAGATCTTCCAGTCTGTGGTCGTCGTGGCTGGGTCACTCTGTCTCTTCGTGGATCTTCCAGTCTGTGGTAAGGGTGGGTGATACTGGGAATTTTGGTATCGATCCGATACCAAGTAAACACAGGGCTTGTATCGCAGATACCGATACCGATACTTTTACTTAAAATGTCATTATCATTGAATAATTTTATTAATAATTTAATTAGTCTGTTATAATTGCCTCTGATCACCAATTACGCTGTGAAAAACATGACTTAATGCTGCAGATTACCTGGATACTCCTGATTTTTTGGCTGAAAAGCCTCTGCCAGAGACCTCTGTCTCTGTGCCAGGGTCTTGTTTCGGTTTGGGGATCTCCCCCCTCCTCCTCCTTCCTCAACTTTTTTTGCAGCTCTGAGTTCTCCCGAGGGTAGGGTGGCCATTTCCTAATTTCCATTAGGGTTAGGGTTAAGGTTAGGGTTAGTAGGGTTAGGGGTAGAGGTAGAGTTGAGGTTGGGGTAAGGGTAGGGTTAGGTTTAGGGGTAGGGGTTAGGATTAGGGTTAGGGGTAATGTTAGGGTTAGGGGTTAGGGTCATGGTTTGGGGTTAGGGGTTTGGGTTATGGTTTGGGGTAGGGTTAAGTTAGGGGTAGGGGTAGGGTTAGGGTTAGGGGTAGGGGTAGGGGTAGTGTTTGGGTTAGGGTTAGGGTTAGGGTTAGTATTATGGTTAGGGGTAGGGGTAGGGGTAGGGTTAGGGTTAGTGTTAGGGTTTGGGTTAGGGGTAGAGGTAGGGTTAGGGTTAGGGTTAGGGCCAGGATTAGGGTAAGGGTTAGGGTTAGTAGTAGAGTTAGTGTTAGGTTTAGGGGTAGGGTTAGGGTTAGTATTAGGGTTAGGGTTACGGGTAGGGTTAGGTTTAGTATTAGGGTTAGGGTTAGGAGTAGGGTTATGGTCTGTGTTAGGTTTAGGGTTAGGAGTAGGGGTAGGGGTATGGTTAGGGGTAGAGGTAGGGTTAGGGCTAGGGTTAGGGTTAGGGTTAGGGCTATTGTTAGGGTTAGGGGTAGGAAACTCGAGTAATTTGCTGGACGTATAGAAGAGAAACTGCAAGAAAAGTATCGATCTCATCACGTCTGTATCGATCCAATACCAACACTAACTTTGGTACCGATACTATCGATATTTAGATCGATACGCCCAGCTCTAGTCTGTGGTCGTCGTGGCTCTGTCGCTGTCTCTTTAAGTCTCGGTGTGTGTCTGTAGCGGTGACGTGTCTCTAAAGTTTCTCCTCCTCTTCTGCCGGTGCCACAGTCAGTCATTCAGCTTCTCTGCTCAGACTTTCACTGTTAGCCATTAGGTGCACATAGGTGGACGGCTTCGACATCATGGGCAGTGAGTATCACCTAGGCAGACTAAATGTGTGACTCTAATATCTAGACACTTTACTCCAAAACCTAAAATCCTGTTTTTAACTCTTTGTGGGAAACAGTTTAGCTAACCTAACGGTATTAGCGATAGCATGCTAGCTTACGTTGCTAGCTAGCTTGGCAGTTGCTTTTGTATCACTGAACTCTTTATAATGAGAAATTACAACTGTAAGCAATCAGATATTTATGTAGTGTTTTAACAAGCCGAATATCTTGGTGGTTAAGACTTCATATGCGTCCTGTTGGCTCTTGTTGGCTGTTTTATCTGGAGGATAACTTAGCATCTCATTCAGAGACGTTGGCAGTCTAGTGATGACGACGCATTACAGCCGATGTAAGGTTGACCTTGCTCTAACTTAATAATTCCCCTGATGCCAGAGAAAAGTATGTCATTGTGATTGTTTCAATAAGTAGCAACATAGCTTTAAAGGCTGTGTGACAAAATGCTTTATTTGACATTAAATCTGATTGTGTTGATTTGAGCAGTTGTGAGTCCGCCCCTCGTTCATTATGCCACGTACCAGCTAACACTGACTGTAAACTCACATCATCTTCTGGGTCTCTCTTCTCCAGTCAAATTCTTGGAGGTGATAAAGCCATTCTGTGCAGTATTGCCAGAGATTCAAAAACCTGAAAGGAAGGTTTGTATTTATTTATTTTTTTTACTACTTCTGTGTTTTTTTTTCTCTACTTCTGTCAAATTCACTTGTGCATTTGACAATATACTGGTTTTACCTTATTGTTAAACTTCTTATAATGTGTTCTGTAAACAGATCCAGTTCAGAGAGAAGGTATTATGGACAGCCATCACTCTGTTCATCTTCCTAGTGTGTTGCCAGGTAAGTAATGTTACCCCTGTCAACTGATCAAGAATGGAATAAAATTGTAGGTTTGATTGACATTAATTCAGGTATTAAATCTGTCGACTCTAATCAGCCAGAGCTCAGTCTAAACATGGTGAAGCTGCATTTAGCTGTTACTCTGCAAACAACAGCACACAGTGCTGATAGCTGCTAGATGTTCCACAAAGGTAGCAGGTTTTAAATCTAGGCTAAAAATATTTCTTTTCATGTGCTTATGATTGAGCTCTTAAACTTGCACTCTGTTCTAATTGCATTGTTACTCTGGAGTACAAAATCTCAATTTATTTATTCATTAATGATTTTTCAGTTAGGTTACAATACATATTATATTTTTTACTATTTTATGTACCTTGTATGTCTTTATAATTTTATGTATTCTTATTTTCTGCTTTTATGTGTATATCGTATTTCCTGCTTTTATCCCTTTGCCTATACAAAGCACACTGAAATCCCCCATAGAAATATAGATGCACATGGTTACAATGGACTGGGAACCCTCAATTTATGGCAATAACTTGTATTCAGTTGAAGAGCTGTGTCTAAAGGTCGTCCTTTAACTTTGACAGTGGCAGTCATCAGTGTGCAGACCAGTCATAACTCACTCAACCACGTGTAGTAAAGTTGGCACATTGTTTAATTTCTGTTGTTTGTTTGTAGCATATGTAAAATGTAATTATTATAGGAGTAATTTAACGTATGTGCAACTGAAATCTAACAGTCCTTTTACACTCTGAATGCTGTTTTCTTTCAGATCCCCCTCTTTGGCATCATGTCCTCAGACTCTGCAGACCCTTTCTACTGGATGAGAGTAATTCTGGCATCCAACAGAGGTAGCTGACAACCTTATATTTGAAAGTACAATAATGAAGGTGTCCATTCTCCCACTTGAACATTCCACCCTAACGTGACCGTCTCCCTGCAGGTACTCTGATGGAGCTGGGTATCTCGCCTATTGTCACCTCAGGCCTGATTATGCAGCTTCTTGCTGGAGCTAAAATCATTGAAGTTGGAGACACTCCAAAGGACAGAGCCCTGTTTAATGGAGCTCAGAAATGTAAGCAAACTGTCATCAAATGGTAATTAAACATGTGGTTTGACTTTACATTTAAGTCTGCAGCCTCTCTAACGTCATTTGCTGTTTCCAGTGTTTGGAATGATCATCACCATCGGCCAGGCCATTGTTTACGTAATGACAGGAATGTATGGAGATCCCTCAGAGATGGGCGCTGGAATCTGCCTCCTCATCATCATCCAGGTCAGAGCCAAAGGATTGTTTTTTTTTTTTTTTAATTGAAAACACTGAAAAGTTAAATCAGGAGTGTGAACATTTAGTATATAACTACACTCGTATGGACATTAGTAGATTTTGATGATATAAACTGAAGAATCTGGATGTTGCATAGGGACACCTTTAGATCTCTGGGTGTTTTCATCATCTGGGCTAAATCTGTCTGCTCTAGATAACATGAATAGACTCCACATCATTTGTTAGAGTACTTGAGCTGTATTATAATTCATTTGAAAGGTCAGATTTGTAGATTTTCAAAGATCCTTTTGCACATACTTAACTTACCAACCCTCTTCAATTCAAGTCTTTTAGCAAATAACAGGAAAACATAAATACATATAAAACAAATATGAGAATAGAAGTCAGATTTTGATTATGAGAATATGTGTGTGTTTTTAAAATTTATTTTCCTCAACTTGATATTTATTTGAAAAGAAAATTTTAGACTGTTGGGAAATGAAGCCATTTTTAAGTTAATCTTTCTAGAATTATCCAATATAATAAGTAGGTTTATTTTTGATTAATTGAGCAAATGGTCCCAAACAAATGGCCTTGACAGTCAGAATCTACAGTTCAAACTCACTAAAGAAATGTGGCTCTATAGATGAATGAAAGCGGTCATCCACCTGACCATGTGAGTTTTGTTCTTCTGCAGCTTTTTGTGGCCGGTCTGATCGTGCTGCTGCTGGACGAGCTGCTGCAAAAGGGCTATGGTCTCGGTTCAGGAATCTCACTCTTCATCGCCACCAACATTTGTGAAACGATAGTCTGGAAGGCATTTAGTCCCACCACTGTGAACACTGGAAGAGGTACACAGAAATATATAAACCTTTGTATAAATAAGCATGTGTGGAAGTGTTCACAGGCCGTCCTCCTGTTTCTGTGTTTTGTTTTTTTTTTCACATGACTTTTCTTATATTTTGCGTCTCCAGGCACAGAGTTTGAGGGAGCGATCATTGCTCTCTTCCATCTGTTGGCGACACGGACCGACAAAGTACGAGCTCTGAGAGAAGCCTTTTACAGACAGAACCTGCCCAACCTCATGAACCTCATCGCCACAGTGTTCGTCTTTGCTGTAGTCATATACTTTCAGGTGAATTGAATTACTTTCCTTTTGGTACGTCTTCATCCTGAACTTGTTGCTGTTTAAAGCATGGCTGAATGGTACGGCACAACTTAGAATGCTGACACCAGATTCATGAAGACGGCAGTGTGCTTCAGCTAAACTTTAGAGTAGGGGCTACTTTTTCATACCGTCATTGTAATGACTGATATAAACATTACAGTCTTTAACAACCTTGGTGTCCATTTGAGTGTAGTCTTATGCCGGCTCTCTAAAATACTCAATGAGTCCTTATTCCTATATGTTAAACACAGATGGCAGAAGGTACCTGTAAATTACTGTGCTGTATTTTGGTACAAACATTTACATGACCTTTACTTGTTGCTAAATCACAGTTGCATATTGATTATAGATTATGTTTATATTTTTCTATGTGATGTTAGATCCATTTCATTGAGTAGAATCTGTCCTGACCTATTGTTATCAACGTATATGTTATTAGGGTTGCATTTTGAGATCACTGCATTCCACAGTCTTAGTTTAATGTATAGGTTATCAATGAAGAAAACAATGAAAGTCCTAAATACAGGCAGTTTAATTAATATTTGTCCACTTTGCTGCTCTCACAGGGATTCAGAGTTGATCTGCCAATCAAATCAGCTCGCTACAGAGGCCAGTACAACACCTACCCCATCAAGCTGTTCTACACATCCAACATTCCCATCATCCTTCAGTCTGCCTTGGTCTCCAACTTGTATGTTATCTCCCAAATGCTTTCCACACGTTTCAGTGGCAACTTCCTGGTGAATCTGCTGGGCACGTGGTCTGTAAGTATTCAGTTAATTACAGATTTAACTTTAGTTGGTTTTAAGTTTAAGGCTAAGACTAAGTTTGCTTTGCCTAGCCTTCAATGTATTTCAGAGATATTGGACACATTATTCCCAGTTTAACTTTAACTTATGTCTTTTCTTTCCTGTTTGTGTAGGATACATCGTCTGGCGGTCCAGCCCGTGCTTATCCTGTTGGTGGACTGTGTTACTACCTCTCCCCACCAGAATCCTTTGGGTCTGTTCTAGAGGACCCGGTCCATGCACTCATCTACATTGTCTTCATGCTCGGATCATGTGCCTTTTTCTCCAAAACCTGGATTGAAGTCTCGGGTTCATCTGCGAAAGATGTACGTCCTAAATGATTTTCTTGCAGATGTTGTTCTGGGTTTTTCTCAGAGGGGCCGTGTTTTAGAGCTTTGTTTTTATTCTTACATCCAGGTGGCGAAACAGCTAAAGGAGCAGCAGATGGTCATGAGGGGTCACAGAGAAACTTCAATGGTCCATGAACTGAACAGGTAAAATAAACCCCAAGAGGCAGTGGGTGGCAGTCATTTTTAAACAGATTTTATCACGAGTTAGATGTAGCCATGATTTCATAAAACAAACAGAACAACAAAAATGCAACAATTTATTAATGGCAAATAATCCTTCTTCCACCAACCAGTGTAATCAGCCACTTCATTAGAATCAGAAATTCTTAAAGCATTTCAGTGTGCCACATCCTCAGTTTTCTATATTGCTATTAAAGACGTGGTCTGGTAAGTCAGAGCTCCCTTTCAGTACAAAGTGCAAACAACAAACACAAATGGCTGCATATTCTCAAAGCCTTTATCAGTGTGGGATTCAAGTACCCTCTGAGGTGCATGAAAAGTACGTGTGTGAATTTTCATGGCCTCAGGATTTGTCTGCACTGTGAGCAATCTTTGAATTAAAAAACTTGTAGATGTCACATAAACACAGGAGACAAAATTAGCATTTATTGAATCTTGCCATTAGTTGAAGTGTGGTTCCTTTACATTACTACTTCACTTTGCGGCTACAAGGCTGTTTAGACTCCAGAGGTGCACTTTAGTTGTGTGGTATCAGAAATGAGTATATCCCAGTAAAAGCCACGCATTTGTCAGAATGGTCTGAAAACAGAGAAAGGACCACGTTGACCGTCTAATGGTTCTCGGCTTCAGTTCTTAACTTTTTCAGCTCTTCACTTTCTCCCCCATTAATTTTAGTGTCTATTTTTGTTTTTCGTCCTCCTGTTATGTCATGCACTGTAATCTAACATCTGACAGAATATTTTGCCACTGGTTTGAGTGCAGCTCAGCCAATCAGAACTGAGCAGTGAATGGTCCTTTTTAAAATCTTCTAATTAGTTTGGGTTGGTTTTGTGACCAGAATAACAGACATAAGTTATCATCAAACATGTCTCCAGTGTGAAAGTCTGTGGTTTCATGTTCATCTAAGTTTCCCTTGTTGTTGTTGCTGCAGGTACATTCCTACTGCTGCTGCCTTCGGTGGTCTCTGTATCGGAGGTTTATCGGTGATGGCCGACTTCTTAGGAGCGATTGGTTCCGGGACCGGTATCCTGCTGGCCGTCACCATCATCTATCAGTACTTTGAGATCTTTGTGAAAGAACAGAGTGAAGTCGGCAGCATGGGGGCTCTGCTCTTCTAGAAAAGCCATTTGTCTCCCACCCTCTACCAACTTTTATTACGATCAGCCAACTTTCCAGTTCTTTTACATCAGTGTGAAGCCCCTGTACCGCCAGCTCTCCACATTCAGGATGGTCGAAGAATCCTCTCCTCGATCCCCATCAGGATTCTCTGCTGAAAACGGATGTCGCGAGGTACTGGGGACTACATGTTGACTTTTACACCTTTTACTCCCTCCACAAACCTTCTGAGACCGCTGTTTCAGTTGTAACCTCCCCAGACGTTAAGTTCTGCCGGAGTTGGGTGTTGTTTAGACTGACGAGGGCTTCAGTATGCAGGCATACTCAATGCAGATGATGGTGGTTAATCTGCCTGCTTTGTGCATACCAGCACTCAATGTTAAGCTTTTTGCCATCTTTACTTTGAAGTGTGTTTTATTTTCCTGTTCATCTGGTTGAGGAAATGGACCAGAGGCTGAACTGTCAGACGCCGAGTCGAGTACTGTACAATTTCCTGATACGTGACCCTGTACTATAGGTTTTATTTGATCAGGGTCTTAAGAGAAGAGAACATCATGGAGCTCATATTGGGGTCTACCTGTCAAAATAGGTTGTTCAACTTGTTGTGAACGTGCTATAGTCATCAGAGGAATCATTCAAAACAAGGGTCTTCGCTGTTTTAATATATGGCATTCCCAGGAACCCGCAGTATTAACTCGCATGTCATATTCTTTTTTTTTTTGTTTTTTTTGTTCTGCTTTAAGCACACTTGGATTAATCACTTTTTCACACCCAACAAATTATTAATTTTTGTACATAGGCCATGCATTTAATAATGTTGAATTTGTCTTAAGTGTAAAATAAATTCTTTTGAATATTTAAAAATAAATGCATTTCAGAACAAACTTATACAAAACATTCTCAATAAAACATTTTCTGTAAAAAGGTGAGTTTTGGTTGCTTTATTTGATGTTTACCTCAGCAGGTTTATATGAGGAAGTTCAGCTTCCAGTGTAGGACTGCGTCTTGTTTTATACGGTAGTGTTTGTTCTAAACTTTTTTTTTTTTGTAGTGTTGATGAAATAAACACTGACACATTTTGAGATCTTGGCCCCTCTATTATAGTAAATAAGTTTTGAGTTCTGAATAAGTCTTTTGATTACTTCATCCTAAGTAATGTTAGGAGACCTCTCTCTGGAAAACATTTTTTTCCAGAGAGAGGTTACTGGTATGTGGTTTATTTTCTTCTAGGTTTGAATAAAATTACTACTTTATAGTAGTAATAGATAGATAGATATTTTCTCTAGTTACAAAATATCTAGTATGTCTTCTTTTTGCAGTTTATTGAGATATTGTATATCTATAATATTTTTTTCTTATCTTAAGAATTAAAATAAGCTTTTCTGATTGAAGGTTTATTGATTGATCTGTTTGATTATAGAAGTAACCCTTATATCTTCCATAAGTGGTAACCCGTCCTCTTACAGTTTTCATGGAGTAAATATATGGTGATTTACAGTCTCATAATGATGGGTAATTACTACCAGTAAATAAGGTAAATACAGAGAAATTACAGCTGAAATATGAAGACAAACCTTACCAAGTACAATAGTATCAAATGCCAAGTACAGAGTTGTATAACATGTTTAACTTCAAAATAACTCAGATGCAGTTAGATATTATCAGGAAAAGTAGACAACAAATCCTCAGACAACTTCACTGTTACCATCAGTATGAGATACAAATATTATTGTAATAATGGACATTTTAAAAATTATTTTTAGCTGTTCTTGAAAATATGAGTTAAGTTTTTAAAACATTGTCATTACAGAGTAAATATGAATATAATAACATAATCAAATTCTGATACTATCAAAATTATAAAAAGATTATCCTCATATACTGATTGTGATTGAGATTTAGATTCACTTTATCTTCTGAGGGAAGTTCAACTTTTAGTTCGGTCCCAATAAAATAAAACAAAAAAAGAAAAGTTGAAACAAGTAATTAATCCATTGATTACAGAATGTATGTAGTAAATCAAGACAACGTAGTTAAATATTCAGTCAATACACTACCATCTAAGACTGTAGTTCCCAAACTTTTCCAGCTCCAGACTAAATTCAGTCTTTGTTGCATCTTTTGTTTACATCATGTGTTTTTTTTTTTTACTGTTATTGTTGTTACCACTTTTTCGCACTTTTTTTGTCCTCTGTGTTTTCTACATCATATATGTAGAGTCCATCTGTCCACTACAATCCCCACTACAGTTTTTTTCCCTGTTTTGATCCTTTTGTCTACTTTTTTTTTTTTTTTTTTTTTTACAGTGTAAGCCATCGAAAACTGCCATAATTTCATTATTTATAAAAACATTCCATGACAAATAGTAAAAACTGCCAGTATGTCATTATTTCTAAAAACAGTCCATGACAATAACACACCATATGGGTATAAAATTGAATGTAACGTACAGGATTTTTGACGTTATACATACAATGAGCTGCAGGGGGCAGTGGTCCGCTGCCGAGAGGATCTGTGCTGCCTAAAAAAGAGGAGGCGAAGAAGACTGGTGTGTTTCAGCCAGGGTGACAGAGGCTAGCTGATGCTGGACTTGAAACCTCTGTCAGATGATGGTCTTCTGCCTTATTAAGACTTTTTATCACTGTTAGTAGTTATTCATCTGTTGCAGAATCCCCAAAGGAGGAATTTGACCTTTTCTAGGCGAGAAGAAATGACTACGGTCAGAAAAGAAGGTAACCATGCTGTGCTAACCGGCGGCTAACTTAGTCTAAAATCTATTTTGTTTAACTGACAAATTAATGTCAGAATAGGCCAGTGGTAAAAATTTTTTTTACCTACAAGCACATGCAAAAAAAGAAACGGGATTGTTAAACATCTTTAGTATCATTCGTGAGTCAAAGTGCCAAAAGCTAAGAGTGTAACCTTGACGTGCAACAAGCTAAACACTGCTGATGCTAACAGTCACTTCATATGAGTTACTTAACCTTAAGAGGTGTTTTGTAATCTCTGTAATTGAGGGTCTGAAAAATATACAAAATCGTATGGTTATTTCGATTCATTATTTATACTCATATGGGTATACTCCACTCCGAACAGTTAAGCAAAACGGGTTCATTATTATAAGGCAATTTTCCTCATTTTCCCTCTTCTTATTCCTCCTCAACCTGTAACCTGAAGAATATCAGAAAACATCAATAAACAGTTCCTTGTCTTGTGCATCTAGCAATCTAGAGTCTAAAAATAACAAATTTTTGATTTAGCTCTGAGAAGCAACACGTGTTAAATAGATTGTTTGTTTTTTTTCTTCATAAATATTTGCTCCTGTCCACATTCCAGCATAAATATGGGTATGGACCTTAAGACCCTGGGATGGTCATTCTCTCATATGTAGGCCAATAAATAAGTACACCTCTATTACAAGCCTTTTTTTAAAACTATGTAGACTACACACACTTGTACTACAATATTTCAGATATAAAATGCACAGATATTGATAATTCATTTACATGTTGACTGAAGAACTGTAATAATAAAGTTGTTTTAAGTATTAGTTTCAATACAGTCTGATGACAATGCATTGATGACTCGATGTCTTTAAGATTAACAATGTGCACAAGGATCTTCTACATTTGGTCTGATGTAGTTAAAAACGCCAACATCAGTGCCCTCTGATGGACAAATTACATAATCTCAACAATATTTTCTTGTCTCAGTATATTTAGCTCTTTACTGTTAATATCTTGATGACTAATCATTGCTGATCACATTGACATTATTTTTCCACATTTCACTCAAAAGGTAAAGACACAATCATCTTTGTCTCCAAAGAGGATCATGCAACACCCAGCAGTGCTGAACTTGTTGAGGAAGATCCTAATGACCCCTATGAGGAGAGAGGTGAGGAGCAGCTAAACATTTTCCATTAAGTGACTTTTCCTTTTTGACCTAGTTCTGTTCAGGATGCGTTGAACCTTGGAGCCCTTGGTGGAATAGACCCAAATTCCACAGGTTTTAAGGGGATTTTATAATCAAGCTTCAAGGTTGTATCATTAAAAGAATTTTAGTGTACCGTACTGTGTCATCCCATCCAGCTTGACTTTTACAGTTTTGGGTTTTTTTAATAGTTTCTGTGATTCTTAGGGGTTCATTCTTAGTTGTTTTTTACTTCTTGCAAGTTTGTGCTTCAGGTGAAGAGAAGCCCTAATATCCAGGTTGAAGCCAATTCATTTTTAGGCAAAATAGCAAATTAGGTTTGCTGACCAGAGTGGCACTAGTTCCAGGTTGGTTGAAAGGACTAAAAAGGGAATTCTGTAGCTTAAATTATCCATTGTATTAATATCATCTGCTTCTTTTATCCCAGGCCTGATTCTTCCCAGTGGGGAAATCAACTGGAACTGCCCATGTCTGGGTGGAATGGCCAGTGGTCCCTGTGGGACTGAATTTAAGGACGCTTTCTCCTGTTTCCACTACAGTAAAGAGGAAGTTAAAGGCTCTGAGTGCATGGACCAGTTCAGGGCCATGCAGGAGTGTATGCAGCGTTTTCCAGAGCTCTACCCACAAGAGGATGACAGGGTTCAGCAAGAAAAATCTGAAACACACCAGGCTTCACAAAGCTCTGAAACTGCAGAAATGTCAGGTACAAACTCTGCCCCGGCCGAAGACTCTAATGCCAGACAGTCCAACACAGAGACCTCAGAGGAAAGTTAATCATATGCCTTAGAGCCACACGGCTAGACTAATATAATGTGATCAGTGAAAAATCAGCGACTAGCTTTGTGTTCAGGCAGAACAAGATTGAAGAATCCTTTATTTAATTGAGAGCTTTGTGGACCAAGCTGAGTATCCAAAGTGTATGGGTCCTCAGAGGTATCATGGAGGGAAAGAATGAAAGCATGCAAGTAATGTCACAGAGGAAGCTGCTTTTTCAAACATTCAACTGACATTTCTGCTACTCTCTACACAAAGAAGTACATAAAATAAATCGAGAACACACACAGGTTTTTCCCTCCATGATGCCTCTGGGGCTCTGTTCACACAGATGTGTAATGCATAGTTTTTTACTTCCTGTGTCACAATAAACAGTTTACCTGTCTGTACTGTGTTTTACCGTATAAACCTCTGAAACTGTAACGTCACTGAAAGAAACACGTTTTACATCTATGTTTTACGTTTCATTTTGTTTGCATCTGTAACATTTTCTTATGATGTTAAACACCATGCATGTCACATTTTGTTATACAAAATATATTTTTAATGTTTCTAAAAAAGTAGTAGAACTGAAAGTGGCCCATTCAGCAGAGGTACAGTGCACATAACTATCTTCTGTGAAATCTTTAATCGTCTGTTTCCACTGTTGTCCAAGACTTAAAGTAAAACATTTACATCAGCTGAGCTGAACTGAATCATTATTCAACACATGACTGGTTGAAGAGACTTGAAAAAATATTGAGAATTTCATAATAAAATGTATTCCACCTCTACCTGTGTTTCTGTGTTTTTCTTAGTTAACAGTATTAAAGTCACCAAACTGACTTTCTACTTTACTAGATCTTAAGGCTTCAACACAGAAAAGACCGAATGTTTATTTCATTAACAGAACTGAGCATAATTACTAATTTCGCAAATCAATTTACTTCCAGTTGACAGGGTCTCGATTTGTTTTCTGATTCAATGTGGTTTGGCCCAGAATCAGACTTTAGAATATTTAAGTTACAATAACGGATTGACTTGAATATTAAAGAGATTTTCCAAGTAATGCTACAAATCCTACAAGGAACTATGTTTGTGCATTTTTAAAAGGTTTGCATTGAAAATTGAGCCCAAAACTGTTAATGTCCTTTCATTTAAAAGGATGGTTAATGACTGACTGCTAAAGTTCTAGTTTTGTTCATGCACAAGAAACAGCATATATTAAGAAATCACAAATTCAAGGTTTTGTTTTAAATTTTTTTTTTCAACCCAGGCCTGACTCCTAGCACTTACACATCTAACAGAAGATAATTGTGAGACAACCATGAAGACATTACTCAAGAACCAACCGTGAATATGTCGCAGCTCTGTGAATTCAAATGTAAGAGACTCATCAGGCAGTTCATTAGACGGATCACACTGAGGCTCTGTACGGCATATTTAGTGTTAAAGCTTAAGAGAGAACACACGTCTGAGGTCAGTGTGCTCGGTGACTCTTTCATGGAGATGTTTTTTCTGAGGAGATGTCATCATAGTAAACATTTTTTCAGTTGTACTAAGCCACTTATGTTTTTTCACTCAACACAGTTCTTTTCAGTAACACATGCATTTCAAAGAGACTGAAGTAATTTGCAGAAGTTCTGTGTATCTGCAGCAAAATTATATGATTGTACATATGTTTTGTTGACCTGTCCAAAGGTCCTTGGGTGCACTTTTATTTAACTGAGTTACATGTCCAAGCATCAGGGGTCAGAGGTCAGGGGTATTTGTCCACTCATGTGTGTGCCACTTCAAACTCCTTAAGCGATCAATAATTACCAAACTCTATTTTCTGTCTGTCATGCCATTGGTGGATTGTAAAGGGCAAAGACATCCAAAAGGCCAATGAGACAGAGAGGTAAAGAGTGATCGCCCTCAGGTTTTAACAAGTAGACGGTCTGACTTTTGGTGGAGTTGTACAGAGTCAGTTCAACCCAGTGTAGCGTCCGTTTGGGTGTTTGTTCAAGTGTCTGACAGAATTCGTTCAACAGGATGTCGACTCTGAAGGAGATATGCAGTGGTTTACCACTGGACCCTTTGCCTCCTAATAGGGGACGAGACCCCAGTGTGCCCCACGCACCCATCCGGACCCCCAACCTCACAACCGAGGACGAACGTGTGAGTATATGATGTAAACCCAGTTCTATGAGAGGCTTATTTGTAAAGCAGAGACACAGGTGCTTCACAGTGATTACGCTGCATGGCTGAGTGTACTTTACAGTTTCCTCTTTCTCTGTAGACCAGGGGTATTAAATACAGTATATGGCGCATGAGCCAACTGGCCTACCAAAGGTTCCAGTCTGGCCTGTGGGATGAATTTGCAAAGTGTAAAAATTAAACAGAAAATGTTAACAGTCAAGGGTGTTAAACTCAGTTTAGCCCAATTTGATCTGAAGTTGGTTGGACCAGTAAAATAACGACATCTAATATAATGGCAACTCCAAATTCCAAACTCCCAAATTTTAACAAT
The DNA here is from genome assembly GCA_037367365.1 of Apogon talboti. Classification (NCBI taxonomy): domain Eukaryota; kingdom Metazoa; phylum Chordata; class Actinopteri; order Kurtiformes; family Apogonidae; genus Apogon; species Apogon talboti. The sequence continues at coordinate 19,235,790 of JAPQRQ010000022.1, forward strand.
ATTATGCTTGTTACTAAATGTTCTGTGCCTTTGTAGATCCACTGTGATCTGCAAGTGTGTGTGTGTGTGTGTGTGTGTGTGTGTGTGTGTGTGTGTGTAAATGATAAGTTGAGGTATAACATTATTAAAATTATACTTATTTTTCTGAAGATATTTCAGGTTATTCAGGGTTGTTCAGGTTAGTCACAGTTTTTGTGAAAGGATACTTTATAAATGTAAACATTTTAATAATTAAATTTTTTTTTTTGGGGGGGGAAGAGAAAACAGAAAATTTTTGAATTGTCATTATTTACAAGTTATTATGTTATTATTTTATTGGTCCGGGCCCCTTGAGATCACACTGGGCTGTATGTGGCCCCTGAACACCAATGATGTGGACTTTTCAATGGGGCATTTCTCTCTGGATCCTTACATTGTACATGATTTATAGCATTCCTACACAGCACACAGATCATTACTATTATTACCTCACATTGTGCTTTTGCTCTACAATGACAATATTCTTTGATTAAAGAACTATATTATATGTCTGAGGGAATGACATGCACTGAAAACTGGGCTGTGGATATTTAATGGTCCAAACAAGGCTACATCTCACTGTCATGTCACGGTCTTTGCTATAAAACTGTCAGACTGGGAAGCATGACTGACTTAAAGCCGTGTACTTTGTTTTATTGCATCATCACTGTTGGCTTTTTAGGTGCTGCCCTGAAAAAATTGATTATTTTCTAAGGTCCTTCACTGATTGCCCAAACTCAGACCAAAGGCTTGGGTCAATCATTACATCAGTGCTCTGCTTGTTTCTGTGTTCTCAAGGGATCTACTCAAGTCTGTCTGCCAATACTGATACTTTCATTTACACTGTGTCCTCTAAACTAATTGTGTTTTTCCTTTAGTTGGCTCTGAGAAACGCCTTGCGGTACTTCCCCCCATCCGTCCATGCAACACTTGCGCCTGAATTTGCTCAGGAGCTTCGACAGTACGGTCACATCTACATGTACCGTTTCTGCCCCACGTTACGCATGAGGTGAGGAACAGGACAGGTCATGCAGACACTTCAATATGGGGGCGGGGCTTCATTAAAATATTATCAATATATGCTGTTGCCCATGATTTTGGAGTAAAAGATTTTTATATCTTCTCATAAAATAAGCGTGACAATGTGATTTATTCTTCATAGATCAAGTGTGACTTTGACTCATGTAATCACTAAACCTGGACAAAGGTGATTACTGATGGGTATACACAGGAATAAATGTGTCTGAGAACAAAATTATTCTAACTTTATGGACAGTGTGTCCTTGAAATTGTAATATGGCCAAGTGCAACATCCCAATCAAGAAAGTTGCATTTTTTAAATAAAGGAAAACATGGGCTACAACATATTACTATAAATAAACCATTGTGGGTGTACAGTGATGCCCTGCAACCAGACATCTGGAATGCACATAATACAAACCTAGCAAAAATAACCTGATTTAAATGGGTTTTTTTTTCACCAAAAATCACTATCTGTCAAAAAATAACCAATATTATATATTTGCTTAGCATTCGACAGTGCTTTTAACTTCATCTCATTTTGTTTTGAGGTTAAGACATGGTAGATATATGGTATACAAAGCCAAAAAGTCTCTAACTTTGCACAAAAATAACAAAAGAAAGAAAACTCTGCACACTGATAGCTCCAAATAAAAGATTCATGACCTTTATGAGGCAACCTTTATGAGACTATATTAAATTATTTATCTGGAGGACACTGTGCAGACTGTTAAATTTTTGTGGCCTCTAGAATTTGTATTTTTGTCTCGTATATTTGGCCTAGACTTACACACTTTTGGTCTCTTTCAAAATAATAACAATGAAAACCAACCAAATAAAATCAACCAGCCAATAAAATACAGTAAATATCACATCAGCTGTCATTATTGTCCTGTCGATCCGTCAGTCAGGTTCTTCTTCTGCATTTTCCATGAGGTCATGAGCCACTGTTTGTTTTTCTGTCACACCAACCCTGACATGCATGTCCTTCTGTGTCCTCAGAGCTTATCCCATCGATCAGTATCCATGTCGCACACGACAGGCAGCTGCTATAATGCTGATGATCATGAACAACCTGGACCCGGCGGTCGCTCAGGTGAGTGTCTGCTGCAGCCTGTACCAAAGGTTTACACTGGAGGAAAAAATGTTTGTACACGGCCCAATCATTTGTGAAATATTAAATTAAGAATCTGTCAAGTGTTGTTCCATTCTCCAAAGCCACATGCTCCCTTCTGCACATGCTCCGTTCCATCAAAGTCAAAACTGGATGTTTCAGTAAGATAATGAAACACAGACGCTACAGATATAGTAGTTATTTTTCAACAACAATTGGTTAACAATAAACCAAAAAACTCATTTACATTTGTGTCTCTCTGATGCAGTCACACCTTTTGAAACACATAAAAGATTTTTCCACAAATATTTCATGCTTTTATTTGAAATTCTGTAAAAATTCTAAGGTTGTCTGAAAACTTTTTTTCCACTACTGTATGGTGTAGAGCAGGGATGTCAAACATGCGGCCCGGGGGCCAAATCCAGCCCGTCAAAGGGTTGAGTCTGGCCCCTGGGATGAATTTATGAAATTCTAAAATTACACTAAGATATTAACAATCATTTTAGTTCAGGGGCCACATACAGACTA
>JAPQRQ010000022.1:19242864-19255782 GCA_037367365.1 Apogon talboti
AAACGCATCAGGTAACAGAACAAAAGGTCTGTTTTTGAGTCCCAGCCCAGATAGCAAAATTCAGTTGAATCAATGTTGATCCAACCATCATCTAAATGGGAATCTACATTTAAATTTCAGTTGATTTTATGTTGAAATAATGTTACTGAATCAGTCTTGGTTCAACCAGTATCTAAAAGTATACTAGATTAAAATGTTAATTTATGAATTACTGAACAAAATAACAGAAGAGATTTTTTTACATTCATTACATACTGTTTAATATATTAAACAGTATTTTAGAACAAAAGTAATAAAATAAACCTGAATGTAAAAAAAAACCTCTTCTCTTATTTTGTTCAAATAAAATATAAAAGATATTTATGAATTTAGAGATCTCAAATGTTGTTTCTTGTGCAAAAAACCATTAAACTCAAAAACATTCTGCATTGACTAATAATTGATCTCTTACAAAATTACTGAAGGAGGTTAAATGTCTCTATAGAACATTCATACATCAGTAAAATAAATACAGTAAAGTTAAATATTTCCATCAGGAATATTAGTTATGCCCAAGTAAAAAATACAGCTATCTACAACTCCGTACTATAAATGACTGAGATAAATTGTTTTCTATTTTCTTTATCTTCTTTTATCTCAGAGAGGCCAAAAACTCCAAGACTCCTCTCAGTCTGGGTTACCATGGCAACATTGTAGACCTGTGGTGAGTAAAAGATGAAAAGTTTGTTTAGCTCGTACACGTCAAAAGGCTGCAGATACACTGAAAAAGGCAGATTTTGTTAGAGAGCTGCTCTTTTTCTATGCTTTTGTCTGTGTTTTCAGGGAGCGGCTGCTGTTGGAGTACGACAGGACGGGGGAGCTCCTGGTGGACCTGGGCTCAGACCAGACCTCCCTTCACAACCCGTTCAATGGAGGATACTTCCCAGTCCAGCTCAGCTTCCGTCAGGCCAACCAGCTCATGGCCACTGATCCCACCCGTTTTAGAACCATGGTCCAACAGAGGTCAGATTAATCCGTGTTGGGAAGTTTTTTTTCTCTGCAACACATGGGGACATTAGTGTCAACATCTCATTCTAACGCTCTCACAGCCTCAAGAGACAGATCGAAGCCATCAACAAGCTGTCTGACGCTGGCATGTTCTTCTGGGACTATGGAAACGCTTTTCTCCTGGAGGCTCAGAGAGCTGGTACGTACTTTAACACTGAAACTCAATTTATCACCAGTATTTTTCAGTGCATATCAGATCAATAAACAGGGTTTTGATTTGTTTTTTTAGGAGCAGATGTAGAAAAGGTTGGTGGAGGAGCAACAGAGTTTCGTTACCCTTCTTATGTCCAGCATATTATGGGGTGAGACATGAATGTTTCCTAATGATTTAAGAATAGATTAATACTTTCCTGGTATATAATAATACTAAAGAAGGATAAAATATATAACCACATTTAAATATGAAAAAGAAATGTGAACATATTGCTCTGCTGTTAGCTTCTTTACTCTGGCTCCCTGTTTGTGTTAAAATCGATTTTAAGATTTTATTGGATATATTTGAAGGTCTTTATGACCTGGTGTCTGATTATGCTTTAGACCTTTTTACTCTCTATCAACCGGTGAATAATCTGTGATCCTGTGTTCAGGATGAAAACTAAAGGGGTCACAGTTTTGGCCTCAAATTTCTGAAACGACCTGCCTGAGAAAATCACATCATCAGAATCAGTGTCTACTGTTAAGTGTCTTCTTAAAACGTACTTTAGTCAGACAGCACACTGAATTACTTATTGATATTTATTGTTATCATAGTTTTATATTATTATTTATTAGATTTTTCTAATATTCTACTTACATCCTTTTTGTATTTTTATCATTTTGTACTTTATGAATTTCTTTATAAAGCACTTTCTACTTTGTTGGAAAAGTGCTTTGTGAATAAATATTAAAATTATTATTATAATAACTTCTGTCTTTAGGAATCCAGGCTGTTGAAAGACATGTTAATATAGGTCTCTTTATTGCATTTTACAGTAAATATAAAATGAAAACACCATACCCACTGTATCATGAACATCCTCTCCCTCCTACTGTCACTCACCACTTTATTTAAGATGAGACCATATTAATTTAAGGGACAAATTAAGATAGAAATTTTAATTAAAGCAAAATATCAGAATAACTTTTCCAGGATTGGGAAATTAAAAAAGATGTCCAGACATATAACCAAGACCAAAACCTGAGAATGTTGTTCTTATCCATTGTTTCTGTGTAGATCATGTCATAAACGATCTACTGTTTCTTTTCAGATTCCTCTAGTTATATGTGATACATGTTTAGCAGAACATCCCACTGGTCCCTACTGATTGATTTTTTTCATTGTGAATTGTCTGTATTACCTCTCCTCCAGTGACATTTTCTCTTTGGGTTTTGGACCCTTTCGCTGGGTGTGCACATCTGGAGACCCACAAGACCTCGCTGTGACAGACAACATCGCTGCTGAAGTCCTGGAGGAAATCAGCGCCAATGTGACCGATCGCATCAGGCAGCAATACCATGACAACATTCGCTGGATCAGAGAGGCTGGAAAACACAAAATGGTTCATGTTTTTTTTTTAAACAGCCGGTTCCCGCCTTCGCTCTCATCCCTAATGCAGATTCAATCAGATGTGTCTTCTTTACTTTATCTTTGTTTAGGTTGTTGGTTCTCAGGCCAGAATCCTCTACTCTGACCAGAAAGGAAGAGTCAGCATTGCTTTGGCCATAAACCAGGCTATCGCGGATGGGAGAGTTTCAGTGAGATGATAAGATGTTTACTCTGAAAACTGACTCATATTTTCTGCCGTCTGTGTTGTGTGTGGTTTTCATGATTGCTTTCATGTTTCTCAGGCTCCTGTGGTTATTAGCAGAGATCATCACGATGTCAGCGGCACAGACAGTCCTTTCAGAGAGACGTCTAATGTGTACGATGGCTCTGCCTTCTGTGCAGGTAGGTGCAGCTCATTATGTCTGTACATGAGTCAAACCCTCAATAAACAGTGTACATCTACAGCTCTATGAATCATCATGACAAAAAGAGGTATTTATCCGTTACATGACTTGTCTGACAAAGATGGATATAGAAGATCATCAGAAACACAACTGCAGTGATCAAAGCTCTTCATTCCATTTCATTACAGTTCACAAATTCCTTCGTGGCCCAGTTCCAAACAAAACACTCATATCCCAAACTTGGCAAAACCAGGCTTCCATCCACAAGCATAACTAAAGTTTTTCAAGGTCATCCAGTAAAAAGAAACCAACAGAAAAGGAGGACATTTTACTAAGGAATCCATCATTTTTGTCCATGTAATTGGAACAGAAAAAATAAGAGTAAAGTGACCCACATAGAGTCTGATAGTCTTACAATGATGGGACTCTGTGCAATAAGTGTGGACAGCTTTTTATGTACTTAGAATTTTTTATTATGCTTCTTGCTGCTGTTTTGTTTATTGTATTATATTTATGTTTAGTATTTTTAGTGCGCTGTAGGGAGTTCAACTACAGTTATTTTATTGTGTAATCATGTAGAATCATGTGTATAATGTCAACAAAGGCTTTTTTATTTTATAGGGATCTTCGTCTATGGTATAAATCATACTTCTCATTGGTTTCTACACTGTTTTTATTCTTTATGTGACAGTAGGTCTGTAATTTTCCTATATATCTGACCATTTCTCTGCATACATGAGAAAGTTTTGCTTCTTAATCTGAATATCATCAAGTGTCCTGCTCTGGAAAACATATAATTCAAGTATAGTAAGAATTTCAACCTATTAACATGCAAAGTCTCAGAGTTCAATATTTAAGTGACTCTCTGTAATCAGACATCTTCACAAGAAAAAAAAAAAAAATTCAGCTGTTTCATCAGACAAGAATGTTTCCCTTTACAGACATGGCAGTCCAAAACTTTGTCGGTGATGCGTTCAGGGGTGCCACATGGGTATCCCTGCACAATGGAGGGGGCGTTGGATGGTAAGACGAGCTAGTTGATCAGTATAGTAAAAATATTTCATGGTTCATCATATCCAAATGACATGACTACATGAACACCTGATGTATTTGTGATAATATTACCTTAAGAATCACTCTTAAGTCATTGAACTCTAACAAGTATTGTGCCATTCTCCAAACCCACATGCTCCCTTCTACACCCTTCTATTGTTATTTTTTCCTGTTAACTATAAACAAAAATAATAATAATTTGTATTTATTTGTGTCTGTTTGATGCAGCCACACCTTTTGCAACAAAAACAAGATTTTTCCACACATACTCCATGATAATATTTGAGATAATGTAAAATTTTAAGGGTGTCTAAAAACTTTTTTCCACTATTGTATTAAATAAATCCATGTATTTTTACTATATCTCATGAACAGGGGTGAAGTAATGAATGGAGGATTTGGTTTGGTATTAGATGGCACAGAGGAAGCTGCGAAACGTGCCAGTCTGATGCTCAACTGGGACGTCTCCAATGGGGTGAGACAGAAAAGCACCTGATTCACTCCACGCTCATTTACAATCAGCTCAGACTGTGGATTATGGACTGTGAGATGGTCTAATAAATGTGTTTGTGTGTGGTAGGTGGCTCGGCGCTGCTGGTCAGGGAACTCGAATGCGTATGAGACCATCCAGTGCACTATGGAGGAGCACAGACAGCTGAGGGTCACCATGCCCTTCCCTGTACAGGACGAGCATGTCCTGGACCGGGCTCTGCAGGGCTGATCGGCTCTGGTGTATCTGAGACGAGAACTGACTGTTTAACACACACACACACTAGAAATCAACAACACATATCTCATTTTATCACTAAAAAAACAATCTTGTGTCAGTACTGGGTAGTAAATGAATGTCACTGAAGCCATAGAGACACAGAACACAAAGTATTTTTGATGTTATTATTTGTTATTATTGTGCTGAAAATAAAACTACAAGCCTGAGTAAATTAGAAACGTGTATGTCAGTTATCTACAAAAAAATGGTCCAGTATTGGCATCAGAATATCTATTGAAGTTAATAGAAGGAATAAGAAACCTTTAACTATGGGGCACTCATAGAAATACACTGAAATTCTAAATTTCAACCTTGGCATTTTATTGGAGGACATAACAAAACTTTATTACTTCTGTAAAATTTTTCTAAATGTTTTATTATGTAGAAAATCAAGGTTAATGAAGTTACCATATTTGGTTCCTTACCCGTAAGTGGCCAAAAAAAAAAAATTCCAAGAAGTTTATATATATAAAAAAAATACAAGAAAAACACATGTAATGTGAAAAGAACATGTATTTTAGAACGTCAGAACATCACTGTTAGAGCATTAGACCAACATAAGTGCTGATCCAGACACCTGTCAACATACACATTATTATTTTGGACATCATTACTTACATTAGTACCATTACTTCATGGTACCTAACAAATCAGGTACACTCACTGTTCATGCAGAGGTGGACCTTACAGACCCTGTAGACCACATTGGACCTGAGATTGTTGCCTCATTGTCCTCACTATAACTGTTGCTGTCACTGTCTTGTAATGTATGCGGAAATGACCAAAAATAGTCACTTCTGTGATAAAGGGTTAGTGTCAAATCAAGTATAAGATGACTAGATTTTGTTTTACAGAGGACCACATGGAAACAGAAGAGACCGCATAAAAGAACAAAAGTACCACATTAAAATCTTAAGACTGTTATTTGTTTTATGTTGTGTAAGTACAGATCAGAGAACAAAGACTGCATACAGTAGTTTTCAGAGAGGAAGCCAAAACCTATTCAGCACTTTGCTTCAGAGTCTAGAGCACTTTGCGGGAAAAGACCAAACCTGTTAACTGATCTGATTCCAACTCATTCTTTTGGTAGACTGGATGTTGGGTTTCACTGATTGTTGTGTCTGGCACCATGATATGCACTACTGATATCTACAGTTCCAAACAGTGATGGAAGAAATATTCAGAAAGTATCAGTGATGTAAAAATACTCCAAGAGAAATTCCTGCATGAAAACTCCTTTGTAAGTAAAAGTACCTGAGCCTTACCATCAACTGCAGTTAAAATACTGATGTAAAAGTATTGGTTAGGTCCGTCTGAACATGTTACTATCAAATCTGCTCAAAGTGAAGTTGGTCTGAATTATTTTTTACAACCACAAATAAATCTGAAGACTCATGACTAATGGGAGAAAAAAGAAAAAAACACAGTCTCAATATACAAATTTGCCCACAGTTTTTGGACTTTTCCTCTAATCTTTGACTTTTGGTGAGATATTGGACAATTTAAACATTTATTGAAAATAAACTGTGAGAATTTTAGACGGAAAAATCAGTATTTGGTGGAAATGTTAACAGCTAATGGAAACCTGAAACAGAAGTCACAATCTGCTTTTTATAAGATGTAAGAAGCAAAAGAGGTGGTGAACCGCTGGATTAATATTTAACAATGGGTCTACTTTTTTAAAACTTGTTATTTAAGTATTATCCATCATGTAAAATCTTTATTTTTGCACCTAAATACAGTATGCAATAAAAAGTGCAATAATTGCCTCTGAGCTAATGGCGCAGAAGTATAAAGGAGAATGTAATGGAAATATTCAAGTCAAGTCGATGCAGGGGTGGATTTACAGGAGGGGGGGCAGTTGTGCATTAACTCTTAAAGACTTACAGCTTTTTTTTTTTTTTTTGCAACTCCCACATGGATTTTTCTCTACAACTAACCATTCTTAAATAATTTATCACAAATCTTAATTTTATCTTCTGGATTTTGAATTTCTAAGTGAAAATCAGGTATTTTCTTTGTCTTTTTCAGAAAAATATATCATTAACTAAACATAACAACATGCATCTATAACCACTGTCATTTATTAAAAACATGGGTTTTATTTGTGGATTAATGTTGCAGAAGATGATGAAGATGGAGCCTCTAAACATACTAATTAGCCATATGATGATGATGATGATGATGATGATGATGATGAAAAGCTGAGAAACTGCACTTTCCCTCAATTATTTCCATGTATTGATGAGATTAGTGGTTGAAAAGTTATTAAACATTTTAGATCAGTAGATGCTTTTAGGTATTTGAGGGTGAACAGTACTTGGCTAGTGTGTTCATGTTATTACAGGGCATGATATAATGATAAATAGTAAAAAAGTATTTCTGTGGATCTTTTGTTGAATCATTTGCTGTATATGGGGAGTCCAGTAAAGGCGCCTTGCCACCCTTTGCCATCACATGTCAAATTTTTAGACCCCCCCGGGTACATGTACCTAAAAAATGTACTTAAATAGAGTACTTAAGTAAATGTAGATCCACTTGGTAACATTTTACAGTTTCAGCTATTGGTCTTCTTGAATAGCTGCATTAAAATAAGATTTGGAACATGAATAAATATTCAAAAATAACCTCAAGGAAACAACCAATCCTATTCATCCACTGTTTGACCAATAGGATGTCCTTACAGGTCAATCAGGTCAAGTTTTTCTTTTCTCCTTCTCCATGCACTTTGGAAGTATGTGAAGTTGTGCCAGAACCTTCTTGAGATCTTCTGTCATCTCGATTCTCATGTGAATGATTCTCAATACATGCTTTCGTTTTCATCTTTGTGGCTCAGTATTAATATGGTCAGAGCTTTTAGCTGGATGCATTGTGGTGAAGTGCATATCACTGCTCTTTCCCACAGAAAAACTCCTGCGTCACTGTTATTTATGGGAGAGTCAGATTCAGGCTACTTTTACTGGTTTAGGTTTACATTCCCTCCTCTCCTCAGCCTGGATCACATACGTGCATTGCATTCATTTCTGGTCGTGGATTGTGGTCCTTTACTCTCTTTCCACTTTTAGCCATCCGTTTTATTTTACGCGTGATTGTTCCTTTAAGAAAACAGTGAATGGTGAATGAATTTGAGCTGCTCGGCGCTGACGTAAAGGGAGTTGGAGGCTGGTGGTGGATCCTGGAGGAAGATGATGAGGAGGACCAGGCAGGGGGAGCCTCATCTGAACATGTTTTATGTGTTGTGTGTGATCCTATCTGCGCGTACATCCAGGGATTAGGAGGGATAGGTGAAGTTCTCTGTATGATCATAACAGTGCGTCTTCAGTCCTCCGCCCTTTTCTGGTCATCTGTGTAGACCCCATTTTAAGTGTCTAAAGTGGGTCGTGATGTTCTGTCGGGAATAAGGATAAGCCCCGTGGACATATGGACTCGGATGGTGCTGGACATTTTAGGTGTAGATGAAGCCTGGTGGCATCAGTCTTGAAAAACCCATCAGGACCAGGAGGAGCAGTCGGGAAATCCAATTAACGCGCGCCACGGGACGACGCGCCACGGTCACTCCACCAGCCCGGGGAGCAGCTGCGTCCACGGTGTCACCCATCAACAGCCAACTGCTTAGTCTGAAATGGAGTTCAGGAGACACGCAGTGACAGATGACTATAAAATTACAGCCCAGGTTCTTGGTCTGGGGATTAATGGCAAAGTGTTGGAATGTTACTGCAAGAGGACAGGAGAGAAATGCGCCCTCAAGGTGCGTTTACGTCCGCTTCACTGACCCGTCTGGTGACTCCCTGACAGAAAACATCCACGGGTTATTTATAGTCTGTGTGCGCTGCTGAATTTATGTTCAGAATGAGAGAAATTATTTGCAAATTGTATCCATTGTGTGAAGTTTTACTGACCTTCCAGCGACTTGCATCATTTCAATTACATAACTTCCAGTAATGTATTGCCAGATTTACATACTTAGCTACCCAGACAGTGAACGCCTCTGACAGACAGTGATGTGCTGTCTGGCAGGCTCTGACATAGTTTCCACAGTGTTGCAACAGTTGTTGCGTGGACAAAGATTTACCCTGTTAATACTTTACACAGTCATTTGTGGATTTGACCTCAGATGAAAGTAAAACTCATTTTGTTTCTCATATATTCCATTTCTATGATAAACTGGAAAAAGTGCACAGGAACTGCAGCAGTGATTTAGAGAAGTGTCTTGGGAAACATGAGTTGCCTGCAAGTCAGATCTGGTAAATCAATGAATGGTGACTGTACCGTTACAGCAGAGCCATAAGAAAATAAAAACAGGAAGAGAAAGCCCTTGAGGGCTTCCACATGTTGTTTTTGGGAAATCTCTTATGGTAAACCACAGCCAAAAAGGTATGAGGTAATGTGAGTGGACCATATCTATGCAGCAATGCTTTCTACTAAGAAATCTTTGTTTCTGTGAATGGTAATGCTCTGAACTGTATGTGGAGTCTGAAGAAAACAACACCTTTGTAGACATTCAGATCTGAGCCGCCTTCCCCCTCCACTGCTCTAAATCAATTTTCATGTCTGAGAGGATTTGGGCTGTAGAATAGAATCTAATCAGATGCACTTGTGTCCTAGAAAACAGCCCTGCTACTGTGTCTGCAAAGATGAAACAGGTTTCTAAATGTAGACTTAAAGTATTCACCGTTAAATGTGTTCTCTAGAAACTGCAGCTTTATCTGTGTCTGTAAAAGCTGCAGTAAACAATGAGTGACTTGTATGTCTTTGTATTGATTGGATTTATTTTTATATAGTTTTTACAGTAATGGCCTTTCTTTCTATTAGACACTGTGTTGTGGCATATAAAGCACTAATCCTTTACCACATTTTCTTGTTGTTTTGATTGTACTTTCAGATTCTGTATGACACTCCTAAAGCCCGACGGGAAATTGAACTGCACTGCAGAGTGTCTGGAGGCCCCCACATCGTACGGATACTAAACCTGTATGAGAACATGCACCAGGGGAAGAAGTGTCTCCTTATCATAATGGAGTGGTAAGATTCACCACTGCTCCTTGATTCTGTCTGATATTTTAAGACGTTAATGCTAAAACAATGTGTACACGAGACATACTTTCTCAAACAGTGAGAGTGTCTGAGATTGGCACGAGTACAAACAAATTAACAAGTCTTGTACCTGTAAGTGTCTGGTCTTTATGGTACTCCGACTGAGACGAATCTCAGCTCACACCTGGCAGAAGAATGCGTCTCAAACACATTCAGCGTGAACACTGGGATCCACTTTTCTTCTCACATTTGGTTTGGATTTTGCATGAAACTGCACTAAATGCTTAGCACAAGCTATGCACTTCTGCTATTTGATTTACAGCTTCAAGAGAGAATATCAGTCCCTATTTATAAACTGGATAAATAAATGAAGAATCAAAATGAGCAGTTTTTATTTATTTTACATGCAGCTTGTGCTTTAAATGCAACTGTTTGGGAGGGTCGTTGTGCAAAGTGTGTACTACAAATTTTAGTATTTCAGTATTTATTTGACCTAATACCAGGTCTGTCAATAAATACGTGCAAAGCTGTAAATTATTACTGGTGTAAATGTAGTTATGGAGTGGGTTTTGCCTTTAATGTCCTGTTTGAGTCCTCCCACTCTGTCTGTGGCTCAGAAGACTGAACTCAGTAAATACTGAGGGACAATGACACGCTTTGTTGTCAAACTATAATTGCAGTGGATAACAGTGGTTCCCTCATGGCCCAGTTTTGATCTCTTTGTTAATTTCCTCTCAGTATGGAGGGGGGCGAGTTGTTCAGCCGCATTCAGGTCAGAGGGGACCAGGCCTTCACAGAGAGAGGTGTGTTACAGTTCACATTTATTACTTTCATTTAATATACGAGTATCCTGTGCCATTATTATATCTGTGTTATATCCATCCGTCCAATCAGAGGCATCAGAGATCATGCATGACATCGGCACAGCTATCAAGTACCTCCATCACATGAACTTTGCACATAGAGACGTAAAGGTACAGCTGCTTTTAAAAAAATCCAACAAATGATACTTAAGCACACCTAACTATATGTCAATATGTAAATTATATTTGTAATTGTCTACACAGCCTGAAAACCTGCTGTACACCACCAAGGAGAGTAATGCTACACTAAAACTCACTGACTTTGGCTTTGCGAAGGAGACGACGCTGCATAACTCCCTCCAAACTCCCTGTTATACTCCATACTATGTTGGTAAGTGTTTACAGTCGTCACAGGTACCAAAGGTATGCACTGAATTTCCCCATGTTCATCTTCAGAGGAAAAAAAAAGACTGATTCAACCTCTTTACTGAAAGTAAAAGTTAAGTGAATTAGCCTAGTGAAGGTGTTTTCTGCATAACCTTACTTCATATTTTTATAAAGTAACTGTATAGTTCTTTTTAAAACACATGATTACAATGTTCTGCAGGGAGAGATAAAAGAAAATTGTATAAATAGCCAATCAGGCTAAAATTTCAGCATCTAAAGATGTACATGATAAGAATTAGGACACACACACATACACGTACACATATAGATTCACATGCACACACACATATATACACACACATACACATACACATATACACACACTTACACATACACGTACACAACTCATACATACACCCTGCACTCCTGATTCCCAACACATCTTCCATAAAGCAAAGACTCTTAAACTGGTCTAATTTCAAACATTAAAAACCAGTTAAATGCAGTAAATCAAAAATAATAACTGTTTTATATAAAACTTAAAAACAACATTTTATATAGTTCTTTTATGTAGATAATTTTAAGGTATAAATTAAAAAAATAAACTACAGGAAGAAGAGAAATGATATTGATAAAGCAGGGGATGTAAAAAAAGAAATAAATGAAAGAGATGTGAAATAGCAAAGTGGACAACAGCAACATCAATAAATTATAAAATAAAACAAGAGTGCTGTTATTTGTGTTAAAATAGAGGGAGTAAAGGTACAAAGTAAAAACAAAAATGAGTAAGTAAAGTGCAAAAACCTGAAAACAGCAGATGCAAAATCAGTCACCATTTTGTATTAAATACATTAATGTTTCTACAATAAAACCTTTGTTAATATAGGTATAGGATGCTTTTCTTAGAAATCTTAGATTCTCTGCAATTGAGTCCGTAAGTTTATTTTACAGTATTCCTGAACATCAAAACATGATAATTAAAACAGTCATGATTGAAGCTAATGGGACTTCCTACCTGTTTGTTGTCATGAGGTCACATACTGGCCCATTCCATGATTTATTATATTCCTATCATTATTATTATTATTGTTTCTGCTAAATTTAACTTGATGCATTTCAGGTTGTTTTTTAGTTACATACTAGAAAAAAGAAATATTCTGAAACTAGATGTTATATTACCTTTCAGTCAGGTGTCACTGATTAATTCTGACTTTGTGGTTTTTCAGTTATAAGTTTATGAACTTGATAAATAGGTGTAAATTAACACATTAGGAACATGTTAATGTGTGTAGTTGTTGCAGTATATGGTTTCACTTCCATATTATCTATGTGTGTCTGTATATGAGTGAATCGGTGAAGCTCCTCGTGCGTGGTATTGTTGTGTAGTGTAGTATCCTGTAGGTGTTGACTGAGTCTGTTCGTCTGTTCAGCTCCAGAGGTGCTTGGGCCAGAGAAATATGATAAGTCATGTGACATGTGGTCTCTGGGCGTCATCATGTACATTCTGTGAGTATCATAAGTCTGGTTTCAGTCTTTATATGTACTCCACTGTATTGACTGTGCATTAATGTGCGTTAATACCGTCCTCTCTCATCGTCTTATAGGCTCTGTGGGTTTCCTCCGTTCTACTCCAACACAGGCCAGGCCATCTCTCCAGGCATGAAGCAGAGGATCAGACTGGGACAATACGAGTTCCCAAACCCTGAGTGGGCCGACGTTTCTGAAGAAGGTTAGGCTGCGGACACAAACACTCGAAAAATAGTTCATTGTTTCTAATATGTGAGAAAGTTGCACAAAATCGCATGAGGATTTGCACATACGAGGGTAATTCAAAAAGTTCTAAGACAAATTAAAAAAACTTTATTTTTGAAAGTAACAAAATTATTTTTCTACATA
>JAPQRQ010000022.1:19261379-19271719 GCA_037367365.1 Apogon talboti
GATAAGATAAGATAAGATAAGATAAGATAAGATAAGATAAGATAAGATAAGATAAGTTTACATTACATTACATTACATTACTTACATTAGACTAAACTAGATCTCCTTTTATTGTCTTTGTATAAAAAAATACAATGAAAGTCAAAGTCCAGGCTAACATCTAATAATAAATAATAAAATAAATACAAGCAAAAATAGAATAGTAGAATAAGTTAAATAAAACCAAGATAAAAAAAAAGAATAATGTATCCTCAGTAAAGGTGTAGTAAAAAAAGTAAAAAGTAAAGTAAATAAGTATAGTGAAAGTGAAATATTTTAGAAATAGAACGGCTTAGACTATATATTGTGCATTTTTTTGACTTTTTTTTATTATTAAAGCCTCCTCAATTTATCTATAAATAGCTTTTTTCTGTGGAAATTCATCCAAAAAATGTATGAAATAAGACAGTTTATAAAATATTAAAATCGTGCTGAATTCAGTGTTCATCTGTTCATTGACATTGACATATTAATTCATTGACTTACTTTCCACGGATGTTTAAATGTCTATTTTTATAATCTGTAGGATGAAACCACTGGATGACTGGGACTCACAGACTCATTTCCCCACAGCAGCAGCGTCAGGTTCAGTGAGTGGAAGCATGAACAGATAATTCATTAACAAACAACAAAGTAAAGCATGCTTATGTGAATGCGTTACATCTGTCTCATGTCGTGCTGCATGTGAAGTTGAAGGATATCGACCCTGCTATGAGGAGGCTGTTGATGCAGGTGAAACTGACCGAGGATGACCTGAAAAACAAAGACATTGCTGAGGCCGTCGACAGCATCATTAATCAGTTTGGAGGACTGAAGGCTGTGCAGAGAGAGCTGAACTGTAAAGGTACAACATCATTTTAACATTATAGCGGACTTTAAAGTAGTGCCGGTTGATAACGCAATAATTATTGTTATTGTGATATGATGATATATGATGTCATGTGGTCACACGAAATAGTCACTTTAACCTGTACAACCCATTTTGTTCAGTTTACTAAGTCTTTTAAGGCTGTGCGCGTATTTCCTCCATTTTCTCGTTCAACATGATAAATAAATATGTTATTTTCATTTCAACCCTGCAAAAACAACAAAGCTAAAGGTGGACTAAGACTTTTGCACAGTACTGTATTACAAAAATTACATTCATTGTGATATACCTTTTCTTGTGTCAGTATGGTTTATTTTGTTTAGATTGTCAAAAACACACTAAAACATGCCCAAATGATTCAGTGTTATATTGTTTTATATTATTTTCTTGTATTAATTCAATTTAATGTTTTATATTACTATAATATTTTTGAATGTTATTTCTGTGCTGTTGTTTGTTGTTTATTGTTTATGTTGCTTTTGCAGCTTTTACGTCATGTTCTTCTTTTTGTGTGTTTTATGTAGTTGATTATACTAAATCTTTTATAGTATTTTTGACAGTTTTTTTAATATTGTTGTTATCTTGTTATGTCAAGTTCTTTTCATTTTGTTTCATCCTTTATGAATGATTTAAAACCACGAATATCATGTTCCTTCAACTTTCACCAAAAATCAGCATTTATAGTTAATAGAAGTGATCATATTTAACGTTTATTGTGATAATTATTGACAGATATAAAAATCTTTTCTCAGTAAGTAAACCATTTAATTACTTGGCTTTATTTGACAGGTTCTGCCTCTAAAACGCTACCCAGAGCATCAGTGGCGTCCATTTCTGTGACGAAGGGAGCTTTATCACATTCAACCATGTCCTTTCAGCAGACGCCACAAAGCGGTGACACACTGGACTTCAGCCAGTTTGCATTTATACCACCTCCTCCATCAATGGCTTCTCCTCCTATTCCACAAACATTCAGAAAAACTGTCAGTTTCAAACATGTAAGGTGCACAATTATGCAACCTTATGAAAATGTTGATATATATTATGTGATTATAAACTATACTTTTCTTTGTTAGATCAGCTCAGCATCCGGTTCAGAAAACAGTGACCTCATTCTATCTGCGGTGAGGGACACACTCAAACAAAAACAGCACCAGCACAAGTGAGGATGAAAGAAAGATGGAGATGGATATGACCTGCAACTTCAAGAAGCCTTGAGCTGATGTTTTAACTCAGTTTTGCTGAACACTGTCAAATAATACAGTAAAGCTTTGTAATATATGATGTAAGTCTCTGTTTCACATACAGGACTAATAGAGGGTGACCTACTGACCCCACACACCCAAAAAAATTGACCCACTACTTACTAAGGAAGATGTCTTTTATATGTGCTACATTTGACTTCATACAAGTACTTATTCACTTACATAAAGTATGACCAAAGGTTCATCTACGAAATATTGAATTGAAGGAGGAGAATATTTATGCAATTACTTATTTTACATTACATATACTGTAATTAATTGACATTAAATTGACTTTTTTTTAAAGTTAAAAAGCCAAGTTGTAGCTATTTACCATAATTATATTTAGAAAAGCAGTAAAACATGATTGGGGGTGACAAAGAGTATATTTTTCTGTTTTGGAGTAAAAGTATAAAGGAGCAAAAAGTAGAAAACCAGAAAGCCTGCAAGTATTGGACAACTGCAGGTGTGACTGAAACATATCAGCAGATTTAGTGTCATGATTGTGGCCCATTGTGCATCTATGCTGAAATGTATACAATCACTTATTTTACATTATACATCATTACATTGAATGGCATTAAATTGTAGAAAATTGTATTTCATTTTGAATAAAAAATATATTAATTAATTATATTTAGGGTGATTCCATTTCTATGTAATAATAAAAGATTAAAACATCTAAGGGGGTGACTACTTTTTATCGACATTGAACGCACCATGTAAAAAAAAATAAATACAATAATGCACCTCTTATTTAGATGTAGGACTAGTTTAATGGAAGATGCACCTATTTGATATGACTATTCTAACTCATAAATACAATTTCAAATGATAAAATGACTAGAAATAAGAACTTTGCGGTAAATTATTGTAAATATTGTGTTATCTTTAAGGTAGTTTTACTTGCTTGGTTCTGCACATTCACAAAAGAAGTAAAGACAATTTGGGGGGTGGGGGGCTATAAATCTCAAAAAAGAAGAAGAATGCAGATGGTCGAGCTCACCTGAATAACAAGTTGCGTGTCCACGTGTGTGCGTGTATACTAACAGATGGTGCGCGCGCCTCTACCACAGTGCGCTCACTTCATTCATTGCTGCCTGAGCTTCTGTGGACACTCACTGCACTCCACGCTGGGAACAAGAGGCTTTAACACCGGGACCATGAGGGGTTCCTGCCGCCCGAGGAACACGCAGGACAGGCCAGGTAATGTACAAACCTCTGTGTGGGTCCCAGGCGTGTGTTTTTTAGTGTATTTAGTGTTTTTTCCCACACTTGTCAGTCGACATAGTGCGCGGAGCAGCTGGGCTAACAGGCGGATGAAGTAAACAAGTCTGTGTCACGTAGGCATGGGTTAGAGCTGACAGGGCTCCGTGCCGAGCGGACAACTGACAACAAGCCTCTCACACACCGCATCTGCTCAAAACAGACTGTGGCAAGTGTCTCTGAGCCAAAAAAGTTAGTTTCTTTAGAAATATAAGTGATGCTTTGACGGTTAGCATCCTTCTATCCGCTGTTTAGCCTGGCTGCAGCTGATGCTAGCTAGCATGTAAGCTAACAGGGCTGCAGATGTAAACAGGACAGAATCACTATCACAATCATCTTAATTTGCCAAGTACATAAACATTTTCAAGGAATTCTTGGCCAGAGGTTGTTGTTTCTCTAGTAATGTGTAAATACAAAATCTAATTAAAAACGTAAGAAAAAAACTATACATTAAAACACTATAGTTTTATATACAGTTATACTGGAATTTGGGGGATATCTTGTTTCCTAAAGGTTTCATACCACTTATCATTATCTAGTCACAGATTTATGTAGGTTAGATTCTATTTTTAAGTGTCTGAGGATGACTCTATATGCTTATGATGTGGGACTGTTTCCAACTAGAGAAGGGGTTATGGATGATAATGTAACTACAAATACAGTCTGACAACATCATGAAGAAAATGTCAGTGTAAATCTGTCTATCAATATCTTAAATGGCTTTGTAACGATTACCTGTTATAATCCAGTCCTGAGCACTACTCATTTCCCAGTTGGCTCTTGCTATGTATCCAAAAAGATTGAAGCATTTTGACATTTCACGTTTTATTTTAGTGAATGCAATAATGCTTTTATTTTCCTCTTTGTAATCTGTTGTTATCCAGTAAAAGTAGGATTTAGTAGAGTTGTTATTCAGTATGCTAAATCTTATATTCTATAATTTGAAATGGTTAAATGTAAAAAATTCAACTTCATAAATAATTTTAAGTTTTGCAAAGGCTTTGAGAAGCGTTAAGGAAATTTTAGTGTTAATTAAATTCAGTGGTTGCTGTTACATGCTGTTAAACCTGGCTCATTTCATTTGTTTTGCATTGCATGCTAAATAGGCATTAGGAGCATATGAATAGAATCTAAATCAATGCTAATCTGTAATCTAATGGTTCAGTTATGAGAAAAGGTTGTTACGTAATTCACTTAGTCATCGTGTTGGCCACAGGGGCTGTATATATGTCATGTGTACAGCACAGTGCAGTGCTGTTATGATAAACCAAACACAGTGGACAAACTGCCTCTGCCAGGACTTTGTATCCGGAGGCAGGAATTCACTGCTCCTTGTTGGAATATGGTCACAGTGGTTTAAATGTCTGCAGGCTGAGCTGCGGCAGATGTATGACGGATGAACAGAGCTCAGGCTGTGTCAGTGAGTAGGAGATGTGCTTTGGCCAGCTGCCGACACATTCAGAGAGGTGGGGCCAAGCAGAAAAACAGGAAAAACATGCTACAAAGTACAATACATGTCAGTTTTTGAAGTGTGGTCTAGTTATTTTAGGAGAGCTATTAAGCCGATGAGCTATTCTTTTGCTTGAGCTGTTCGGTGTGCAATTTATACACCTACGAAGCCGTCTCAAATGTAACAGTAAGTGAGATTCAGCTGTAAAACCCCAGAGGTCATTGTGTGTCTACATAGCTCTTGTGTGTTTATAATGGCAGAAGCGGTTGTCGAGGCACACGTAGACTGTAGCAGCTGCAGGAACTCCACCCCCCCCTTGTTCACCGTTGGTTCACATTCTGTATTGTAATCAGTGACATTATGAGAGATTTCTGTTTTTTTATTTTTATCTCTGCCTCATCCTACGTCTGAATAATCACAATAAATCAGTCCCACAATCCTGCTCACAGGCTCACTCCCTTGCTCGCTGCCCCTCCCTCCCTGTGTCTGCTCTCTATCTGGGTGAAAGTTCGCCCGCTCACTGAATCTCATCAAAGGTTTCTGCAGGCAGGGCTGCAGTCTGCATTTGTCTGTGCTGTGGATACAGTGAATATATGCTCACACTATTGTAGCTGATGTTTGGCATCTGGATGCATTCAAGTGAAGGGTTCATGGTCTGGATCTTATATATGTATGTTTTTATGCATTTTTGTACAATGGTGATGTGCAGATTTAGGCTCAGACAAAACCTTTTTTTCTGTTATTGTTGCACCAATGTAGCACAAAAGGAAAGGGGGGTCTAATGCTGGATTTTAGTACATAAAACCCAAATTATACGAACTATATATGAGTTTTAATATACATTTCTTCCAGAATACCTTCACTGTGCTGTTGTTGATTGCACCAACCTCTAAAATCTGCTAGAAAGATGGACACTATCCTTCCTTAAGATACTTCCTCATTTGGTTTTTTTTTTTTTTTTTTTTTTTTTTTATGATGGGCGTGAGTGCTGTATTTCAAGTCGTTCCAGAGTCTCCTATAGGTGTTCAATTGGGATGTGATTTGAGTTTGAGATGAATCAGTCTATTGTGGTTAAATGCCATTTTGAGAATCAGCATCAGTCGTTTGTTTTGCAGCAATGGCTGATGACGGTAACAAAAAACCAGACATGTCTGCAGAGCAGGGAGCTTCGACAGTGAAGCTGCAATGAAACCACAGTGTTCTTTTTATCTGTATTTAAAATAAATGCATTGCAGTCAGAATGAGACAAATAGATCTGCTAAAGCAAACAGACCATGTGGACACAATAGTGTTAAATGTTTGTTGGATTTATCAATTTTTAAAAAAGGCCTAAATAATTGATGTTGGGCATTGAAGCACTCATACTGAATGACCACTAATCTGGTAATTTACACAATTTTCATCATCAAACTGTTCAGTAACCCCACACGCCCTCTGGATGTTGTGATAGAGGTTAATGCTGGGGAAATTCTGTTTCTGCATTTCACACCCACAGCACCATTAGCTTTTATTAGGAGCAGTGAGCTGCCACTGAAGATGCTCAGGGACCGACTACAGATGTTCATCAGTGCCGTGGTTGGAAGCACAGACAGGAGACAGAACAGGTGAACTCAATAACAAAAGGCCCTGGTCCAACTGAGAACTGAACCCAGATTCTTACTGTGAGGTGGAAGTGCTTATCACTTCATTTTTCAATTCATTTTATGGAGATAATACCTAAAGTGGTAGAGTGGGAAAACAAGGAGCATAAAGAAGTGGTTTCCCAGTTTACATAAAGTGCTGATTTCACCTTCAGGATGAGTTCAAATGTCAGCTGTCTGCCAACTCCTACAGCCTTACATCACTGATGCTCTTCACAGAGTCTGAATGGCAAATCCCTGCAGCCAAGTTTGCACAGTCTTTTTAAAGCCTCCTCAGATGGGTTTTATAGCAGCGCTGGGCAGGAAATCAAATACGTGAATAATGTCCAGGACTCCTTATGCTTTTGGCCGTAGGTAAAGGTTAGCAAAAATAAATCCAGAGATCCTCTCTTTGTTCACATACTGTAATTTACAGCATGGGTTCCCAAACTTTTAAACTCGTAACCCCCAAAATAACGGTGCCAGGGACTGGAGACCCCTACTATCCCCGAAGTGACTGAAACATGAAAAAAACAAAACATGTGCACAGGAGTCACACAATGATACTATGGCATATTTGTTGCATTGCATTGTGGGTACTTGACATTTTACGCATTGTGTTCTGTTTTATGTGCAGGGGTTGGGGAAGTATGTTAATGTTTATTTAGGTTATTTATTTAGGTCTGTTTATTGGCCTTTTATGTTTATTTTTATTAACTTGACACCATTAGATTTAGAGTAAAGGACAAGTTTTTGACTATTTCATGTGAATACAGGATCTCCCATATGCAGCCACTAAATACCCATTTTAAACCCCTGTGTGGTTTGTTAGAAACATAATACCACAGCTCCAGAGGGTAACTGGTTTAAATATTACATTATAATTACTATGTGAAGACAAATACTTTTTAAAGCAAAAATGTGCAGAATCAGTACAAATTACAGTGAGGAAGTTGATCTTCCCAGTGGGGTAGTGGCATAAGAATAATAAAGCTTTAATTCACTCAGAGTCCATTATGGCAGTATGAAACTGTATGCAATTTTATGATTAAAAGTTGATTTTCCTTCATGAACCTGAGATGATGAGAGACATAACTTCCTGAACAAATTAATTTTGCTCCATAAACTTATAAAAATTATATTAGTTTAATGCACATGTCATAAAAAGACAATTGTGTTATAGAAAGCAGGAATATAAAATGGACATGTAGGTAAAAGAGTCCTTTAAGGAGTCTGAGAAGGTCATGGGTGTGTGCTGTTTGCTGTATGGGAGCATGGGGTGCTTCTGTGGGCATCCTGTTAAGAATATGTTTCTAAATAGTTTTAGATGATTGATAAAGAATCAACATGTTTGTTGACAAGCTCATTTCTACGGGTTTTGCAGGTACTGGTTGTGTAATAGTAAGACTGTGCTCTGAAGATGGTCATTTTGGGCAGATTTTGCTACTGTATATTCAGTCATAATACAATGTGTGGTGTCAAAGTTGGTCATAGCTTTGGATATGATGTGGGTCAAAGTGAAATGGTCATAGTTGGATTGTACTGATCCTAAAATTCAGAGCCGTTGCCGATACTGATGTTTAAAGCAACAATTCCCTATTTAATTCACATTGATATCTTATAAAAACAAAGCTATGGTTTTTGTCAGCTAACAGGTTTAACTCACTGTTTATCAGTGAACTTGACTTAACTATGGTTTAGTGTCCACACTTATTGTCATCTTACTTACTTATATCTGTCCACAGTTGATTAATGATTGATTAAGTTCAAAACAAAAATGATTCAAAAGTAGTTTTCATTAATAAGACCACACCATATATGACCAGAAAAACATCATTCACAAAAATATATTATAAGAAACAAACAGGTTGTAGTTTGAATTCATGATTTGGGCGATTTTCACAGTCTTCAGAAAGCACAAGTGTGATTAATTACATTAATTCAATAGATATCCTTGTCCAATATCAGACACAAACAGTTGAGCACACTGGAGACTGACTTTGACGTCTACCTCTGGACTGGGCTTACTGTAGATCTGCATAAAACAGAACTAAACCGTGTGGAGCTGCATGTGATGTGTTATCTGGGCTGTTGTAGAAGTATCTGATTGGCATCAGTGGACACTGCCATCAATGTGTCACCTTACACATTGTGTCATAGATCAGTGCACCTCTAGTTATAATATGCAGGATGTGATGAAATTTGATGATGATGATGATGTCAGTATGAGTGGGCCTCTGGAGCAGTGTTTACCTCTAACCATTGAACAGTGCAGTGTGTATAAGTGAAACAACACAATAACAATTAAAAAAACACTGAGTCTGGTTGTATCACTTTCTTATCTAGTTACACAAACCCCTAGGCCTGTTTCACACACAGATCTGTTGATCACAATACAAGTGTGTGCTTCATTTAGCACCTTAGTGTGTGTGTATTTATTTGCATTTTCAGAACATAAGCGCTAGTCTGTGACACAGTTATAAGTGATGTTTAATGTCACAGCTTTTTTCCTTGTTAAAACACCCCTCTCTCCTAATTCATACTATTGCTCGCTTGATCACCACATTCTTAATTGTTCTCATGTAATTGCTTATTATTCCAGTTTAGGTCAATTTATAGTTTCTCTCTTGTCTTTTTTTGGTATGAGTGGTTCTGTGTTTAATCGACATCCAGGGAGCTGCTCAGTGACAGAAGAGAGACTACCTATAGAGAGCTGAAACTGTGTGTTTGTGTGTATTTGTTTATAGGATTATTATTAGAAGCTGTGACCTGGAATGTGTTGCTAATGGGATTAGTGCTGCTGACATGGTTACTGGTCTGAAACTGCTCTGACCTCTGACCTATGACTGTGTTTTCTGGACCGATATTGAAAGTTAAATCAGACTCTAAATGGAGTACTTTCTCTTTAGTGAGACACTCCATATCCAAATCTAACTCATTGTCAACTCCATTCAGTTCTCATCTGGTAAAAGTGAGCCCACAGTGCCACCTGGTGTCACAACGGTGATACTACATTAAGACCCACAGAGGATACTGACAGTATAGCTGTGGTGTCATTAACATTTTACAGCTGGTGTCACAATTTTTCTTCTATTTTGCACAGCTAATATTAGAATTAAACAAATTTGGAGATAACTACTATCAGTAATTAAACAAATCAAAACTTTTATGCTATACATGAACAAAAGCCACTGTAACTTCCTGGAAAAACAAATAATTGCTGAGACTATTAGTTAATCAGCAGCAATTTAGATGAGATTATCAATTGTGCTTCACTGAATATATGTCAGTGTTGAAGATGATTCAGAATTTTCATATCTTTCTTCTTTCTATGTAAACACAAGGCAAAACATGATACAAATATATGGCATTTGTTACTAAAATGATATGCCATATTTGTTTGGTATTCATAAATAAAAGACAATAACAAAACAGCAACATTTATGATAATTTTACAGAAAAGAAAGCTCCAATAAAGCAATAACTGGAGAAATATTCTCACACAGTACATTACAACAAACAAGCTGCATTGTGAATTTTTGCTCAGAACACTAATCTCGATTTTTAGCATTTTGATTTGCTTAATCAAAATATAACATATTTCGTACACCCTATGTGTAACTATACAGGTCATCAATGAAGCAAAACAGCATTTTTTGGATGAGTTGATGCTCTGTTTCCCTAATTAAATTATCAGTTGGTTTCTTTATGTAGACATTTACACAGAAACATTTTAATATTTGACATGATAAACGATAGATGAGTCTTAAACAACAGAAATAGATGATGTCATTGATTATATACATGACATCTTATGACATTGTTTGATCTGGTTTCTAAATATTCTGTTATTT
>JAPQRQ010000022.1:19296299-19313387 GCA_037367365.1 Apogon talboti
TTTTTTTTGTTTTTTTTTTTAAAAATGGCACAGTCTGTATAATTCCTCTGAAAAGCAGAATTTAAGAAAAGTTAACATCAACCACAATCTAAGATCATATGCTCGTCCAGCCCAAATGTAGGTAAACATCTTCGGAGTGAACTTTGAGGAAAACTGCCACAGAAAACTTTGAGGAAATGCTTCTAAGCTTACTGTCAAATCAATTAAAAAAAAAAAAAAAAAAAAAACAGGGAATTTTGATACTAAATATTCAGAATTTACATATTAAACTCACAAGGTTTTTTGAAGCACAAATAAACAAAATAAATGTTCTTTTCTCCTTTAGTTCTTGATAGGCATCCACAGAAATGGGAAGTATTCTCGATCCTTGCTCAACTGTTTACAATATGCTAAAAGGTAATAATGGAACTTTTACCCTATGATGCCAAAAACTAACAGCACTGCAACTATAAATTAACTGGAATTTCAAAAGAGTACTTTGAATTTTTTTGCATATAAAAGTGATGTTCAAAGTATGTTACTACAATTAGCTGCATTTTGTAAAATACAAAGGAGGTTTAAAAACATCCCCTAAGGCTTAGCCAAAGTGTGTTTTTTATTGTACCTATTTACTTCCTTCTACTGTGACAGTAAATTCAAGTCTAACATCACTTGCTTCCTTATCCATTTGGATGCTTGATAGTCCTTCCTTGTTCAGTACATAGTAAGATCCGACTGCAAGTCTCAGAGAATGCGTAAATTATGAAATAACCTGTGGGACTGTGACACAAATATCTGTGGTTTCAGTTTGATGGGGTTATCACTTGACCTTATCCATGCACAAATGTGTTACAAAGGCTAAAATAAACCCTGATTTCATAAGAGTCTGTCTTATCTTTTTTCACACATGCAGACTTTGCCTTATATTTGCAAAGCAAACACAGAGGCGCATTACTATTGAAAAGATAAAAATCCAAAGTGAACAGTAGGCCTCCATTCTGTTAGTTACTTTAAAAAACCTGATATGCACAGTATGCAACTTAAATCAAAACATACAAATATATTCTTATTTCTTCACAACACAAACAAGTATCAAGAAAGTACTTCAGGTACTAGCAGAACCTGTAAAGTGAAGTACACTTGCATTCTTCTTGTCTGAAACACTCCTGTGACTGCCACACTGTGAAGCATGAGTTTAGCTGACAGAGGCGCAAACAACAGCACATCACTGAAGTCTAGGCATGCTCAGACCACTGTCACATGATTATGGAAGAACTCGATTTCACTCAAACCTTTGACAAACAGCAGTGTGGGATACATTGCCTTGTCTTCGCCAAATCTGCTCTAAAGTATCTGAAAGAGGCTCAGACCATCATCGAATGCATGACTCCAACCAAAATGTACGCTAATTTTATTCTGTTAATGTCAGTAATATGGTATCAAGTCGAACATTAGCCTAATTGACTGAATTTACAGGCAGTAGCTTTGTACTTAAATGATTACTTATTAACGTCGATCAATTGTAAATTTTGATGCAACAATCATGATAAAAGAAAAGTCAGGAGAATCTGAATGTATCTGCCGACTGTACAAAAGTAAATGAAATCTTTCAGTCTGGACCGGTGTGGGGATATGACTGAAAAATAAACCTAACCGTTTCTCTGTATTCATTTAGTAGTAGTGCACCACATGTACATTATAATTTAGCTTTAATGCCATCTATAAGTAAACTAAGTGCAGTCCACATGCTTTTGATTATATTCCATTATATTACAAATAAAAACCTTTTAAAATGATAATCTCTTACCATAACTTTAAACTAAGGACCAAATGATAACACAGGTGAAACAAAACTAAAATTACTGCCCAAGGCGACACAGCTGCATTGAAATTATAGAACAAACATTGTTCTTGCATGGCTGGCGGTGGCTCATATCATAAAACCTTTGAATATCTTAAAGTGACATTTCAATTAATGCTACAACACTTAAATTAGCACTTCTTCATAATATTCAACAGATTCTAACAAATAATTGGTGTCTGCTTTTATTGTGCAAGAATGATCAGGATGGTCTTCAAAATTAGCTGAATTATATCTAATTTAGACACCAAGACAACCCAAGTAATACAGATTTAGATAGTGACAACTGCACATCCCACATCATCTTTCTAAAAGAGCTGTCGATGAGAACCATGGCCACCTGTTAAGAGTACAGTAAAAGGTCACGGCAAAGTCCTCTATACCTGTAAGTCAATAGCACAAGCAATTGGAATTCATGGAATTCCCCGCTTTGCACTCAGATCCACAGACACAAATAAATTCTGGTCTAAATATAGATTTAACTGTCTGAGCTCAGGTGTTTCTCAATACTCAACTCCTCTCACCACATTACACAGTTATGTCTCTTCATGTTTTCCACATTAATTATGACACCAACATCTTATTGAGGGTGCTAACCAAAGCAGTTCAGTAGTCCTAAGTTATCACATAACATCAAATCAACAGAGTCAAAACCAAAGAAATAATGAAATACAACTAATCCAAACTTCAAACAGGAACAAACCATAATAAATAACCTGATGTTCACTACACTGGAACAAACTCAAGGTACAATATGTACTGTAAAGACTGCTGTTTATTTCTTAAGTTAAGCAGGACAAGGCTTTGTAAACATATTTTGCATAAATGATTAAAGTAACCTCTTGTGCTCTGCAGCAAAGGGTACCAACTGTTAATTGTTTAATAAATTACTTAAGATACAAAATATCCCTCAACAGCAGCAACACCTCAGTCTTCATGGTCTTAGTCACAGGCAAGGCCACCATTTCAATAAAAGAGCCCGTGTTGAAAGGCTTTTGTACCATTTAAACTGAATCCCGAAAAACCTGTTGGTACATGTAATAGGCGTTGTAGCTAAATAAGTAAATAAAGTAACTATGATCAAACCAAACAACTGCTAGGCGTGTGAAACAAAAACTGAAACAAAAGCATTCAAAAACATGAGACAACAAGTCTGCCTGGATACACCTCGACTAATATACAAGACATTTAATTTGTGTAGCAGATTGCTAGTATAGAAAAACTCGAAACTTGCCTACAACTAAATCTAATCTGACATGATTCATGTGTTCAGATACTGGCAGTTTCGAGGCTGAAAAGCTCAGAACGTACACTGCTCGTACTCTGAGTCTGTGGGCAGGAACGTCAAACAAAACTAAAGAATTTAAAACATTTAGCATCCCCCCGCCACCATCTGATTGAAATGATGGGGGCTTCTTTCTCCGATCGACCGGCTTCGTCTCCTGAGTCTCCTTCCTTGTTGGAGTCAACCCAAAGGAGCTACAGGCCGGCCTTGTTTTTGCCAACCAGCGTCTCGAAAAACATTGCACCATCATTAGCGGCTGTAGCGTTGGTGTTAATAGGACCCTGACGATACGGATGACTGACAAACAGTTATTAAAAACACAGGTAAAAAATAACTGTTGTACCAAGAACTTACTTTCAGATTGTAACACAGCGGTGCGGCGACTTGTGTACTGGAACCGACCTAACTGCAGCTAACTAGCTGTTATTGTTCAGGACAGCTAGCGTTCTTGGCTAACTCGGCTTTACGTTAGCGTTACCTAGCTAGCTCGCTGGCACAAAACTCGTTAGCTAGTTAATTTGGCAAGTCCTAAAACGGTTATATTATTTTCTAGGTAAACACTAGCAAAACAGTGTAGTAAACAGACGAGGCCAATACTATACAAATAGTGAGAAAATTTGGCACTTTGCTTGAAGGCTGCCAGCCAGCGAGCTATCAGCTACCCTCCGCTTCTCTCTTCCCCTTTCACTTCCTCCTCCAAAACAACGGCTGCGTTAAACGTCACACGCATGTGACTCTTAAGCCCCGCCCATCCACATAACATCACTTGATCAATTTTTGCCTTTTCTACATCATTTAACAGTGGAAATGTCTTTATTTACGTAAATATTAGACGCCAGGGGACAATTCACTATTTAATATAATGTAATTAACTTAGTTGGAATTATGTGCTTCCGTCAACAGATCAGGTAATACAAAGGAAATCTCATTCTGATCTGTCATCCTTCTGTCTGCAGGATTCAGTGTTCTGATATAGATCTGTTGACTCCAAGACCAATTTTTAAGTATATTTACTTGTATTTGTAAAGTTCCTAAAGCAGCATCTAGACGTGCGCACTGTCAACCAACCAGCCAACACACCAATTACTGTACACTTTAAGTGGTTGAAGTAAATCAAAACTAAACCTCATTGCTTGCAGAGTAAAATAGGTCACTACCACCTGTACCTAAAGCAAACGTAGAATGTTGTTTTATTTCTTCAGTTTTAAAAACTAAAACACCATTCAACCTGCAGATAGATACTATGATAAACACTCACAGTGACAGGTCTGTGAAGATCCACTGGAGGGCAGTGTGAAACAAGTGGATTGATAGCCCCACTCATTCTTTTGGTCCAGTGTAGAGGGATGAGCTGGAGCCTCCTGGGATCGAACGTCATGCAGGAGAGTCTAGTGAGTGAGTGATCTGCTCTTGTAATATTAAACACTAAAAGTAAGTATTACTACATGCTTGACTGTATTACTGCATAATACTGCTGATGACAGAAATTCTTAATCTGCCTGTATGTCAAACTGTCTGCAGCTGTAGTAAGATTTCAATATGCTGGTATTTAGAAATATGTCTTCTGATCTTTAAGTGTAAAATAAAATTTTTGATACCATGAGGAAAATCAAGGCTGAAAATAAGTAAGTAACTAATTTTCAACTGACTGCTGTATGTTTACTTCGTGTATGACACATTTTCTAAAAAATATGTACAAAATAAGATTATTTACTGTGCATATTAATTAAGTAAGATGGAACTGATTGTTTTCTTATCATTACATTGTGAATTTATCTTTTATTTTATGTCAAAATGTAATTATGTAGATTTGGTAACATGGGATCCCACATCATGAGATATCTTTATCCTTTATCCTACCAAAATAATTACCATCAGACGACAGACATACACTTTTTGTCATATCCCACAGACACAGGAGCTTTATGCTATCATTTCAGTTCTTACTTGTTCTCACTTGTACCCATTTTTTTTACTGACTTCAAGATTGTCATAAGTTCTAACTTTCCCCAAATTACCATATGTTTGTTTTAGATCACCTTAATTACAAAACTGACAACAGAATGAATTATGTTATGACTGTTATTTCTTATAGTGCTTGTTGATGCTTCTTGGTAGCCCTTGGTAGTCACATATTCTAACTTTTCAGTTCATTTCAGTCTTATTTCCATTTTTTTCAGTCTTATTTATATATTTTTTAGTCTTTTATTTACAGTATATAGTGCAGTGTTGCCAATCTCAGTTTTGCCTCAATGGGTTTTGCTGTATGATATACAAGACCTCCGACCTTTAATCCTTGGTTCAAATAAAGACAAACTACAACAAAAACATCTCTGACAGTAAAACAAATTGGAAGAAACCTCAGGAAGACAATGGGTGGATCCATCTCCAGGATGCTTTGTGCACATCTATTTGTACAAATATTAAATACAGAAAATTCACACATAAATTATGCACAGCCTGACACCCTGTGGACAAAATGACAGGATATCCAGATGTTCAGGGGCAGTCAATATGAATCTTTTCTTCAGTGCTGCCATTGGATCAACACATCCAATGGCAGCACTGAACAGGCTCACCATTATGAGCCTGTCCTAACCCTACAAGTCATCTCATCTTGATTTGATCCTGCCATGTGTTGTGTGTTCATATGTGAGTGTGTCTAACAGTGCATATGTTTGTGCACCTTGTTAGTGGCAGTGTGCCTCTGCAGGATCCTGATGACTGGGATGACTCTGGTGTTTATAGAAGAATTCCTGCCTTCTCACACCCATTGAGTGGCGAGTCTTTATGGCCTCCTTGGAACTCAGTTTGTAAACACAAACACTGCAATGCACAAAAGAACGTGAGAGGGAAAAAAAAGTGGTGTGAGAGATGGAAGTGAACTCCTTGCACATTCACATACTTGGGGCATCTGCTGCATTTTCATCTCTGCAAACATTGCAGCATATGGATGTTGATGAGTACAAGGTTAATGTCTGGTCATTGATACAGGAGATGAAGAGAAATTAAATTGTTGCTTTGCATGTGATAGGATACAAGAGATGTATTATAACACTGGAGAGCAAGAAGAAGTTGTAAAAAGTGCATTCATCTGTTGAAGGTGTTGGTAGAGCATGAATAATGTTAAACGTCCTCTGCATTTAAGGTGGAGCAGGATTTATGTTCATCCTCTGACCATCTACAAATGCATGTGTGTTTAGTGGGAGTCAAAGGGAGAGAGAATGAGCCGAGTTAAGGAGGTGCACTGATTGTGTGTGTGTGTGTGTGTGTGTGTGTGTGTCAGGGGGTGGGTGCATTAGTCCGTGTCAGACAGCAAAGAGTGCCGCAGTTATCTAGGAATCTGAGCCAAAGCAACCTCACTAACAGAGAGAGAGACAGAGCAGGGGAAAGAGGAGGACCAGGAGTGAGATGAACTGGGGATAAAAAGGAAGAGGAGTCTGGAGGAAGTGCACACAACAATAGACAGGGCCAAACAAAGAGAAGAGGTGAGAACAACTTTCCATGTTTGCAGGCAGTTATTGAGATATAAAGTCAAGTCTGCAAAAGCATAGACAGTTAGAAGAAGAAAGGAGGTTTCTTTCTGGAAGACAAGGTGGCGACCATTCAATTGAGACCAGCATCGAGGGTAAACGACAAGTATCAGTCTCTGGATTTTCCCATGATTTCACTTGGTTTTCTTGGTATGCTTCCTCTTCTGTCACTGTATGTGGGAGCGCTGCTCTCCTCAGACGCATCACCGGCCTGCACACACCCTCCCTGCAGGGACACTCTGGTAGCTGCTCCCATCCCAGGTGTTGGTACAGGGGCCTGTGAGGGTCAGACTGGGACATCAGCATGCAGGTTAGGAGTTTCACTTCCAGCTATTTCAGAAGCTCCTCGAAGGTCGGAGCACAGGCACGATTTCCCTCAGGCTCAGACAAAGGTGAGTGATACCAGATCGAGTGCAGCAAGAAGGTTCTGTTTTCACTTACTGTATCTTTTGTACGTAGAAATCTTCAAGTAACATTTCATTAGTAAAGCAAGATAATTTGAATGTCAGTCTGACATCTCTCTGCCATGTAACAATGAGATGCTTCTGAAACATTAATACCCTTACATCATTCACCCAGATGAAGCAGAGCTAAGCCCCACACTGTTTATTCACGTGTCCCAGAGAGATTGAGCGGTGTACTTTCAGGCACAGGCCAGCAGGTCTTTTCTCTTGGGACAGTAGGCACGCTAAACTTGGCACCACCTAACTGTCCTGGAGCAATGACAGTCTACAATCAAAGAAGGGATAAAATTAGGTCTGCTTTAAAAATGTCCTCATCATATGGTTGTAATGAGCTCATGCTGCAACAGGTGTGACATTACTGCAGCGGCTGATGTAAGTGTAAGAGATGGACTGACAAAAAACATGACACAGAGTGACAACTTTTGTCTGTGCATTGACATAAAAGATGCGATTTCACAGATTGACTCTTGGATGCACAGTTTAATATCAAATTGTGTGAAATGCAAAAGTCAACAAATGTTGTTTTTTTTTTAATATGATGAACAGTGACTTTCTGCAGACAATCTTTGAGATACAGGTATAAATATAGCAGCTAGATAGTTATTAAATTTCCCAGACATATTACTGGAAATCAGACTGTGTCAAACAAGTTCATTGATAATCCTTCAACTCCATGATGTGACTCAAAGAAATGTAAAAGCTATTTACATTCATTCAGACACTCGTGAATCAATTTACAATGGTGAGGAAATAATGAACTTTTAGATTTTTGGTGATCTGGACAAATATTAAATCAGTTTTTTTTTTTTTAGCATTATAGATATCGCAGGATTTAAATTTTTTTTTTTTCTGATTTAGTATTCATTAGTTTTCTTTAATATATACACCAGATATATGAAATATTGACCAACAGCAATAACAAAAATGTTTTAAAGTTGAATAAAATAATGATAATGGCAGGAAAAATATTTTTGCAATCAATATATTATGAGAAGCAAATGAATAAAAAACTGCTTTTTGAATAATTGTTGAGTCCATTGTCACCAAAGGAATCTTCATTTTGCAATTTAGGTATTTTCCACTTTGATTAAAAATCAAAACTTGATTAATTAATTTCATTCAGCATGTTGTCCAGCCCTGGTGAGCAATTTGAAATGCAGTGCAACATATCAAAGAGGGAATATGATGGCATTGTCTCTGCAGACCGGAGGTGTCAAAGAGCGTCTAGTTCAGCTGCAGCGCTGCATGCGCTCTCTCCAGGAAACAGCAGGCCCCTGGAGTCACGGGGGCCAGGAGAGCAGCTCTCTGGGGGCCATCCTGGCACTAATGGCAGCTGTGCTGACAGAGTGTGACCTCCACTGTCACAGCCAGGCACTCGGAGCAATGGCCAAGCGACTGGGTGAGTACTACACATGAATATCCCCCTCCTCTGCAACACACACAGAAATGCCAGCACTGTCACTCCCCCACGCATAGTAAACAAAACCTCAATGAGGCCTGCTAAGTGTCGGTCATAGGTGAGTGCATAGGAATTTAACTGCACTGACAAGGATGAGAAGAACTCTGTGTACATGCACACACAGACACACATACTGTATGCAGAGTTTTCACTAAGTACCTAAGCCTTTTTACATACCATCTAAGCCAAAAATGAATACAGATGCAATGTGGAGAGCATGAAGAATCCATAACTTTTCCTCAGATTTAATGGTGGTTCCATGTGGATGTCTTCAGTAACATTTGTTTTGAAGGTTTTTGGACATTCATTTCTGCTGTATGTTTATGACTTTTTGTAATAATGCCCAACAATATTGTGAAATTATACACATCTATTTATGTATTTATGAACGGGAACATTTCTTACACAGATTTTCCCACCTGTATCCCTAAGTCCTGACACCCTCTGGAAAAGTCATGATAGTTTCAGAGATAACTCTTTAACCTCCTAAGACCCGGGAGCCCCACAGGTTTTTGAGTTTTGGCTTTTTTAATTAAATAATTGCTTATATTGGAAACATCATGATGCAACAGTTTTTTCAGATGCATTCTTAAAAATTTTTATGAAATGTAATTTTTTTTTTTGTATAAAGCTGTGAATTTCTTGTCCTCATACGTGGACACTGGGTCCTAGGAGGTTAAAGATGCTTTGAAGACCCATTATGCAGGTGTTGATAAAGACAAAGCTGCCATCTTTTGTCTCTTATATCTGACCAAACACTTAATCTGACAGAGAATGCAGCCGTGGGAAGAGAAGGGGAGAAAGATCTGCTCCTTTTCCTGAAGAGCATCACACAATACACACCTACAGGTAGGAACGATCACATTCAGGTGACACATGACTCGCTGAATAAGTTGTGAAATAAATAAGTACTGTATGTGGCTCCAAGTTGCCCCCTTGGAAAGGTTACATCCTCAGGACTGCGCAGAGATTTACAGGCTCGGAATCAAGGAGAATGGAATCTACACCATCCAGCCTGACCTGCACAGACCAGCACTGGAGGTATTTCAAATAGACCACACTCATAAAACACACAGACAGACCCCCGACAAACTCTCCTGCTTTTAGAAATACATGTGCTATCTGTGGATCAGTAAAATCTACACATAATAATATCAAAGTCTTTGTTTTGGCTCAGGCTAAATGTGACATGGAGACGGCGGGTGGTGGATGGACAGTGATCCAGAATCGGCAGGATGGTTCGGTGGATTTCAACAGGACGTGGCAAGAATACCGGGACGGTTTTGGCAGTCCACAGGGAGAACACTGGCTGGGGAACGCAGCCCTGCACGCCCTCACCTCAGCAGGCCAACACCAGCTCCGCATCGAGCTGGAGGACTGGCACCAACAGAAGAGGCAGGCAACCTACAACAACTTCAAAGTGGCATCAGAGACACAAAGGTGAAGTTCACTGAGCCCATAGACAGTCAGACAGAAGTCATCACGTATAACTCATTATACATCAAACTAATTTTTACCAACTTTTATTTCAGGCCTAACTACAACATATGTGATAAGAATATTAGAATTAAAGTTTTAACATTTTTATATGAACTCGTCTATGTAATCAGGCTCCATTGATCCTCAGTGACCTCATGGTTCCTCTCACATGTATGGGCCGTCATGGCCTTTTACATCACACTTCATTTGCACAAATATGTGGTCATTAATGATCTGCTGTGTTTTGTCTTGTAATGCTTGTTGTATTATTTTAACCAATCACATTGCGCAATTCGTTTTTTTTTTCAATATATGTGTTTATTGATTAGTTTGTGTTTTGTGCTGTCTTTATGTGTTGATGAGTTGTTTTGTATTTAAAGGTCCATTTAAAGAAAGGCTTTGTAAATGAGGATGTATGTATAATGTATTAGGTGTGTGGCATACTTGTCTCTATGCAAATAAATATTAAATAAAATACATACTGAAATTATGATATCAATCTATAAATCTTTCGCTTTGGTCTTTAAATTCAGAAGATCCAAAGTCAAATAAAAATCTATGAGAGAACTTGGACAAAAGTTAGCAGTATGGTGTTCTCCTTTCATCATTATTTATAGAATTGTAGAATTTCTGCCAAAGAAAGCTTTAAAGACAACCCTCATAAATGCTGTGTTTTTTCCAGGTATCGCCTGACAGCACGGGAGTACTCTGGAGATGCAGGCAATGCCTTGAGCTACAGCAAACGTTATAACCATGATGGAAGATCCTTCAGCACAGCTGACAAAGACAATGACCGCTATGCCTCTGGAAACTGTGGACAGTACTACGGCACAGGCTGGTGGTTTGATGCCTGTTTGGCAGCTAACCTTAACGGACATTATTACCGGGGCCGCTACAGTGGGGTGACCAATGGTATCTACTGGGGAACGTGGTACATCCTGACGGATGGAAGAACTGGAGAACGGTACTCCTTCAAGAGGGTGGAGATGAAGTCAAGACCCCGGAACTTTCTTGGACCATCTTAGAGATACTGAATGAGGTTTCAAGTAAACATGTGTCACACAGAACAAACAGCACAATAAAAATCTTATTCTGCATTTCTCTAAAGTATATTGAAGTCACTGTATTAGCATCACTCTGTTTAGAGCAGCTTTTATTTCACTCATCGTTAACATGGCAGCTATTAGATTAAATAAAAATTATGCAAAATTTACCAGCAGACTGGTTGAAACCTTTATACTGTTAATATTTAAAACAAAACAATGATATGGATTGTTGGAATAAACCTAAATTTATATAGTACATTAGTAACTTCCTGTGGTACTTTGCTACTACTGTGGTGTGTTGTTATTGTATATTTTTTACAGATCAAACCCATTCTTATGTCAATCAACAGGATTCCACACAACTACTCCACTGATTTTCATTAAACTTAGTGGAAGTATAAGACATAAGCTTCGGAACTACCCATAATGTTTAGGAGCAAAGTCATAACAAGCAGCAGAGATGGGAATTGTTTTTCACTTTCTTTAACACCTCACAGCAGTTTGCTCCTCACATGCGAAAAGGAGGAAAACAAAGGTCATAATTTGAGGTTTAATGATACTAATGCCAAACTAGAAGAAGACAGGGCTTTTCGAGTTCAAGTAGAAGTCATGAATTCACTACAGCCTCTTTGTTAGACAACATAAAAGTGATGCCACAAGAATGAACCCCGGTAATGAGCATGTATCGCTATGTGCTTAAGCTCTTTGACCCCATTCCAACAGAGTGTGTCTGCTGCAGCTCACATGTATTTCAGATCACATGACGTCATGGTTAACTTGGAGGTCATTGTGACCCTGCTGAGGTGGGCTCTCATAGTGTGGTGATAGACAACTCCTCATACTCATCAAACTCCATCAAAATGTCATTCATGCAGCAGAGAGCTGTTTGGGACTTTATAATAGTTGTGTCTGCTCACAGGCTGCTGTGTTCTGCCTCCAGCTGCATTAACACTGATCCAAAGCCAAAGCTCATGGTTTGACACTAAACACAGAAAAGCCCAGTTTCTCTCACCTCACCTTACTTTTCCAGGTCGACAGTTGACACTCTGACGCTGACCGTTGGGGGCTTTACCCTTTCGTCATACCTCAAAACCACCCACTGGCCACTACTATCAACACACACTTACCCTCACCTGCTTTTTGGAGTTGGCGTCAGGCGGGCTGCTCCCTCTCTGGCTGCGGTTCACAAAGGCTTTTCTTAGAGTTTAGAGTTGGTGTGTGAGTGCTGAGATTGGCTGTGTGTGTGCATGCTCTTCATGTGTCTGTGGAGGTGGTGGGGATGATCAGTGAGTGTGTGTGTGGACCTGGCTGTGCCTATTTTAGCAGCGTTCACAAAGAGCTGTCAGTTTCTCGTACAAGCAGTGTCTAATATTAACCGGTGAGTGGGCAGAGGGGCTTCGGTGGACTCTGATCTAAACACACACTCAGACTGTTACAGAGCCACGGTATTTCTCATATACACTGCAACACACCTGTATTCATGCTCACACATATGAAACAGTGTTCATGTGCCTTACAGCAGATTCAGTGTATTAGATAATTTAGATAAATCTTTCTCATTTGTCCTTGAGTGTGTACGTAATCTTTTCCAAAGGCAAACACAGAAATATTCTTTCAAGCAACCATCAAATACTTGGACAACCTGTGCATTTCAACAATAAGATAATTCTTTTAGCTTGTAAAAGACACATGTCTATAAACATCTCTGTGTTTTATTGTATCCCCCCAAGGACAAACTACTTAGGTTCCTCATCAATTTAAAATTTCTAATTTTCCTGAACTGCTAACCCAACTTCCTGCCAATCTTTAACTCTAGAATATTTCCAGAAACAATGAATTAATGTCCCTTTTCACTGCTACACATATATTCATGTGCACATATACATAACTGTGTTCATGTGTCTTATAGTAGATTCAAAATCTATTATGTGATGAAAACAACTGTATGGCAAAAATAAACATGCTCTTGCTGAGGAATAAAAGGGAATTCGCACAGAAGTACAATTTTGAGGTATTTTTCCGTTTCATTTTACAACTTTATACTTATACTCTGGTACATCTCAGTGGTAAATACTGTACTTTCACTCCACTAATCTACATTTGTCAGCTTCAGTTACTTTCAAGAAGATTTTTGTAATATACAAACACACTGTTAACCCGTCAAAGACCTAAACAGTCACTGTCAATCAAAAGCATCTACTGATCTAAAATGTTTAATAACTACACCACTACTCCTATTAACACATTTAAATATTTCAGGTAAAATGCAGTTTGTCATCTTTTCACCGTCATCAGCTATGACCCTTTTGGATGTTCATTGTCATCTTCTACACTGGATCACTAATAAAACCTATGTAGTTTGACAACTGGCAGTGGCTGTAGATGCAATTTTTCATGTTCTGTTAATGATATATTCTGCTGAAAAAGTCATTTTCTCCTCAGTTTTCACTGTTTTGATAGAGCAACCTTTGAATTTACACTGAGATGTTATGAGTATCTACACGATCAGTAAATGAAACACTGGAAAATTCCTGATTTTGACTGAAGAATGCAAAATGCATTATGATAAATGGTTAAATGGAATGAAACATTCATTTGGAAGTTACAGCAAAAACAATTGTAGTTATTTAAGTGTGAAAGATTAAAACCAGTGTTTTGTTTTTTTTTTTTTTGTTTTTTTTTACCTTTTTGGTTTCTTACATCTCATAAAAAGTGTTGCCTAGTCACACATTTCAGATGTCTGTGAATTTTTAACAGCTCCACAAAACAGTGATTTCTACAGTCTAAACTAGTCACATAATTTAATTTCAATATGTGTTAAAATCATCCTATATCTCATCAAAAATCAAAGATTACAAAGGTGAAAATAGACTGTCTTCTCTCTTCTTACATTAATCATGTGATGAGCTGGATCTAAAGTATTTAGACTTAACTTCACCTCAGACAGCTGCAACAGTAACAATCTCTGTGTACTAATGTGTACTGTCAGCCAGAGACACTAACCAGTACTTTTACTTCCCCAACTGTATTTCTTCAAGTACATATCTTGCATTAAAGTACCGGTAACAATTTTTGTACTTTTAATTAATTAGGATTTTTCATGTCTGACATTTACTTGTAAAGTAGTTTTAAGGTGATGAATACATGAGTAAAGGATCTGAATACTTCATCCACTGCTCTTACTGAAGACTGTTTGATTATACCGCTCTAATTATAAGATCCTTCTCTTTTTTCCTTCTCTCTGTCTTACAATTACAGTAGCTTTGCCCACACACACACACACACAAACACACACACACACACACACACACACACACACACACACACACACACACACACACACACACACACGTACACATACATGTACACACACACAAAGAGGAGACAGTTAACCATAAGTAATCAAGATCAATCAGCCATACAAGCCATTATAGAGATCAGCTTTCTTATTGGATTATTTTGTCTGTGTGCCTTTGTGTGTTTTGCTAGTGGAGAGGAGCCTCATGTTCTGCCCCCTGGCGGTTTCGGATCACATTAAATAGACAGGGAGCAGCCTTATTTTTGTCCAGGATAATTGGCGAAACCTGCGCTGAGCTCTGATGGTCTAATAGAGACATTGTTAACTAACCTCACATACAGTACCTACACATTTGCAGGTTTTTCACCCTCCTGTTTTTTCTACTCAACCTCACATTCATACTCTACTATAATTTGCCCAATATCTCAAATCACCTCCAACGTATTTTCTAAATTTCTTCAATGATGCACACATTGGGTGGTGGTCCTCCTGTTCTCTTCAGGTCTCCTCCGTGCATCTGTCAGTCTTGTTGATGAGCGAGGAACCGAGGCCCAGGGTGGTGTCACCACAGTATCCTGGCACAGTGTCTGGAATGGGGTGATAGTGGTGCTGCTGCAGGGTGTGAGGGGTACAGGCAGGCTCTGTTGCCCCAGGGCCGGAAACCCAGGGTGGGCAAGTAGTTGGCCAGAACATCCCTCTAAAGAGCACTCCTTTAAGGAAGTTCTCATGCGTCTTGTCATTTATGTCAGTCATTACTGTGTGCAATAAAGACAGAAAACAGAAGCCTTGATCTGGATTAATCTCTTCGTGAAGAACTATAATCACAACTTTAGATGCCTTTTATGAGAATCAGTTGATGCAAAAACCAGTTAGAGCAGGAAATGTGATCAGAGAAACTTAGCAGCTTGAAAGGTCAAAAACCAAATCCCAAATTGCCACTCCAAGACACCTCACTAAATGTTTCAACTAAAAAAAACCCTGTTTCTTTGGCATCACATCAGTTCAGTTACAGACTAAATGTGTTCAGACAAAGATCCAAAGAACACACAGATATTTGGCAGCTATTTCATACATGCAACATTTTCTTGCTTTACAGTTCAACTTCTTGAACCCCTTCTTTCAACTCGATCCCTGCAGTAAAATGCTTCTTTTTAACAGCAGGTGGCGATGTTGCTCAGAACAAGGAAACCTGGAAAGCGATGCTCCCTCTGATTTGGAGATTCTCACATGAGAAACACGTAGGAAGAGGTCCCTCCGTGTATAGAAATGAACAATAGATATTATGTTCTTTAGAAAAGATAATAAATGAGGTAAACATATTTTATATTTCTGAGAAGTGCTAAAGGTTAAACTGGTAACTGAGAGAGTATAGCTGCATTAGAGCTATTTGTTTAAATCTTATTTGAGTGGTTTTGATGTCTCTGACTGATAAATGCAGCCCCAACTGCCACTGCAAACACAATAGACCATACATGAACAAAAAACGTCCAAAATTCATTCATCCATTATCAACAAACAAAATACAAAGTCAGAGTGCAGTGCCTGTTTTGTAACACTAAGGACATAATAGCTGAGGTTAGAGGTCAAAGGACAAATAGTGAGATGTAGTGAGAACAGTTTAGCAGAAACAAAACTTTTTTTTGGAACTTTGGACTTATTTCTGGTGTTGGATGTATAGAAAATCTAACATGTAGGATAAAATCAGCAGAATCAGATTTATTGATGTGACTGTGGAAGAGGTGGGGAGGGGGGTGATGAACGGTGTGGCGTGTGTGTGAAAGGAAACCCTTCATTTTTAATCTCCTTTCATGGTGATAAGGGTGCTGTGAAGGGTGAAGGAGGGAGGAGGGTCGGGGGGGAGGAAGCTGGAGCGGGTGAGGTTTTAAAGGTGTGTGAGTAACAGGCCGTTACAGAGGCTCCCCTCCCTGACCACAGGGACACTGAGGCTCTGAGACACCCTCTATGTCTGCTTTTAATACCGGTCCTGCAGAAAACCAGAGCAAGACCGCGTTCCGTTTGAAACCGGAATTCACCAGAACAAGTGTATCCTGATGTGGTGAGGAGATGGGGTGAGGAGGGAGGGAGAGTAGAGACAGGCCTCACTCCATCTCCTGTCATTTCTATATCTGAACAGAAAAAAGTGCAGGTGAAAAGGCTCTGAAGGGAGGGGGAGGATGCAGACGGTGCACTCTGCTGTATTTATAACACTTAACAACATCTATTCAAATATAAATACACACCCTATATGATCACATTTATGCACAGTGTTTTTTTTTATATTATGCATTTTGATATTGTCGTTCAAGTTCCACTTCACCCACAGACACTGATGTCCACAGGTCAAAATAAAAACATTATTCTACTAAGTGTGAATCTTATTAAGCAGGAAAACCTCTAATGAAAAGTGACCCCTCACCACTTCCTGGAGAAACATCTATTACCATTTTAAATATGTCCTAGAGTAAAAGAATTTGAGTTTACTTTATGTCACGCATGCTTTATGTGACCCCATACTAGTTTTACTTTAATTTACAAAATTACTAACATTACACACCTTGGTCAACTTTTGACATTTTTATCAATTCTGCATAACCTACAAATGAAAGATTCTTCTTCTTCTTCTTCTTCTTCTTCTTCTTCTTCTTCTTCTTCTTCTTCTTCTTCTTCTTCTTCTTCTTATTATT
>JAPQRQ010000022.1:19337347-19355599 GCA_037367365.1 Apogon talboti
CTATCTATCTATCTATCTATCTATCTATCTATCTATCTATCTATCTATCTATCTATCTATCTATCTATCTATCTACGTACCTAATAATAATAATCAACCTCTTGCTCTTACCTCGTGCAGGTTACACTATCAGGCCGTTTCCATCAGTATATGCTGTTCTATGTACAAACCGCATAAAATCAGAACATACCGGAGAGACATGTAGCTGTATTAGAGCTCATCAGCATGATGATGTGGACCTACCTACCTACTTGTCTGTTTATTAAAATAAGAGAGGAAACCTGACAAACCACATTTGGAAACAAGGAGTAGCTTTTGTAACGTGTTTATTGATTACATTACATAATGACTTATCTATGTGTTCTCCTTTCAGGACAAATTTTGTAACAGTACAGTATCAGCGTATTCATGTTACCGACATGAACCACTGAACCACTTTCTATTGAACATGTTACTTCACTGAGCATTAGAGATTAAAGCTGTTTACAGAATTTGAGACAGCTGCATCTGCTGGTTGGATAATACTCTTATGAAATTGGCCTTCTCATTCAATGTGTTACATGAAGGTATAAGACATTACAAAACAACACCATAGGTTCAACTCTTCAGAGTCTATTGACACATTGTATATATGTGGTACATCACACACTCTCCTACTCCTGTTCCATCGGAGCTCAAACTATAACTAATAATTCATTCACAGACTATTATTCTCAAGTATTTGTCCACAACACATTTTAATTTCTCATATTTCTCATTAACTGAAGCAAATTGTAGACATTTAAGGACCTCTATAGAGATGAGGAACAGCTCTGCTTCTCTAAAATTTTATGATGATGTTTCAATCTTTATGAAAGACTGAAACTGAAACACTGCAAAAGAAGCAAAACATGAGTTTTTCAAATCATCAAATCAAATCAAATTTTATTTATATAGTGCCAAAACATAACAGAAGTTATCTCATGGCACTTTACATATAGAGCTGGTCTAAACCAGACTCTCATGCCAATTTCAATACAGCTTCAATACAATGTTTCAGCTGTAACATTTCTCCAATACATCTGAAATCTCCATATGAATA
The DNA here is from genome assembly GCA_037367365.1 of Apogon talboti. Taxonomy (NCBI): domain Eukaryota; kingdom Metazoa; phylum Chordata; class Actinopteri; order Kurtiformes; family Apogonidae; genus Apogon; species Apogon talboti. The sequence goes on from JAPQRQ010000022.1 coordinate 19,338,429, forward strand.
ATATTCCATTTGATGCACAATAGTGTTCAATTAGTGCAACAAAATGATAATCTATATATTGACCAAAAAATCTAATCATTTTACCACCATTTTTTGCTAAGTAGCAAAGTAGCTTTCCATTTTGAGGACACTTACTTTTACAGACAGTATCTCTTTTATGTTAAATGTTTGGGGTGAGTAATGCCTTTAACAGATGAACTATGGTGTCGTGTGCTGTATCATAAAATAATGACCTTTGAAAATATTGCATTATGCTATTTCAGAAAAAGTCAAACGAGTCTAACTCGATATCATGTCACATTAAAAATGTGTAATTGTTATACTAATACAAACAAATTACAAGGTCAATATTTCTTCAATCTGGATTAAATCATTGTGATCAGAAATTCCAACTGAAATATTTATTTACATGATCGCTGATTAAATATGATGTGCATTCACATGCTCAAAGTGTTAAATCAGAAAGTAGATTTTTGCACAATGGAATGTTGTTCTTCTGCAAAAATAGCAGAGAAAGTTATTATCCACTTTCTCGTTACTAAAATGACTAAGATGATCCAAAACATCTTCTTGGAGAAAAATTCTGTTTTTACTTTATTATGAGCCTGTTAACCATCGACCCAGGCAGTCAAGTCTCCAATAAAAAGCTTACCAGCCATAGACTAGTTTTGATTTACTGTCCCTCTCAGAAACTTGTCATGTGACCTAATGTTACCATCACATGAGTCAAGCATAAGCAAAAAAAGAGAAACTATAAAATCAAGTGTTTTCATGGCTCATATTTTGCTATTGATTGAATTATTAAAAGCGTACACCACTCTTTCCATTCTCTCTCTCTTCCTCTCATTCATACTGATCAGACCAGTCTGTTCTGATTGAAGTGTTTTTATCCTGATTATTAGTAGAATATTACGGTCCTTGTAAGCACAATCACTGTGAATTTTCTTAATTTTAATGGTGATTTAGTACATAGAAATCAGAGGACAAATTCATGTTTGCATTTAAGAGAGTGAGTGTAAAGTGGATCGTCACTAATCCTGCTGTTAGTACAATATAGTTTACAGGTCAAAATGTCGTCATGCCGGATTGTGTCAATAATATCTCGAAGCTGTGAAGTATCTGTGTGAGTGTTGTTTCTCAGAAAACCTCAGAAAGGATGGCTCTGGCCCGAGGCTTCAGCACTAAGCCATGAGACGACAATTATCGAGGGTCAGCCTGAGTGCAGCATGCAGCCTCCTCTCCAGACTTCCCTGACCTTTCACCCTGGAAGCACTTACTGCATCATTCTTCAGGCCCTCCCACAATGCACTCAGCCTTATTTACAGAGCCTTTTAAAATGTCACATCCTCCCTTCACAACGTGACAGAGAAAGTTCAAAACTTTCCCTATAAAATGGAGATAGAACGCTGCCGAGTGGTAAAAGTGGCTTTGTGAGGTGACCCTTTGCAGAGTCCGGGGACTGGGTGGGCATCCTAAATCAGCTCAGCAGGGAGATTTACAGCCCCCACCTTTGTACAAGCGGCCCCTCCTTAGATCGTTTGTTTTTCTAGCAAACTCAATTAAAGGAATCAAAAACAAGGCCAGAACGGGGCCTCAGACGACTGTTGGAAGAGAAATGGTGATAAAGTAGATGAAAGGGGAAACGAACAGCATTTCATCCAGTTTAGAGCCTGAATAAGGATGAAGAGATGGAGGCTCCACCAAAGGTGAGACAACACATTCACATAATGTCTGAGCTGGAGGATGCCAACATTAATGTCTTTTTCTCATTTCATTTAGTCTTTCCTTTTACTCCTATTTTACGTTTCCTTTTTAATTCTTTTAGTTTTATTTTGCTTTTGAATAACTTCACTGGAGCTGTGTTTTCTTAGACGTGTTTGATAAACTTGGTCACAGACCTTATATATATGCAGTATACATATATATATATACACACACACACACACATAGAAGCCAAAGGAACTGTGACATTAACATCGATTTCTGAACTGCTCTTTGGTGATCACCATGTTGGATTTCTAGAGACAGAACTGACCATATTTGGACAAAGTGAATGGAACTACAGGAACCTGAGGGGTCAAAGGTGAGCTAATGTTAAACTTTACTTCACTGATGCGGTAAAATGGTAAACTTCATTAATCGTTATTTAACAAAGTGATTTTTATAATCTTGTTGGCGAAACCTCTTTAGCACAACTACAGTCAAGCTGTCTGTCAAGAAAAAATGTGTTTTAATAAATAAACCAAAGCCAAAGTCCACAAATACAGCAGACGTTAAGGCTTTTATTTGACCTGAGATCTGATTAACAGAGGAAGAATGTAGATATGGACCACAGATCACTCATCAGAGAGTAGAAATAAAGTATGAGACCTGCATGAGTCCTGGAAAAACATGATTGACTTAGTATTTAGTATATTATTATTTAGTATTAGTATAGAGAAGTTCAGTGTAAGTCAATGGGAGCCAGGACCTTTTGGGGTCAATCCTGCAGCGGTCAGATACTGTTCTTCCACATTGTAAGACACGTTCAGGGACTCAGTAGTTTTGATGATAATCTTTTTTTGTAACTGTTTCCTTAATAGTTGCAGATAATGAAGAGTTAAGTGGTGACTAATGAATTAATAAGGAGTAAAAATTTAATGAATAACAATATTGTGTAACAGGTATTGTCCCATGGAGAACAGTTGTTTAATGCATTGCATGTGTGATAGTACAACAGTGTATTAGGGCCACATAGGAAAAATAAAAACACTTGTCAGTACGAGAATAGTCATAATATTTTGAGAATAAAGTCATACTATCATGAAAATAATGTCGTAGTTTTAAAGAAACTCATAATTTAACGAAAATAATGTTGTACTTTTATGAGATTAAGCCGACCACTTCCAATCAGTCCCGCCTCCACAAAAGAAGAAAGTTGCTCCAAATCCATTCGGTTCTCATGACGAAACAAACCCAAATGCGTGTAAACTCGCTTCAAAATCCTTGGACTAGTGATAATGGGTTAGGGTTAGGGATAATAGGTTCAGTATTTCACTGTGTGTAAACCTCAAATGAAGGTATAACCTCACAAAATGTTCCAAGTTCTCCATTATGCGACGAGTGAGTATGACTTTATTCTCGTAAATTCTGATATTTTTCCCACCTGTTTTTAAATTACAACGTTATTCTTGTAATATTATGGCTTTATTTTCAAAATATGTGACATTTTTCTTATAATATTATGTCTTCATTCCCGTAAAATTATGACTCTTTTTGTATTCGACTTTATTCTCATAAAATTACAGGGTTTTATCTCGATATTTTACAACTTTATTCTCGTAGTAACAAGTGTTTTTATTTTCTTATGTGGCCCTAATACGCCGTCATATGATAGTGGTGTACATATACATACTGTATAAAGTTCAAGCCCCAGTTATAATGAGTAGAACAAATGAATATAAATATATCAGTTTAAAGAAAGAAACACTGACAATAAACAATATGTTAAATTTCAAATATCACAGTATTATTGTATGTTTTACTCTTTATTTAACTACTGTATGTTGAGCCACCTGTTCTATATACTCTAAAAACATACTTAGTTTACCTCTAAAAGCTGCTTTGCACATAGGTAAGGGAGTATCTCACCACCGATGACTGTATGACCCCGATTACTTAAACTAAATCCATAGTCTGTACACACTCGTCCGCTGGGACACTATGTGACAAAAAGCACTAGGATGTGGTCATTTCATTTTCGTCGAAATGCTCTCACAGTGTGCTCTTGGAGGACAGGGGGAAGTGTAATGTGTCGATTCTGCACCAGTGGGACACGGTGCTCTGTTGCAATCTGGGACGAGCCTCAGCGAGATCTGGGTTCGATACACAAAAGGTGTTGTCTGTGCTGGGATCTCAAGAGGACCCAAATACACAAAAAACAGTAAGAGGGAGAGAAACACAGAGCTCATATCAGAGATCATCAGAATATGCGATAGAATCTGAGGAGTACAAAAGGGGAGAAAACCAACACATCACTGACAAAACTCTGTATACCCAGAGACCCACTGACATAGTCTCACTGGGTCGAATGTGGAAATGCAACCCACTTTCACATGTTCATATAAAGCAAATTGCAGATCCAGTGATGTTTTGTGTAAGACCGCCTGTAATACGTTTTACTGTAACCACCAGCTTGTGACGACAAAACCTTTGCACTGAAGGATTTTCAGTGTCTGGCCTTTCTTAGAAAAAGATTACTATATGGTATAAATGTTAATAACCACATTATTCCAGATATGTAACCAAGCGCTTTCAATGTCTGGACCTAACCATGAAAAGGTTAATTAAACTGCCATCCAAACTAGCTGATATTATTAATTACATTTTTTCATGGATCTATGAATGACGTACATTGCAAAGTGACGTTTGAGGTTCAGTGTGTGATATTTAGTGACATCTAGAGGTGAATTTGCAGATTTCAGTTAAATGGCTCTACCTCTCAACTCACTCTCTGCTATGATGGCTACAAATTAAAAAACAAGAGGTCTTTAGAGGGTTAGTTGTTGGTTTTGAGTCTCCACTGAAATACAGCTAGTGATGGTAATGCAACTCAACATGGGATGGCACCATTACAATATGAAAAAAGAAGGGGAAGTTGATTCTAAGCTACAACAGAAAGAACGGATTCCATGAAAGCAATTTGCGTCCTTTCTAGACTGATAGAATGACTATTCTCAGGTAATAGGCAACCAGCAGCAGTTCCTCAATAGAGGGCGCTAGGGCGCAGCTCCACCTGTCTCATATGAAGAAGAAGATGGTAGGAATCACCTAAAATAATTTAAATCCCGGCTTGAGTGGTAAAGTTGACATCGTTTCGCCCTTAGGTTAATTTTCCATTTTTTTAATGTCATGTGATCTACCTGCGCTACCTTCACTGCTGGTCTACATGCATTGGCCACATTATCAGTGGACAAGACACTTGTCAGGGACATGCCTGACTTTAGCAATAGAGTCACAGAAAAATGTGGATGTTTGAAGGATAGACGGGTGAAATTTACATATAAAAATACATGACTGAAAACAGATGTGTGTATTTTTTTTTAATTTAAATTAATATTTTAAAATGGTGGTGCATATACTTTGGTCTATTCTAGTGGTGATATGTGGTTATAGTGCAGTTGAAAACTGACTTATATACTGTGCTGCACCAAAAAACAATTTCACCAGCTGCCACTGCACGCAACATTATACTTATAACAAAACTTGCAGTTACAGTTTAGTATACATCAAAGAATCTCTCAAACAGGGTGGAAAAATGTTCTGCTGAGTTGTGGTTTCCCAAACTCTTAAAAATAATTCAAATAAAGAGATATAACTAGACAGTGTCATTCTTATTGCCGTATTGCCGAAATTCTGGGAACGTATAGAGATAGAACTTCCTGCAAAGAAAACAAGACTTACAGGAAGCAGTTTCGATGATAAATTATGTAAAAATTTGGCAAATGTGGACTTTCCTGCACACACATGCTTGCACTGCACGCGCACACACACATGACTGTGACAGTGGACGATGCCCTGCAGAAAAGGTAGGACATGCCGACACACGGTGCATTCTCTGAGAAAAGTGGGACACCCTCCAACCACCCGATCCACAACCGCTGACAAGTCCCTTTCAAACTGCTTTTCTTCTCCTGTCTGAGGCAGACAAATTCATCCCTCTTGTCTTCAAACAATCACCTCTTTTCTTCTGCCTGTTGCACCAATGAAAGAAAGAGGGAGGGTTCAGCAGCGAGCGAGGGAGAGAAATATATCTGCCCTACAGAGCTACACTGTAGGCAGTAGGCAAATGTCCTGTGTGTTAGGGCCCCTGGGACTGGGCGTCCGAGCCCCACTATCTTATGACACAGCTGACAAAAAGCCCAAGGCTCAACCCTCAGGAAATCTGAGAGGCGGGGTATCTAGGCCGGGAGGGCAGGAAAGAGGGAGGGAGGCACAAAATATCCAGGTGTGTTGAGCCAGCGCAGGCTGATATATGTGTAAGAATCTGAAGCAAGAGATGAACACGTCAGCTCATAGACAAACAGAGACAAAAATCCCTGAGACTACTAAAATATAATGAAGCAGATTAATATGAAAATCTTATGATCACTGCAGGAAACTCTTTCTGAGTTTGTCTTTCAGGTCCAAGGTCAGGATCTGTCTCTGATTATCCTGATGGGCTGGCATTCAACTTGTTACTCAAGGAATTCAGAAATGAAGAATATGTCCATCACTATGTACATTCAGTGGTGTAATACAATAAAGTACTTTTTAACATTGTACTTTAATACAGATTTGAGGCACTTCACTTCTGTATTTCCATGTTATGCTACTTTATAGTTCTATTCCATACCATTTCAGACGGATAAATTGTTTATTTGACTTCACTACATTTCTTTGACAGCTTTAGCTACTTCTCAGATCACCCATTTCCCTTCCCTTCCAGTTCAGTGAAAACCGGCTCGCCCCAGATGTATTGATTTTGAATGTTTTTGATAAACTGAAGCATTGAATGTCCGTTTGAGTTGGAAAAAATTCAACTCTATAAAACCATCTTAAAGTAAATGGGAAATGTCACAAAGTTGAAAACAGTCTGCTTCTTCTAAGCTCAAAAAAAGGGAAAGGTCATTCTCACAGGACGATTAAACTGCAGAACCAGAATACAAGTAATTCTTCACTTCAGTAGAAGTACAGATACTTTAGTAAAGATGGAACTGATTCAACATCTTTACTCAGGAAAAATGTATAAAAGCTCTGAAATGTACATAAAGAGTAAATCAAAAAGTATTTCTGCATTCCTGTTGGTTGTTTCAGTGCAAAGTTACTGAACATCACATCATCTCATTAAAGATGGTCATGTCTCCCACTCTTTTCTTCTTATGTTTTCTATGTTGCTATGTATGTCTTTACTACATCGGTTGAAATCTGTCTTGATACTGATGATGCAAAATATAAAACAATCGTTAATGCCGTAGACTGAGTTAAAAAGAATGTAAGGAGTCTGAATTGATAATACACATATTTTTGTTTAAACATTAGATCATAAAAAATACTCAAGTAAAGCAAATATCAGAAAAATCTGCTTAAGTACAGTAATGTATTTATACATCTACAGCAGTAAAACAGCGTACAAATGCATCATCTCACAATTTTATTTAGTATGTTCACAGTGTGGTATTGGCACTTTTACTTTTGACACCATGAATACTTCTTCCACCAGTGCGCTTACTAACAATGCCTTCGCAGTAGGCTTCACTTTGCTCCATTATTGTGTTCAGATCTGTCAGATAGACAATAATGCGACACTGGTGCACACAGCTACCTGAACCTGGCCACCGTTGTTCTCTCTCACTGAGGGATTTACCTGTTTTCATTTAGCACTTTTATCGCAATATCAGACAGCGCAGAGGTCTGTCTTATCTGGAGCTTTTCACTGCTATTCACAACTTCATCGGGACTTTTCACTTTCTCCTTTTTGCGACGTCACCAGCTGGCACCACTGGCACATTTTTCATAGCCGTCAAATGTGATTGGGTTTATTGTGACTTGAACAAATCCCAGTGTCTTTTGGTGCTAATTAAAAAGGTCGCTTGAGGGTGGAGATAATAATTTCTGTTCTGTTAAAGTCACTTCTTTGCTGACCTCAGACTGACCTGCTGAGCTTATAGAGGCCCCTTTGGCCACAGGGACCAAACACAGACACAGAATAAGGCAACACCAAGAGAAGTAAGTACTACCAAGAGAGTAACTGTTGTAATATCACAACAATGAAACAGACAGAAAAAGGAAAAGATGATGACAGACATATGAGGGGAGCTTCCTCCTTTTACATGCATTCACATGGTTTGTAAAAGAAAGAGTGTGTTTGTTGATTTTCGCGATCAGGTTAACACGAGAAGAGGTTAATCTGCATCCGTGGATCAGTATTCAACCAGTCACAACATTATCCTCATACGCTGCAGCTTCCAGTATTCGAATCACAGATCTCATTCGTCTCTTACTGCACTGGAAATATCTACTGTCAAAAGAGATAATCAGCAAAATATGAAAAACTGGTCGTGAGACGCGCACGTGGACAGATACAGTACATGACTAGAGATACACACAGCACAAGTCTGGATTTATGATAACAAAGGTGTCCTGATGTGACATGTGCTGTAATTTTTTGTTCCTCAAATCTCTGTCTCTGATTTCTCTTCATTTCTTTTCAATTTGAGGTGATTACTTCATCATCTGCTTTACCTTTCCTCTCCTTTTTATTACTTATTTTCATTCATAGTTTTGTGTGGTGTGTCTCTTAAAACCTTTCCAGAAGTATCAGGTAAAAGTTGTGTATTCAAAACCATACTTAAAGCTGCAGCGCTTATTAGTTTTCGGTGTCAATTGACAAAAACACTATTAACTTTCAGCATATTCCACTTCATGTAGTCTGACAGGTATCAAAGACTTCTACCCACTTCTGTCAACTCTGGTTTAAGGTTGTAGGAAATCTACCCCACGACACAGTCTTTGTCTAATCAGATGTATAATCACATAGGTAGGGGGGTTAAATACAAGATGGCTTTACTTTCATATTTGCTGATCAGATTTTCTTAAATGTCTAAAAATCTATTGCTGTATTTTGTGGCTTGACACAGAAACTTGGAAAAGTGGTTTCTCCTTTCCATATGTGGCATGAAACAGTGTTAGGTTAGTCTGTGTTTATATTAATATTCATATGAGGGGAAAGCTGATGGAGGAATTCTGGTGTTTTCCCCCCTTGATTTCAGTTCCTGCATCTTTAGGAAAACATATGTGAATGCTGTATTTGTCATTAGTCAGTCAAGTAGTTTTACAGAGTTTTACTGTTAAACATGATGATTTGGGATTCATTTTGCAGTTGCGTTAATGTATACATTGCATTTCCAAGATGTACATGTTCAAGGCTGAGCTCAATCCTGATTAATGTCTTTTGTATATGGTTTATATCAACCTACAGTATTGCATCAAATTCTATAAGATCATTATATTTGTGTGTCGCTGTTGACTATAAAGTGAGGGTTTATTGGTTCCAATGCCTTTTCCAGCTAAACAAGGAGGTTTTTAAACTGTTTACTCATAGGAGAATATTCTCAATGCCTAATGGAACATTTAATCATTCCAAATCAGCATATTTGTGAATATGTGTTTTTCACTGGACACCAATGAGATGAAAAACTGTAGCTGCCTTAACAACTTACATTCTAAAAGTCGAACACCGGTGTTATCTTATTGACATAGAGACACTTGTTTACACTTTTGATATAGATACAAAATATGCTCTAGTTTTTTTTTTTATAAGAAAATACATACAAGTGGCTTCATATTGTTTTACAAGAACTACAGAGTTAAGAGGAGATGCAGACACAAACACAACAACTTTCACACACTTAGGTGGGGCTAGAGATGGAAACCGGGCCAAGAGAAACTGGAGACATGGATGTGAGCACTGAGAGAAAAGGAAGTAAAGACGAAGAAAGAAAAAAGAGTGACAGACATGTATCCGCCTAACCTGTAGCTTCTCCTGCAGTTTAAGTACTGTATATAACCCATCACCCCCCCACCCCCAGCACGATCCCACCATGTCCCTCTGTAACCATTTCCACACAGCCTCCACCAACTTCTTCTCATCTTTAATTTCACTGCTATTGTTGTGGTGGCCACAACACCCTGTTGTATTGTATTTTATACAGCCTCGATATAATGAGGCTGTTTTGTCACCTGCAGAAAAGCCATTTTGTGCGAACAGAAATCACTGCAGGCATTTGCAGCTGTTAAAACTGAATGAGCCTGTAGACAATGTGTGTTTCCTAAACAGTTTAACCCCGTTAAACAGACGCTATTACTCACCGCTATGCAGCTCTGCACACACAAAGACGACAACATACGCGTGCATTTGAGATAATATAAGTGTTTGCATGCTCAAATGAGACCATGTGAGGCCAAAATAAGGACAGAGACATTTCAAAAGAATAAAAACTTTCTGCACTTTGCACAGGTGGAGGAAACAGGTTGAAATGGTGTAAGATAGAACTGGCTACAGTATGATATGATACTGGCTGCAAGGGTTCATTATGAACACCAGTGACACAAAGTGTTAGTTGATGCTTTTTAAAGTTGTGTTGTATGAGGTACTTACTCATGTTGTATTAGCCGCCGTAGGTTTTGGTCAACACAGAGGAACAGACGGTAAGCAACTTACTACTGTGGATGTGGCACTGGCAAAAACAAATGTAAGCATGTAAAAATATTAATATGAGTTGAAATGGTATTGATATGGTGTATTTGGACTGCTCTTCATGAGACAGTGCTTTCAAATGATGAACTGAAGTGGTTTTCAAAGCCACTAGATTCCCTTGACAAATCGAGTTGTTTTCCCACAAACACCTCAGGTCTACTGCTGCAGTCTGATAAAACTTCAGCCCAAAGATTTATAAGACAAGATGAAAACTTGCAACTACTTGCATATGGATTCAGAGACAGTTCACGCCAAAGATAGACTTGGACTAAATGCAAATGACTCTGATCTAACTATGTAAGGTAACAGCTAACCTGCTGCTAAGCTAATTCATCATAAGCATCACTGTGATCCAATGGTATCAGTTCCCTTACATTGCCGGAAAAAGAAACAAAAACGTTCAGAATGTTTTTGACACTAGTTCTAGTGGTTCAACAGAGTGGATTTCTTATTTGTGATTGGAGAGATTAGTGACATATTTGGTGGTTTTGGCTATCTGTAATTTTGGTTTTGATGATGTAAAGAAAGAAAGAAAGAAACATACAAATGCAAATGTGTTGGGCTCATCATTCATCTACATGACAGACTGTCAGCCTAACCTGTTGCAACACTTCAAACTGTCATTTATTTCAGAACACTAACATTGGTTAATGTTAGCTCTTATCTGGTGGCGTCATAATTGATTAGTCTATGGATAAGATGTTAAAGATCAACACAGAGGTCATCTGATTATTATGGAACCAACAGCTTTCACAAAATAGTTGGTGAACTGACTTATTTGGTGACGTCTACCACAGGACTCCAGTCAAACCGGTTAGCCTCTGGTCTCCTTTTGACCCCAAGGCCGTGGTTACACCCAGACATTGCAATCTTCTATATTTAGCCAGAAAAACATTGGTTCACATCAATGCAACTTCACAAGGAGGTTAAGTGTTTCCAAAGTAACACTCCTCTACATTTTCTTTATAAAACATCTTAAAATATCAATGTAGATAGAAGGATTAGCTAATTATTTACTATAGCTGCAGTTCTAGCATTGATTATAAGGTGAAAACATCTCAAATAAAAATGTAAAGGTACTCCCAGAAAAGTTCCGTTGTTCATGGGAGTTGGTGTCACCACATAGGCAGCGAAAAACAAACTATTGAGGCCTGATTTCACAAGGGTGGATGGGGCATGTGAAAGCTAACGTATGCTATGTTCTTGACTTGTATAATTATCTTTTAAATTGGCAGACATCATAAGTGTAAGTGATGGCATTATGCAAACAAACAAAAAAATTGTTGTCTCCAACCAATGACTGTAATGCAATGTTTCCTGAGATAAGATTCCATGGGCCAGGACGGAAGGTGCAGGACTTCAGTTCTCTAAATGCTTGTTTACTATAACTTCTCTGTCAAGTAATATAAGTTGTATATAAAACAACTGCTATGCACTTCTGGTTAGATGCTAACTGCATTTCGTTGCTCTGAATGTGCAATGACAATAAAGTTGAATCTAATCTAATCTAATCTAATCTAATCTAATCTAAAGTAAGGCACTAGTTAGGGTCCACTATTGAATTTTTTTAATAGAAAATACTGTTTAAGCTCTTGTTATATTTACGGCAGTATATCACTTCACTTCACGCTCAGATGTGTGTTGACATGATTAGTTACTGAAGTGTAAAGATGTGATTGACTTCATAACCACGTCCTTCAATCAATAAGGGAACTAATGTTAGATGGCAAATACTGAATTATTATTGCTTTTTCTCCTTCGATTAAGACTTGTAACTTATTTATTAGCTACATCCACTGCCCCTGCTCTTTATCATCACATGGAAAATGGTTGAATGACAACTGGATGTGTTCTGTCGACACAGTATCAAATACAGAGTAATTAATAGAACTGGACTTGGAAGTAGGAAGTGACGCCATGGTTCAACAACTGGATTAATCCTGATGCATGTCCGGGTACTAGGATATCCACGTACATACATGGAAGAGCAGGGAGCTTCCTGAACAGAGCCACAGATGATAATGCAGGTGAAATATATAACTTCTGACAAGTGGTCCTGACTAAATCACTTTTTTGTCAAAGCAGTTTTCAGGCTTCAGTTTCCAGTTGCCACATGGAAAAAAAGAGTATCGTACCAGGGTTGAAACTCTCACAACTAATTATATTTTGGATAAAATTATTATACACAAATCACAGCTGAGATTTGCATTAGAAGTTACTGAATTCATTATAAAATAACATCTATTTCTGATAATTAAAAAAGATATTAGTTGAGGACACCTGTGCATATGAGGCACAATTATCATCACAACAAGCCTTGACTGGAAAGACATGATGTGAAAACAATCCATATCATGTTCAGAAATCACTTCAATTGAGATGGCCTAGACTGATTACAACTATTATTACCAAGTATCGCAAAGTGATCACTATTGTATATTTAGCATTATGTTGCATACAGGGCAAAATCTTCTAACAAATACTATAATTACCATACCACTGGTAAAACTGGTCTGGAGACATTGTCATTGCTTAAAATGCATTTTGCTGCCACTCCATGATAAGTTTCTGTGAGACCGTTGTATGATTACGAGAGGCAACAGGAGTAGTTTAATTTTGTTCTGAATTTTTGTGTTGATCTTTGTGAGAAAATGAAGCATGAGGAGTTAGATTAGACGGTATGAGCTACTGATGTAAGGGAAAATAGTCTTTAGCATGCACAGCCTTTAACAATGGAAAATGACATTTTCTGCAAAATACTAAAATAAGATGTGCAAGAGAAAGTACAGACGCCTATTCACCATCTGACCTTTGGGCTACATGTCTTCTGTAATGCTTACGAATCAGTTCTTCATTCTAATATGTCTTGAACTTTATTTGACCGTCAGGTACCAGACATCCTACTTCTGTTTTTGCCCATTATGGCTGGTCCCTACTTCTGTTTCCTAATAATAATATTTTTTAATCATACACGACTGCACGTAGCCACCATGTGACTGCAAGGTATAAAGATGGCTTGTATCTTTCTTCGATTGTGCATTCACATAGAGCTACCTGAGCCCTGTGTGACTGTTCCTGCTGCAGAATAAAAAACAACACAGACAGCTGTCTGAGTCTGAACCAGTTATTTCTCTTCTCACACCCACACTTAGAGAATTCCTTAACACTGAAACATGCAAACATCAGAAAGTTTTCCTTCTATTCCTCTATCTATTGAGCTCTTAGTCCAACTATAGCCTGTTCACATTCCTCTCCATACAAGTCCGTCTTCGGGTTTGTTCCCCTGACCTGCTGATGAGCCTGGCTGATAACATCCACATGGTCGCCGTCCATGCTGGGCCACCACACTATGCTCGGAGATGAATGGGGCTGAGGAAGCTGGCTTTAGTACAATGTTTTTACTGTGTAGTGGGTAGTCAAGAGGGTCTTGGAGTCAGTGTGGGCCCAAGCTTAGCCAGTTAGATCAGTCTGGGACGAGACACTCTGACCTTTACAACTAATGACAGTCACACACACACAGTATAGCCTCAAACACAGATAAGGCAAAAGACAAAGTTTGGACCATATGGTGAAAAATATCACCATGATGAAAACAACATATTAGATCTAACGACAAAATAAGATCAAACAAGATGAAAACGACATATACGTTCTAACAAAATGATAACACATGATGTAACAAGATGAAAATGACATATAAGACATAACAAGACGAGAATGACATTAATTCACAACAGGAAACAGAAACAATGATTCTCCTGCAGTCTCTAATTTTGTGGCTTAGTGCAAGCATATCCTGGATTTTGCTAAATTAAATCAACATATAAAAACTGAGTTCTTCGGTAAGATGAAAATGACATAACAAGACAGCTATTTGTACTTTTGAATAGTAACACTTTATGTTTAAAACATGACATTTGCCAAATAGAAAGAGTTAATCATGAAATGTTTATCAATATCAAAATATGCATGAGTAAAATAAAGTAAAAACCTGACCGCTCTACAAAATACCAATAATAAATCCCTCAATCCGCGTGAGTTAAACCACTTGTCCATCATGTCAACACATATATTCATTATAAGATTTTCACACAGTCATTACACCTTACTGAAGTTCATTGAATGTAAGGTAATCCATCCGTCTCCTCTAAACTGGATCTTTTGTGAAATAAGCATGATCAAACTGCTCGCTTACACCCCCTTATTGTGCTTTTTATTGTCATTTAAGAAAATACTTCCTTCATGAACCACTGCCTCAGGCCACATATGGAGACAAAGCTGCTCAGATTGCTGTGACAACGCAGCCAGGAGCTCTGGCACAATCGCCGTGGATTGAGTGACGCTGTGAGGTTATTAGTCCATGTTCTGAAACCTCACCCTACTCACTTCTCTGCTCCACTCCGCCTATAAATTACACCTTGTACTGTGCTGTACTCCTATTACACCTGCATGAGTGCTACGGATGGCCTGCAATCCAGTATTACTGCACACACAACATGTTTACAACTTCTCATCAAAATTCAGGGGTTTATTCCTCTTCCTTAAACTCACTTTGCATTTAGAGCCATATAAAAGCTGATCGACATGGCATTCAGAATGTGTGTTACTTCAATCAGCCTCATGGAAGTGTACTTTTAAAGGTGCAGAAGTAGCTCACCTGTTACAGCATATCATCACCTTCCTAAAATACTTGCCATTGTTATTTTTTCACATTTTTCAGGAAACACTTAAACATGTCAAAAAATGACATATGCAACCGTTCTAGGAAGTTGACAATATACCACAGCCCTTTGCTGCATGTCATCCCCTCTCCTCTGTAATTCCTGTCAAACCTCACTGAAAAATGAAGAGGAAACTAGAGAATAAAATTCTTTGCTAAGTTGAGTTGCGAAACCTACTTTTGACCAAAAACCTGAATAATGTTACATTTAAGTGGTCGGATATACCTAAGCCTATGCATGGAAAAGCTGATCACATACTGGCTTAACTCACAGAACGTTCATTCATTCATTCATTCATTTTCCAAACTGCTTAATCCTCAGAGGGGCGCTGGAGCCGATCCCACCTACCAACAGGCTGAGGTGAGGTACACCCTGGACATGTCACCAGTTCATCACGGTATTGAACATACACAGACAAACAACCATTCACTCTCACATTTACACCTACGGGTGGTGAGAGGAAGCCAGAGTTCCTGGAAGGAACACATGCCGGCACAGGGACAACTTACAAGCTCCCCAGGGGTTCTTTCTGTGCTAACAACTGCACCACTGTGCTACTGACAGGAAGTTATCTTTTGGAATAAGCCTGACTGTTATCTGCATAATACTGCTTTACATCATATGCTCTGTATGTTTTGTCTGTGTACATGACACCTACTAATGAGAGACGCCTCCCCTGTGGGTCCTCTGATGATTCTAACATTTTTCTCCCAGTAAAGCGTTTTTTTCTTATTCATAGTGAGGGTTGAAAGATAGAAGGTGTTGTATATTGTACAGATCGTAAAGTTCTTGGAAGGCAAAGCTGCATATAAATATAACTGAATTTAGCTGTTTACAGGTTCCTTGCAGTGTAAACTACTCATGGGCTAGCATCTTTACACTGAAAATGGAACATTTTGACAAAGGTGTACTTCTTGTAATATAAGGAAGACCTCTTTGGTCATGTGTGTCATTTACCTGTTGTGTGGATTTAGTCTGTTTAATGTCATGGCAAGTTATCCTTGGCAAAGTTCTGTCCAAGACAATTGTGATTGGTTCAGGAAAAGCAAAGCAAAGTTGTGGGTTTTTTTTGTTTTTTTTTACATTTTTTTCCCCAATTTTCCAGAATGATGGTAGAATGTCTTGCACAATCAGACCTATCGCCACACTTAGTTAGCCCTTTTCCAGTGTTGTAGATAGGTCTGGCTCCATTCATTATATTTTTGTAATAGGGAAAATGTTCTTGGACAGCACAGAATACTGAAACAAAGCCTATGCAGAAATAATGCCAGGAGAGAAGTTGTTTGGGTTGATCATGTGTGCATGTCAAAGCAAGACACGGTATTAAAATGACTAAATACCCACAAAACATCACATAAAACAAAGTTTGTCTTTGTCAAAACTTGCCATTTTCAGGCTGTAGCTGGATCTCAGAGGCTGCTGTTCTTCATCTTAGTGAGGGAGACTTTCAAACATAATGCGTACATAGCTGAAGGACCAAGAATGATAACATCGTAACTGTACGGCCATGCTGCGACAGAGATATTCCCCCTTATTTCAGTGGATTACTTCCAGCAAACCAGTCTAGATACTGAGCTCAACCGCATCTATCTTCAGGCATAACACAGACTTAAAACTAACTCTGAAGATAGGCTTAAATATGAGAGATTACTGTGTTACATTAAATTTAATGACAATATCTTCATTATGAAATCTGTAAAAGTCTCAAACTGACTGTTTGTAATTTTTGACCGTGTGTAATTTTGTATATGACATGACTCATGTTTAAAGATGAGGTAATGTTTTAAAGTTTTGTTCGCATTACATTTAGTGGAGTAAATTCACATTATGTCATTTTATTTTAATGAAAAAACAACAATCTGACATCACCGAGAGGGAACCAAATGACCATTACATTAAACAAAATGTATATATGGATATGAAAAAAATATATATGAAAATATATTTGAATGCAGAAATATTATGTGTTAGAGCTTTAAACACTTTGGACGTATTTTGACATTACACAACCTCGTCACCTGTTATTCTTCATTTTTTTCTTGTTCCTTCTTGCATGTGGATTCTATTGTGTGAGCAAGCAATACACATACAGTATATCACACACACACACACACGCACACACACAACCTCAAAGCCAACGACACACTTGAACCTTCAACATTAACACCAGGCAG
>JAPQRQ010000022.1:19369295-19385828 GCA_037367365.1 Apogon talboti
TTTCACTGATCAGGATAACATGTCTAATTAATCCAATCTCTGGAATCGCCATTCAAACTGAAGGTGAGAATGATGAATCTCAGAAAAGCCCCGATTCTTTTAAAACTGGGACAAAACAGGCGGAGTGATTTGGTCGACAGAGGAGGTGAGGAGATGTGGGGAGGGACAGGATGGGAAGGTGGTGGAGGTACAGTCTGGATTAGCTCCTACCTATTCCCTACCTTCAGCCAGAGGAATTAGACAGGGGGACTGGGGAAGAAGGCTGATAGTTTTAACAGTCTGAAAGGAGCCCAGATAAGGAGCAGAGAGAGGCTGGGCGTGGAGGGGATCGAGATGGGAGGGAGAAGTTAATTACCTGAGCAGAGGGCATGGAGGGAGAGGTGATTGGAATGAGGGAGAGAGAGATATCTCACATGGCTGCCCTCCAGAGTCCCTGATGCATACTGAAACAGGTTTAGGAGGGCTGGGAGGGGGGTGTTTAAGTGGCCTCATGGTTCCGCCGAGACCACAGACGACACCGGAATATTAGGCAGGAATCAAAGGGAGACACTCATCTTTAGATGATCACCTGCAGAGAGGCAAACCTGCAGCCTTCAAGCCGTAATAAGCATGGAGAAATGTTTTAAGTCACAGCTGTAAAGGCTTGCTGTGATGCATTAATGAAAAATAAATGAACGGCTTATACTTGGATCCATTTTTATACCTACTGAAAAACACCATATCATCTGTACATTCATTACTGTATATGTGAAAATTCACGCCCAACATCAACACAAAAATGACGATATGGGGCTGATAAGGGAAGGGGATTTAACCTAAATTTATGCACCTTGTGGACATATGAATAAATGCAGGAATAAAGAAAATGGGATGGAGGCCAGGTGACAAAATATTAGTGTCTTATTGTGTATCAACCATATTTGACATCTACTAGACCTTTAACAGTTTTCACCTAACAACGTCCTAGTTATTGCTGATGGATGACAATTAAGATCATTTGTTTTACTTAGTATTGGCCTTATAAGGTAGAAGCCAAGGGACAAGGACCTCTGCACCAAAATAAAGCCAATGAGGAAGTATCTTTGGATTTGGTTGAAAAAGTGTTGGATCACATACATGTATCTTGAACTTCTGTCTAAAAATACTAAGCAAATCATTTTTCCAACTTAGTCTAGCCTCCATTTTATTTGAAACCTGTAGTAAGTGCTCAATGATCCATCATCAATTTTTCCTGTGTTTATAGGGTGAATAGAACGCTTTCATGACTGCCCTGCTGGTCTTTGACAGATCTGTATGACAACTCACTCATCTGTCAATTCAGACTTTTTGAGTGTCTCTATTTAATAAAACATATTTTCTCCTGACAGATAGCTCTATTGTAGTTGTGGTTGACGGATTCCTCTGATAAGACTGCAAAATGAGATAGCATTTAGGATTAGCTCACCTCTGACCTCTCAGGCTCCTGTAGTCCTGCCCATTTTTTCCAAATATGGTCACTCCCAACATGTCAACTGCAAAACCACAAATTACTGGCTTCAAAACAGCAGTTCGGAGACAACTTCTTCTGACCACTTGTTCTGTGCAGTCCACAGTGGTAGCAAATTATCATTTTCACTTTTCACTCATTAATATTATTTAATAAATACGATCTATTTTTACCTGGCTTTGCAGCATTCTTGACTCTGATTCGTCAATGACAGCATTTACAGGTCACGACCCATAGCAGACAATTTAATTTTAGCAGACACAATAAAAACATTACTACATTATTCATTATTTATTACCTTAGTCAAACAAATCACTGTATAACAATATCTGTTGTTAAATTATTGATTTTCTTTATTAGCTGAGTAATCGGTAACATAATGTATAGTGGGTTGGTCATTCAGGGTCGGTGTCCCGCATCACCCCGTCATGGTGTAGTTTTGCAGCAGTGACCGTCTCATAATACATTATCCTTTGTGTAACAAAACAGAAACTACAAATTGAGGCCTCGCTCATAACAAATTCATTTGTAGTTAATAAGTGTGAAATTGCTAGTAAATTAGTTATGTGCAAGACCTCACTACAGTAATTCTGTGTAAGAATTAAGATTTATTTGGACAGTTACACATTTGTTTGAGCTTTGTTCCAGTAATAGACCATTTCATTAACTGCCTCTAGGGAAGAATGACTATTTTCACAGTGCTACCACCTTATAACTGTGTAAAACATATTAAGATCATGCTTCATGTACAATAACATATCCAAAATAAGCAAAGTTTAGGAGGAGATTGAGGTAAAAATGGTGCTCAATCACCTACTCATGGAATATAGACATGTAGAATCAGCAGTGTTGGGAGAAATAGCATTATGGCTTTTTTTTTAACACAAAGTATGACTGTATGTAGTCAGAACTGTATTGTAAATCAATTTTAATCAGAATGCAGGTGTATTGTCAAAATCATTAGACTATTAAGGAATTGTTTGCTCTAAAATGTAAAAGGCATCACTAATTTCCTATAAGCTCCAATTTAAACCACACCTGGACCACATGCTTTGCATACAGCATAGCCTACCTGTCCACACGACACAGAGGATAGAGTTACAAATGGGCAATCAAGTTACATGTACAGTTGAATAGTATGTTTCCGTTATTGTTACTTACATCTTTGTCAGCCATTTCATGCTGTGTGAAAACGGAGAAGGGAAAAACTGGTTCCATTTTTATTTCAAGAGGATAAGTTACAAGGAAACAAAATGCACCTTTGAAACTAAGTGAAGACCAAATGTTCTTCTATGGAGCCTCACACAGGTTAATTTTCATGTTTCTTCACTGGTTCTCACTGTGGGAAATAAAAGGTCATGGACAAATTAGGTTTGGTTTTTTTTTTGGGGGGGGGGGGGTTTATACAGCAAGTATTAATGAATAGTCTACAGTCAGTCTACACCACATCCAAGGAAAGACAATACTGAATACTACATAATTTAAGGCCATATACCTTGGAATCTGTAGTGAAATACATTTTAAAAGTAATCCTTCCAAAACTAATAGTAAATGCTCATAATGATAAATCAAGATGCTACTAATATGTATGCTACTAAATTCAAGTAAATCTGTGTATATTAATATAACATGTTGACTCAATGTCCTCTTCAAAAATAGGATGACATCTTAAAAACTGTCTTGAAGAACCATGGGTTTTCACCAGAGAGGAATGCAGGGATGGGGAGAATTAGGAAGGGAAAAAGGAAAAGCAGAGTCCCATTAATAGAGGGAACTTCAGAGCCAAATTACTGAGGCGCCGCAGAGATAGTGATCAGAGTGCAGCCATGCACCCTGACTCTGTTAACGCAGCACTCAGTGCATTTACATCACCATCATTATCGTCCTTATCATTTACATCGTTCAACGCTATGAAGTCCATATAAAAGCTGTAATGGAGCACATTAGTTCACAAAGTGAGAGGTGAGCCTTTGCTAGTGACCAACGCAGTCTCTCAGAAAGGGGGAATATGAAAACGTAGTCAATCCACCAGTCCCCTCGTCTCCTTTCAAAGGAGGAAGTGGTAGAGCCGAGGTCCTCTGTGATTGGTCCCTGCAGACCAGCCCCGCGGCTCATTCGCTGACTGGACTGTAATTTTGTTAAGGGCACGGGTTGCTTCCTGTGCTGGCTAAACATATCTGTGTAAATGAGGTTTGGGATGCCTGAGGGGAGCAGGCTGTGGGGGCTTGGTGGCAGGAGGGGTGGTTCCAGTAATGGAGCCAGTAGAACAGAGCACAGCAGACGAGGGTGGTGGTGGGGGGGTATGTGAGGAGGGAGGAGTGGGACGTGGAATGAGGAAGCAAGGCCGAGGTAATGGAGGTTAAATGAAGTGGAGATAGAGAGAGAAATACAGCTGCATCAAACTTGCATTAGCTTTGATTAACAGGCCTGGTTTGAGTTACTGCTCTAACATTTCCAGACGTCAAACAAAGTTGACCCAGTGAGCTGAGAGCTGTGTTCTGGCTGACCTCCTGGGTCACCACCAGCCTAATGTCTCTCACAAAGCAGAACAAAAACAAACAGGCTGTGTCCCTCCACCGCTGAAACTCCTCAGACTCAAAGGGGTGTTGCATGTCCTTAACCTTAAAAGTGCCCAATAAAACTTTCAATCATTTTAAGCATTTTGCTTCAACAACACACTTTCTGCTTCTTATGGAAATAAACCACTTCTTCATATAGTGATACTAAGAAAGTCCTTTTGGGAGATTTAAAACCTTTCACACTAAGAGGCTGAACAAATCTCCAAGTTCATGGCTCGGTTCATACTCAAATTATGAGCCACGGTTCATGTCATACCTTTCATTCCACCTACAGTTCAGAAAATCAAGAACATTTAAGAGCACTAATAAGATGATAAGGCAGACAGAACTATGACACAGAGACTGTGGATGTCTGTATGGCACATACAAACAAACACAGTTATTCATCAGTGTGCATGGAAGTGTGTAAACACTGGTTTTGTGGGATATGCAGAATATTTGTCTAGGGGGGAAACATTTGTACAGAACCTCTGTTTCAATAGTTATTAATGAATGATCTGAAGTAACTAAACCAACATTGTTCATTTTTGTGGCATTGAATCATTTATTTGTACTTACTGAGTGATTCTTTATTTGAATCCTTCTGTATTAATTGGACTATATTTACATGAGATTCATCGGATAGAGAGGATGTCTTAGTCTGAAAGAATAAAAGTAGTAAAATTGCTGTATTAAGCTGGAGTATTTAACTATTTCTTGAGGGAGAAAAAAGCGTCTTAATTTCTTGTCTTGTTGCTGAAAATCAAAGACAGCAATGTGGATAATTCACACTGGATCTGACTTGTGTTCATTGTTTCCATATTCTGCATCTTTGCAACGTACTAGTGAGAAACAGCTGTTAAACTCATACCAGCATTTTAAGAGAAACAAAAGAACACTAATTTTGAGACATGGGGGAATAAGAGACGCTGCTCGGCCTGAGCTGTTTTATGTTTGCTAATAAAGACTGATCAGATCACATTGCCGGCTCGAGACTGGATGGCAGGGGCAATGCTAACCCATGGTCCAGTCCAAATCCAATTACATCCAAACAGTGATAGTTAGCGGTCCGAGAGCCAGGTACCTCCACTCCATCGTCCCCCGAGGCCGACACTCTCTATCCTATCCATGCCTCCCCGGGCCCCACAGACCCCTCGCAGGCCCATAATTGGATTGGTCAACAGTTAACTCCATTACAGCGGAGCAGTCAGGCACTTGATATTTCCAAGTTGTTGGCAGTAATTTGCTCCTATTAGCAGCTTTTACTGAGAATAAGAGTCACAGTGTAAACAATCAACTAAGTAGGTTTTCAATGTCCATTTCATGTGTGTGTTTATGCTCATGTGCATAAAAGGGTGTTTGTTTCAGAAGGAGATTCAATTTGAGGAGTCAAATCTAATCAGAGGACACAGAAGTCTTACAGGATGGTGTGTGTTGAAGTGGGTGTCATGGGGGCCGGGGTGGCTCTGGTTACCCCAGCAGTGATCAGTAATGTAGGGTGGGGAGGGGGGAGGGTTGGAGTCAAGATGAGCAAGAAGAGGATGTAGATATGAGGTGTGTGAAGGGACATTAAAATCACAATGGATGGGATTACACTGGATTGGAAAGCATTAAAAATAGAATTGGGTGCAGCTTTATTTTATTTACTCTTTCTGTTTATTTTTCACTAGTTTTTGATTTTTGTTTAATTTCAGTTCGTTTTAAGACTGTAAATGTAGCCTCAGTTTTCTTTAAATTTTGACAAATTGGTTGTTTTTAGTTTAGCTTTAATTAGTTTTGTGTAAGTCAGTAATAATAATAATAATAATAATAAAATAACAGTTTACAAATGCATTGACCAACAAAACAGGACACTCAGAACTGATCAGGAAGCCAGGATGTCATTCTACTGCTCTACTCTGTGTATCAGTAAGGGAAGTTTTCCAACATGTACTTGCGTCAGGTTCAACTGTATTTATGTTTTTTATATTTATATTTTTGATTTGGACCAAGGGGAGAGACCTGCAGAAGCAAGGTGTGTATTTTCAGAGTCTGTTGTTTTTAACCTGTCATTTCAGCTCCTGCATCTTGAATGTGACAACCCCAGTGCCATGAGCCAGTCTTGACCTTAAGTAGAGTAGTAAAGAATGTCATTAATGATCTACTCTAATCCTATTAATGTGTCAGCACTGTGCATGTCATATTAACATAGTTAATACAATCTGAATTTCCACACAAGCAGAGAGAGTATATCTTAACTTTGGTATTATGAGAGACAAGCAGGAATATTATTCATTTTGACCGTAGTTGACACTGTGCTGCAATGTTTGAAGGTGGACTTTTGTTTTATTTATTGCATTTATGTATGAAGACTGTAATAATGCGACTTTACGTTTTATTTCGGGAACATAAGGAACATAAAACGGAGAGCAGAGGCAGCTCCAGGTCTCAACAGGAAGCAATAATCTAACTGACGATAACAATCTGAGTAAAGGGAAGAGGGTAGTGGGTGGATGGGGGACGGGGGATGCTGACAGTAGAAGGTTTTCCAAGTTTAATACAGCCCCACTGTAGATGGGTTATTTGACCATTTTTACCCGGAGAAACACTTTGCTGAGCTGAAAAACACGAGTGAACGCTAGAGGTGACACTTCTTTCCTGGTGATGTTACTGCAAATGCTTTGACAACGGTCCCCAAAGCCAATCAATCAGACTGAGAGGGAGTTAAAAAATGCCTGGAAATGCCTGGACTCTTGTTCTCATGCTAAATCAACATTTTCTCTCCAGCTTGTCCACCTCCTTTTCTCCTGCTCTCCATGTTCAGGGAGAAAAGAGGAGAGCAGTTTCCTGACATTCATTCTTCAGACACAGAGCGAAGGGAAACTTAAAAGGACAAGGCAGGGTGGAGGCCGACTGACGCATTCAGGGAGTAACAGAGTGAGAGAAAGAGGGGAAGGGGGGTGGGGGGGGTTGTCTGGGTGTCTCTCCCTGAGGAAGACCTCTCCACCTGTTGGAGCCCACATTCCTGTGCATTCCTGGGATCCCACAGACAAAGCGTGGTGAGAGGGCCAGGAACTGGCCTTGGCTCAGCCTGTCAACAGGAGATCGTTCTGATAGAAACTGCAAGGGAGCCATACTCACGTGTGCATAATACAAGAAAAACACACGCAACTGGAGCGTACATGTTCACACACCTTAACACACAAAATAATGAATAAACACACAGACCTTCATTACACTATTATTTGGGAAATTAATCCAGATCAAGTACTTGAACAGTTTTCCATGTAAGTCTGATGAAAGGTAAGAAGATGGAAAATACAGTAGATGTTGTCATTAATCTTATGAATGGTTGAGCTGTTAAACATATTGTTGGAATACATTAAGAAAACTGTTGGGAACTGATGTCAATCTCGCTGATCTAAAGATTGAATACAGAGAAAACTGAAGAAATGTTCAAGTGATTTTATTGTCTATGTGTGAATGGACTGTGAGTTACCTCAAGAGTTCATTTTTATTGTTCCCTTTAACATCTTGGATTGTACGCAGAGTTATATATTCATTTTCTGTGTACAAGTTATGGGTTGAATTTTCCCTCTGAATGCCTCAGTGCGTCTCCTCATCTCCTCTGTAGTCACATCGACAAACAACTGACTCCCATTAAACACCGATTTCAACACAAACTTCACATTAGCACACATAAACAATAGGACGCAGACTGCATTTTCCTTAATGGGCACCTCTACTATTAGTTACAAGGACTTTCTGACTGTTAAAGAGCACATTCAGATGACTGACACTTGAGTCATGAAGCAGAATTAGGAGTTTTAACATGAGTAAAACTATGGACTGACAATGACAATTACAAAGTAAATATATGTAACTGGCAGACAGTAATTGGTAATAATACATATGATCTGATATGATAGTCATTTAGTTAGTTTTCAAGCAAAATTGCAAAGCACTTCATAAGTAGTTCCAGATTTTCACAAACTGATAGTAAACTGAACATCTTTGGGGTTTAGATTGTTGGTCAGACAACAAATGCAATTAGGAGACGTCACCTTGGGCTTCTGCAGATTGTATTTGGATTTTTAAGTATGAAATAAAATACACATTTTATATTTTTCTAATAAAATTGGTGCATAATCAGCAGATTAATCTAGAGTGAAAATTAAAGGCCTGGTAAGTTTGTAAAAGTTACTTAAGTCACTGTGGAATGACTGAGTTGTAAACCCTCAGAGAATGAGATATGCATTAGATATGTCTGTATCTTTACCCATTGTACAGTTTATTCCAGTATATTCAAATCATAGGATCAGGGAAAAGCAACAATAGGCAACAGTTTCACACTGATGGAGAACATCCTGAGGCTATCTTTCATATTGCTGCCTGTCCAGCTTCGCTCCATACCTCTGTGAGCACTGAGCAGTGTAGCATTTCAGCTGTTAACAGAGTGGAGGGATAAGTGGAGCTGGGAGTGTGGAGGGTGCAGCAGCTTATGAATGAGGCTCATTCTCCTTGAGAGGACTTCAAACAGGGCCGCATCAATCAGCCAGGTGGAGCAGCGGTGGCGGAGCCATGCCCGCCGGCCGTCAGCCCAGAGGTTTCAGATGCACCAAGCATGCCCTCTCACACGACAGGCTGACTGACACACTGACCAGAAACGAGCCAACTGGACCACAGTCACACAAACACAGTCTAACACACCACCACCCAAAACCTCGGGTCCTCTGGGACCCTGGTATTGAGTAGAAATCACCAATGATGAACCGCAGCCGGCTCCACCACAGAACACATATACCATCATCTCTGGACTCAAATTTATCTGTTTAGGTCTTTCTTTCCTGCATTAACCAAAGACTTTGAAATAAATGAAAAAGATTGTTTCTAACTGTCAGAGAGACAGGTTTTGGGTGGTGATGTTTATTTTTATGTTTTTCTCATAATTCATTAATTTTTTTGATTTATAAAGTCATTTAAAATGGATTAAAAGTGTCATACAATTATCACAAAAGCAGGAAAAGTGGTAAATGGTGATTTAAAAATATACCTGTAAAACATTATTTGGTTTGAAGAAATATTTTGTGTTAATAAAGTTTATTCTATGTGTAGATCACATGACCAGAGCAGAAATGAGCGCCACTAAGGCATTGTGGATTAAAACCAAATGGATAAGGGCAGAGATGTCACAGCTCCTAGACAATGTTATTTCTACACATGGTTCAAGAGGCGCATGCTGTTTATTGTTTATGCTGTATTTAATATTTTTATGTGCTTACTTGGACACCGAGATGTTTTTTTGGACTTTATATTTGACATTTTTTTGAATGTGTTTGCTTGTATGTTTGGTTTATTGCATCGTATTCTGACTTATGTCACATACAGAGTTTCCAGATGCTATCGAACCACTGAAATCATATTGTCCTTTTTATGTGACACTTTCTACAGTGATATTGAGGAAAATTAATGTGATACAACATGGTAATTATTATGGTTTTATCTCCCAGCTCAACCCTCCAACAGGTTCCTTCTTCCTCTATGGAAAACAATAGACACTATAACTTCCTCTGCTTCCAGCTTTTAACAAATCATTAAACAAATATCCAAGTAAAAACAACTGACAGAGTGGACAGACACATACTGTATATTTAGAGCTCAGGAAACGCATCCTGCTCGCCAACGTGCTGCTCAGCTTGGCCTGGCAGCGTCCGTGTATGAGCTGGGCCTCTCCGTGGGCTTGTCTTTGTGTTTGTGCTGCAATTATGTGCTCTCTCTCATCCACCCTGCTCCCCTTGTGACCTCTTGGGCACGGGGTCAACATCCAAGACGTCCCTTCCAACATACACAAAAGGCCTCCATTCACACACCAGGGGAGCATTGAGAGAAGGAGGAGAAGGAGAATATTCTCTCAGACATCAGAGTCCGACTCCCTATCGCTCCATCTCTCCATCATTTCCCCTCATCTGTCTGAGCAGCGCAGGCCGCACAGACTCTGCCCACATCCTCCAAGAGCTGCGAGACCCCCTGTCTGCCGCCTTTCTCTCAAACAAACCCTCTCAGCCCACATCCCCCTGCTCTAT
Source organism: Apogon talboti (assembly GCA_037367365.1). NCBI lineage: Eukaryota > Metazoa > Chordata > Actinopteri > Kurtiformes > Apogonidae > Apogon > Apogon talboti. The sequence goes on from JAPQRQ010000022.1 coordinate 19,379,402, forward strand.
AAGACCAGGTTGTACGCTGTGTGAACCCCTGCCAAAGCACACTGAGAGCAGCCTGCAGCACAGAGCACGTCCAACACACTCCACCGTGCAGCCTTGCGTCATGAACAGTGTTTTTAGCAGCTGATTCCAAAACATCCACGCGTCACCTGCTGCCCTGTGTGAATTCAGCCCGATGCCGCTGTCACAGTCGAAACCGGGAGATGCGGAGGGGTAAGGGAGGAGAGCACGGACCCTAAGGGGCTGAGAGCACGAAGAGGGGAGTGGTGGGTGTGCGGGTGTGTGTACATGGCTGGTGTTGATGGGTGAGCGGGGAGGCAGTGAGGATTTAAATAGAGATTGACGCCCCAGGGGTAACCTGGCAACAGGCAGGAGCTGCTGTCAGATTAGGATCTGAAAGAGAGAGATAACCACTTTACTGCCCCCTGGACTGAGGAGAGCTGGAGGGCTGCAGCGTAGATGTGTGTGTGTTCAACCCGCAGTGCCATGGAGCAGGAGGCAGCTGCAGAGCCGTTTCTAAAGACCTGGTTAAAATGCCACACAGCAAAGCACATCCATCCATCACTGCCTGCATCACTTCAGTCTATGAGAAATAATACAAAAGAACACACATGTTAATCTTCTTGCTGTATTTGTAAGTGTTTGGAGATTAAAAGGAATGGTCGATGTGGCAAACATTTCCTATCATTATATACATTATGAAATATCACAATACATTAATTTCTTTGTAAATTCAATTCAGAAATAGTATAAAATGACCATAGTGTACTCACATTAAATCACTAACTTTGCAGACATGCATATATTTCCTGTCCAAAATTCAATGTTTTGTGTCACATTCACACTCATCCAAATGTACTCTGACTATATTTAAAACTCCTGTCTTGAATGAAACTGTCCAAATGAGAACAAATACAGCTGCAAACATACTTTTCTATTGTTCCACAACATATATCATTTTATCACAGAGCTCTATTTGTTCATAAATTGATACTGTCACATGTGAAGTACTGTTATATTTCACTTTCTCTCTTATAAATTAAGATGCTTTAAGCAAAAAAAACCAAAACAAAACATGCGGGTATGTTTATTTTTGCCTGTACTTAAAAGTAATGTGTACAGTTGTTTACTGGTAAATACACAGTCTCATTCATTTGACTTTTTTAACCTAACTAATCATCTATAGTCACAACGTTACTAATATTTGTTGCATCCTATTATTTTATGAGGTCCCTTGTGAATGTGCCTCTGAAATGTCAGTAAATGGCCAAAACAGTTCATCATTCTTTCCTAAATCCCATGAGGTCCTCAAATGTTGTTTTTGGTCTGCAACTCAAAGATATTCTGTTTACAGCCATAGTGGAGCAAAGAAACCAGGAAATGGTGAAAATTGGCAATTTATTATCAAATTTAATCTAAGGCTTGATTTAGCAACACAAATACAGATTATCATTTATATAATTATATGTACAATGTTCATTATGCAGCACATATATGTATAAGAAGGTCCACACATATGCACAAACACAACCTGCGTACATTATTTGTGTTTCATCACGGACAGCAGACCACCAGCAGCTGGTAGTTACATAACAATAGTCTATAAGCATGGTTTTATAACATCCTAACTACAGCAAAGACAAACAGCAGCCGCTTTCTGTCGTGTGAAAGGGCAAAGGTCAGACATGTAAACACCAGTTGAACAAAAATCACGGACACTATTTGGATAGTGCACCTACAAAGAGTATTTCATTTACATTAGTTGAGATTCAACAACTCAGCTGTAGACAAATCAACGCATATATTGTACAAATCATCTGTTGAATAGTTTTCCATTGTTCCATACATGAAATATGAGGAAAAAATGATCCATATATTTTTATGATTGATTATAATAGTCAGAATTATGCTGAAATTCTATAACATTTTAAAAATATGCTAATACTACAAATACTCTACTGTCACTTCTCTGTAGTTTGACCGTCCACATAAAGTATTAACTGAAAATCTGTCTCTAAACTGGCCTGAATTACAGAAAAAATGTTTTATACTATAATGTATTCTGTTAAACTGAACTAACAACAGACGTTAACACATATTGAATTTTACATAGCGGCCTAATTTACTAAGTGGAGCTAAAGAGAGAGTTTGTGTGGAACATTTGAACTAAAACGAGAGATAAGATGGACTTATAGGAAGATTGATCCTCCTGATAGACATATTGATTGATTAAGACTGACAAACTGATCAGACAGAAGACTGATGGATGCAACAAGCAGCAAACTTGTATCTGATGTCCAATACCGTCAATCGACTAAAGGAGTTTGCTTCTCTTTGTAAAAGCACAAATCAATATATTTCTGAATAATTATTAGAGAAGATAAGGAGAAAGGCTTGACCGGTCACACTGAAACGGACACACTGCAATAAAATACACTGGTGCACACACTCCAACAGTGAGGACAGTTGTAAAGACCCACACAAGCCCACTCAGGGCCTGCTGGCTGGCGGATTGAGGGGATTTGTTGGACGGCACGCGACTGTGTCATGGCAGCGCCTCCACCTCCTGTCAGCTGTGTTTGTGCAGTGACAGAGCGGGGAGAGGGCAGGAGGGGGCGGTTTACAGAGGAGGACAGTCTCTGCATAAAAGACCCAGAAAAAGGAGCATGTAAATCTTCTCGACAAGGAAGAGGGCTGCAGACAGAAAAGAGGGGGCGCGGGTGAAAGTTGAAACAATGACTTTTTCTTTTGTGCAGGTGTTTTTGTGTGTGCACGTGTGTGAAAGAGGGAGACAGGCCGTACAAAGGCTGAATGACACAGACGGACTTAATGGCATTAACCAAATAAGCCGAGTTCAGATCTTTCTCTTCTGGTTTAACTTTCGGATGATTTGCATTTGCCCTTTAGCGACTGCAAACAGACATACAACGCTGCATCTATGCATGTCTGCAATGAAGTGCAGAAAGACAGAGACAGAGCGAGATGTGTATCTATTATGGACCCAAAAAAAAAGCTGCATTTACTTTTTTTATCTTTTGTGTGCATCAATATGTTTCATAATTTTTTTAACTTCACTGCAAAAGGAAAAAAAAAAACTAGAGTGAGAGTGACATCAGCGCATAAGTAGGAGTGAAAAAGAATCTGCGTACATGATAACCACAAACCAACATCAGGACCAATAAAGCACCAGATGAAGCTCAAAACTAAACATAGACGACTGTTTTATTATGGTGCTGTAAAACCTCATTTATGCTCTGACTATAAACCTAATCCACCATCAGAGCTATGAGTGTGGTCTGAGAGTCTTCAAAGCACATTTAACAGTAGTTAATGACAGTTTTATGGGCTTTTAATTTGTAATGATATAGCCAGGTACGTCTTTATCTATAAGAACATTTTGTTATTTGTATTTCACAACAGATAAAGGAAGCAAATGTGGCTAATCTACCGTTAACAGATTTATAATACACAAGTAAATCTGAATATTTTGTAGAATAGATACAGCCTGCAGTTATAGATGCATGATACCTTTGTTCACAATAAATAATGTACGCATTCTGGTACTTTTGATGTAACCCAACACTTCTACATCTCACTGTAAAGTGACTCAGCTTGCCTACAGGTGATTCCTTACAGCTGATTTGCCTGTAACAGATATCGTGATTACCAAGGACAGATTTGCATGACAAATCATCTGAAAATAATGTTTTACCATACAGAAACTCTATTGTATCATCTCAACTCTTTGTTTCTGAGCAAACAAATATGTATACATATAAATATCTTTAAAGGAAGCTTCAGCTTCAAATAAAAACTGCTGTAAAATAATTAAATTAGGCCCTAAAAAATTTAATACAATGAATTCAGCATGAAAACAACAACTGATATACTGCTATACTGATACTGATATACTATAAGATGTACTTCAGCGCTTATTTTTTGCATCATTTCTGCTAATTTGTGATTAAGCAGATGGATAATAAAAAAGGGAGTGAGGAAACAATGCAAAAAGTCAACTCTAATTTAGTTTTTCTGTTAAATCTGTTATTAAGCTCGTAGCTGAAAGACTACTAAAGACGAAAATCAGCCAAAAGCTAATAAAACTCTGCAAACAAAGTTGTCACAAATACAGTCAATAACTGGTAGCTTGCAGTTATTTGACAATCAATATCCTACAGAGAGCGGAGATGGAAGGAGAGGGCAGTAAAGATAAGGGGATAAAGGCATAAGAGAGGCATCTCTGGTTCTCATTTCCAGTCCATGGACATTACCGCTTCATTAGCAGGCAGCATGTGCTAAATATTATTCTGACTCTGATGGCTATCACACTCCTATGTAATGAGATACAGGCCCTGTGAACACACACATTTTAGACAGTCTCTGCCCTCCGACACCTCCTGAACCTCCTTTTACCTCTTCTCAAGTGTTTGGTGTTTGTTAATATGTCTATGCGAGTGTGAATATATACAGTATGCTAGTGAAGACAGAAGTACAAACACAAGAAGTCGAGTAAATGAAAAAAGGAGTGATACAGATCCTTAAACTCTAATCCATATCATAGGCTAGTATGTCCCCCCTCCCTGTGATACCCAGATCTCATTTCAGTTCCAGGACTTTAGGACCTCTCTTCACTCTCATATCTCCCTCTGGCCGATTTAGAGAATTATTCAAATGAAGGAGAAACTTCGTCCGATAAAGACCCTCAGATGTTCTTTTAAGGACCTTTGAAGGTTGCAGATGGAAAAGGGATTCCTCTAGAGTCGCTCCCTCATTAAAAATGATAATTGAGATCTGGATGTGTTTGATATACACCATTGAACTAAAGGTCTGAACTGGTAACGGAGGGAGAGGAAAGGCGAGTTCACGACAAAAGGAAATGTTTCCACTGTGCACGAGTGGAAAACCTTGAATGATTTGTGCGACAGACAGTTAAACATTTGCCTTAGAGGACAATATGTGGGCTTGAAAGAAATGACTTGCTTAATTAAAACAACAGAAAAAAAAAGTTATTAGTTGAGATTTTTCAGAATTGGATTATTTCAAAGACTTCAGAGACACTGTCAATGTGTATAAACCACGTTTTTTCAAAGATCTCAGTTTCTTTTTTTTTTAAGAATATTCTATATTTTAGAGAGAACATGGTTAAACAACACACTGAGCAGTTCAACTTAATGGTCTGTCTCTGTGTCTTTGCTGAGACGCCTGTTAAACTATTGGCCCTGGTTGTACCCCAGAGGAGAAACGCATAGACAAAGCTGACCATTCTGGATTAGTACTACCCCCTAGAGGTGCACACTTCAATGTAGGTTAGTGTCGAGCACAAAAAAGGATGAACTTTCTTCTTCTTTGACACAGAGCTAACACAAAATAACAATCACTACATGGCTGCTTAAGTATACCATATCGCAGCGTCTTACCACCCAAACTGCAATTTTAGCATGAATAATGCAGTTTAATGCAAAAGGAAAACAGCACTTTCACTACTAAAGAGGGATCTCTACTCAACTGTCTACTGAATACTTTTACTTTATTATTGTTTTACTGTTATTTCCCTGACTTAATAACTTCAAAAAGGTGTGTCTGCGCTGAACGAGAGCATGAGTAGCTGATAGAAGCGGGGCGAGGGTCAGGATATAATGTTGGCTGTTATCAGTGTGTTGTGGCTGAACTCGGTGTGTTATCAGGGTATTTATGCTGCAATGCAGTAAGGCGTTATGACCTCCCAATCAGAGCGGAGTTCAAAGATAAAGGCCAATCAGAGCTCAGAGGGCTGATAAGAGCCAATCAGAAGGGTATAAAGAGATAAGGAAACAGACCTGGCCCCGCAGGTGATGAGCTCCGGCCTCAGAGACATGCAAACTACATGCAAATACAGTATGCATGCATGCACACACACACACGCGCACACACTGCTTTGTACAGATCATCCTTGACATCGTGGTAATGCATTCCCTCACCTCTTACCCTAATCTAATCCTCAGAGGTGTAAAGAGGACTAAATGAGATCAGGCAAAAAAATAAAATAAAATAAAATACTGTTACTGCTATTTGTAGGTAAAAGTAAAGTCACTTGCATAAAAAGTAAAAGTAACTAAAATCAACTTTTGACTTTTTTCTTTCCTTTTTAATTAAAGTACTGGTTCCTTTTTTTTACAGGTCTACACACACATCCTCTATCAGGTCTGTGATCAAATAAATGTAGTGTTAACTAAGCCAGGATGAGAACATCTCTGTTATCGATGTAGCTTAAGCTTAAGTAAGCACACTAACATTTGCTAGACCTCAAGGTTTACACAGAAACAAAGCATTAATGGTTTTCTTCTGTGCAATACCCTGTGAACTAAGATTAGCAAAGCTAGAGAATAAATCAGCATAGATTGGGTGAAGCATTTTTGGAAGCATCTGTCTTCATTTATTTTTGGCAAACAAA
>JAPQRQ010000022.1:19385928-19430318 GCA_037367365.1 Apogon talboti
AGTTTTTATTCTTCCACTTAAATATCAAATGGTGCCTTAAATGTGGCTCATATTTTTATTAAGTTCAACTTCAGTTTCAGCTGAACGTGACTGTGATTCTAATTCATTCAGGTTTACATTTAAGTCTCATGTGTCCATTTTTTTTACTGGTGCTGCATTTCATCTGCACTGGCATAAAATCAGCTAAACAGGTATGGATCATGTCATGTCTTTTTTACTCAGTAACAGAGGAAATTTAAGTTGGAAATGCACTGTAAAATAAACATATTTAAATAAAAGTAAAACTGCACCTATTAGAGAATACTGAAAAAGGATAAAGAGAGAGTAACAGTAATTAGATTTAGGCTCCAAAACCACATTTAACCCTATTTTAATGTACTTACATTAATAGGACATGGGTTTTGTCCAAATAAAGAAACCCCTCAAGTGTCTATATGGACTGATTTATAAACAGACACTAGAATGGATGTTTTTTGTCACTGTAGATTGTGCTATGGATTCATTTTGAATCTAATAAAATCTGCAGAGCAGTATATTGTATTCATACTACTGTATCTTTTAGGCAGTAAATCAGAAATGGCATATTTTCTTTGGAAAGCAACAGTATAGTATTTCAGATCCTACCTCTGAATTCAGAACTTAAACACAGACAGAATAAAGAAAGCACAATAAAACAAGTATCAAACATCATCAAGTCTGATCCACTCTTAGGGTTATGTGTGATGTTTACAATAAATCACACATAAAGTTCAAACACAACCTGATAATGTTCACTTGTTTTTTTTCTTTTTAAGTGTCTGAAGTTAAATCGTTGAAGGGTGACAACAGGGTGGAGGAGAACATTTGAAAGACCTTCAAAATCTCCTTTGAGGTAAATGAAAGCTAGGCCAGAAAGAGATCACAGGCTGCAATTACAACAGCGTGCAGCAGTGATGAAGGTGATAACACGTGCTCTCGGCTCACCCTGTTTTCCTCCACATCGAGCCCGAAGCAGCCGAGCAGAAGTCCTTGACTTCTTTCAAAGGGGTCCACCGCGAGTCAGGCAAGGGTCATGTACAGGAAGGCGCTGGGAAGTGCACAACATAATCAGAACTTCTCATCTAATGGCAAACCTACCTCAATTTTTTTTTTATGTCATTTTCCATTTTAGTTGATTTTTCTACATTTTTTGTGGCTGAGACATTTTGGCAGTGGTTTTTCATGCAGGCATGTACTGCACAGTAGGTCACCCCCGTTAAAAGGAAACTTTGCAGTATGAGGACTACATCTGGGTTGCTTTAAAACGCTGCCAAAGAGGAGATCAGTGCAAAAATGCACTGTAGGAGAAAGCAAATTTTCTGTGGGAAATGTGCTCACATGAAAGTAGCTCTAAATGTGTGTGTAAAAAAGAATCAGAAACAAAAACTGAGACAGGATGAAGAGAAGGCAGACTGTCGGCCGCTGCCATGGCAACATCCACCCCTCTTTGGATGAAGTCTGAGTTCATCTCTTCTTTAAATACACAACCCTACGTACACATTAAATACTGCATCACATCTCTTAGCGCATACCGTATTTACCACACACTCACCCACACACAAATACACACTCACTCACAATTCACCTCCCTCTCACCCCTCTTCCCTGGGTGGGAGTCCATTTCCGTCTCCTGATACATAAATAAATAAAGGGGTATATTGTGCCCCAGGACGGGGAAAGAAGAGACTGAGTGTTAAAGAGAGAGAAAAGAAAAAGACTAGTGGTGGACAGTCGGAGGAGAATGAGGAGGGGACGGGGTGGGGTGGGGGGGTCGTAATTGTTTCACAGCCCAGGGAAGTTCAGTCCCAATGCGTCCTGGCCCTCTCTCCCCACGGAGCCCACCACCGCTCTCCCAGACACGAGAGGGAGGCCTCAATCAAACATATGAGCCACAGAACATGACCTGGCAAGTTCAGCAGGAAAAGAGGGGAGGAGGAGAGAGTTAGTGTGAATTGATTGAATTACACTGGGCCAAAAACACCATGTGTGGGGCTAAAAGTGGACGGGCTGACAGGCTGCGGTTTATAACGACTCTGTACACTGATTAAGACTGTTGTTGCGGCTGCTTTTTTACCAGCGATACACTGTTAACACTGAAGTACCATGGGGAGAAAGTGAGCTGCAGCTTGGATGGAAATACAGAAAAAAATATTAAATGCTATAAAATATGTCATAATAAGTTGTTGCTCTTTGGAGAAGTGGGTATGATTGTGTTATAGTTTCAAAGTGAATGCAAATGAAACAGAATAAACATGGAACAAATGTACTTAAATGTGCACATATGGACCAAAGAGGAGATTGAAACGTTCCTTGAATTCATATGAGAAACAAACATAAATGCCATATTAGATGAGATACAGCAGTGAAATGACATCATGTATGAAGAGACAGAGAAGCAAATGTCTGGCTTTAACCCTTAAAGACCTGGAAGTACTTTTATGGTGACTTCCAAGTGAATTTTTCTCTTCATCTAACATTTCCTAAATGATTTATTGCCATTTATTTTACTATTATTCCCTGAATTTTGTATTTTTCCATGGAATTTTTTTTTCTTTTATTGAAACTGCTGATCATGTAGATGTTCACAAAAGCTCAGAGTAAATTTGAATGTTATCAATCAGAAAAGAGAAGACAACCACTGTCATTTATCAAATACATGGGTTGTACTGGTGAATCTTTGTTTCTGTAGAGGACTGTGGTTCGATGTTCACTACGGAGTCTCTGAACATCCAAATGGGTCCTATCTAATGATGCTAGAAACCTGAGAAACTGCCTCTTACCTGAATTATATAAATTGATAGGATTAGTGATTGGAAATGTATTAAATATTTTTGATCAGTAGATGTGTTTGGCTGTTTAGGTCTTTGGCTGCTCTCAGTATTTTCTTTTTCTGAAATCTAAATGTACAGCTTTAGTTGTATGTTAATGTACAAATACTACATACAACTGATAACATTATAAAATCCACCTTTAAGTTGAAATAAGTTGGTTTATTTTCCATTATCAGTCTTACCCTGGTATTGTCACTCAAATAAGCAGCTAAAATATGCAACTAAAACATTGACATGTTCTTTTGTTCTTTATGTGAGTCTGTTTCATTCACCCTGTTTGCTGTACTCTAACGCACTGAAAACGAGGGCAAGGTTTAAATAAAGGTTCAATGAATTAATTAATAAATAAACAGTAGTGGATGGAAAAGTGCAATAATTTAGATTTTATTTCAATAATTTTCTAAAACAGTACAATTCATTTGGAAGGAAACTTGACTAATGGTATGTTTCTGTGTTTATGTGAGTGGGTGTTGGATGCACTCTGTGACAAACTGAAAATTTAGGAGAAGAAATAAGGTTAATTGAGTTTGTTTTAGTTGGATCCATCTAATGATGGGTAAATAAAGTCATGCCTATAGGGGACCGAAGAAGAGACACAGAGTGAGTGAAAGGAATGAGAGATTTTGAGCAAAGACGCCTGCATTTGTCTTCTAGGGATCATATATTCCTTCGCTCTCATCTCATCCTTCACTTTTTTATAGAGGAGAATAATAGCTCAAAGCAGCAAAAATAATTAAGCTTCCAAATTTATTCATGTAATTTAAATTGGCCGTTCGCAAGGAAGCTTTGTACATGCTAGAAAGGGGTTTCCTTGCACTAATTCTTGCTGTGTTTCTGTGTTTCTTGCGAGAGTTTTTTATTGTCATATCTAATATAATTGTGGGCAGAAGAAACAGACTTTACCTGCAGAAATGTATGACACAGGATGCAAACAGTGAAAACAGTCCAATGTAGTAACATGGGTAGAGCTTCACACTGAAATGTAACTCTGATAGGTGGAAAATATTCTCTCAGAAAGTTATATTCAACTACATTACAATGTAGTTTGTCCTAAACATAGTGGTGTGCATAGTGTGTTTTGTCTCAAAAGAATTATTTTAATGATCATCACCAAGTGGCAAAAAATATTGATCATTCAAAGCCCAAATTTTATTTACAGCATCATTTGGTTTTGACAAAAGCAATAGGAAAGTGTTTTTATTATCATTGGGTGAATGAACTAACATCCTCTGGTTACATATATATATATACGTCTAGGCGGGGTTCTGACTTAGAGGCGTTCAGTCATTATCCCACAGATGGTAGCTTCGCACCATTGGATCTTCAGCCAAGCACATGAACCAAATGTCTGAACCTGTCTATATATCTATATCTATATCTATATATCTATATGTATATATCTATATACATATAGACATATAGACATATAGATATATAGATATAGATATAGATAGATATATATATAAAAACTCTGTGAGACCAGTGATAAATGCTGTGTGTGTTTTTGCTCCATTTGTCATGGAACGTTCCCATAGAGCAGAAAACAATTTTTTCATAACTCTAACCAAGTTATTTAACCGATCTGAAGTCAGAGTAAATTTTAATATCTTTGCTCCCTTTTAGAATTTGGGGTTGTGGAATTGCAAATGACTTATAAAGGAATATATTTTCTGTGAGCCTGGGTCGAAACTACGTGTTGTCAATCTAAACTCGTTGTTGGTTTCTACTTTATACAAGTCAACGTGTCCAACCTGCTGTTGTTCCAGACTAAAAGAGGAAACTGATAATAACACACTTGCAAACATTTCCATAACTTTGCATTGATCCTATTTTCAGCTCAGGACAGACCAGAGTCCATGAAGCCTCCATTGTTCGTAACGGCTGCATTAAAATACCTCAGATCTACTGGAAACTAATTTTGCTCCAAAGCAGAAACTCTACAGGATAAGATCACAATGGGCCTGTGGAGTGACTGACCAATAAAAGGCAAAACGCCGCCAGTGTAATCAACACAGCAACATTAGTGACAGGCACCAACAGTATCAAAAACTGGGCCATACAAACAATTTTTGTCCTGGGAAGTTTCTAAAAAATCCAGCGCTGCATTCATGTACAAATCTTTAGCATCAGTGGGATATTGGGGTTTGAATGTAATTACTCTATGACCACTTAGTTCAAGCTGTCACTGCTAAGGGCACATGAATAAGCCTCCATATTTGTCCCTAATCGAGCCACTAATCTCAAAGATCTAAGAGCCTGAATCAATCCTCCATTCTGCCTCTATTGATCTCATCTCCTCCGTCTACCAGTTTCACTCCCGCTTTTCGTCTCTGTCTCCTCCTCAGCATGCTCTTTGCAGTAATGGATACTGAAGATGTCAGGCAGACTTAACATTTATTGCTTATTTAAAATGGCCTGTGACCCACACACAATGCAGTCCGGCACATCCCTTCAGACATGCCTAAGAAAGAGAAAGCAGTGCGTCTCAGTTGCTGCAGTTAACGTTGAGGGGCTGTCACTCTTATTGTGCGGTAGCCATGAAATGATCAGGCCCGGCTAATGGCCGCCTTATCTCTGCAGCAGGCTTAATAACGGCTGTTCAAAGCCTGCATCTCCAGGTGGGAGTTATGTCATTAAGCCTCAACATTACACTTAAACTAAGCACAATAACCGTGGTCTGAGCCAAGAGTGAGATACTGAAAGGTTTTCAAAGCCTGCAGGCCTAGACAAGATCAAAGTCTGAAAACCTGATTGTAAACGTCTACATGTGTCCATTCCTCCTGTGTTAGCAATTATGTGCATGACCATTTATGCGCGTACTGCCAGTTACACTCGTATGTTGCCTGCAGTGTTTTCACAGGCAGCAGAATTGAGTAAAATTACCTTTCTTTTCTAATTAATGAAAATGCACATGGTTAAACTGCAGCACTTCATTCATATTTATACAAAAGAAACAGGCATGTATAAACCTAGAGGGAGGAAAACTATCCGTGCTAAAACACACGACAGGAGGGCAGTGAACTGAAAATGCAAACCACAGCATCGCTGACATAGTCACAACTGAAGGATGAAGGAGGGATGAGAGACAGATAGAACAGATGGAAAGTGTGTTTAACAGGACAATGGAATGGAAACAAGCAGGAAGAAAAAAATAACAATAAAACTGTTTTTATGGATAGCATGTCGATTTATATTGTATTTTAACCCTAAAACACCTAAAACTATTTTGCTGTGACTTCCAAATGACTTCCTCTCTGCGTCAAACCTTTTCTAAGTGATTTACCACTACTTATTGTTTTATTCTGTGAATTTTTCAGCGAAAAGCAAATACTTTCATGAACATGAAGATGTTCAGGAGTTCATCAGTTAAAAGTGCTTTAATGCCCTGACAAAATGTTCAGTAAAGTGTAACCAAACACATGGAATAAAAAGTGTGGTTTGTTATCGGAACAACAAATGGTTAATTTGTATGTTGTTATGTTGAACAAATTTCTTTACTGTGAAATCTGCAGTTAAGAAGCAGGTGTTTCTCAAAGCTGTTTTTTCACGTTAATGTAAAAATGCTATAGGTGGACTAATAGTGGAATTTCAAGGCTCCCGTAATAACAGTACAGTTTAGTTTAACAGAGGAAAACTAAGTCGAATAAATACATTGAAAGTCAAAGTCAAAGTGATGAATCTATAAATCTGGAACAAGGAATGAAAATCTAGGTGGGATTAATTTTTATTTGTATTTCTTTTTTAATTTTTCCCCAAAGTAAGCCATTCATATTTGAGCCTAATATCCACCAATCACTATCAGAGCTAATGTCTAACTGTAGCGTGTAAACTGTACTATTGGCAACAATCAATCATGCAATCTCTAATAAAAGCTTCAATCTTACAGTGAGTCTGGGGCTGTAATGTGGATCGAGTGCAACCGTATCTACACAAATGCGAGAAACCAAAAAGACAAGTTATCAATGAATTTTACCCGTACATTTATCTGCTCAGTGTCTAAAGGGGAGGAGGAACATTTAGGAACGGAGCAGGATGAGGATAAAAAAGCACCAGTGCCGTGTTTGAGAACAGTTTTAATTCATTAAGACGAGGAAGAAAGATGAGATTAGCAACGAGAAGAAAATGAGTGAGTGGACCAAGATGTGTCTTCTTTAAGTTAAAAGTACATCCAGATGAGAGAGGCAATCAGTTAAACCTTTCCATATGAAATGATGCTGAAGTCTCTGTGCCCTCTGATTTCACCAAGGCTTTAAATCAACCACATATTTCATTAAACAAACACAGAGGTTATGGAGATTAATAGACAGAGTGAGCAGTAGACCAGACAATGACCATCATGGTTTGGGTCAGTGTGGTATTTACATGAACTCTTGGGAATCTAAATCACAGCAAAACAAAAACATACAACACAGCACTGCTAAATAAAAGGATCTAATCTCCATAATAGTGGAGGGGAGACACAATGATGTTTACAGAAAACAGTCACGAGCAACAAGATGTCTCCAGTGAAACATAGAAGCATCATGTAGACACACTGTATTTATGCATCAACACTTACAAGTGCAGGTTTGTTACTGTGATTCAAGTATTAGTTTCAGATTCAACCAGTCAGGGGCTTACACTTTTATCTCCTTATTTCTTCTTTCACTACCTGCAAATTGTCTGTTGTGATGATTTTAAAGTCATAAACAATAGAATATATGTGCAAATTTACACACATTCCTTAATGTCACTATTGGTTGGGTAACACACAGTAGGACTGCAATGTGTCCGTTATTGTTGCTGTAAGTAATTCACCAAATTAAAATACAAGTGTGATAAAATAATCCTTTACAATAGCCGAGATGACACAATTAGTTTAATCTTTTTCTCTGAGTAAACGTGTAAAATCCAACAACATTCAACTGTTTCCAGGTTTGACTTGAGTGCTTCGTTTGGGTTAGAAAACATTTTGTGGTAAAGAAAAAAAATTTAAATGTATCTCTATATATAATGTCACATAACTTTCAACCATTATAACCAAACAGGTATACAAGAACTTGGAAAAGTAAGATAAATAAATACATAAAAGGCTTAATAAGTTTCCTGCTCCCTACACTGATTTACATCCATTTGGCTTTACTGAAGTCCAAAATGCATTGGATACTTCATCTCAGAATTATAATTTATAAATCCCTGTAATAATAATAATATTTCTGAAGAGCTTGCCCTACATTGTTACATTTTTATGTCTCTACAATAATAAATGTATCAATATATGAATCATTTTTAGTTGGTAAAAGCAACAAGTTCCATCATAGTAAAACATGAAAACTTCAAGAGTAAAATAATAATCTACTCCCAGCAGAGACATCAGGGCGAAAACTCAGCCCTTCTCTAGATTTTCCGTTGCTACGAGACATAATAGACGTTCTTGTTGTGGTTTGAGTTTGTTTTGGTGTTTCTGTGTCACTTATCTGAGTCTAAACAAGCCTCCTTTGGTTTTCTGTGGTGGTGGCTCAACTCCTCACCGTCTGCATCATAACTTTTTATCAAAGTCTGCTCAAAGCACCAATACCGACGCATAAAGCAACACCTCATCCATAACTTAGCAACCACATCCCTCACGATCTTTGCTATCTGCACATCGGCCCAAAACCAGCCTGTACTTGTACGACGGGGAGGAAGAAAACTGCCCAAAAAAATGGGATTTAAGGTAGCAGAGGAAAAGAGGAGTCAAGGGTGTTCACACTTAACTTTACTGCAAGAACAGATCCGGTTACACTCATGAACTACTGTCTGCACATTAGGAAGCGCTCAGGACACTCAACCCCCTCCAAGATATTACTGATTAAATAATGAAGCAGTGATAATCGAAGCAGCACTTCCATTTGTGAAACCCAACTCAGATGCTGGCCTAGAGTGTCGAGGCCCGTCCCGTCCCCCCCAAATCATCCCCAAACAGCCTGTCTGACTTTTGTACCCCATGCCAAATGCAGAGAAGGAAAAGGGGAAGGAGAAAAATAAATAAATCCTCAATTTTAATGGCTCATTTCCGTGGGACACTACCCTCAAGACTTGGGTCTGACATCAGTAAAGAGAAAACTCCTCATCCCCCGTGCTCCATTACATCCACATACCCTGTGTGTCGCGCTGAGAGGGAATAAGAGCCTGTAGTATGTCTAATCTGATTTTTCAGTTCGGTCCTCCTTCCCAGAGAGCAGGCAGACAGTCAGATCTGATGGTGGCAAGAAAGGTGAAACTACCAGCCCAAATAAGCTGCAGCCATAATTAGTTATGTATTTGTATGCCTGCTGTTTGTGTCTGGGCAAATTAACTCTGAGGGTAAACAAACTGAATTTCCTTAAACATGTGAAAAGATAAAAAAGTAACAGTGCAGTGTAGTTTTAAACTGTTTTGTTTCTCAGACAAAGTACAACTCAGAGAATATATTTGTAATGGTACACGTACAGGAAAAATATTTTGATGAATGAATTTATTGGAAAAAAATAGAGAAGTAAAGGAACAAAAAATAAGAAACTTTAAGGCAAAATCAGTATTCACTTTTGATTTCATATTCCGAGGAAATCTGTGTCATCTCATATTGTGCAAAAGATAAGAAACACATGATAGTGTGCTTTCCAAACTGAAGGAAAATAATGATGGCGATTCAAAATAAACACTCCCGATAATTTGATCAAGATTTTGCAAGGTCCGCGAATGACTTGTAGGTTACGTTATCAAGAAAAATACACTTCATCAGCTGCAGGAAGCAACATTGTTTGGGAAATGTTTACACGGAGACACACAACCAACAGGAAAATTAGTCAGGAATCGCATGATCATTTTCAATTCAACTGAATTCAATTTTGTTTATATTGCACCAAATCATAGCAACATAATAGAAAGAAACAACTCAAAGGGGAAAAAGGCTAATTTAGTCCCAGAGTGTCATGTTAACGTTTGTGCACAGGTGCATCGGACTGAAAAGCAGTGATACGCAACGTGGAAAGTGTTCGACCGATGCTCCGAGATACAGACGTGGAGTCAGACGCAGAAAGATGAGAACAGGATATTTTATTCTGCGCTATCAGTCCACATATCTGCAGTTCGGTGTCATCCTCCAATGGTCTCTGCTCCTCTGTTGTCCCCTCAGAGCTGTGTGGCTCGGTGCAATGATGTTCTGTACACACACCTGACGATTAAAATGCAGCGATGGGGCAATGAAAAGAAGAACAGGGTATAAAAGGAAAAACAGAGGAGGGGGGGGGGGAGGTTTGATGAGAATCTTTTCGGGACAGTAAACACTGCATGAATTAACCTATCAGAGCAGTGACAACATGAGGCGTGACCAGAAAACAGATGAGGATGAAATGAGGAAGAATGTAACACAGCATATAAAGGAATAATAAATAAACTGCATAAAACACAAAAAGGGAGGAAAGAGCTATTTGTATTTGCAGGACTGTTGATTTGTCTAGTTTCATTTGTGGTAATAAATTACTAGCACAACTGATGTTACACAAGATAGACGTGCATTATATTGTTGAAAGGATGCTTATGCATGCATGTGTGTTAAAGTGTGTATAGTACATGCTCAATGTCAGTCAAGCTGGTTTCTAATTAAAAGTTGCTGTCCAAGGTTAGCGATGGTTGCTAAGGAAGCAAATCACTATCAGCCACCCATTTTCATATGAATGAGCTCTTTTAATTAAACTGAACAGCTAATGAGAGCCTATATCAAAATAATAGAATGTTTTAGCAGCAATGTAAGAAATGAACAAAACACGCTATGATGACATATAGGACGAGAAGGAGCTGAAGAGAGAAACAAACGACAGAGACAGAGAGAGAGAGAGAGAGAGAGAGAGAGAGTGAAAGGCAAGCAGATTAACTGGTTCTGAGCAGAAAACAGATATCTGTTGTCTTTGAACCTGTAATGTTATTTTTGCACCGACAGAAGTTCAAAGAATCCGGAGGCCGAGATTGAGGTAGACTTTGGTGCACAAAAGGAACGAGGAGGAGAAAGAGAGAATAAATGTCGACTTGCATGTTGTAAGTCTGTTGTGGTCGTGTGTGTGTGTGTGTGTGTGTGTGTGTGTGGACTGGAGTGAAGTGAACTCAGAGAAAGACGCAGCGAAGGAGATCTCAGATGAAACAGAGAAAACTCTCCTCCATTGTTGGTGTGTGTGTGTGTGTGTGTGTGTGTGCGCGGTTGTCGGGTGTGTAGGCATGCTTGTGTGGCTGCTATAATTTCTCTATTTGAAGGTTAATTAACGCTTGGAGTAAAGCTAAAGGACTGCAAATCAAAGACAGTAAACAGTCTTCCAGCTGCCTCAGGGGAATTAGAAAAATAAATGAAAGCTGCGTAAAACAATTAAAATATTTGAAATGTGAACTTTGAGGAGCAGTTTTCTCTCCGTTTTGCTTTGATAACGCAAAAATGATTAAGGACAAGTGAAATAAACTTAGAGTAAAGTCTGGAACGCACTGTTGTATAAAAACATACACTATATGGATGTTGTCGAGCAAAGAATAGATTGTTTAAAATAAGGTATATTTAGGTCTGGGTGCAGATACTTTTATGGCATTGAGCAATTTTTTTTAAAGATACTGTCGAGTATCAAAAATATCCTATATAAGAAGAGGTCTGATAATAAATTCATGTCCCTAAGGAGGAAATGCATGTAGCAAAGACAGGTTTTTACTTATCTTTCTTAACATTATGGTAACAGACAAGTTCAAGTTGTAGTTAATAGGTTTGTGTTTTTTATGTTATTAAACTGCTTTGTAAAAGCTGTAGATAAAGATTTGTGATTTTCTTTATGTTGAAATGAAAAATTGATATCTAAAACATTATTGTTACACAGTGTTTTCAGCCTGAGACTAGAAAGACAACTCTGGAGTTTTCACAGGACTCAAACTTATGAGCTAAAATGTGAACTAAAAGTACATCGCAATGTAAAAACATACATTTATGAATGTAATGTATATAAACCAGATTTATTTTACATGAGAACAATACAGTGTATAGTATAGTGTAATGTTTGAAAGTAACTTCTATTTCTCCCTATCGCTGTTTCTAATTTCTACATTTCTCACCACCTCACCAATGTGTCGAAAGAAGAAATGCAATTTAATCTGGACAAGTAATTCACATATCATTACATTATTCTGTATATTACTCCCAGTACATACATGTATGCAGCCCATTTTTAGTCCCAACCCTAAATTTAGGAAGTGTGAATTTAGTACGCAGAATAAAAGCAATAGTCAGCCCTGTGGAATTGTTACATTTAATATTGCAAACAAGAATATAAGTGCATTAATCAAAACTGATGGATGTGGCAACACTGAGTCTCCACCCTGCATCTGTCTCTTTAAACACAAAACAACAGAAAACTGGTGCAGCCCAAAGGCAAGACAACAACGGGCAGAGAAAAGCTACTCAAGCTCCTCGAGAGAAGTAGACGCGGGAAAAGTGTGTGTGTGATGTTAGTGTTCGGGAAGGGTTCAGGACGTATATATTTGATTTGGGGCTGTGCCGTGTGCGTGTCAACACCCTCAATCTGGCAAACCAGAGGGATATGAGCTAATTAAGGAGGAAGACAACCGAAGGGGCAAAACAGAGGGAAGAAATCAAATTAAAGGCAGGAGAGGATTAGCGAGAGACTAAAGTACTTTCTGCTTTTGCAAGAGTTCAGCTCAAACATTTGGGCAGAAAAAGGACGAGAAAAACTTGGGCAGAAGACAAAGAGTTAGAAAGACACTGGTGACGAGGGGGTTTCAGGAATTATTTCAGACCACATTTGCATCAAATGAACCCCTCTACCCTGCTTTTATACATTTCACTTGTCTAAATGGGCTTTTTTTCTTGTCACTTTCTCTCATTCTTTGTCTGGCTTTATATCTTCTTTTAGTTCTCTCAGAGGAGTTGTCCCTGTCCCAGCTCCGGAGACCCTATCTGATGGGCACCAGGCCACTGTTTTCATAAACACAGTTTTTGGAGGGCTCGCATACATACATAAACAGCAGCACCACAGGCTGCAGTGTCAGATCTCCTCTAAACCTCCGTCACTCACTCTGCTCTTCTAAAAGCCCCATCAGGCAGTGTTTG
Organism: Apogon talboti; assembly: GCA_037367365.1. NCBI lineage: Eukaryota > Metazoa > Chordata > Actinopteri > Kurtiformes > Apogonidae > Apogon > Apogon talboti. The sequence goes on from JAPQRQ010000022.1 coordinate 19,398,874, forward strand.
GGCCAGCCTGACAGTGCCGAGCTTTCAGACGGGTCCCAGACAGAACCAGAGCCATGTTTGGGTCCCCCTGCAGACACAGAGCCCCCCCCTCCGCCCGTCAGAACCCCACTGTCCCCGCCTGTCAGTCCAGGATTAACTCTGTATACACACTGGGCCATTACAGTACACACAGCATAGACCTCAGAGCACAATAAATAACCTTAAATCTGATAACCTTGTGTTTGCTTTAAAAAAGAAAATTATTTAGAGGTTTTTGCGGGTTAGAAATGGTAGGTTAGCGCATTACTCTAGAACAACCTCCAAATCTGTAAACAGTTTTTCACTGATAGTTAAAAAACCATGTGAGTAGGGGTTTTTACGTTTTTTAAGTGTGCTTTTGGTTTCCTGTTGCACCAAACCACTCTGCAGCACTGACACCAAGTAAATGTACCACAGTAAGTCTGGAGCAGCAGTGCACCAATGTTCAATATTTTATTTTACATTGCATTATTTTAAAGGGCATTTTATTTTTGTCTGATTCTTTTTGTTTCCCCTGGGGAGTAAAGTTAGTTATCTAAGCCTTTTGTCATGACAGAAATAGAATTCATCCTCGACCTGATGGTACAAGCTTTAAAGTGAGTTTGACTAGATGTCACTCATTATTTCTGAAGGTAAACTTAAAATTCAATCTCTGTAACCAGGAGCTGATTAAAAGCCCACCACACCTTAGGGGTCATTATTGGAATTTATTACAGAACAGAACTTGTACTTGTAGTGGGCCATTTTCATTTTGATTTTAACACTTTTACTTTGTGAGAGCTTCACAGTTTTGCCTTATCTGATAAATGCCTAAATGATAAATGATGAGCTTTGGGAAAATAGTATCAGTTATGACAAAATCACATTTGTCAAAGTTTCCTTATAAAAAAAAAACAGTGAGGATGGAGTTCTGCTTGGGTGTTAAAAAGTGTCTCTCTCTTGATTTTCAGTTTGAGGATCTTATTAGTTGTATGTTTTTTTATTGTGATAAGTTGAAAAGTCTTTAATTATTTCTTGGCTATTCAGTCTTAGTAAAACATTTCTATAAATAAGGCCTTCATCAGGTTGAATTTACAACTTAATTTGAAGGTCAAAGTATTAAAATGGGCACTTGCACAAATGGTCAGGAACATTATTTCTGTAACTTCAATGCATGAAATAACAGCTAAATATTTCTGGGTCAGCGAAGATAGAAGCATACACAGACGTGACTGTGTAACATAAGGAGCGAGTTAGGACCGATTTCTTTGAAAACTCCCATGTTTGGTGACTAATTTAGACGTAACATCTACCTCCAGGTTGCAGCCGACCAAATGGACTCCTCCAGGCTCCCTGAAGACATTTCATTAGATTCTAAAATAAGCATGACAATCCAAGAGGCTTGACATCTATTTGACATCTTTTACATAGTTATCCAGGATGGAAGTGACTTTTCACATGACCTTACACATCACATGACCCTAATTTTACTCCATCCGAACCCCTAGTCTTCAGTTCTCCTCCCTGCAGCCTCACCAGTAACACAACGCTGGAAAGGGAAAGGCTTCGGGCTTTTCCTTCAAATTCATTACTTTGTTGTTTTAAGATAATTACTAGAACATTTTTGTGCCTGCACAGAACCTCAAACTGAAATCCTGAAGACTAAAAATGCTGAAATTTCAGAGCTGATTGAAAAAGTGAGCAAGATATTCATATTTACATATACAGACTAAAACAAGGTTCAGATCAAGTTGAATCAAAGGGAAACGCTATCATTAAATTGTTTAGAATAAAAAGGTCTGAGGTCATGTCAAAGATGATTGTGTATTGGATTGCAGAGAAACTGAACTAGATGTATTTACACCGATAGGCTGGAGGATTTATGTGGCCACTGGAGGGAGTAGTGAGTCACAGGGCCTTTGACCAAAGCATCAGAATAACAAAGAAACAACTACTACAGTCAAAGAAAGTGACAAAGTGATAAAAGCTACAAGCATTGTTGGAGTTTTACAGTATGCTGCAATGGCAAAGTTTTTTCTACACATGCGAGTTTAATTATGAGGTTCCTGAAGATCTAAAGTTATTATATGATATTATCTGTCTTAAGTTCACTATTTGTTGAGCCACAGCTCAGACTAAACTGTAACAGTACTGTAACAGGACAATTTCAAAAACAGATTCTTGATGCATAAACTGAACAGAAAACAGAGGCTGTTTGTGGTTTCACTGTGGTTGTTTTGTGTCTAAAAACAGAGCTAAGCCAAGAGAGCTGTAATGTAAACTATCAGCTGACACTAACATGAAGATTATAAGACAGTGCTATTTTGACAACCGGTCAAATTTTATTCAGTGAGTGAAACAGTCTGTGGATACATACATTTATTCATTGGTGGTTTTGGTCATCATAAGTGTGTTCTGGTAGACGACTTCAGCCTGCTGTTGAGAGTTTGGAATATCAATACTACATAGAACCCCTTTAATGAACCACCTAGACCATATTAATAAATATTATAATTACATCTGGTTGTCTTTCCTTGTGCTGATCCTGTTTTATAGGATCAAATGTTGCAATGTAGCAAACAAAGTCAATGGCATAAAAAATTGACAGAGTGCAACTCTTTGATTAGGTTTGACACCAATGAGTAAAACTATTTTAGAGAAGTATTGTATACAATGTATACAATACTTCTCTAAAATAGGTACTCTAAAAAACAGTCATATGGAATTTTTTTCATATAAATAAACTTGACTTGACTATAATGGCTATGAACCCAAAATCATTACACATCCTCACTACACTAACTCAATTCAGCCTCTATTAGTCAGTCTCTGTGTTAGTGTGTATATACGTCGCCTCTATTCTCCTCTGTACACAGTAAATAAAAGATACTATGACTTCAGTGGGTATACATAATAGTGAATGGAATTTTTTTCAAGGTGATGCCGCAGTTGACCTTTGACCTGGTCGACTGGGCCGTGCTGAGCTCAGCTGTAACGATTGGCTGCTATTCTTCGCCCATCATTCTCAGCCTTTCTCCGCCCATCCCCTCGTCATCAGACACCAGTCATACAATAATGGGCCCTCAGGTGAGAGAAGCTGTTTGTGTTGTGTGTCAAGGATGTGGAAACAGTCTATCAATACATTGCTTTATTGAGGTGCCAGCACTAATTTGCATTGAGTTTTTTTTTTCTGTCCTGTAAATGAGACAGGAATAGATATGCAAACACCACAGTGGTGATGGAAGAACAATGGTGGTCTTAAACCCCTTTTTTCTATTGGGTTCTACAGCGTGCACCTTTACAACAATTCTGTGGCTGAATCAGCAAATTAGGCTTTTTAATAGGAATTCAATTAAATAAGTCGAGTAACGCAAAATGTAATGTAAAAATGCCATTCCACTGGCAACAAATCTACAAGACTAAAAACTATTCTTCACAGCATGTTAGTGAAATGAATTGATCTATTACAGAATGTCGTTGATTAAAAAGAGGGTTCAGCAAAATGTGGATGCACAGTACAGTGTGGGATGGACAATGAAGAACTGGTGATGCACAGAGCACTTTTGTTTTTGACATAAAAGAGAAAGACATTCACATGTTAGTCATTTAAAAAGAAAATATCTTACATTTTTTAGTTTTACAAAAAAAATCAGAGTATTCCCATGCATGTCAGAGGAAACCGTGTCCACTTTGATTCATAAAACAACTGAATTTCCACCGACTACAAAGGGAGGTGGGAATTTTCAGAGTTTAAACCATTTTCCAACAGTGAAAGCAACTTTAATTAGATACTTTAGCAGAATTCTAGGCAGAGGTGGGGGGGTTACCTTTGAAATATAACGGGTTACAGATCACTACTTATTCTTACTAACTCTGTTAAAGTGTTTTAAGTAATCGTTTCATCGTTGTGCTGCTTCCTCATGCTAACTGAATAAAACCTTCATAGATGTATCAAAAGGAAACATCTGTTCCAAAGGTTTTTCTGACTCAAATCCTGAAATGTGCCAAGAAAAGACAGTCCTGCTCAGTGAAAATATAAAACACTATGAATTGTATTGATTGCACTGAAGCGTTTTACAACAAAGAATCTAATTACTATATAATCACCAACATGTCGATTAATAACTCTAGTTTATTTAAAAATACTAAAACTGCATTTATTCTATTACATAATACCATGACATGTAACCAGACACTCCCAAACTCTGATTGTGGGCAGGTACGCATTCATACAGGCATAAATCAACAACAAAACAACCAAAAAGACGTCCACAGCTGATTGGGGGGATGGGAGATAAGCAGTGTCGGAAATGGAGAAGTCGTCTGAAAGAGGCTTTGGTGGTATTAATTAAACAATGGCCATTTTAATCATGGCTAATTATATTTGCAGGCGAGGGTTGAGAGGAGTGAGGGGGCTGTGTGTGATTCTATCGGTGTGTGTGCTCATTAGTACTGCAGAGCTGCCTGATAGCAACATGCAGCTTCTGTCATCATAATCAGTAGTAAGCATCATCTCTATCAGAGCAAGGTGATGTTTTTTAAGACAGTGATTGTATTGCACATATCTGTAAAGATCAATACCAACACCTGGAGAGAGCAGAACAGCAACAGATATTAAGAAAAACATATATTTCTGCAGCTCAAACCCACTGTCAGACAATAAAGGATGGACTATAATAGTCTAAAGTAGGCCAGGAATATATTAGAGCAGTGAAGAGCATGTCAGTATCCTACCCAGATCCCCACTGGTTAAACTGTTAATTAATGTTGCACCCATTTATCAGTCAAATGGCTGCTAATTAGTTTTTTCAACCACATTTTAAAGTCTTTTCTTGCCCCTCTGCTTTGCTTGTCAATTATCCAATCCACCCCCCCCAACTCCCATTTCTCCCGTTTCTTTCTCCTCGGCGGCTGCTGTTATCTCTGCTCATCAATGACTGTTTCCACATCTATAAACATTCAGGAGCTCAGACGCTGACCTCTGACTCTCGTTTGACCTTACCAGGAAAAAAAAGACAGACATATTGAAGGAAACCCATCAGGGCGGTGGGTGTCTTATCTCGAAGAAAAAGGACAACATTTAGACGCACAGTATGTAATATTTTTTGCTACCAGGCGATTTCTCAGTCAAAACTATTACAAAAAGCGTAGCGGTAGATGAGGTTATGAAGCGGTTTGGGTTCATGTGAGCAGCTGTTTTAACCAATGCTCAGTCAAAAATCATGTTTACAGATTAAGCACTGTTGTTTCATTTTTTTGAATATGGAGTACTAGTACTAGTGGTGTTAGTAAAGGAACGCTGACAGGTGACAAAATTAGCCATGATGCTACACTGAATAATGGATTTCATTTGAACCACATATATAAGTATATAGAGATGGACGTAATAACAGCTCATCAAAACTGAAGCTGAGTATAGGTAATTAGGACTTGGTCCAAGAAATGTTGCCCATTTGTATACAAGTCATTTCATATCTGATCACATTGTTTTAATAAGCTATATATTTAAAAAAGGTGATTGACAGCCATACTGACCAATGACAGTCCAGAATCCACCAGATGAGCCACAGGAAAATGATTCAGGCATTTGAATGTCACATCACCTCATCATCATCATCATTACTGCGCTCTGGTCCTACATATGATGTTTGTCAAAGTCTGTAATTTTTAATTGAAGAAAATGTATTTCTCAGAAAACTGATGAATGCTAAAGTTGTGACTAACATACAAAGACTACACATCTAAAGTCATGTAAGTCACATCACCCTAACTTTACCCAGAGCTGCTGAAAATGTTGCTGCAGCTCTCAACGTAACTAAATTTAAAGGAGGTTTTCAGCTCTTTTAATACTTTTTCTGAAGAATGAGGTGACATATGCTTGAGAAATGAGAACGTAACGCTTTCACTGAAGCCATTTCAGACCAAACAAAATATACTGACAAACTGAAACTTTCTTGACTTGTAATGGAGAAACACTACAAGTGTAATTGATAACATAATTTAAGCAGGATCAAAACATGATTATCATACATATTTTCTGAAGATAGCATGGGGCACATGGTAAGGGGTGGGACTTCTCATTGAAGAAAAATGTTACCTACAGTAACCACTGGACTTTGGCTTCACTTCTAAACAGTGGGAGGAAACAGCATCACATTGTTTATCTTTATATTCAGTCTATGATTTGATTTGATAGAAACATTTCACATGACATGAGTCAACAAATATGTAACATAGACTTTATAGTTTGTAGAGATTTTAACCTGAAAATGTTTGATATACAGCTTTAAAAGATAGAATATTGGAAAGTGCAGTGCGGTGCAGAGGTTAGCACTTTCACCACATAGCAAGAAGATCCTGGGTTTGACTCCAGTGTGTAGAGTTTACATGTTCTCCTCGTGTCTGTGTGGGTTCTCTTCGGGTTCTCCAGCCCCCTTCCACCACCCAAAGACATGCACTTAAGAGGCTAATTGGTCAACCTAAAAAAAAAAAAGGTGTCCCTGTCAAGGACTGATCAGTTGGGTGGATGGATGTACAGCGTCACATCTATAAGCCAACAATTGTAGTCAGTGTCCCATGACGTACAGTATGAGTAACCATTGTCCTTTACCATATAAGGTTGTCTATGGCCCAGTGGGTCATGACTCAAAAGCGGGTTGCAGACTAATCCTGAGTGTGACATGAAGAGTATTGTTAAAGAAAAAAACTAAAAATCATTTAAATGCAAACCAGTGTTGGACTGTTGTTTAGACAGAAGTGTGTGCAGGTCACACAGTAGCAGTGTTTAAGAAAGAAAACAGCTTAAGTTTACATTGTTCATAGCCTAGATGTTTAAGCGCAAACTTGACTCTGAGTGTGTTACATATCATTAGCCTCATAGCATAACTGCCTAAGTCATGTTTTTGGCCAAATTGTGATGTCTGCATAACTTTAGTCTCCGAACACTGTTGTTTCATTTTATGCAGATATCACAATTTGGTCAAAAATATAATTTGGGCAATTGTGCTATGAGGCTAACGGTATGGATTAATGTACAGTGGAAAATAACTGAAACTGAAATAAGTGGGTTTTAAATAAATATGAGAGCATGAGACAATCAATACTTACTGTATGTAATATGTGAAAATACTTTCTATTTGTAGTATATTTCTATTTGTATTTTCTTTATTTATTGATTGAGTTCTGGAGGTCTTATTCCAAATAAATTACTAACAAAAAATTGGTTTGTAGGACTTACTCATTTTGTGTGGAGCCAGTTATGATGTTAATTTTATACACTCAGAAAACTACACAAGTATGATATTATTGAAGAATGCAGAGTTCAAAATATGTGTATAGTTTGTTAAATACACTATTGCTGACATTGTATATGTATTTGCTGTGCTATTTTTTAAATGTATATGGTATATGTACAATATTTGGTTTGTTTTAATTCTATAATGGTAAGTTGTATTTAAAGACCGGGGGTAAATGATGGTCCTGAGGTGAGACGAGTTGAGAATGACTGGTCTAAAGGACAGTGTGTGTTTTTGTGAGAATGAAGCGTTCTTCTGCCACAATGAGCTATACGGCTCTAAAAGCAGATTACAGACCCTCCAAACCTCCTCACCTAAGCTCAAAAGAGACTGTGGTGTGTGTCCCTCACTCACACAAACACACAACAGGATTAACATGCATGTTAAAACATACTGAGGGAAATGCAGTGATCCTACTATCCCGTGTCTGTATTAATGAAATGCAGGAAGATCTTTATCAAGACAAGGATGAAAATAATCAACTGTTAACAAAATAGGCATTATGCTGTCATTTAAGCCATAATGCATCTGTTTTAATTAGAAATCATCCTTAATGATACAAGCCACAACTATTGCTTTTACCTTATTTATATATTAGTGGTATATTTTGTTTTTATTCTGAGTTTGCTCATACACACTTCACACTAAAAGAAAAATGATCTGATTGCAAACTCTTTTGTTTCATTGAAAATCCTACCTGTTTACTTTATTTAATAAAGCTGCATTGTAGACAATTTAACATTAGAGAGACAAACAGGATTTATTTGCAAAGTACACCAGTAATAAGAAGTAAAATATGTCATTTATGGTACTAATAATCAGCAAGTGAATGAGCAGCCCATGGTGTGTAGATGATCATGATTAAATGAGAAATGGTAAAATGCAAATAAAAATGCAAATAAGATATTAAGGATCTGAACAACTTTAGATTTCTCACCAACCGACAATATATCAGCAAAGACACAAAGATGTGCATGTGCCTCTGTGATTATGAATTTAATGGAAATATTAAGAGAGCTAAAAATGATTTCCACTGCAGTCTCATGATGAGAGATGAGACCATTAATGGCCAGAGAAAAAGGTTTTCAATAAAAACTAAGATGGATGGTGAATGAAAGAGTGGGTGGTTCGAGAAGAGAAATTGGAGAGACACAGGAGCAAAAAACGACAGATTTTTTTCCCTGTCTGGTTTTCTATAAGAGGAACGAGAGGAGATAAGACTAAAAGGACTGTCACTCAGAGGAACAATCCTTCCAGTGTCCCCTCTTGCTCCTGCTCCTCCCTCCTCCCCGTCTCTCTCCAATTTCCACAGATTCTTGCTGAGATAGAGTCGCTGTTCACAGGGACAGTGTGCTGACATCATCCACCACATACTGAGTGTCCTGCGCTCCCACTGCCCCGCCCCAAAAACACTTCTGTCAAAGGACGGACACGCATGTACACATGATGACACGATCGTTTACACACCACACACCGCTCAGTCGCCGGGTGATTAATAGCACCATATATTACAAACCACATCACCTATTACTGGGATACTTTCCTGTGAAGTCCCATTTATTTTTCTTAACTCCTTCATAGTGTGTGGTAGTAAATGATACACTACAAAAACAACTTCAGTTTTACAGAATTCTCTAATCATGAGGAGAAATAAATCTTCCAGCAAGGTTCCCAAATTTTGCTTAGCTAGATTTCTTAAAGCAGAATAAATCAAGATACTGAAAATGACAATTTTAAGCAAGTTGTGCCTATTACAAGTGACAAAAACAGTTAGTTAACATAGAACTGAATGGGGTCTTACTCTTTAAATGAGGAACACCATCTTGTTCTTCTGATGGTATCTAATGCAACCCATTCCTTGTAAATGTCATTCCTCAGAAACAAGACTTTTTCTTAGAGTGTATACTGATTTTAAGTAAAGCTTGCATTTTTCATGTAACATCACACTATAAACCAACAGCTGTAACTCCTCTAAATAAGCAGCAAACTTCTCTAGAGTGCTATGCAGAACAGATTAAATGCAGAACATATTATCTGTGTAGTTGTAAATGAATACTTTTAATGGATAATATATATATATATATACATTTTTTTTCACAGACATTTTAATTTCTGTTTGAAAACAAAAGTTGTCATATCTACTGTTTTGCTGCATTTGACAACAAAATGTTTAGATTCTTCAACTGTTTGACTCATACATTTTACTTCATTTGTTGAATTGTTTAATTCATATTAATTCATACAAACCCTACATGAATTAAAACCTTTTGAAAACATGACTGAAATAAATATTTGTACTGCTGGACCTTCAGTTAGTTTTGTGATTCATATCAGAGGAAATCACAAAACTACAGGAAGCTCCAGTCAATGCTAAATAGAAAAAGGATGAGATAAATATATATATGTATTTATGAAGAACATATATTGGAGGTTTGGAGATACAAACTGCAGGGGATGCCCATACAAAATACTTGTAGTTTGTCTTCACCGTTTTTTTTTCCAATCCAATCGAAAAGCTATTATTACTGTCAGAAATTAATGGCATGACAAGAGATGGCATTTCTAATATCTGTATCATATATTTGTCATACTTTTAAAGGCTAGGCATGCTTCACTGGGCAGTAGTAGTTTCACTTATTCTGGACATTAGTCACAGCTTAGGTTGTACATGTATCGAATGGATTCCGGACAGCGCGTGACATTGGGAAAACATCAGGAAAAATTAGGAGGGGAAAAGTCTATCCATCATACTATGCAGTACGGATGACGACAAACCAAACCAACCATGCACAGAGAACTGCAGGTTAGACATGCAACAGGCTTTAGCAGATAGTATGTGATTTGGTGAATAAAGTATGCAAACTACAGTGAAGAGATTGATTGCTGCTTGTAAAGAAGTATTGTGCGTCATCCCCCCCCCCAAAAAAAACTGTTATAAATGTCACAATGAGTGATTACAAATGAAATAAGTCATGCCTCAAGTTTCAGTTTTTTCTATATCAATCTTTCTGAAAAGCTTAATATTTAATTCAACCCAAACAATCTCTGATACAATTATTATCCATGATCAAATGAAATCCTTCCATGAAGGAAAAACAAAATAAAAAATAAAAATTATAAAATCAGGACAGAAAGTTACCCAATCATATAGCAGGAGACTGAAACATAATGAGACCTTTAAACCCAAAAAGACTGGTATTGTTGTAATAATGTTAATTAATTAATTGTGTTAATGCTAACTGGGTTAAGCCGACTTAAGAAACACACAGACAGAAAAGCTTACTGTTCAGCAACTGATAAGAAATGTTCAGTTTTTGTTTTTTGTTTTTTACTCAAATACATCTGAAAATTACAAAGAGCTTCCATTTCCAGTCCATCTCCATTTAGGGAAGTAAAAGAATCACTTTCACGTGTTCAGTGCTGCATGATCATTGCATTTCGCAGACTGTCTCCATCTGTTAAAAAAATGAAGTGGCCAGAATTCCCCCGAAATTAATGAGAGCTACCCCTTCCGTGCCTGTCTCAACCACTGCGTCAGTCACAGTGTCAGTCTGAAATCTGGACAGAGGTCAAGACTGAACCATCTTTTTATGGGGATCAAAAATGTACCGCTTGAAATGTAAGTGAATGCCAACAGGTTGAGACTCAGAGGCTTTGGGCTCCTCTTCATTCGCTTGTCCACCTTTACCTCCGGCTTTGCCTTTCTTCTTAGTGGTAGAGGACAACAGCTGTTTGGTTTCTGGATGAAGACCCTCTGAAAAACAAAAAAAAAAGACATGGTTCAAGTAAAAGCAAAGAAAATGTCAATCAAAAACACATGAGCAGAATAACATGGACTGGATACTTTGACGGTATCCACTACATAGATACTATCAACTATGTACAGTCTGATGCCAAATTCAAAACCAAAAGAGTAAATCTGATCAGTGTCAGTGTATGCCGCTGGCACAAAGGACTTTTATGTGTTTTCATTAGTGATAATAAAACAGACAACTTCAGGAGGTAGGAAACAGGTCAAATTTTCTGCTGTAATACTGTTTTGTGACTATAAAAATCCAAATAACCTGATAAATAAAACTACAGATTTGCTGTTAAGTTTTCTTCTGTGAAATGAGATATTGTATGAGAACAAGGGTTGATTATGAACAAATTTCAAAGCCCAGATATCAGTACATGTACACTGTTGAACGGTACCCAGCCCTACATAATAGTAAAATCAGAAGCTTTAATTTCCTCTTATGTAAAAATGTTACAACAGCGTAACAGCATATACCGTCCTGCACTATGAACACTAATAAGGTTAGCTTAATCGTGTCACTTAATCGTGTTGATGCATCAGATACATGATAGACATCTTTTGCCCCCCTGTTATGTGTGCAGTAGATCTATGTTCTGACCTCAGAGCAGGTGATGCCTTCATCCTCCTGATGTAACTGCTGATAACGTTGAGGAAACCAGCTGCTTCTGGAGACTCTGCCTCCTGGTCACTGAGTTTTTCTGACCCACCCTGACAATACTGTGTCTCATCATTTAAGTTTGAAACACATTCACTTCTTTTCTTTCACTTGAGCCTCTTACTTGATGTTCTCTGCTCCTTACGACGGCACTAGAGTCTATTTTACAATATTTTCTCGCCTACATTCCTGTGTGTGTGTAGAGAGAAAATAAACCAACCGCTTGCTTGCATGCCGTTTTGTACATCGAAGAGAAAAAGATGTTCTGCGTTGAATGCTTTTACACACTGCTGTCTAACCTCACGTACAACGGCGCCAGCATTCTTCTTCTTATCGGTACGCCAATGTGAGGGTTGTTATGGTTGCGACGCAGCCAGAAATCTCTTCATGTTATCTACAATCAACTGAAAACCTCCATCTACCACCACAAAACTCTCACCCAAACATAATGATTTGTATTCACATGGCAGTGGCACACAAGAATAGCTCTTTTACATGTTATTTGCAATTGAATTTTCCATTTTAAAATGTAACAGGATGATTAGTCATGTCTACGAACCTAAATGAGTGCATACAAGGCATTTGTTTTCACAAAAACTCAGCACACATAATACATGAAAAATTTATAACTAACATGAGCTATGTCTGTTTCCTGTGCTCAGCCCAGACAAGAGTAAGTCTAAACCCTGAGCCTTGTGAAAAACCAACACAGTAATGAAGGTCAACAAAGTTAAAAATAAATGTTTATTAAACATAAGCAATAAACTAATGTGTCGCACAGTTCCTTAAGACTTTCAGCATTAAACTTGGCAAAGAAGAAAAAAAGAAATATAGAATAATTGGACTTATGTCATGACTGTAAATGAGTTTAAATGAAAAAGTAAGCACGTAAGAAAAAGAAATAGCTTTTCCTTTGACAACTTTTATGATTTTTGGTGAAATTATGTATTTCCAGCCTTATGAATGTTCTGAATTATATGTGCATATATCCCAAAATGCAGTCCATCAGGAACATGTGAGCTGCTTTTTAAAGACTGGAAGCAAAACGGTAAAATATATTCTTTATATTTTATGAATACTGAGGAGTTGGTCTGATATGAAGAATACGTCTGATGTAGACTGGTGGAGCTTCAGAGGAAGCAGGAACAAACAAGGGAAAAGCATTTGACAGTGTATAAAAAGTGCACTTTTCCACATTTTCATTGATCTTTTATCGTAGGTGCAGGTCTTACAGAAAAAGCTAAAGTGAAGACACAACAGACTCAGTAGTAATTACAATAGTGGTTAGAGGAGCATAATCTGTTGGTGCTTTTCATGTTAAAATATATTTAAATCCATTTAACTAAGCAGGGTTCTGTTATTCAACATGTATTTATTTATATACTTAATCATTATATAGGTAGAAATATAAGTATTATGTGAGCTACTATTCAAAAGTGAACTGGACATAAGACAACACTGGAAAAACAACTAAAAATTAAAATGTCTGCATTCGAGGACGACGTCTGTTCTGTGTACCATGACACTGATACTGGCATATTGATTAAAAATGCAAGAGACTGTATCACAATTTATTGCTGTATCAATTATTGTCCCACTCTAATCAGCAGAATAGTGCGGTCTTCTCCGTAACGCCCGGGGGGAGTCTCAGATGAACACCACTGAATGTCTGCAGTGTGTTCATGTGTGTGAAGATGTGTGCGAGTGTGTCACAGACTTCTGAATACGAGGCGGTGAAGAGGATGTAGGTGAGGTTCTCTTTCTAAATGTTTTTGTTTTCTCTTCCCTCCCGGTGTAGAGCCGTGGGTTTGGAGCAACAGAAGGTAAAATAAACACTGAACAGACTTCCCCCGGAACACGAGAAATTCCCAGAGGAATCCTGGGAATGTGGTTTGGGATGTCAGGCCTACCAATGTTACCACATCCTGAAAACTGTCTGAAGAGCCCCAAAATCCAAAGATGGAAAGAGAGAGCGCCCTGGGATGTATGTATTGATAAAGCGAGTATCAAGGGCCTAAAGTTGTCAAAATACACACTATATAAAGTCTCAGTGAGCTCTTACCTTGTATCCGAATCTTGAACTTCCCGCTCTGTCCAAACCCACCCTCGATAACGCCAGTCTCCCCCGACGACAGCATGACCTTCAGCCCCACAAAGAGCTGGAGGTTTGTCTCCTTCTTGAACAGGTTGCGGCCAATCACAGTATAATCATCGGTCACCTAAGTACAAGAGAGCAGAAAATACACTCATCAACTGCAGGACTAGTTAGGAGTCAACTGAGGACTAGTTAGTGCATAAACTGATATGATATGTGTGATATGTATTGTCTCATTAGGGCTGTGAAAATGCCCAGATGTGTTTAGTATTCAAGGCTTGGCAGAAACCATCTCAAAATGTTGTTGTGGTATAATAACTCTGATAAGCTTTGGGTGTTTTTGGGTCCAATTTACACAGCAGAAAATAACAATAGCCACAGTCTGTCAACAGTTTTTGGTTTGCACATTAAAACACACATCCATCTCTTACAGCGAACCATTATTTGAGGAAAAGGCAGGGTCTGAATTCAACCCCTATGAAGCACCAAATGCAAGGAGATTCTCCATTTTCAGCTGAACACCACGCTGGCAGGAAATTGTTTATACCGTAATAGAAGACTAAACCCATACTGAGGGTTTCTACTGTGTTTTGGTGTAATTTACAGATGTGCTGCTTCTGTGCTCAGAGTTCAACACATAAGCAAGGACAGGGGGTTTCATAGTTTAGATGTAGTTTTGAACAAGTTCTTTCCTTATTTGTTGAAGGTAACTCTAAAGTTCAGTGGCATGTTGGTGCCATGTAAAGATGTTTAATGTAGGAAAGGTGATATTAGAATGAGTTGGGTTAATCAATTTTTTGTCAGGTTAGTGCAAGGAGCTCGACTCACTGACGAAACAACTTTAGAAAAGAAAAACAAAGACAATTTAATAAAAGGAGGGGCTTAAAAAGGGTATGCAGTAACTGTATGTAATGACTAATATTTATAAAATTGGAATCAAGATATTTTAAGGAAGAAGAATTAAAGGAATTTTTAAGAACGTCCAAACATTTTTTAATGACCCAAAATTACGGTGAGACAGAAGAGCTAACATTACCCTGCACCGCTCGCTGTCAGTCACATTCTTCCAGGCTCGTCGCCTGGCTGTCTCACACTCTCTTTCATCCTTCTGCAGATTTTATGCCATATTTGTTTGTATTTCTTGCTTATCATCCATCACTAAGTCGATCTAACCCGCCACTAATCTGATAACAGGAGGGCACCACTCTGTCTCCAACTCACTCCCAGCCACTGACTCTTCTTCTGCCTTCTGCCAAACCCTTATTCATTCTTGAACATTTGACCCTGATGTCCCTCAAGCGTGACTGATGTACTGATAAAAAAAAAAAGGAAAAAAAATTACAGTTGCTATACACGTCCAACAGACCATATGAATTGCGACTGGATGAGGCCGTGACTTCTTAACAATGACAGTAATGTGTCCTTTCGAAAGGAATTTCATATGTCTCATTCTCGAAGACTGATGAACAACAAATGCAACATCATATGACCACGATCTGACCTTTTGCACATGCTGTTCTATCCCCCAGTCACTGACTGGAGCTGTCAACAGCCTGAGGTGTTAATGGCAGGAAACTAGTTTACACACTTGACCCCTAACCTGAATTGGACCTGACATGAGGGTGCACTCAGTGAAACTTCACTGTACATGACAGAATGACATGTACATGTCATAACATCTTCAGTTCACACACATGTACGAGAGGGCTGATGTTTGGAAAAACGGTCAAATCTGACACTTGGTAAGAAAAAACTACATGACTTTTTTTTTTTTTTACTTCCACCACGAAGGTTATGTGGCATTTGTCTGTCTCTGTTAGCAGGATTATGCAAATTCAAAGTCAAGATTATTTAAGATGTATCACTGTCTTGGAGTTTTCCCTTGTTTAAAATGTTTACCAGGCCACAGGTTGCACATCATGGTTTCTCAAATGTGTTCTCTAAATTGACATTTTCCTGGTATGGCGTGATTTTACACCTTGTCAAAGTAGTCAACTCCGATTGAAGTCTGACACCATCCGATCATGCGATCTGCTTAAACACTGCTGTGCCAAAGTATTTTTATCTCACTCAATATTAAATGAACCACATATGCTTTACTACACAGGTATTTGTTATTAATACATGTGAGGCACATTTCCAAGACTTTTCCAAAACTCTCAAGGTTCATTTGCTTTTTTTAGACCTGAAATTTGTTATTGATTTTGCAGGTTTTGCATACAGTAGTTGGATCCTGATGAATGGTAACAATGACAGGATCAGTTGGATCCTGATGAATTAATGTGGATTAGATCACATGATTCAAGATGAAAGAGCAACCATACTTGAACAGAAATCAAACTGGCACATGAACAAACATGAGAAAAACATGCTGAGTTAGAGAAGTAAGTGGAGAGTTGGGTTGAGTTTCAGAGTCATGTGGGTATTCCTGTGCCACTCAGGTGTGTCCAAATAGCGCCAGCCTCTGACAGCTAGACAGGGCCAGTGGCGTCAGACGGCCACCCACACACCTCCGTCACAGCACATGCTAAGACATGCGTACCCTCCCATGCCCTGAATACTGCTCACCAGGGCTGCATATGCATGCTTGTTTGTGTGTACGTGTCTGTTTATGAATATACAATAGGGGCTCTGTCTGAGAGGCACGCTCCAGTGCCACCAGAAATGAGAAACATCCAAAGAAGAACGAGGGCCAAAGAAATATGCAAGGTGATACAGAGGACAAAGAGGCAGGGACAACATTATGGGTAAGTTGAGAGTCAGGTCAAAGATTAGTAAGGCATAATGTACTATGAACAGCTCATTATTGCAAAATAAACCCAGAGTGAATCAAGACCTTGAAACAAAACAGAGGGGTCTTGATCACCCTGAGGGGTTTTATTAGGCAACAATTAATAGCTTCTTGTACATTAGAGATGAGAAATCCTCTGTCACAACATATATAATTTCATATCATGGTAATGGTACAGACCATGATGCTGAGGTGTGTTTTCTATCATGTTAACTCTTCTATGTGTTTACAATTTTCCTGCCTGCGTCTGTGGAAGAACAATAAAGGCATCAACTGACAAAAAAAAATTACATGTATTACTCAAAAGAATATGATTTACAGCCCACGATATAATTAATGATTTTATGAAATGATGTAAATTTTTCCACCTTCATGCAATATATTTTATTACACTGCGCAGCCCTGCTATACCACCCCACCATTTAATTTATAAAGATAATAATATTAATTATTATTGATTTGAAAATTATTTTATTGCTAGATAAATGTGTAGAGCGTAGAAATGTCTGACATCCATATGTTGTGCAGAAAAATAGACCGCAGAATATCACCAATGACTAATTGGTATCAAAAAGCCAACAAAGTCATGTAATGAACAATGACTGTTTCTGTGAAGCATCCACTCACCCTTTCTACCTGTCCCTCTTTGTGTTTCAGCTTATAGATGCGGAGGCGAGGGAGGGTGGTCTCTGCATAGCTTTTATCTTCAAAGCCCTGTAACAGACGTCCTTGGAAGGCCAACCGACATGCATTAGCATGGATGTCAGTGTCCAACTTTGAGCCAATCACCAGGCAGAGAGAGGGGCATGTGACTGGACGCTCAAACTCTACCAAAGCCCATTGCTCTGGTCCAGAATTGGCCTCTCCTTGAGCGGTGACATATTCGTCTTGGTAGAAATACTCCTTGTCAAAGGTGAAAGGTGTTTCCAGTGAACTGGGCTGAATGACAAGCTGAGTCATATCTGGGGCATCCATAGGTGGCAGGCCAAAGAAGGTCACCCTCGCCATTACAGTCTCATGACCCACTGTGATGTGGAATTTGGCACGGGTGGCAAGAGAGCCCTTGAAGTAGCCAATCTTCCTGACAGATATGACGGCTGCGTAGAGGGTGCGCAGGGACCCCGGGGTGCACACGACACCACGCTCTAACAGTTTAGGGTCAAACTGTGTCACGCAGACACCAACGCGATCCCCCTGCATGGCCCCTGACACTGGCTTCCGAAACATCTGCACCGACTTTATCTTCTTGGTGACCTGATGTCAGAAAGAAACAAACAAGCTTAAACTCATTTTAGCACAAGTAGCAGCTCACATCAATTTAATACAAATAGAAGAGACAAAGCCTGTTTTGGCGATCTTGCATTTAAACAAAAACAAAATTAGATTGTACAATTATTATCAGTACAGTACAAGATTAACATATTTAAGAGTTAAGGCTCTGTTTATTTGTTTTTGCAAGAAAACAGCTTATCAAATGTGAAAACTTCTTTAAAAGATATAACAGAGCCATCTATAACAATGTTGCTTTTTTTATGCCTGAAGTGTCGAAAAACAGATTCCACAGTGGCTTATATTACTTTAATAAATTCACGTTATTATTATTATTATTAGTTGTAGTAGTAGTAATGATGCTAATAATAATAATAACAATAATGTTAGTATTGTGCATATATTTTATTTAATTCATTGTCTTGACTTTTATGTGAATTTAAATAACATAATATACTCATAAATGTACTAATAAAAACTTCCGTTTAGAAATTATCATTACCACAGGTGCAGAAAAATGCAACTCTGTGACAATCTGATCCAGTTATCTGTTACTGCGGTTTTGGACATACCACACTCACAGTTGATGTTTATCCTTGCTTTGGTTATCTTTTACCAAACAAGAACAAAACCAACAGTTGTGGGACAGATCAAAACGCAATAACAAGAGATCGTTAATTTAGCCATATGCTGCCACCAAGAGGTGAATGTAATCACTGCAGATAAAACTGCTGAGACTGACTGAAGTCTGCATCTGGTCTACATTACTCAACTCCTGTGCTGCCAGCCCGGCCCGGCCCCCCCACCTCCATCCCCTCATCCTCCCCTCACATTAAACTGACACATCCTCTGAACCCACTCGGCCATCCCTCCCTCTGTCCGTCCACTTCCAGTCAACTTCTGAACTTCCGAAACTCTGTGGTAATTGCGAAGGCACTGCCAGCTGTCAGGAATGCTGCATGCTAGTAAATATCAGAGAATCAAAGTTTGTGCCCATTTTTTTCCAGCGTACCTTTAGTGCTGGGATTTCCACTGTGTCATTTATAGCCAGCGACCCCTGTAGGATGGTCCCCGTCATCACTGTCCCCTGGCCTCGGATGGAGAAACAATGGTCCACGGCCATCAGAAGGTTGCCTCCAGGGTCTCTCTGAGGAAGGTACGTCTGTTTCTTCAAAAGCTGACAGAGGACCGAAAACAAAGACAGACTCTTCTCATTATAATGCGAGGTCAAGTAAGTTCCATGTGACACAAACAGAAAAGGACTGATACTAATTAGATCCTTATCAAACTTAAGTCAGACAGTGTGGTGGCAACAGAAACACTGTCTTACACCGACTCTTCTGTTGTGTAAAACTGTTCTCTGATACATGACAAAACCAAATCCCCATCACCATTAAACTGATCATTAACTATTCTCAGTTTGAAGGCACACACTTGTTTGTGCGGGCAGGGTTTTAGTAAGTTTCAACAAATTAAATCTTTAATTCAATTTAAGACCCTTTCAAAAACCATTATAAATGCAAGAACTATTTCTACATCAGGTCACTCTGGGGCCTGTCACTGCCAATGCAATCAGTGTTGGGTGAGGGCTTTCATTTGCTGGTAGGTTTTTAGTTTTATTTTTTTATGTCAATGCAATTCTACTGCCTGTGAACTCAAAGATTCTAAGCTGTACATTTGTTGTGTGACTTCAACAGAAGACTGTATACAATATAGTGTTTTGGGTCAAAATTGTATTTAGCATATTTTAAGAATTCAGTTTTAAATTTTAGAATTTTTAATAACCAACATAAACTCTGTGTGCTTAAGAGTCTCTCAATCGTATTTCAATTGACCTTAGTGAGACATTATGTGCTATTTTAAGTAACATCAGCACAAATAAAGGGCCGTTTGTTTTTTTCACCAACTTTACCTCAATTAACTCTGGAACTCCCTGTGGCTCCTCAGTATCAGGAGCCTCAGGGCCTCCAGGCTTTGCTGCCACAGCAATCACAGGACAGTCCTTAAACCTGGTCAAAAGAAAGAGTTGTACAAAAATTACTTAACAGTTTAGTAATATCAGTGTAAGCAACAATAAGAAATAAGACTCAACTGACTTGATATAAGATTACCCGAGTTTGATTTAATTACAATTGAGTCCACATTTACACAGCTATTTACTTATACACCTTTTGTCCACAGGCAAATACAGTTTTAGTCACTGACAACAAACCTTTTGGAAAACTCCATAGTGAAGATATTTAAAAACCCCTATTTGAGTGTTGTGCACTTCTCTGTTTGATGTCAGTGTGCAAAGTGCCAAGATGGCTTTAGGGTTGTACTCCCTGTTTGTTTGGCCTGCTGCATTTCAGTTGTGTTTTTGCATTTTTATGTGGCTGCTTTTTTTCCCTGGGTATGTGTGAACTAGACCTAAAGAGTCACATTTTACAACAAATGAACCTTTTCAAATTTTAGTGATGAAATATAGACGAAGGGTAAATGAATCAGAGAGTTAAATTAACTTTAAGATTTGACTGTCCTGCAGCTTTAGCCTGTTCTGCAGGACCTGCTGTGTGCAGATTTGTGTGAAATGCAAACCTGGTGCTCTCCAGTGTTTTGTGGAGTCTCTTGGTCATTTTCTCAATGGCACTCTGTCTCTTGTTGGGTGGCAGTAGGTCTATTTTGTTAAGAACCACCACCATGCGAGGGCATGTCAGCTCCCCAATCAGCAGGCACTCTGCAGTCTGAGTCTGTATCCCTTTAAGCACATCAACGACGAGCATCATCAGGTCTATAATTTGTGCTCCTGAGACAAAAAAAAATAGAAGACAATCAAAAGTATATTAATATTAAAAGCGGGCGAAAAGACGTTTCCTCTTTTCTTTTACTCATTACTTAAGAAAAGATTCAAAGCTGGCAACAGCAAGATCAACAGGAACAGACAAGGCGCCCAAGAATAACAGTAAAACAAGAAGAGAAATTAGAGGAGCAGTGAATTTAAGCAGAAAGAGTAAAAGGGCTAGAGGCTGAAACTGAAGCTGCAGCTCACTGGTCGTCTTTCCTTTCCTTCTTTTCTTTTCCTGACTTTGGCGGTCTTGCCTTCCTGTGCTCCCCTTGTTTCTCTCCTTCTATTTGGCTCCTTCTCTTTCCTGTGCTTTCCTCACTTGGGACACGAGGGGAAGTTTAATACATACCCCGATCCCCACACTTTCCTTCCTCCTTAATCCACAGCATGTGCCACCCCAATGGCTTATAGGTTTCACATGTTGGACACACAACACAGCAGCATCCAGTATTCAAGTGCCTCCATCATAAAAGATTCACTTCTGCAGCAGTTAATTCGTGTAGAGGTATTAAGCTGTTGTAATTAGAGATAGTTAAAGCGCTGTTGTCAGGTTGAGTGACAAACAGGGTGGAAGACTTGAGAATGTTTGCCTCTCAGTTACTTGTCCAATGCACTCTGAACAGAGGGATCCTCACAACTGTGTCAGCGCCTCAAACTCCCACCATTCAGATCAGTTCACTGTGTCACTATACTTCTCCCAGACAGATGCTGCCCTCTGCTGGACATGTCAAAATTTATTTTCTTTTTTTTGTGGGGTTTAGTTCAACTTTTTTTGCGCTTCAGCACTTTGTGGATTTTGTACATTTGGATGGTGAATTATTCCTATAAAACTGTAAGAAACTACATTACCTGTTATGCCTGTTATGCTGCCTGGACAATAATTAATTATGTGAGTCAATCAAATTCTGGTAGTGTTTAAAGTACACTGTTGCTGATAAAGTTGGAATAATTTTGTTTTCAGATACATTCCTCTTTTTATTCCTATTTATACACATCATTAATTACCTTTGATCAGCTTCAATGATTACATACTGAGTCCCTGTTACACTCTATCTACCAAGAATAAATCACATTGTCACGATCAATTCATGAGAAGAGATAGAAATATTTTATTCCAACTTCATGTTCAGTGTATTTACAGAAATACACAATTTGTTACCTGCTATTAATTTATTACTTTTCACTGGTGCAATCTGTTATTTATCTTCAGTTCTTTAAGTACAGAAAATTGTCAAATTCTCCCAAAATCATCAACTCTCAAAGAGAAATAAAACATGTTTTAAATTCCTAAATAGCTACCATGAGATATGGATAGAATTTCACAATAGAATATTATCATTTTAACATCAAAAAAGTTTAGAAAAAGATCCAATAATCCTTCTTGGGAAAAAATAGAGGGTTTCAGGTCTGTGGCAATATCGCGAAAGATCTGTGGTGGTCTTTTTTTTTGGCAGGACCAAAAAAATTGCAGATATGAAATAACTACCTACTACACAATTGAAATGGAGATTGTTTTGAAACATTTTTTTTTCTTTAAGGCAACAGATTATTTACATTTATTAATTACATTTTAACATCAGTGTATGTGTAACTAAGTAAGTCTTACAGTTTCTTGGATGTTAAAGACAACAGGTTGACAGCAAACCCTGGCTTCTGGAGGTGTCATTATGAGGGAGATAGTAATTGCAGGGCATCATATTAGTTCTAATGAAGAGACACAGATGTCAAATGCCACCTGCATCACCATCATCATCATCATCATACCAGTGGGACAGTAATCAAATATCCTCATTGTATCTATGGTGTGTTTACCACCTATGTGACACCTGGCACCAACATGGGTCAAAATTCAGAAACCTCACCTCCAATAATGGTCCGGATCAAGGAGGCGTGTCCCGGGCAGTCGACCAGGGTGAACTGCAGGCTGTCATACCGCTGCCCTCCGCTCTCCTCCTTCAGCTGATCCGGCAGATTCACCGTGAAGGAGGAGAAGCCCAGGTCCAGTGTGATGCCTCTCTCCCGGGACTGCGGGTTCTTGTCGAAGGCTGCGGTGGAGGCGGTGCTGCTTAGCGCCCTGGCAAGCGACGTCTTCCCGCTGTCAACATGCCCCAGCACCCCGATGTTGAAGTTCAGAGTCTTGGTGTGACTGTCTGCCGACTCTGACATTTTGCCTCCTGACTGATGCAACACAAACTGCTGTTATTACCTATTTTTTCTCTAGCTGGACCTTGATCTCAGCTCCAACACAAAATATCAGACGGCGTGCTGTGCTGGCAAGTAAACGCTAGCGTCCACTATTAGGACACAACCCAGCCACGTTTAATAAAAACCGTTTTAGTTCATTTTTTGGCTCTGTAATGTACAAAATAAGACTTTTTTTTGCTTGAAATCAGCCCAGATGAACCTACTCCGTAGCGTTACTTTACCCAGTCATGACAACATGCTAACACGGAACGATTTTTCAGACGCTAATAAAAGTTTCAAAAGGGAAAATTTACTTGTAATGCTGTCTCCATAGTTACACTTAACAATTATCTCGAAATAATAGCTCTATATTTTTATTTTCAGGTTCATTTGTGGTTATATTTTACTCACTGACAAGTTTCTCGCAGTTTCTACTGCACCAGACAGACTGTAACACTGACGGAAATGAAAACTCTAAGGGGCGTGGTTTTGGAAATTTTCAGCAATTGACGTGAGTCTAAACCAATGAATGTGTCGTATCTCAGAGGCGGTGCTTAAGGGTATTACTTCCTGTCATTTTCCCTAGTAACCCACATGGAAACCGATTTTCCTGTGTTTTGAGTTTCGGCGCCGATTGTGGCGGCGTGGAATAATCCAAGGTATAGGAGGAATTTAACTTACTGTAAATCTACCTTGCACTGTTAACATTATAAATTGCTACAGATAGCATAGCCATGAAGATCGAGGAGGTAAAAAGCACCACAAAGACGCAGCGGATCGCCCCTCACAGTCATGTTAAAGGACTTGGGCTAGACGAGGCCGGTAATGCTAAACAGAGTGCATGTGGTCTGGTCGGGCAGGAGGCGGCCAGAGAGGTAATATTATTCTTTCGTTACTTTCATGTTATGCTTCTTTTGCTTTGGCGAATGATTTAAAGCCAAGGGATCTCGCAATGGTTGTTTCACTGACGTAGCGTAATGTCTCCATATGCTAATTTCGTTAGCACAGTGGTGTCGCTGTTTCAAACATGAAGGGAAAACTCACTTTAATATAGTTCTCTATGTTTGTCTCTTTAAATCACTATAGTGATGTTAAGGCAAGACACTACAGATGAATAGGGTCAAATTTTTAAATGATAGATATTACCATGAAACTTCCTCAGTTGATTACGTACACAAGTATGAAAAAAATGTATTACAAGTTTTCGAAATTTGTATGTTTAATTCTGCAAATTAGGCATTAGCTCGTTAAATGTTAGCGATTTTGCATATATTTTCGGTAGATAGGTCTGAACATATGATAAAGCCAGGTGCAAAATTCTTTTTTCATTTTGTTTACACATAAGATGAAAAAAAATTACAGAGGGATTTCAGGATATCTGCTTTCATTACCTAGGAAATCAAAATATACTGTCCATAGCCTTAAAAAAATGGATTTTCGCAATATCTTTTTAATTAAAATGTCACATAAATCAGGCCAGGAGTGATTTATTAACAAATCCATTTGTAAATATCTTCAGAATACTGCTGAGTCTATAACTGGAAAGTTTGGTATACATAGGTGCTACATAGGCTGAGATGTTTATACTGGAGAATGACAAAAAAGTTATTTTGAGAAAACAGCTTTTAAAGATTTAATTAGGGGAATTTAATACATTTCTATAGGAAACAATTACTCAAAAACAGAATAAATGCTCAAGCCCTTAGTAATAATAATATAGAATATTTCATGCTCATGAAAATTGTCATTATTTATTATGTCACTATTTCTGTGTAGCCTGTTTATGAGTAAAATACCTCAACAGAGAGCGTGAAGCCACATTGAAGCCAATGGGTGCAAGTGTTTTGTACAACAAGGTTATGTACATTTTTAGCAGCAAAATACATGTATTCCACTCGCAAACAAATCTAATTAATGCATGTTAATACATTATATTATACCATATTTTAATGACAGTGTATAGAAATATGGCTAAACAAACCTGCGATGTCTAGTAGATCAATGAACTTGTGATGAAGCATGATGTTCATTTTAGTCTATGTTTTGTACACACACAACCTCATTTCACTTTGTATACTGCTAAAATGATGGTAAAGTTTAAGTTAAGTTAATGTGATGCTGATGCATTGTGTCTCTGTCCAGGCCTGTGGCATCATTGTCGAGCTGATCCGTTCAAAGAAAATGGCAGGAAGGGCAATTTTATTGGCGGGGCCACCTGGCACAGGAAAGGTAACATGCACAACCTTTGCATTACCACCAAGACAATGAACTGTATCAGATTGTGTACTTTGTTCTTATTTATGTTGTCATTGTTGACTTTTTCTTCTCAAATATCCCGTCCTTTTTTCAGACTGCTCTTGCCTTAGCCATAGCTCAGGAGTTGGGTAACAAAGTGCCTTTCTGTCCAATGGTTGGCAGTGAAGTCTACTCATCAGAGATCAAAAAAACAGAAGTACTGATGGAAAATTTCAGAAGGGCCATAGGTGAGTAAATAGGAAAACATTTGTGTAGTTTCAGTCATAGTTGTTACTTTCAAGTGTATAACAGGTTTTAATTACTCAGACGAAGCAAAAGCCCAGAGTTCTTCTACGTTTAACTGGACTGGTTTCGCTCTTTTGAAAACCTTTTGTTTCTCATCCAAGAGACTTCTTCAGTTCTAAATAACTGGTGGGGGTAATTGGACCTATAAACCTGTGGGGGGAGTGGTCCATTAAAACTGAAGAAGTCTCTTGGATGAAAGAAGAAAAAGGAAATGTTACAATGTCTGTGTTCTGTGACAGTTTCTGTAAAATAGAAAACCAACTTCATTATGTTGAATTGGCAGCAAAGTCTTTGTGTATGTTGTATATTTTTGTTATAAAAGAGCCATGTATTTTAATGCAGTTCCTCAGTAAGTCAACACTCAACATGCACATTTATGAGAGTCATGTTAAGAAGGAAGGAAGAAAGGCTCAGGAGGGGGAAGGGATTTGTCTCACTGGTGAAGGTACCTGTCACAGGGAAGGAAATGGAGCTTAGAGAGGAGGAGAGGTGGTCATCAGCACATTCACTCCACCCCCAGAACAGGATCTGTAGAGGAGGAGGGGGGCTTCATTCTGAGGTTTCAACACCCTGTCGATAAGAGTTCTTTGACAGACCATCCTTACTTTTAAGCATTGCTCTCTGACCCTCATGGCAGTGGACTAGCCACCTGTGTGCTGCTCATACTCAGGGCCACAGGCTGCATGAAAGAGGAACAAGACTGTGATCATGTTACACAGAATGATGCCTGGTCATTGCATTTGCAGACACACACACACACACACACACACACATTCTCTCCCAGTAATAAAATGCATTGTTCAGTAGTTTGAAGGATCTGGCAGCTAAGTTAATACAGGAATATAAAGGCTTGATTGAGTTCTCACTCTCAACTGTGTGTGTGTGTGAATGTCATGTACGCTGCCTTCAGGTCTGCGTATCAAAGAGACAAAAGAGGTGTATGAAGGGGAGGTGACAGAGCTGACCCCCTGTGAGACTGAAAATCCCATGGGTGGCTACGGGAAAACCATCAGCCACGTCATCATCGGTCTGAAAACGGGCAAAGGAACAAAGCAGCTCAAGGTCAGGATCTGTATTTTTTATTTATTTTTTTATTTTTTTGCTGAATACACACTTTGTAACTTTTTTTTATATATAATGTGCAGAACTCTTTCTAACCATTTCAAAACATGCTACATAAACAATATTTACTTATTAATTTAGGTGGTGATTTTAGTAATTACTTGATGAATGTCAGTGGGACATTGGGAGAGCTGTTTTTTTACTAACACATTCGTCTCTGGTTTCTTTAGCTGGATCCCAGTATTTATGAGAGCCTTCAGAAGGAGCGTGTTGAAGTTGGAGACGTCATCTACATTGAAGCCAACAGTGGAGCTGTCAAGGTAATAACACAGTAATGTAATATGTAACTGCCTGACATTTTCAACAAAATTTAGGCTTTTGTCTCTAAAATATAAAACAATATAGTGTCTTTAGTGATTGACGTAGGCAGTTGATATCAAAGCACCAATAAATTAATGTTGAATGAAGCATAAAACCAGGGTTTTACCTTCATAAAACAGAGTCTCCATGATTTCATACCACCTCAAGCTCTTGACAAAACTCTGACGTGTGTGTTCAAAAGACAATTTTCTAATAACACCTGCTCTCACAAATTTCTGTCATTTTTTGTAAGTGTAATTTTGGCATGTTGCAATCAGTGCAGTGCACAGGAAAGAGCAGCTAGATATTTACTGATGTGGAAAAGGGGCTTTTAAACTTTGTTGTTGGATGTCACATAAATAAATACCACACTGTTTTTTGAGACCTCCATACAAATGTTCTTGTCCACTTAAACTTTAGATGAGGAGTTGACCAAATAATGACTGCACTCACAGCAGCTCAGTTATATAATTTTGTTTATGTTCCCATATGTATTTTGCTCACCTGCAGTGTTTTATAAAGTAAAGTAACATCATATCCTATTTTCTTTATTGTTACTACATCTCCTCAAATACATTGCTTATAAAAAGTGTTTATTTGAGTTAGTTAAAGACTCAGAAAACATACTCAGGATTGCAGCACTTGTGGCTCAGTCTGAGCTGGGGAAAACCCTCGCCCTGCTTGTCCTCTGCAGTCCTTCATGGTGGTGCTCTTTCATCTCTGTCAGCCCTGCATGAAAGCTCTGCTGCATTTCTACTGTACTCTGGAATTAGGCCTCTCTCATTCCTGCAGGTCTTGGTGCTCTCTCTATCGCTCCATCTCTCTCCATTGCTTCTTTTCCAGCAGTGGGGCTTGTGGCCTGTGTTGACAGGCTTCGATGATGGCTCCTTTAATCGGTGCAGGTGGGCCGGGGGCACAGGCCTACTTTAGTCAGAGGCCAGGGGAGGAGGGCTGGACGACACATTTGTTACTGTTGACAGCCGTCTTATGACCTGCCTTCTTGAACTCTTTCATCCTTCAGCCTCATGCCTGCCTCACTGCCATGGACTGGCACTGGGTTCAGTCGTACACCTGCTTTTCTCTGTGTGTGCTGCCTTTTGTTTCCCTCTTGTCCGGGGCAATGTGAGACATAAGTCTTCTTAATCATTGTGTAAAGTATTAAATAATGTCTGCTGCTGTGCCTTTGCAGAGACAAGGTCGATGTGACACTTTTGCAACAGAATTTGATCTGGAGGCCGAGGAGTATGTGCCACTACCCAAAGGAGACGTTCACAAAAAGAAGGAGATCGTCCAGGATGTCACTCTGCATGACCTGGACGTCTCAAATGCAAGACCACAGGTATAGATGTAATACTCTTAACAAGTAGAAAGCCTTGCCATCTTTCTGAATTTTTTTTTTTTTTTTTTTTTTAAATAAAGATCCTCATTATGTCATTATGCCATTATGTCATTTCAGGGAGGACAGGACATTCTTTCTATGATGGGACAGCTGATGAAGCCCAAAAAGACAGAGATCACAGGTAGAAACTGGACATTTGACACAGGACTGTGTGACATGAACAAAATCCCCATACTGGTCATTTCATAATCCAATTCATACATGTTATATATGTCATAACATAGGACATTTTATGTAAATTAAATGAATACATAGCTTACGGGCCTAATTCATATTACATTTTGAATTATATGTTGAGTCTTTGTGAAAGTTTTCCATTAAAGCATCCAGTAAAATATAAAATATGAAAAATCAACATCGAGAAAACATTTCAACTTTAGTCGCGAACAAAATATATGTTTTACATGTGAATCTTATGAAACATATCAAAGCGAAACGTATAATACTCCTAAAACTGTAGAACTCCTTGAATTATAGCAGCAAAAATGGATACATGATATATACAGTATATAATATTATACTATAATAAATATATATTTAATAATAAATATCTAAACAATAGATGTCTTTCTGTCACCAAACGTGATATATACAGCCTTACTAGGCCTTAATCCACTAATCGCCCATACACATGCATCTTTTGGATTTTTTTTTTGTTTGTTTTACTACGGTGTTGTCTTTTTCGGTTTCTTATAGATAAGCTGCGCAGTGAGATCAACAAGGTGGTGAACCGTTATATCGACCAGGGCGTTGCTGAGCTGGTTCCTGGTGTTCTGTTTGTGGATGAGGTGCATATGCTGGACATTGAATGCTTTACCTACCTCAACCGGGCCCTGGAGAGCACCATCGCCCCCATCGTTGTGTTCGCCACTAACAGAGGAAAATGTTTAGTCAGGTGAGAGTCCTAATCAGATTTATGGGGAGAAACATGAAAAAAAAAATAATTAAACTGACTTGTGTTGTTGTTAAGTTGTTTTAACCATCTTCTGCTGTTTCCCAGGGGAACAGAGGACATCAGCTCTCCGCATGGCATCCCACTGGACCTGCTGGACAGAGTGATGATAATCCGAACCATGTTGTACACACCGCAGGAGATGAAGCAGGTCAGTCTGGGGTTCAGTAGCTGTGATTTCATAACAGGCTTCATGATGATGGCCTACACTGCCCATCATCTGATGATAAACAAACCATGGAAAAGTTTTTTAATGTTGTCTTTAAAATGTGTGGAAATCCTGTAAATTATGTAATGCAGTGAATATTGAGAATATAATTGTAGGAACAAGTAGCAAGTGAAAAAATGTTTTGTGCAATTTGACATAAGTTTTTCAAATCTTGCCATTTCCATCTCACCTTTTTAATACAATAGGTAAAATTAAATAATTTGACACATTATGGTTTTTTTGTGTTGATGGTGTTGTGGTCTTCAGATTGTCAAGATCCGTGCTCAAACTGAGGGGATTAACATCAGCGAGGAGGCACTGACACATCTGGCAGAGATTGGCACAAAGACCACCCTCAGGTAGAGGTTCACACTGTGTTAATGATGCAGCCAGTGTGTCGACTGTTCTGTGCTCAGACGCTCTCGTTTCTTCCAGGTACGCTGTCCAGCTGCTGACCCCGGCCAGTCTGCTGGGACGAGTTCAAGGAAAGGAGAGTGTAGAGAGGGAGCAGATAGAAGAAATTAATGAGCTCTTCTATGACGCCAAGTCCTCTGCCAAAATTCTCCAAGACCAGCACCACAAGTTCATGAAATGAAACTGGATTCTGATCTTTCCTTTTACAACCATCAGGTGTTACATGGTTCAGTTTGCTTCAGTCTTTCATCTTTACTTTCATCGCTGACTAGTGTTCTGTCCATATATCATTTATTGAAGCTGTTTTGTTCTAATTAAGTAGGAGTTTTATGCATTCCACTGTCTGAAAATAATTTTTTTGAATTAAAAACAAAAATGAAAATTGACTCAGTGTCATTTTGAAGTCATTTGTTTTATGTGTTGAACTTTTACTGACACAGTTCTGTTGTAACTAGCCCTGTTACAATAGAACACATGGTTCAAATTAACTGTCAAAATGATTTGTAAGGTAGGGTAAGATTTCAAATAATGTACTCTTCATATTAAATTTATTCAAACTTGTGTATTTAGACAAGCATGTAAAGGTCACAGATGTTTTGTTTAAAGTCAATAGTCAAAAAGTCAAGTATGTTTAAGTGACAGAAATGGTAGCAGTAATAACTTTTTAACAAATTAAAGCTGCAAGCAACATTGGTCCCGACCAATGCTGCTTGCATCCTATCTCAAAAATTCTTGCACATGAGACTTGTGGTGAGTCTTGTGAACGTATCGATATATATAGATAAAAGTCAGAACTGAATAATCAGTTTCAGACTTCACTACTTTCAGGGCTTATTAAAAAACTAAGGCAGTTATTACAAAGTTGTGAAGACAATTTTTTGACAAGGGTTTACTCTCTGTTTTGGTGCTATTTAGAAGCCATATAACATAACTTTCTGTGTACTTTTAATATCCCTTGGCCAAATCTAGTGTAAGATTCTGTTTAAAGTTACTGCCCTACAGGTGACCTAGTTTCAATAGGTTTCTGCTCCATGACAAGATGCATCCACAGTATAAATTTGGTGCAGACATCTCAATGCATTCTTCAGATAATGTTATTACGTCGTTGAATAGACAGACAGATGACAAAACAATTACAATACCCCTTCAGCCAGAAGTTGGTAGAGGGGTAAAGAACAGGAGGCAGAGGAACTGGATTTCTATCAGGCTTGGACACAAAGGAAGATTTCAAGGAAGAAATCTAGAAGCAGGAGGCAGAGAAAGAAATGGCCTTCCTTCTCCAACAGGTTGAAAGTACCAGAAAAATGCAACTCTTCTGACTGGACTAGGACCAGGACACTCAGCTTAGATAAAGGTCATCACTCCTGAAAGATCTGGAACATTTGAAAACACCACATTAGGTCCAGCTCAAACTGTGTCTAGTGAGTCCACTGGCAGAAGGACTAATGTGTTCCTCTTCAGTCCTCTAATGACCAAAAACACACCATAGAAGGAGCGGAAGTAGTCAGAGAGCAGCTCGAAGAGACTGAAGGAGGATGAAAACAGAGAAAAAGTAGTACCAACAGATCTTTCACTGATCGTAACACTCCTACCCACTGAA
>JAPQRQ010000022.1:19430418-19442532 GCA_037367365.1 Apogon talboti
GACTGAAGGAGGATGAAAACAGAGAAAAAGTAGTACCAACAGATCTTTCACTGATCGTAACACTCCTACCCACTGAAGCAGCCTGTGCCCATGACCTCCCTTAACCTTTAACCTCTATACAGGCCATCCATGGAGACAGAATCTACCTTTCCTTTACCGAGGTCTCCACCTCCGTTCTAAGGTTCCTATGGAGTTTTTCCTCATCTTCTTAGAGAGCTTCATCAGGTTTCTTTCAAAATATAAAAAACAGCAATAAAAAAATTAACAAAAAGGACTTAGGAACAATGTAATGTGTTGTGTATTGTTTGCTCAGTGACCAATGTTCAGACCCAATACTGAGGAGGAAATACATGTTGGCAGGATGTGTAACACACTATTATGTTCTCCATCAAAATGAAGATGTGTTGAGTATTTTTTTGCAGTTCTGCTAGAGGGCAGTACAGTACAATCAGGAATGACTTGTATGTTGACAGCAGTCATTCAGGAGTTCAGTTCTCATCTATTTTGTTTTGACCATTTAAGCCTGAGGTATGTAGATCTGAAAAACATGAAAATGGATTGAAATCCTTTCCGTCCTGCTGAATGAAGCTACAATCCTCATATTACTTAAGGAAAAACACATGTATGTGATCTTTAGAGTCACATTAAAAAAGGCAACATGCTCATTTACAGAATGTGCTTTCTGGAAAAAAAAACACATATTACATGAGTGATAATATATTTCAGAAGTGATTTTTATCCTGTAACTTTTTCACTGTCTACCTCACAAAATACTTTCTATGCCATATTAACCTCAAACATTAGCTTTTACTTCTCATTCTTGTGTTAATGATCAAGCCCTTTAGTATTCCAGTCTTTCTGGAAACAAATGAACACTATGCGCTCTAGGCCAAAGAGGAAAATTAGTGATGCATCAGTATATAGGCCGACATCACTATTTGCATATAAGACATCATAAGAAACATAAAAGATATCTTCATAAATTCCCATTCTTGTCTGTATTTATACTGGAATATTACATACCTAATAGTTAACCGCATAATTAAACATCAATTATTTTAGAATTGTAAAACATGGGCATCTGAGAACAATTTGTTAACTACATTTTTACAATCTTTTCTAAAAACAAAAACAGTAACAGTGATCTGTGGAGCACTATCTCTGGAACAAACATATGTCGCTGTTGCATTTTCATTTGATTAAACTTTCATAAACACTTTCACAAAGCCTGGTTTGGACAAGACCCGATGCTCATATTGCTTTGATAATTCCACCAAACATTCTACTGTTTTACTGATTACAGGGGAAAAACAAGAAACAAGAAACAATTAAAAATTGACCAAAATGCATTTATTTTAGCTCAGTAAGTGTTTAAAATATGTATAGTTTTACAATGTTTCACAATTAAATTTGGCACCTTGTCTTACACATTTCAATGAGCTGATTAATTTAGTATCATAAAAGAAAAAAATAGGACCAATGTCCCTCTATCTCACAGGCATGTTCTATCAAGAATCAATAACAACTTGACTGTTTGAGGTTGTCAGGTTCTGGCGCTGTGTTAGATTCCTGTGGTGTTGATGCAGGAGATCAATCTCCCAATAGAAGTGGGTGGTACTTTCACTGGAGGAGAACTCAACAGATTAAATGAAAGTCCATATATGACTTCCTATCAGTGCTCAATAGTAACTATATTGATTTTTCCTTTTTCTTCTGCTCGAAACAAACAATAAACAATAAAAAAACAAAATCTCTAATCATTTCCATTTTATAAGCCATCAATATATGGCCCATTACAGTATAAGTCAAGGCACATTTTTAATATTTCAAAACTTCATCAAAAATCTAAATTTCTCAAAACTGTGAATAGACTTTGTAGACATTGTCCCAAGGAAGCTATATATAAAATTTGAAATGAATCCAACCAGTAGTTTTGTAGAGGAAGATGGTTGAAGAAAATGCTAACAAATATGATGGAGAGGGTGGACACAGAGCCTTCACAATAGCTCATGGTCCATCATTTCCTACTGTGCATTTATCAATTTAGATGCAAAAACACAAAGACGACGAGAATTAGCCTAAATTTTCTTGTCTGTTTTTTCTTCCTCAAATGTTTTTCATTTTTTCTCTGGCACATTATTGTTAAAGAAAAGAAAATCAACTTTCCCATTATTTGTAATGTTATGTTGTTATGTCGGTATGACACGTGTGTGTATGTTAATGTAACATATCTATGACATTTAAACTGAACATACTGTAATTTGATTTCTTTCAGAGAAAAAGCTGAGGCCACAATGGTTTTAATTTTTACTCTATTGTGTCTATTGAGCTCATTTGTTTTACTGTTTACTGCACTAATGCAAAAATACAACTTTTTAGAAACTGTTTTGGTGCTTAGTTTAATGTCTACAGCTTCAAAAACAGGCATAAAAAGACAGTATGTGCAAATAGTAATATATTGCTCTGCTGTGTACTAGGAGTCATTTCATTTCTGTGCAAAACCATGCCATAAGAGAAAAAAAAAAGTGTTAAAATGAAAAATGAGGCTTTAGTGAAGGAGAACAGATGATCCAAACCCTTAACATGGAGCAGGTGTTGTTTGATGATCGTACTGGTACGTCATCTGCTACTTCCTGATTGGTCGAGCTGAGCGTGAGTTGAAAACAGTCTCCCCTCCTGACCTCACGCCACTGAACACAGACGGAGCAACTTTACCCATTTTCTCTGCGGACAGAAGAAAAACAAACATTTCAAACTGTGTATTTTCTGTTAATGCGGCAGTGAGCGCGGTTACGTAAGAGTACAGTTATGTATAAATAACTTTAATCCCTGTGGGTGAGACTGTTTGAAAGGAGTCTCCCCTCTCCCTTTCCTGTCTGTATATGGAGTGGAAACTTGTGCATCATGGGAAACATGCCTCACGCAAACCCACTGACATTATGTGATCTTAACTCAGCCAGATACATCCCACAGAACACTATGAGTTTCATGTGAGAGTATCATCATTGCGTGTGTTTTTGCTCACCACACTCCTCCATGACTTCAAATGTCTTGCTCTTCACAGGCCCAGTTACACCCAGTTTATTCTTTGCTCCAATCAGGTCCTCTTCTCTCACCTCGGGACGCTGCATTTGTTCATCTTCTTCCTGACCCGGCTGGAGAGGAAAAATTAAAGACATGTAGCTGGTGATCTCTGCTGGAAGTCCTTTAACTATGGTACATGAAACAATGAGTTTTGGAAATGAAAGCCTTACTTGAGACATGTTGTTAGAGCAGATGAAGATACACTGATGTAAATTCTCCCCGCCGTCAGCCTTATGTGTCGTTTCAGCTTGTAGATCCTACAATTCTCCTCTGGACAATAAATCTGTTAAGTCTAACAAATGATGTAACCTATCCAGACTCCTCCTCTTTTCTGTCTCTCTCCCTCTGGTTTTTCTCTGCTGCTTCATAAGACAATGATGAGGTCATGGCTACACATTAACACAAATTATACATCCAAATAAATTCCACAGCTGTGTAAAGTGGCACATAACATCTGTCCTTTTGAAACTTCCCATCCTGACTTAAGTTGTAGTATGACTGTCTGACATCTGGTAAGAAAGCCAAGGAAACGGAACTCATCTGGTTTCATTAAAATATATAAGAAACTGAAGAAAACTTGATGTTTTGACTTAAAAAGATGTTAAAAGCAAATACACACTGTTTTGCAGAATGCAGTTCCCACCCCTTCCTGTTCATTTTCCATAATTGCATCATTATTTAGCCTTTAGGGAGTCCACAGTCACAACCAGTCCAGACTTCTTTTTGTTGTTAAGGTTATTTGGACATTGCTTCTAACTAACATGCATAGACAAAGACCACCTGATGGTGTGTTGCAGATTTTATTTGACTCATCAAATAAATTTGCTTTTTTTTTCTCATATAGTATTAAAAATCTGTTTGTTTTTTTTTTACATGTCAGAATTAAATTAGGTTTCTTTCTGGTACTTTTAGAATTTGAGTGTCACAAATAAAAATGAAGTTGGTCACTTCTGTCAAACAATTTGTAAAGTCAAATGTAAATACAGTTGTGCTCATAAGTTTACATACCTTTGCAGAATTTGTGATTCTTTGGCCATTTTTCAGAGAACATGAATGATAACAAAAACTTTTCTTTCCCTCGTGGTTAGTGGTTGGGTGAAGCCATTTATTATCAAACAAATGTGTTAGCAATTTTTAAATCCTACTGACAACAGAAACTATCCAGATGACCCTGACCCAAAGTGGACATACCCTAGTTCTTACTCCTCTGTATCGGCCCCTTTAAAAGCGATGACAGCTTCAAGTCTTCTGTGGTCGTTGAGGATGAGGCACTTTATTTTCTCAGATGGTAAAGCTGCCCATTCTTCTTGGCAAAAAGTCTCCAGTTCCTTTAAGTTCTTGGGCCGTCTTACATGAACTGCATGTTTGAGATCTCTCAAAGTGGCTCAATGATATTGAGGTCAGGAGACTGAGATGGACACATCTTCGCTTTTTTCTGCTGTAGCCAATGACAGGTGGACTTGGCCTTGTGTTTTGGGTCATCGTCATGTTGGAACATCCAAAACCATCCCATGGGCATTCTGTCAGTGTATGTAAACTTATGAACACAACTGTATATTCACCATTTTTCACCCACAATCCAGTCCCCACACAGCCCAACAACATCCCAGTACTTCTGTTCTCCAGTGGAAAAATGATCTACTGAAAATGTAAAAATACATTCACATAGATAAAAATTGAAGTCTCTTTGAAAAAGTTCTTCCTTCTTGTCATTGCTGTTTGGTCTTAAGCAGAAGGTTTATTCTGGTCCAGTATAACCACTTCCTTTCAGATTTAACTGTGTTTCTTTCTGTACCGGGGCAAGAGCTGAGTCCTGATGAACTGAATAAGTCGTGTCTCTGTGAAAAACACTGTAACAAGTACAACGAGCAGACACGCAGCTCCCACGCTGATATGGACGAATCGGAAAAACCAGCCGCTGTCACAGCAGAAAACACCCTGAGACAAGAGAATACAGACGGTGAAGTTATTCAATCAGATGACAGAACCTGATTAATCAAAATCAGAATAGAGAAAATTTAACAGAGAAAACAGAAACAAGTCCAACGATTGTCACATTGTATTTCATTTACCAATGTTGTAGTTCTACAGTTTACATGACATTATGGCCAAACATTAGTATTAACACATGAAAAAGTAAGATGAAAAGGAAACTCTTACTGAGTTCTAGAGGAAGAAAGCAAAGTAGTAGAAGCAGAACATGAAGTCAAATAAAGCTGTTGATATGGTCCAGTCAGTCATCGGAAATGTAAGACTCTAACCACCAATACATCACCCCAAATGTACAGACAATATGTTTAAAGGATGAGAAAAATCCTTTTTAGTTTCCTCATACAGGGAACAGTGATTGCAAACAAAGGCTTCCCCACCAACTAGTTAGTTAATGTGATCAATACTTTTGTCCAGTGTCATTTCACTTATTGGTCTATTTAAATCATGTGATTTCTCTGTGTGAATTTCTGTAGTTAATACTAATGTCTAGTTCAATACACATATGAAGTTTCATACATATCTTAGTGAACCATCAGTTAAGCTGGTCACACGCAGTTCATGTCCAATTTTCTGAATTGTTCTCACGCAATATTATCAGCATTACACACACAAATATTATCAAACACACACCTTCAAGTTCCCAGTTGTTTTGACAGACTTTTCCGATAAGCATCAAGATAAAATGTTAGTCTAATCTGTACGACAGGTTCACAGTGAGTTCAAGAGTAGTGACAAACTGTAGATGGAACCCTTCAAATCAGCATTTACCTCAGAGATTCAACAAGTTTTCAAAATATGTAATTATTAATTATTTAACTGTAATATGTAACTGTAATTAATTAATTGTAATATTAGAGGGACTTACAAAGTGTTACATGTATGAACAGCATAGCTTTATAGCACAGTGGATTTTCAAGAGCCATTTCATATATTCCTAAGATAGAACAAAAAGACGCACAAAGAACTGTAGCGTTCCAGATAGTTGCTCAGTCGATATACATATCAAGTTTCATTAAAATGTATATATGTGTTTATGAGTTCTCTTGAACTCTCCTCAGATTCAGATGGACATGAATGAAAGCAACACACTGCACATTTGTCATGCAGGATAATTAAATAAAAAGTGGACATGTTGAATATGTATTTCCCCCACTATAGGTACAAAATGAACAGATAAGATTGGAGTGTTACCTCAGACAACGCTGTGACGACTGCACTAACTACCAGAGCCAGCAGTGTGAGTGGAGAGGGCAGCAGACCTCGCAGAGGCCTCCACTGACTGGACCGGAAGTATCCATGTATGTAAAGCAGACTGTGCAAAATGCGGAGGCCCATATTAAGACAGTTGGCCATTATGAAGCCAACACCACCAGCCCACCATGTCAGTACATAGGACAAGAAGAGGAACGACACCGACAGGCCGAGCATGACCAGGTTATACCTGAGGATGCAACATAAACACCACATTAACAGACAGGTTTGTCCTGTTGGATGAATAGAGTCTGTCTGTACATCAACGCCCTTACTTGTCAACTTCTTTTTGACTCATTGCAGCAAAGACGAAGCACTCTGTTACACCATTTACAGCCAGCAGGAGGACATAGCAGCTGTAGCATCTCAGCAAAGTGGGTCCTTTGGCAAAAGTATATATAGGATTATTGAGTGAAAACTGGAATCATGCAAGTTATTATGTTTTATATGTTAGTACTGATAAGAGTGAGCAATTTATCTAAATAGTTATTGGGTTTTATTGCAGGGGAAAAAAACACTTATTCTTTCAATCTGATTAAAAAAAGATGAAATACTTGGCTTTCTGAATAAAGAGAGCATGTTTGTTTAGTACAAACCCAATATCTGTCAATGGGTTTTCTTTCCTACGTATTCTTCAGCCTTTGTTGACCTTGTGGTTTAACTATGTCAGGTCATTCACCTGCTCCGCTGCTCAGCAGAGAGCCACCATACATGTCCAGAGCCAGGTGAGAGAAGGCGTAGCCAAACACTGTGATAATCAGACCGATCACCAGCACCAGCTTGAGCAGACACTCCAGCACCTCAGCAGCAATGGCAACTTCTTCCTGCCGACAAAAACCCGCAAATAATGACAAACTACTTATTCCTACCTAAACATTTATAAATAGGTTTGTGCGTGTTTTGAGGTTCAGACCCGTTTCTGACTTTCGACATCACGGCCTCTCTCCAAAACTTTAGCAAAGAATATGTAGAAGCTCTCCTCGATGGGTAAGAAGATGAAACGGGCCACCATGGAGCCCAGGTTGTTGACGATATCATAAACTCCCTGGTCTCCAAAGCTCAGGACGTTCAAGAAGGTCATGACGTAACGCTCTCCCTCTGTGAGGATCTGTTTCAGGAACGACTGCTTGAAGAAGCTCCATGTGAGCTGCGCTAGGTTCCAGTCAATCAGCGGCTACGAACACCAAGGAATATTAGTCGCTGAACAGAAACAACACATATTATCTCTCAATCCATATTTACCTCTCCATCAACTTTGTAGGGAAGCAGATCTCCAACATGGTGCAATGGAAAACTCTTCTTAGTTGCTTCTTTAGACCCCAAGAAGTGAAGAAAGTAAACAGTGTAACACAGCACCAGGAATCCTGTGTAAACAATCTAAGAGAGGGCCGTAAGTTAAAGTCAGCATAGATGAAGGAAATAATGGAAAATATGCAGAACTAGGATATTTCCTTACATGAGCAGCAGAAAAGATGTAAAGGCCCCATTGACGAGCAAACACCACCAGCACCACAGTTATACTGCACTTAGCAATCATCGCTAGGCTCTCAGCGACCACCTTCAGTCGCACAAACATGTGAGCCTGAGCCAGGACCCACAGTGGTTCAGCCAGAAGCTCCTGTATCCCCCCAAAGGCAAACAACACCACAGCAGGGCCGTAGTAGGGTACGGCCTGGGGGTCTGGGGCCTCCAGGAGCCACAGCCACACACAGACCAAAAGGATGGACCATAATACACCCAGAGGTAACCTGATGGGTGAAAGAGGGGCAATATAGACAGACTGGACCACATAAAAGACTGTGCTTCAGTATTACGTTCCATTCGTGCCAACATTATGTTCATGTTCATTCATATTGTAAATAGTCTAATGAAAATGTGAAAAACCTTTGTTTGAGACTATTCAACTTAGAACTGTACTGTTTAATTTCACTCCCTGTGGTTTCGATCTCTGTCGACATGTAACAGATACTTAAATTCAACAACATAGTAACTTTTTGTGTGCAAATGTTGATTTAATGGTAGATAATGATTATTAGAGTGAGATGAACTTCTCATCCTTTAGTAATACAATTCTGGTTGTTTCCTAGGGCCACCTTCCCAAACAACAAAGGTGACAGAGTAAATTAGGCTTTGCCTGTGGGATTTCATGAGATGGAATTAAAGGAAGCAGAAATTCAGCAGCTGATTTTGCCAGAGGTGGGACATCCCAAACATGCATGCTGTAGATCCAAGTTTAATCTATCATATTTAGGATCATGTTCACTCCAAGCATTCATTGGAACTTTTACTGGTGCAAGATTTTCTCCTACATCACATTTTCAGTTCAAAAAATGATATAGGCAATCTTATTGTCTATTATTGATTTCAAAGTACAAATGCAACCTCATATTTTAATAATTTTGCAAAAATCCACTCACGTCAGCCACAGTAAATTGACAACTTGTCTCCAGCTGTGGTTTGTCCCAGATCCTCCACTCAGGCAGGCTCTCCGGAAAGCCTCTCTGGACAGGAATACTAATGTAGAGTACAGTAGTGTGAGCCTACATATAAAAACAAGGATATAGGCGTTATTTCAACATCAAATGTAATGAAATGTAGTGAAACTGTGCTTCTCTCGTATCTTCAATCAATGTGCTCTCATCATCTTCTTACCTTACATTGACCACTCCGATCAGCTCTTTGGACACAAACCTCAGTGTGAAGGCATTCAGCAAGAAGGTGAGCACACGGAACATCACCTAAAGTAAGACCAGCAATGTATTAAAGTTACTGAAAATCTTCCATTAAAACACAGTGTTATTGTGTTATAGGTAGGATTCTGTTACCTGCAGTAACACATTATAGGACGCCAGAGTGGACGCATCCTTCAGAACATCCTGAGAGCTCATTCTAAACTTTCTTCGACTAGTTGGAGTTTGCCGAACGTTGATTAAGTAGACTACTTTCTACAGAATGATAGGGTACATCATTATAAAATAAACGCTGAGGCTACCGACTACCATTCTGCAAGAATGAGGTGGCTCTTGTAGGAAAACACTAAGAAGGTAGAAACAGCAACAGATCTACTTCCGTACACAGTTTGCGGACAGACGTTACGTGGTGACGTCACCAGAGCAGAACGTCGTGTCCCCATGGTACCGCTAGAGCGCGCAACACGTTTATGAATGTTAAAGTTTAATTAAGTTTCATTTATTTATTTATTTTTCATTTACCAGCTGTGATTTTCTGTTGAATTTTAGTACACAATCCATTCACAATGACCATTTGATATTCTGTTTGTTGAAATATTAATTCTTTCAGGATTGTTTGTTCAACATTATATACTCTTCATTTGTGTATTTTTTTATTCAGAAAATTGGAGGATTGATGCCATTAATATAAATGCTTATTTATTAAATTTATAGAATCAACATTTCCAGGTCCTTTGCTTTTATGCCTGCATATTTATTTTGTATGATTATGTTGTTTTAAGTATTTATTATTGAATTATTCATTGCATTTTTATTTCTAATTCTGCAATTGACAATGAAGCTATTCTGATTCTGATTCCCATATTTACATTTAATTTTCAGATGTGAAAATCTGATTGTTTTAAAGTCATATCTAAGGCAAAAACCCAGTGGTCTAATAGTTCCAAAGCTTTTATACTGTCAGAAAGTCCAATCTAGAGCCTTATATGCCAAACTCAAAAAATTAGCTGCACTTATAGCTTTGTGGTCTATGAGTTTATTAAGTATTACGGAGTGGATTTAAGTATAAGGAGGAGGAGTATTTTTTCAGCCCATAAGTAAACAGAGGTCCACCACTGAATTCTCTAGAGCAGTTAATAAATGAACCTCAATGTGAAACTGTTTTCAGCTACTGTTGTCAAAAATGAGCTAAAACAATTTGAATCCAACATGACAGACCAGTCCAAGGGTTTTCAGAAAAAATGACATTTTTTGCATTTCACATCTATTGTTTATTGTTATATTGGTTTAGATATATAAATATGCTCTTATTATTGGAAAACTACAAGAAAATTCCAGAATCAGTCAAGTCAGTTTTGGGAGTTGATGGTTTTTTAATCAGATGTAAAAGATGGAGACAGTAAAAAAGTACATCCTCAG
The DNA here is from genome assembly GCA_037367365.1 of Apogon talboti. Classification (NCBI taxonomy): domain Eukaryota; kingdom Metazoa; phylum Chordata; class Actinopteri; order Kurtiformes; family Apogonidae; genus Apogon; species Apogon talboti. Next base: position 19,440,855 of record JAPQRQ010000022.1, read on the forward strand.
CTAACCAATATACATGATACAACAATAACCATATACAATGTCTATATACAGCATCTCTGTAACTTAATCACTCATTTTTTTAAAGTGGTGTACCTTTTTTGAACGTTTGCACCCGTCTGCATCCATTGTTCTCTGTCCTTTCAGAGGACTGTTTAACTGCAGTTAGATAAACAGTTCCTCTGCTTAAATTTGTTCTTTACATGGCACTGTTTAGTCAACTTCACAAATACAAGTTATTAATTTTCAGCAAGACATGATTTTATCCAGTCACAGGAAAGGATTCAGACATTTAAGAAAGAGATTACATTCATTAATAAGGTGAAGGAGATGAATAGGTTTTTGTTGTGACATACCTATACATGCAGTTGACTGGTTTGTACAGTCTACATTTGAAGTTTACAGTACATGTTACAGTATGTTTCTTTCCCTTTTCATGAATCTTTAACCCGAGCTGGGTTGAACTGAATGTTACTAAGTGGGGCACAAAATGACTGCAGATGGCAGCAGTGACGTCAAGTGGATGTGAGTATTTTCAGCATCACACCCTTATATTATTACTCATACAGGCCTTTACATCCTAGACAAATAAGCATGCACACAAACACGGTCACATCAATATGTACAGTAAGAGGGCCTGTCTCTACTTGTATCAGTTCTACATGTACCAAAGGTAATAGTTTGTGCTTACAAAAGGTCACACAGACACTGATTGTGGAACAGCTCACTTGACTGTTTTAATTACATGACAGAATAACTGAAGTGTCCCACAAGCAGCAAGGATGTAACCTACAGTACATCTGAATACTGTAAAAAGTTATTTTTCTAAGAGGTGCTCCATCTTGGGATTTATGAATGAAAAACCAGTGAATGCTGATTGGTCCATGGAGTCTATGAAGTTTTTGTCACTGTAGGAGAGGCGAGGCTTTTCACTGAGGAATTCCCGATCAAAGTTGCTGTAGTCATTAGCTGCTTTCTGTAATTAAAAGCAAACATATCTCAACAAAATGATAAACAGAGGCATATACAGACACTTATCTGCATCTAATCAGTCACATATGGACTGGGACCCTGAAATTTTCCAGACTTTACCTGGAGGACCTGTATGTGTGAATGAAAATGTTTGAATCAACCTTTATCACAATTAACACTGACAGTTTCCAGTTTTTGAGCCCATGTGTGAAGCAGGAAGCCATTACTCAGGTTAACATTCAAATGTATTGCAAATTTTACAAAAAAATTTTACAAAATCACCAAAGGATAATGCTTATATATTCACATTTCCAGTGACAACTGTTCTGTGAATACTACGATTTTGTTCATGACCCTCATGGATTAAAACTTTGCCAGTTAAACGTAGCATTGATATCCTATTGACAGAAGTTGGAATCTGAATTTTGCCTATTTTGTAAAACAAATCTGAATGTGGCAACTGAACATCTGGCCTGGCTCATGAACATTTTTCACATTGCGGATATATCTAAACATTTAGGTACATACTGTACATAGCTCCTTCCCTTTTGCATGCTCTACAGTGTGTCACCCCTCACCTACACAAAGTGGAGCATATCCACTGACAGAATATGTGTCTATCAGACATTCTAATGTTATTGAGAATGTTGCTTAAACACTGTAAAATTTGACATTATGAACTTATTGGTAATAGTTACGTAAAAACGAC
>JAPQRQ010000022.1:19442893-19482684 GCA_037367365.1 Apogon talboti
ATGTGCTTTAGTGATGTTGTCTCTGAAATGCGATGATAAAAATAAATAGAACTTAACTGAACATTAGTGAAAGAACAACTCTGTGCAGTGGACCTGATGTCATGAATGACACTTTCTGCACTTCATAGGTGTAAATGGTTTAACACTGGTCGACCTGAGTGTGTGGAACGTACCACTTTGGGTTTAAAAGGTGGTTCAATCTCCCTCCTCTCCAGGATCTGCCAGTTAATGCTCTTGAAGAAGGGGTGTAAGCGAATATTACCCACAATTCCTAGCCTGCGTGTGGGGTCTCTCTCGAACAACTGTAGGAAGACAAAGTAATGTAAGAAAGGAACAAGCAGCTGTAAAATAGCAGGAGGTACCATCCAAACAAGCTTTAGTGTTTTCCTTTTTCATACAGGACCATGTGATGGAATCCTCACTAAACTGTAAATCAAACATGACTCATCGCTCCAGATCAAATTAATGGTACAGACCCGTTCCAGCAGGTCCTTGGCCTCCTTGTTGATCCAGCGAGGATAGTGAGGAGTATCCATTCGGATTGACTCAAACAACTCGTCCTCATCATCCCCATGGAAAGGTGATTGTCCAACCAGCATCTCATACAGCAAGACCCCAAAAGACCACCAGTCAACTGAGAAGGAGTACTTCTGTCCCAGCAGGATCTGAAAGAAAAGAAACAACAAACAAAACACCCAGACAAATTAATGACAGACCTATTAATATTTACCTATGTATATGCAGAGTGATACATGCACATATATTTCCGTATTTGTGTATGATCTGAAGCATTTTACCTCTGGAGCGATGTAGTCAGGAGTACCACAGAAAGTCGTTGCACGATTCTCTCCAAACACATTCTCCTTGCACATGCCAAAGTCAGCAATCTTAATGTGTCCCTCATGATCCAGCATCACATTGTCCAATTTAAGATCTCTACAAACAAAATACACAGCATAAAGGCAAATAAATATAACATGTGAATCCACACATAAGGTTTTGAAAATATTTTGCCATTTGGAACGTAGATGAATAAAACAGTGTAAATGCTTTTTACACATCCATAAGACTTAGATTTTAATCCATCACATTAAAGTTTTATGATTAACTATTTGTTTATTCTGATTTGTAAATGTGATTGCTTATAAATAATGTTCAGTCACATATGTACAATAAGACTGTTTGTTCTTTGTAAACCAGCTTTTTTACTGCATCAAATGCAAGATGCATGTTTTCCTTTTCAGAGTATCTATACTTCCTCTGCATTCTTGGACTGCGCCCACAGGGACAGTATTCGAAACAGTCCATTCTCACAACAGCATTACCACACAATAATATTAAAACTTAAAAAAAAAGGTGTCAAAATGTGTGGGATTACCTAACCAAACAACTTTAAAGCCTCTGCAGTTTTATTCTCACATTACACTTGCAATTGAACTTAGATCAGTTTTCTGAAGGATTGGAAGCCAGTTAACATTTTGATAAGAGCAAAATACTATTTAGATGTTAAAAAATGTGAAAGACATTACGGTGGTGGTGGTGATTTAAATGTCTACACTGTAACTGTTAGTTTTAAAATGGATTTTTGCTCTGACCTGTAGATGATCCCTTTGGAGTGCAAGAACTGAAGACCACAAATGATCTCAGCAGAGTAGAACCTGAGCGGAAAAAAAGATGAGACAGACAGGTATATCAACCAGTGGTCTGTGATAGAGGGATGCAGGTTTGGGCTGTTGCTGTCTTGTCGCTGATTTGGCGCACTGAACACGGGTGTCACTGCAGACTCATTTCAGTGTAGGTTTAAATAATTGAGGAGGACATTTGTATGGAGTAGGAGACAGGTGAATAATGCTCTCATAATGTGAAACCTGAGTGCCGCTGCGAGCTGAAAGATTAGCCTTTCTCTGACCTGCTTCTCTTGTCATGTGTGTCAGGTGAAACAACAGAGTCCGGAGAGAAGATAGAGTTGACTCTGTACAGACACAGTAACAGGTCTTTCACTGTCAATGACTAACTGACACAGGCCACACAGACTGTAAGGATTTATCGACTCGATCTCACTGACAGTAATTTTTTGTGCAGCTCTAATTAAACATGATCAGATGGTTTTTTATAGATTAATTCACATATATTGTGCTGCTGCTCACAGGTTGATATTGGGTAATCACAGCTATATCAATATATGTCCAAATCAACCAAAATCAAAACATATATTACATAAAAAACAATGCAAAAAATGTTTTTCATGTTATAGATACAGTACGTACAGTAGTTTTTGATCAAAACTTATTCAAGTTATTCATACTAAATTAAGTTCAATGTTCAGTGTGCTGTTATCACATATTTGGGAAAATTAAGATTACTATTAAACTGTAAAATAGCCTTACTTCCCTTACATATTACTATGTAATTACTACTACAATTTGTTTCATTGACAAAAACCATGCAATAACTAAATAAAAGCTACTTTCCGATGACAAAAACTACACAAAAAATTCTTTATATTTTTGGCAATGAATAAAAATAAAAACATAATGACTGGACAATCTGGATGACATGGGAAGAGATCCAGTTAGAAAACATCTCTTGTGTAATAGAGACGTTAACTAGTACACGTTTTCTCAAGGACCATATAATGTGTTTGGATTCTTTTGAGAAATACACAAATAATGCATTACACTTTACCCAACCTGTTCCATTTTAGTCACCTTAATCTACCATAGATTTAAAGTAAAAACTTATTACTTTAATGTGACTAAACTCAATTCAGGTGACTAAAATATGACTAACACTAAATTGCGTTTTAGTAAAAAGACTATGATTAAAACTAAATTAAAATTTCACAAATTTTCATTTCCTAATATCGATGTCCACCTCAACATTCTAGCATCTGTCAGGCTCTAGTGCTATTTTATAAAAAAGAAGTGCAGTCTAAATCCTGCACATTCAGGTTTGTGCAGTGCCTCAGTATGTGAGGAAAGCTGAGCCGACAGACTGAACTCTGTAAAGCACTGGGTCAACAGGTTAGCTGTAGCTTCTGGGAGAACAGGGCCTTTGTGAAGATCACCAGAGGTGCCTTAGGGTGCACATTACATAACCAAAATTCAGGCAATACTTTCCATTATATTCTGACAGCTGGTACAGTAACAAACCCAGATATTTATTATATTTTACTCATATGTAATCATACATGCAAACACATTTATTTTTAATCAAATGCATTAGAAGATGATGAACAAAGTGTACTGTTCTTCCTCACTCATGGAGGGTAAATTTTCCGAGCTGGATACAGTCACTGAGTGGGGAGGATTTTAGTGGATGCCAACACTAGATCAAGTGTCAGTGTGTGCAAAGAGAATTACTCCTGTCATGTGATGGGTACGACACAGAGCCAATGTAACTACAGGAGACTTAACATGAGTCTATTGAACCCCGCAGTTAGTTTCAAAGGAAAAATGCTCCACATACAGGATTATACTGGTGAATAATCTTTAAAGCATTTATAAGTCCACACCTTGCATTCACTCAAAAGTTACTACTCAAAGTGTTCCTAAAAAGTTGCAGCATTTAACAAAGTACAAATATTTGGGATAATAAAGCTGAATGATCAGCAGCACAAATCATATTACAATTACTTGATAGACTTTGTGATTGAGGAATGAGTCTATTCTAAATATTTTATGTTCATTTGTATGTGTAGATACGACTTGTAGGCTATGGTACCTGCTTTTTTATATTTATAATCTTCATTTCTAAATCATAGTCCAATAATATTTCACGATTTTTTTTCCACCCTAGTGCATACTACGGTCTTTTAAGGAGGAATCACAAAAGGTTTAATACATAACGTATTTTAGTATTTTCATAATGATTTGTTTGTTCCTTTGAGTTTCACAACTCATGCTAAAAAATGTTTCACTTTTGTATCAGTTTGTAAATGTGAGAACTTTTAAAACTTCATTTGCCAGTTAAACAGGTGCAACCAAATCTGACTTTTTTCAGTGTGTGTGTGCCATTGTTTTTTCTTTTCTGGAGGGATTCCCACAGAGTGATCAGTGAAGAGGTGGGTGGTAGTAACTGATATCTACCATTACAGACAGTACACAGTCACTAAGAGCTGTTCACTCCTTACAAGGCAGTCTGCAACTGAGCAGCAGCTAATGGAAACAACCACAGCCACAACCCATCTGGGTCCAATATATTATGTGAAATTAAAAACACATTATTGGAAAGACACAAAGAGTTATACATAGACAGTAAACATTATCAGTATCTGCTTTCAATCAGGACATTAATGCTACATTTGTGAACTCAGTGTAAGTAGAAGAGTATGTGAGTGCTGAATAATGATGGCAGCGTGTGTGATTTGCTCCAGGTCTGCATTTCTTTATATCTGTGTGACTGATGTGACTCACGTGGTTCTGTAGAGTTCAAAGCGGCCTTTCTCCTGAATGTGAAACATCAGGTCTCCTCCATTCAGATACTCCATCACAAAGAATAGATGTTCCTATTGACACATTTCACTTTAAGCATTACAGAATCAAATAACAGTGGATTAAAATGGGAGAAAGTGGAGGGAGACTACCTTGGTTTGGAAGGTTGAGTAAAGGTGTGTGAGGAAGGGGTTTTCCCAAGCTAAAGCCAAGACTCGCTTCTCTACCATAGTGCACTCCACATCATCATCCATCAGCACTACATCTTTTTTCAGAGCCTTCACTGCAAAGTACTCTCCACGACCCTTGAGCTCTGCCAAGAGAACCTGAGAGGAGAGAAAAGAAGATCACCATTTCAATTTCCAAAGTTTCTTTGTTGTTATTTGGAACAAGAAGAAAGTATTGTTGAAGGAAGTCAAATGAAGCACAGGGCTCCTCGTACTCTTGCTGAATGCCCCTTCCTTGTGTTACATGACAGGCTAAAAGGTCTGTGGTTTGTATCTCAGACAGAACTGCACAGCACCAATGAACCAGAGTTGCTTAGTTTTTATATTGTTCCACCCACCCACGCTGTATTGTGCTGTTATTTGCTGGAGATAGAAACTCACTACCCAAAGGTCTAAAGGCGTTTGATATTGTGCATAACTATCTTTTTCCGCTTCTGTGAATCAAAGCTCTCCTTATGATACCAGAAAAACTACAAGTGGCTCTAAACTTAAATAAAAACTAAACAAAACCAGTCCATTTCTCAAAACCAAAAGAAAATGAAGAAACTGAGAAAATACTAAATGAAAACTTAATTTTTAACTTTCACTCTTTCTCTGTCTCTCTCTCTCTGGCAGCTTCCCAGTTTAACAACTTCTAACTGAACATGCAGTTCTTTACACTACACTGCCACAGGTACAGTAACTGCCACAGGTGCGGTTGTTGTACCTTGCCGAAGCTTCCTTTTCCCAAGACCTTATGGAAGATGAAATTGTCCACGTTGATGCGGGTCATATGAGTAATACGAGACACAGGCCGTGGGCTGGACCCCTCCCACAGTCTGCCATAAGTAGGGCCATCTGAGGAAGAAAAAGAAGATGTCTGTAAACTCCATATTCACACTATTAGCCTCGATCATTATTTGGAGAACTGAAGAAAACACACACTGATTTAATTAACTTGGATTTACATAAAGTACATGTATATACATGAAAAAAACACACACTGACCGTGAATATCCAGTTCAGCCAGCTTGTTAACCTCATCATAGATTCCAATATCAGGCAGATTAGGCAAGTTCGGATCTGAACGTCGAGTGGATGATTTCTTATGAGTGAAGAAAACAAAATATAAACTTATAAGAGCCAGACCAGAAGGTGTGTGCTTCATCCAAAAACACATATTTAACTGCTTTACTGTTGTTTGTACAGTAAAAAAATCAAACAGTTTTGACTGTCTATCAAACTAAAAATGGCAGATTCTGAACCAGAGGCATGTAAAGAGAGACCGAGAGAACTGGGGGATTCACAACAAGCCAGTCCTTAAACACATCAGGGCAGGGAGCTCAAGTTCCTATCGAGGTCAGGTATCACTCCGAACAATTCGTTCACACAGAAGGGATTAGGAATTTCTCATTTGAGTGGTAGTTACAATTTATTTTGACAGCACGTTTTTAATAACTTACTTTCAAAGGATTATAATGTTCCAGTAAACAAGTGTCACGTGATACTCGTAATACTGTGAAGAGTCGTTTTATCATTGAAAATAGGCTCAGTTGAGGATTTGCTTTAAGTTTAAAATCGCTTTTATTTTGGACTTTTAGTTGGGAGTTGGTTTTTGGTGAAGATAATGTTTAGAGAGTCCAGAGAGCTGCAGAAAGTTGCTTTTTATCATCACATGCTCTCATTTACTCTGCCTCATCCTCCATAAGTTCTACATCTTCATCTTTCATCATGCATTAATATGTAATGTTTAAGAAAATATGACACAGTCCTGTTATAGTCAGTCAAAGTATACTAAGTGCAAGTCTACGGATGTGCTTCTCATTTAATAGTCGAGCACCATTAACTTTTATAAATCTATTTCTGATCAATAATAGTACATTGTAGATGCTGTCAGTTAACTCACCTGGCCAACTTGTGTAAGTGCTTCGGCTAGTAGTTTCTGGTTGATACCACAAAGATTGGCTACTTTATCCTGACACTTGTGGTGGACATTCATGGCACAATCTGCAAACAGAACCAAGACATTATACAAACATCGACCAGACAAATGGGCTTACAGAAAAAACTGTTAGTCACAGAAGCAGATTACCTTCACACTTGAGGCCTTGTTTGACCAGACCCCACAGCAGACTTCCACAGTGATCACAGAAGGTGGGACTCATGTAGTTGTTGATCTTGAAGCGATGCGGCATGTCAATTTTAAAGCGCTCCTTCTGGAACTGCATTCACAGATTCATTGTTCCCCAAAATGACAAACAGAAATGGATTCTTAATCAATGGCCTGTGATATGTGCCAGTCCTGCACACCTGCCTCATGTTTGACTTATTTTTTCCTTACCTGCTCGCCTCTCTAAGGGCCTGATTTACTAAGATCACGAATAACGGACGCAAATTTGCTTGCTCGTGCTAAAAAATGTGCGTGTTATTGATTTGCGTGATTTGCAAACTAAGATTGTCTGCGCAAATGACAACAGGTGCAAAGTCTTGGAGACCACCCTATTTAGATGAGGATTTTGCGTGCGCAAACAATTGTCATCATGGAGACAGTACGCTGGAAAAACTGCTCTGGGATATGCCAGCACTATTGGCAACAGTGCACTGGAATGATCCAGATGTAAGGAAATGTAACATTGGGAGGAGTTTTGTCATAGAAGGTACTGCATGACTCCTCCTTGTGACTGGCCCCAAATCATCCCCTAGTTCACTTAGAAGTTCTAAAATGGCATTGCTGGGTAGGCGATACATCGCAATTGTTTTTTCTTCCATCATTCCAAAAATGTTGACGTGAGCAGAAAAGATTGGTTCTCTGCGCTGCCTTTGGTTGCGCCTATGCCGCCTCATCGCCACGACAACCGCAGGCAGTTTTATGCTATCTGTGCCAGTTAAAACCTGCCTTTCAGACGTGCTAAATATAGACACAAAATCAGCCACCGCAATCAGATTCAGGTTTGGTAAAACACATTGCGCGGCAAATAAATATTTGCATCTACTCCTCCCAATAATTTTTCGCGTTCTGGCAGAAACGCCCATACTGCATATTCATCAAAGCAAACATGCTAAATGAGCTATTTTGACCATTTGAGAGACAAAACACTCATGTGTCCTGTTAGTAGATAAGCTTCAACGTGTTTTTGCGTTCGCAGTCAAGTTTGTGCATGTTTTCATACACGCAAACCTTTAGTAAATCAGGTCCTAAGTGTAATATTGTCCTAGACAGACATACAGACTTAAATTTTTCTTCCTATTTCTGCTTTTACGCTTATTTAAAGCTCCTCTTTGAGAAGTCACGCCTGATCTGCTTTTCACCATCTGTGTGTCTGTCTTTCTTTACTTTCACTTTACTATTACCTTGGTGAAATGGTCTTTGATCATCTTAATACTGATGACAAATGAAAAGGGCATCTTACTTGATGTGGACCTGAACCAGCATGTGCCTTTTGAACTATTAAATTTTGATCTAGTAATGCCTGCCTACTTTTTTTCTTTATATTTTATTTTATTGAGCAAATTAAACAAGTGAATTTCCCCTCTGGGATCAATAAAGTTCATCTATATCTGTATCTGTATTTGTACAACCACAATTTTTCATACTGTTTAGGAGACTAAGTTTCATATACATATATTTATCACTACAAAAGAAAACACCAGAGTGAGAAAAGCCCACACTGCACTGACATATGGAGTACACTCGCAGTACATGCTGTCCTGCAAAAATATGTTACGTACCACAGTATCCCGACTGTTGGCAGCAGTACCAGTGCATCTGCCGATGATTTTGTCTATGCATTTCTTGTGGATGGCTGCATTGCATTCTGATAAAGAACAAAAATAAAAAAGATGCAAATGAGTTAATGCTCTCTATTTAAGATTTTTATGGTAACAAAAGAAAAGTACAAAAGTAAAAGAGCATATCTACTGATGGTCACTTTCTGTCTAGTGTATACACCAATCTGTTTTAGGCTGCTATTTTCAAATACTGCACAAAACCCAGAGGTTTTCAGTCAGTGTACACTTACGTCTGCATTTGTAACCTTGCTTGTTAAGCCCCCTGTGGAAAACAAAACAAAAAAAAAACCATAAGTGGACCAATTTGTGTCATTCTTTGATCAAATGAAATGTAACTGGTGTGGTGTTTAACTGATAATGAATGAACAGAATTTGAGTGTTAGGGTTTCTTTATCAGCTTCCTCAATAGAACAATAATAAGTGTCAAAGACAGACAATACAACTTAAAGCAGTACGTTTATCTAAAATAGTTTCAACAAATAGATTAACTGATGTACAGGGACAAAAAGCCCACCTACCCAGTGTTGACCACACCTTCAATATCAGGAATTTCCTGAACATTAGTCTCCTCATATCTTTCTGTTTGAAGTTCTATTTTATCTGAATAAAGATTGTGATTTCCCTTTAGCTGCTGTGAAGATTTATATATGGGGCTGAGGTGTATGTTTCACTGACCAGACAAACTCTCGACACACTGAGCAGAAAGTGGGCTGTCTGAAGAACGTGGCAATGAACTCATGGTTCTTAATGAAGTGGATCTTGGCCTGCTTGATTGCTCCTCTTCTACGGTTTATGTTAGGAGCCTCCTCCTCTTTGGCAGTCTGCTTACTCTCTTCCAAAAAAAAACACACACAAAGACACAGATCAGTCATCTCACAACACTGCGTAAGATTAAACTATCAAATGCAAACAAAGACAGGACAGTATGTGTATATTTTGTAAACAGAGGAAAGAAAACGAAAATATGACCATTTTAGTAGTTTTTGGTTTGCTCATCTCTAAATCTAGGGGACAGAATTTGAAATGATTCTTTCATTTTCATAGAATTTACCCACTTTTCTGGTCTCCCGCTCAAAAAGCCCACACAGCCTATTTGCATCAGACTCAGATGTATATTCAAGGTCTGAAGCGTCTGTCAGTTACATATGACTATACCACAACCACGCAGTCATCTTCAAACAGATGAAATGATGAACAGATGAATACTTCTGATGTTGCACTTTCAAATCAAAGAAAGTGTTAAATCAGAAAAAAAATCTGGCAACCACACAGCTAGGAAAAAAGAAAACACTTTTAAATCAGAGAACAAAGACATGCTTGAATTTTATTTCTTTTCACCTGCATCTACTCCTTCAAGAAAGTACTGCACTGCCATCATCACTTTCCCAGATGGATGGAGATCCACCTGTGCACACAAACAGACAGCTGGTCAGAGAATCATTTACAAGAGCCTGATCTACTGATGAAGACTGATACAATGTGTGATGTCCTACCCAGAATTCAGCTCGTCCGTTCGCTTTCTTGCAGCGTTCAGCAAGGACAGACACACCAACAGTGACTTCAGCCAGTGGTTCCTCTGCTGTCTTCATCAATAGTACTTCAAGGACACGACCCTCATAGATGTGTGCATCAAAACTAGCCTTCCAGGCCGGGTACATAGTGGGTTTCCTCTGAACCAGGGTCTTTCCTCGTTCTATGTGAACAAAGATGGACAGAATGTTAAAACGTTATCTTCAAGCACAGGGAACAGGAAGGAAATGTCAGCTTCGTTAAAAAAATAAGTACAGCTTCTGTAAACCTCAGGGTGGGGCAGGCATCGCAAAATTTCTCACCAGTTGTCAAGGCCTCCTTCATTTTGATCGCGCAGAACGGTGGGTCAGGAAAAGGGGGCAAGATGCCCAGGTCATATGAGTTAAAGGCAATCCGCAAGAAAGGAGCCATGGTGATGAGTACCAGGGTCACCTGCGCTCAGAGAGGGACAAATACACTGTTACCATGGAGACATTTATCTATAATGACATGTTAGTTACACACACATATTGCTTATATACAAACAGTTGTATTTTCTCAACCTAAATGCCCAGGGTCTAGGCTGCATAATCTGTGTATGTTTCATGAGAACGATATCAGGCAGTCTCAATTACACAGCAAACCAAAGTGAAACACAAAGAAGAAGCTGCTCGATGACTTTAGAGTTGTAGTCTTCAGTCTTATGTTCACACATTTGTGATCTGTCACACCCAATCAGTGGAGGAACATAAAACACGTCTGTCAACACCTGTTTTTGTGTGAAGTAGGCAGAATGCATGTGGTATGACTTATAAACACACAAACAGTTACAGGTTTCTAGTAGAGTTAAAACTTCTGCCATACTAGTATAAAGAACAATGTCACTGTGGGCAGACTTGACTAGTCGACTAGCCGTTGCAGCCCTAGTGGGCACAACTGCATGTATTTATACTGTATGTAGGCTAAAATACACATCTCATAACAAGGTTTTCCTGCTTTTATTACAAATGTTGACAGACTTCTGAATTTTAAAAAGTGTTCCCTTCTCCACACACTTTGGAATGAAATAATGGTGAGCCAGAAATGCTTTTTCTTACTCTCCTGTTGTTTTTCCAAGTTTTTAGGTAAAAGTGTTGGCACTGGTAAACATATCAATATTACTCCTTTCCTAAAACTTAAGGCAAATAAGATCTAAGTTTTTTGGTTTTTTTTAATGTCACATGGAATTAAATTTAAGACTAGTGTTACCAGCTTTGCAGTAATAACTGAACCCAAATGAAGTATGGAGATGCTTGCTCTGGTGCTGGTATCGTGGAAATGTCCAGATTGAAACATGGTCTCCACAAAATACAATATGCCCTGTACACATTGCATGGCACCCAGCCAGAAACAAAATGGAAATAGTGTTGTTCCACTGTAATGGTAAATGTTAAAAAAAAAAAAAATACAAATAAAATCCCACTTCCTGTGTGCCTCAGTGGTGGTTTATGAGACTGAAAGGCTGATTTGATTTATGACATACAGATAAAAGGCTTGTTTTTAGATTCATTAATTAACTACTTAAAAGACTTTACGAGTAGCCGCAGAAACCCTGAGAGGAATAGTTTAAAAGCATGAATATGGGTTATTGCAATTGTCATTGCTTGAGAGAGCAAATTATTAGTTAATTTACTGAAAATAACCAATGGATCAAAAGTCAAAAACAACATTCATCCCCTGTGCATTAGAGGTGAAGTACATGGTGATAATGACATGCTGCTAACAGATCAATATCACCCTACATGCCGGTCATTATTTTCTTTATGCATGGTTTCCTGTTCGTGTAAGTCTATATGTGGTATGGATGGATTTTGTATAACATCCTATGCAGCAGCTGTCTGAGTCCGTTCAGTGACGTTCAATGTGACACACACCCATGTTTGACAGGCATTTTCTCACGTGAAGTACAACTGCAATGCAAAATATGCCCACATTGAACTTGTACTTATGCTACTGGCCAAATTCCACAGCAAAGTGTTTTCTGTATGAGTAGTCCCTGAAAGGCTACAGCTCCTACAGCAGCACGCCTCAACATGTCGTTAATCCAAATACGAGCATGCAGCGCTCCACAGTAGGCCTAGCTGGTATTCACAATCCTAAACCCATAGCCGCCCACAGTGAGGCCAGAAAAGTAAGACACAGAAAAAACAGGGAAGAAAGAAAGTATGCAACAAGAAGGGGGGAGAGGGAGGGTGATTAACACTCACTCTCTAACTCAGGACTGCTGTAAGCTGTGATGACAGGGATTTTGGAGATAATCAATTTCAAGCACAGCGTGTGACTGAGGCTGGTGGTGATTGATTAACCAGCAAACTGTTCATGTGCAGTTTCGATTTGTACAGTCCATTAAATTTAGTAGTTCCGTCTCATACGCTAGTATTCTGTAACCTGCACCTTTCACCTCACTTCTTAATTTTCAGCTTTAGCCAGCTCAGCACTAATGTGTGTTCATCAGCATACCATTACTGAGACTAGATTGTTGGATTATTACACTAGAATATGAGCTTACAGGCTGTAAACACACCCTAATAACACTTCAGTTGTGTGTGTACATGCAAATGTTCCACCACAACAACTTCTCCCTTGATTATATAACAATATATATGTTACAGTGATGTAGATTCAAAGTGTAATAATAGTAGTAACAATAGTAATGCATCCGAGGTCAAAATAATGCTGCATACTTAACCTTAGACTACTATTACAATGCTGCTATTTGAAATAATGAAATAAAAAGTGAACAGACTGAACACACTTCTCAACTGAGACAGAGAAAAAGAACAGAAACAGATCTTTACATAATCACTACAATGACCTACAATTACTACTTCAAACTGTTTGACACCTCTCAGTGCTTCTGCAGAGAGTCTGCAGAAGAAATGCCCTCACATGTACCCCTCTGAGTCACCAACACACATGACGAAAGTTTATCAACTATCAACATATTGTAACTAGATAGTTACTGCACATGATGTCCTCAGACATGAATTTCAAACTCATTTTAGTTTGGGGATTACGTACAGCCCAATTTGATCTCAAGCAAGCCAGTCCAGTAAGATAATAGAACAAGTTAGAGATGTCATTATTCAAAAGTTATTCTGCTGTCTGTTTTAGTGCGAAAAAGCTAAATTACAGTATGAAAATGTTTATATTTACAAACTATTCTTTCACCAAAAATGTGAAAAACCTGAACATCCATGAACAACCTGAAATGTATCTAAAAAATACATGCAATTTTAACAGTATTATGCCTCGGCTTATCATTTACACATGTGCATTACAATTTACAGATCGCAGTGGTTTTACAAAGGCACAAAATGTTTAATGTAATAGACTGAAAAATATAGCATTTAACTTTGTGATGTAAACAGCTTGCCAAGACTCAGTGAAACCCTTGACTGTCAATGCCTTCTGTGCAATTTCTGGAGTTTTGGATCCCATTGAACCCTTTTGGTGGGCTGGTTTTGGCCCGCGGGCTGTATGTATTACACTGCGGTTCTAAGACAACAAAAAAGCCTGATGGAAAAGAGGACTCTCCACATCCATGGACCTATGATAGCTGTAACACACTCTGATGCAAATGAGGGCATTCAGTCGTTTAGAAGGCACCAGTGTTATCAGTGCAACTGTTTCTCACTGCAGGATGTGGTTGATCGGCTGTGGGTTGAAGCTGAATGAAGATGTCACTTCAAGTCTCACTCAAGGTTTTGGACAATTTTTTTTATTTTTTTTTTAATCCAACACTCCCCAGTTCTTTGCTGTCCGGACCTGCCTGCATTCCTCCTCACCCCTGCTGTTTGTTACTTACAGGCTGTTCTGTGACCCATGAGATTTGGTGACCTATAATTCCACATTACCCCGTAAATGGAAATTACTTTTTACCTAATCATACGTAGATATTTCACTGTCACACATCTTGACAGAAACTGGTGTAAACGTTAGCCCTACCTGTGAGGATTTGTCAACAGTTTCCACAAACTCTTGCTCGGGAAAATAAAATCTGACAGGTCATTTTTTGGGGCTTACATATCTATAAAACTACTCTCCATACGAGCAAATAAGTAGGGTGTGTTATTTCAGTTAGAACAGATGAAGTGATAACAATAGTACGAGCTAACGTTAGCGCCAACGCTTAGTTACAACACACATCAATGTTGCCCATAAATGAACGAGGAATGAGGACAAGTTTGCGCAGTCTGTGAACTATCAAAGACTATTACAAACTCTGAGAAAAGCTCGAGCCGAAAGGATGGAAAGAACGAAAGGCTCACCTCGTCCTGCAAACTCGATGCCGAGTGTTTTTCGCCGCAGCACGACGAAACTTGGTGTTTTCTGTTCCTCTCGTTTTTTCACTCTGTGATTCCGTCGATTGAGGAAGTGTGGCGCGCGCTCACGGGCTTTCACGACGAGCTGTGACGTTTACGTGCCACACATATATGCACATACACTCAAATAGACATACATAACACACACACACACTCACACACACATACGAATACACACATACACACATACACAACCCTGACCCGAAAACCGCCTCTTTTCTTATTTTTAATCAAACGATAACATAACACAGTGACAAACAATACAATAATACACATTGAATTGTTATGGGCAGTTGTGCGCATTTTACGCACATTTTACGCGCTGTGTTCATGCATATGGTGTGAATTTTGGCGAGATGTTGCGTATTTTTATTTTATCTTGTCATTTCTAGTCCAGCTCCTACAGTTGAAGTTACACTTAAAAATGGGCCATTGAAACTTTATTAAATCAATGTGAATAAAGACCACATTTTTGGAGTATTTGACAATGCACAGAAAACAATAATGCGTAAAATTAAAATATTATTGCTCATCATTGACATACACTGTTGCCCATGAAGTTAGCATAAAATATTTTTTTTTACTCTTCTCATGAAATGATTGTGACAATGTTATTTATTATTGATGGATAAAGTGTAACTGGGACTCAGTATATTATCAGTGAACCTGACAAATGACGGTTACTGATGTGTATAAATAGGAATAATAAATGAGGAATGAGCCAGCATTTTGGGCAACAGTGTATAACAGGCTGGAATAATTCAAAACAAAAAAAAATCTTTGCATGTAGCATTCTGAACATAAATAAAATTTCCTGTTTTTGTTTTTTTTTTTGTCACCTAATCATCCAGGGTTAAAATATTTCAAAATAATTCAAAATAGGTCAGGTGTAGGTGAGAAAAATTAGCTCAATGAAAGGATTTTTTTTCATAGCTTGCTTTTACAAGTGTGACTAATATTAGAACCTGGGTTAAGATGTGGGAGTGAATGGGCGATGTAACACAGGGGAGTGACACTTTCACTGTAATTGCTTTTGATGCAGACAGAGGGGACCTTGATGGGTGGAGAACTCACAATATTAAAGTTGTAGAGTAGGCTAGTATTTAGTGGCAAATCTGCAGGTTTCATAACTCTGCCCTCACCCTGCCCTGATGTGGTGAACTAAAACTGCTGAAGTCCCACATTGCAGTCTGTCAGTGTTTTTAGTTAAAGCTCCAGGTGGAGGAGGAATCGGGGGGAGGGGGCAGGTTTTGATGTTACACACCTGTCTGTAGTTCTCTCCTCTCGGTCCAAATAAAATGTAAAAAAAAAAAAAAAGGAGAAGAGGAAGTCTGTGCGGAGCTATGCAGAAACATGGGTGAAGGTTACCAAAACACAGTTAGTTGTTTAGGTTTGTTTTAACTTTACACTAATGAAAACACAATTATGAGTGTTATACTTCTGCAATAACATCCTCCTAAATCCCTGTAAAAAATCTTAAAAATTGGATTTCTGAATTAAACATGGAGTCATTTATTATCAAACTCCTTTAAAGGCAAAACATGCAACATGCAAAATAGCAAGTAGCAATCTATTACTTGCTACAAATACATTACACAAATTATTCAGTCAAATTAATTATTTCACTTATTAATTTCATTTTTGTGCTCATGATGACCAGTGATGAGTTCTAGGTAATATGTATGTGAATGTTGTCCAGTGTTAGGTCTGCTTGATCATATGATGAGATAATGCAACAGTAGAGGCAAAAAAATCTGCTATGACTTGTCTTGATGTTATGGCATGTGCAACCCCAAGGAACAGTCATGCATTTCATACGTAAAAGCACCCACTATGTGGATAGCACACATCAAGGTAAAGTACAGTACAATTTTGTAAGAAAAAAAGTTCAATTGTGATTTTTGTGGACAACATTTTCATTGTTATTTGAATCTGTTTGCTTGGTTATCAAAGAAACCAACTCAAGCATACAAATGTAAAGTACACAGGAGTTAATGGTTAGTAATGCCAGTAAATCTTGGCAACAGCAAAGCTCTAACAAATAGAATTTAAAAGTAATTACACATGGAGCATGGAAATGCTAAAGTTAAAGGTGGTTCACTGAAATATTGGAGTGTGGGGCTCTTTTTTTGGCTACTACACAGTGTGAGAAATGCACATAATGCGCAAAACAGCCAAGGTTACATAAAGTGCAAACAATTAATTAACACTTAATTTCTGTAATAAAACTGTACAGCCAATTTGTCATACCCATACTCTTATCTCTGTGTTTTATTGCTTTATTTCATGATTTTTCCTTTTAGAGAATTTAACATTGTCAACTTGTCCTTAGATCTGTCACATGACAGGTCTACTCTTGCAGCTCTTCATACTGAATTCCCATTGCTGAATCCTCCATATACTGAATGCCCCGTACTTACCAACCCTCAAAAAGCAGCTTCTACACTGCATGGGTCTGTGTGTATTCAGGTCAAAGTCCTCATCAGTACAGAGAAACTAGGAACACACAGTGGTCGGTGTCCTAGAAGTTGTTGTGCGCCCTGTTGTCCTAATTTCAGTAGACAGTTATTGTGGTGCTTTTTTATGTACAAGGATTTGACCACACGTGCTCTACCAATAAAACTACCAACCTTTGGGGATGGTTTGAAACTCATCTCAGTTCCTGTTTAAGCCCCTGAGTGTGTAACGTCATGATGGGGTGTGTTCATCACTGCAGACCTGTTGATCAACCTCCCCATGAAACTCTATAAAGATCTGCAGTGCTGTGAGGATGCCCTAGATTACAGTAGCTGCCTATGTGAAGAATTGTTTTTTTTTTTCTCATTTAAAGGGTTTGCATGTCAGGGGGTGGGTCACATGACCAGCAGGTTGTGGGGGTAGACTGGAGGTTTGAGCTATGTTGTGTTGAAGAGGAGGTGGCAGTTTTGGCTTCTGCAGCCACCAGAGGATCTTTTCTTATTTGAACCTGACAAATATTCCAAATCATCCATCTCCTTTATTTTTCCGTGTGTATTTTTACCACCTACACAACACACACCCTACACACAAATCCAAATATAGGCTGTGTGTATAAATGAGCAAGAGAAAACTCATTTATATAAACTAAGCTCTTCCTATGCTGATGACAGTAATAGATTAATTGCCTGGGGTAAATAAAGACCTTAAATTAAAAAAAAACAGTAAATGCCTGCAGAGTGAGTCAGATTTATGTTTAGGTTCTTTCTACAAGTATGAAACTGTAAGTGCTGCTACAATGTCATGCAAAGTACTGATGTACAGTTAAACCTGCAGAAACAGGCTGAAGGGGCACAGGCGTGTCAGTGGTGCGTCTCTTCAGCGTGGACTTACATAACAGTCGATTTGACTCATGGCAGACACAGGAAGTCTGCAGTGGAGACTAGGTGTACACACCAAAGACCTCATTGCTCACTGCTCTTCTTTAACTCTGAAAGCCATGTTTTCAAAGCAGAAGGAACCCTCCGCTGTTCCTCACCTTCCACACACGCACGTCCACACATATCCACGCATCATCATGATCCGTGCACACGCTGTAAACAGGCGGATGTTAAATTTAGCATGCAGAGACATAAGGGAGCCAATAGAAAATCCCCATCCAGGGAGCTTATGCAGTCATGAGTGTGTGGATTTATTTTTACTGATATAATATAAAGACCGACCAGTGTGTAGTAGCAACTATGTTGTAAGGTTGTCATTTACTGTACATCCTACAAAATAGGTGTCAAACTCATTTTAGTTCATTGGCCACATACAAACCAATATTATCTAAAATAGGCCGGACCAGTAAAATAATAACATAATAATCTATAAATAATGTTAAGTCAAAACTTTTCTCTATGTTTTAGAGTGAAAAAAGTCAAACTATATTATGAAAATGTTTACCTTTTCTAAACTACCCTTTAAACAAAAAGTAAATAACATGAACAACCAGAAGTATCTTATAAAAAATGAGAGCAATTTTAAAATATTACGTCTCAGCTTCTCATTTACAAATGTGCATTACAACTAACAGATCACAGTGGATCTGCAAAGGCACAAAACATTTAGTAACAATCATAACATTGTTAAAATTCCCCTTATTTTACTTAAGATATTTCCAGTAGTATATGGTTGATCATGTTATTCACTTTTTTTGGGAAAGGATAGTCGGTAAGAGTAAATATTTTCATGTAATTGAAATTTTTCACATTAAAACAGAGAAAACTTGGAAGTTTCAATTATTTATAGGTTATTATTATGATAGTATTCTACCCACTTGAGAATGTATTGGGCTGTATGTTGCCCCTGAACAAAAATGATTTTAACACCCTTGAATGTCAATATAATTTTGTCAGTGTAATTTTCATATTTCACAAGTTCATCCCACAGACCCTGTGGTAGGCCGATCTTGGCCCACGGGCCATATGTTTAACACCCCTGCTCTAGACAGATTTGAGATTCCTCAGTGGCTGCAGCGAGCCATGCTGACATGTGTTTATACTTGTTTCTTTGCAGATCACCTCTGATGACAAGATGATCGCAATTTAAAGGCACACACAAGGCAGACTCTGTGTTTAGGCAGAACAGGGATAATAGATGTTCAGTTGGAGCTGCAGTGTGTGCTGAAGGCTGTGTGTTTCTCTCTGTTTGTCCTGCTGGAGAAGAGTGGGCTATTTAAAGCTATAGGGGAGGTGGAAAAGGTGTAACATTGACTTGGCAGTGTAGGCTGCAAAGAGTTTGGAAAGTGGGACGTAAGAGTGTGCGTCTCTATTCTTCTGTTTTTTTCTTTTCCTCTCCGTCTCTGAAAGGTGCTAAGGAACAAGGTGTGGACCCAAAAATGTCAAACCAATGTCAACTGAACACATTCTGTCCCCTGTCTTTTATTTGTCATTATTTTTGTTGAAACCTCCGGCTGTTATGTAATAAAATCTTTGCCATTCCCCTGAGGATGTCCTGCCCACACAACACTATCAAAGATGAGAAGACGCTGTCGACATCAACACAAACAGTGTAGTTGTTTTGAGACTGAAACCTGAATTAAGTCTGTGTTTGGGAGTTTGTTGCAGTAGATGAGAAGTTAACTGCAGACAAATATCCAGCTTTTGTTTGTTTTTGTTTTTTTTTAAATCAGCTGTTAATGATGATGAGGATGAGCACATACACAGCTGAATGCATCCGACCTCACTGAGTAGGCTGTGTGTATAATTGATTATTTGCTTCTATCTGCATTGCTCCTGCCTGTGGCAAAATAGACGTAAGCTTGGATTATGACACTGTTGCTGCACCACTGTAAAAGCCTGATTTTTTTTTTCCACCACCAACCCCAGAGCGAGCTTTCGTCATTTGTTTTTTGAATTAATTGTTATATAGAGAATCATTATTAAAAGCAGCTGGACACTCCAGTTGAGTATGGCAATTTCCATTTTTTTTGCTGCTTTGATACAATCAAAAGTATAATAAAACCCTATGTTTTACATGGAAATGGCTGTAACTGAGACACTATTGTTCTTTTTTTCCAAGTCAGCTAGGTCGTTTAAGTGTTTGTTCTTGGCAGTTTTCAAGTACTCAGATTCATTTTTATGCGAAGATGATATCAAGCAGATTTATCTGTCATTGTGCCAGTTAAACGAAGACAGCAGATGGATTCAGGAAGAACAAACAGGTGCAGGAATTGACAGAAAAACTGCTCAGAAAAATGACCCCTTTTGAGGAGCGTGTGTCATAATCAGCAGCAACATGATACGACAGTGAAGGCAAAGGAAACACGGCTAATATATTTGGTAAAAGGGTGAAGCGACAGGGAGGAGGGAGGAAACAGAATTGGGGCTAGAGAGGAGGAACACAGTGATGAATGATCTGTCCTCTATATAGGACGAGGTGTCTGCAACTTTCCAGGAGCCCCAGAAAGCAAAAACTTTCTGCCTCATATTATTCTGGGTCGGGAAGCCTCAGGAGGAGCCGAGAAGCAGAGCAGGCCTGGCCTTTCTTTGGCCTGTGTATCACTCAGTCCCAGACACGCACAGCTCAGAGAGGGATCTGAAACACTTGGCAGCCGAGTTTCATCAAAACAGGCGACACACATCGTAAACTAATTTGATCCTTATATACAGGAGGCTACAAGTGATGCACCACCAGTTTAGCCTGTTCATTTTAATGTATCCACTGAACTCCAACAGAAAGTCATCAACAAACAGATGGGAGCATCTTACTGTTCTCACCTGCCATCTAGAGGACACCAGGAGGAAAAGTCAGAGCTCCAACTACTATTCAACTGATAAATTAACTATCATTATCAGCCATTAACCAGTACTTCAATGA
The DNA here is from genome assembly GCA_037367365.1 of Apogon talboti. Taxonomy (NCBI): domain Eukaryota; kingdom Metazoa; phylum Chordata; class Actinopteri; order Kurtiformes; family Apogonidae; genus Apogon; species Apogon talboti. The sequence continues at coordinate 19,463,510 of JAPQRQ010000022.1, forward strand.
TGTTGTTTATAAATGTGTCTGAATGACTGCACTGAGCTGCTCTCACTGTGACAGTATGATGTATGGTGAATGTATGATGTGTTTGTCACTTATATTACTTCAAAATTCTGTCTTACAATGTTGATGTGTGCTTGTTGTTCCTCACTAAATTGGTATGTGTTGTCCTTTACCTTTCTGGTATTGTTCTTACCATTGCTGGTATGTGCTGTTCTTTTACCATTGTGGTATTATAGTTTTCTTACCATTGTTTGTATGTAATTATTATTATTATAATGTAAGTTAACTGTTACCCGTGGTAGCACCACCATGAATATACTTTATGAGTTTATTATGATCTGGTACAGGCCTATTTGTTCATTGTCCAGGTTTGAGGTCTAAAGACAGGAGTGAGTACTTGAAACTTCATTATGTTAAGTTATTGATGAGAATGGGGGTGGGATTAAATAAGTTTTCTTCTTCCTACTCCTTTTCGAGTGTAAATGAATGTATGTGAACTATTGAACGTACATGTATTCTATTGAATGTGTTTGCATTACCAGATGCTGTTGTATTCAGGTCATTTGTGTTGCAAAATGCTCACTTGCTCGAAATTAATGGATAAAATATAATTTAAAATTATAAATATTATATATTGTATTTACAATTCACTTCTTGAGCTGCAACCGGAGACTGTTAAACTGAATTGCCCATTGTGAGACAAATAAAGTTATTTGTTTATTTATCAATTTTTCAATTTGAGTAATTTAATCCGGATTCCAGCTGCAAGAACTTTAATATTTTCTAGATTCTTTGACACTAAACAAGACAATTAAACACATCACCTTGGGCTTCAGGAAACACTTTGCCATTTTCTGATATTTTAAAAGCCAAACAACTAATCAGTTAATAGTGAAAATGATCGACGGGTCATTCAGCAACACTAAACAGAATGAAAGCACAGACACAAGCTTGTTTCTGTCATTGTAGCCCCTTTGCTTGGTGTTAAAACAGTAGTAAAGGAAATACATTTAATTGTCAAGCACAGTACAAAATCCACTGATCATGACAATCAGTAAAAATCAGCGTATCATGGACCAGTCAGTAAATATGTGGGCTCTTTACACAACTAGATCATTTACATTATACTTGTAAATATGTAAACCATAAACCATATATGTGGTCAGTTAATAGATGAATACAGGAGTAAAATGTAAGCAACACATATACTTTTTAAGGTTCGTTCACTTTTCAAATCAGTGCAAAACAGCATAGAAGCGAGTCACTGCAGGAAAACCCACAGTGATACAGTACATGGCAAAGCAACAGACGTTTCCATACATATAAAATTACTCATTCTTTAATACAGCCTGTGCTTTAAAGTGTTAGTCATGAAGATGCATTTAATCCAGTGGAAAAACACATGAAAAGTTAAGCATAACCATCAAAGTTATAATCAGATCATTCCAAATTTAGTCATTTGTCAGATGTGTAAGTCCCCGGTCATATAAAAGTAAAAAGACTGGTTTGTTCTATGAATGAAATCATTTTTGTTTTTAAATATTTGACACAATGACGCGTGGGTATAATTATAAAATACCTTACTCTTTGGAACTATGAAAACAATCCACAGTCTTTGCTGAGGGGAATACAGGTCACGTCAGCATGATGTTCCACTCCGGCAGGTATCTGGGCCAACGCCTCTCTGGGCTCTCAGGCGTCACACCTGCTGTAACAGCGTGCAGGGGACACTGGAGGTCGACAAAGTAGGCGATCGTGTCCCCTCCAAGAGAACATGATGTTTTCTTTTCCTCTGTTTAGCCAGGCAAGGTACAATGTGCAGACATAGTCAAATATATTTATTCCACGCCTTCCCTTTTTAGGTTCACAGATTTAGGGACAGAGGCTTTTAGCAGGAGGAACGAGGCGCACCTCTATTTTTGGCAAACCACAAAGAGTAGATGATCCTATAAAACTGTGGCTTCCTCCATGGCATTTGCCCACCTGTGTGAAGAACAGATGAGGAAAATCAAAACTTTAAATAGTGCAGAGAAAGTCATTTCAGTCGACTTCACCTAAATACTATATGTTTCAGTCTCTCAGATTTCAAAGAGCCCAGATGAGCACACATGGGTCAGTACCAGGACGAATCAGACATAGATAAATCAACTGATCTAATAAATAAACAATATGAATAAGTAACTAAAGAACAGGGATTGCAAACTCTCATCCCCATACATCATATCTACCATGCTGAATAATTCCACTATGTTTTAAATATACGAAAACTGCTGCTCCCAAAACTTAGGGATTGAACCAAAAATGGGCCACAGAGCTGTTTTTATTGGGTCAAGAGTGAAATATTTAATAATATGATTTGTGAGTTCATTTCCCAACTTGAAATAGTAGAGGAAAGTTCTCTGGAGGGGTATGAGTGTTGACCAATGTGAAATGCAGAGAAGTAAGAGTTGTAATGACAAAAATGACATAAAAGACAAAATAAGAGGAAAATGACACAAAAAGACATTAAGCCTACGTTCAGACAGCAGGTCTTAATGCACAATTCAGATTTTTTGGTGAAATCCGTTTTTTTTTTTGTGTGCTCGTTTATCTTGTATGTTTTTTGCCATTTAGCAGCAAATAATCAACTGAGTGACTCACACTGCCAAAAATATGAGTCTTTTTCAGTCTTTTTTCAGAGACTAAAAATAAGATTCACGTCACTACCCATCTTCATTATGTTTGTACAAAAAGAGACATTTTCCAAATGCGTTATCACAAAAGCAGCGTCTCACCTCTGCGCTGTGTAGTTGTCCTCGGCTTTAAATGTGTAATACAAAGTGTTCTTGTGGTAAAGCTGGAAGACGTTGGCCTCCTCCACTCCCTGCTGTCTGTCAGGCAGCTTCACTGTGAAACCCAACAGAGGCAAACTCTCTGACGCCACTTTCTCCTGCAGGCACAAAGACGTTAGTTTATAAATAAAGACTTTCTACTGCAAGCTCTCCACACTTATGTGACATTTAACAAATTGCTTAGTGTGTGGAGTGTGACTGAATGAGTGTGTGTGTGCTGTTTCAGGTCAAAGGGGAGGCCTTGTTTCCCCTCACCTCTTGGGCTCGATAGGTGTAAAGCACCTTGTCTTTTAGAAGAAACCACAGTCTTTTCCAGTTCCTCTTGCTCCTCTTGCTTCGCTGCAGAGCTCCACTGATGGATCCTTCCTCAGATACAGACACCTGCATCACATAGCACCAGGAACAGGTCTACGTTACCACCAAAAACATCAATGGAGCTGTCACCTTCTGTGATCTAAAGAGTACCGAGGACGTTGTGTCACCTGGTTGAAAGAGAGGGTGCCTTTCCGATGCCTCCAGATGTTGGGAGGGTGGATGTTTTGGAACATAGCTGAAAGGGGACGACTGGAGCGGTTCGGACGGGGACTACTTTGTGCAGACACATCTCCGCCTGTAAAGACACAAAACTGGTGTTTAATGTCAGCTTCAGGTTCAGGAGAAAATCAGGGTTTTTCCTATAGATTACATGTACTTTTTATGAACTATAAGAAGCAAAATGTAACCCATTAAACTGAAGTCATAATGTGTGTATTTCTGTGACACATTAAATGTATTAAACACTAGTCTTATCTCATTCTCAGTGCACTTTCACTTACATTATTTAATCATTGTGGAATGATCTAAGGGATGTGGGGATTTGGCTGCATGATTATGAAAAACTAGAGTTATGTTTCAGAAAGGGTCAGGTTTTTTCAAGCTGATTTAATTTGCCCAGCACATTATCTGCAGGATGTTGTGTTAAAGATCGAGGTATAAACCTACGTCTAATCTTATAATAAAATAAAGTGTTTGACTACTACAGCCCACTGTCCTCTCAGTTTGTTGTAAACCCAAGAGGACTGGGTGCTTTATGTGTATGACATAAAAATAAAAGAATTCACCAATTAATTAATGCAATTTTCATGCATGCATTGAATATCGCCAAGTGTAAATAATGGCTTTTGCCTGTAATGTACTACATCTTGCTTACATAATTTATTTCAACAAACTTTATCTCTTATCATGTTTTTGATCATTGTAAATGTAGCACACAGTCCTCCTGACCATAATCATCCAACTAGTTACAGTAAAATTAACAAACGCAGATAGAAAAAGAAGCACAGAGTCACAGGGGCAGTCATGTAGGCACAATTTCTTTTTCTCTTACTTCCTTTTAAAAGAAATAATAGAAGAAGTTCACTCCAAATCTACCACATGTTATGAACAATAAAATCAGCTGAATGGTGAATCCTATGAAATAAATAATGATCTACAGTAAATGGTGGTGTACTATCACCTCAGAGCATGAAAGTCTTGGGTTTGATCCCAGCGCTGGCCTTTTTGTGTTTTTAGTTTGTTCTCCCCTTGTCTCCTCTCACCGTCAAAGTCATGCACAGGTTAACATGCATAGGTTAAGTGGTCAAACTAAATCACCCATAGGTGTGAATGTGAGATTGAGTGGTTGTTCATCTGTCAGCCCTGTGATGAACTGGAGGACTAAGCAGTTCAGAAAATGAACGAATGATTGAAAAGTTCCAAGTTTTTGTTTTATCTTGGTAAGAGTGTTCTTGTCCTAAAGCAAAATAAGAAAACACTGATCCCAGAAATCAATTGAAAAATAAGAACAAATCATAGTTATGAACAAAAATAGGAAAGATTTTGTTTGGATATTGCTTCCTGCCTGATTCCTGTGGTTTCTACATTCATCCAGAGGTTTTTCCTACCTCTTTTCTTTAGTTCGTTGTAACAGTGGTCACACACTTTGGCCATGCGGTCCTTCATGTATTTCAGTGGGTATCTGTTTCTGGAGCAGCTCCGACAAACAATCTGTGCCAAACAACATACAGCCACATCAAAACTAGCAGTAAAAGTCAACACATTAAACATTAAAACACCGAACACACTGTAGTGTGTTTGTGCGTGACCTACTCTTCCACAACCATGACAGTGGTGTCTACGAAGCGTGAGGCTGAAATCTGCAGTGCAGTTCATACACATCACCACTTGGGAAACTGGAACAAATGTAGGCGCTTTCTCTCCCAAAGACAACCACAGACGATCTCTGACCTGGAGCACACAAACAAACAAACAAACAAACACATACCATCATTACATCAAACTGTTTTTTTGAGGAACTCTATTATTACAGATGGTAACAGATGAAAATAGATGCAGAGTTTCCTCACCTCTCCTGAGCGGCTGCTGTGTGGTGCAGATCCTCTGGTATGTTCAGTCACTGTGTGATTTAGAGTGTAAAACCAGTCTTCTCTTTCAATGAAGGAACTGCAAAAATACATAAAAACTCATTAAACTATTGACACAATGTTTACTAAATGACAGCAGCTTCAACAGTAAACACTAAGTTTAAAACCTATGACATCTTTAGCAACTTTTTACAGTGTATCTGCAATTAGCAAATACAGATACAGGTAAACTTTCAGACACAGATATTTTTTGTAATTTTTTTTTAAATGACTAATTTTATTAATACCACAAGTCAATCCACTTTAAATGTACACAATACATACATATGACTTAAGCTTCAAGAACTCACAGACAAGACCGTTATATGTAATTAAACTGGACAATATGCTGAACTGGTCTGGATGGGCATGTCAACAAACCTTGAGATTCAGTATCAACATTGTCAGTTCTATTATCAGACTCTTAAGGAAAAGACAATGAACGCTGACTGTAAAAGTGAACTGAAGATGGGAACAGCCATCAAATATGGCAGATTTAGAAATGAAAATGAAAATATGCCTTTTATGGAATGAAAAAAAAACTGATCATATTGATAGATAATGTCATGCAGCATGTGTGGTTTTAGAGCAACAGCTGACTGAAATGAAGAAGAGAATGTAGCATTAATTTCAAAGGATAACTATCAGTGTTTATTGCCCGGATACAGATATAACATTAAATAACACTATTACCTAGCAGACAAAGTGATGGTGATGTCTGTTCCTTCAATCTTCAGGGCATTTTGGACATTTTCTATGATGGGTTTACTGACCTGGACAACCAATGAGTAAAGTTACAAGTTATACAGCAAGTGTGTTCTTAGAAACAAAACAATGTAAATTATTATGTGAGATATACGACAGTCTCATATTAGTTTTAAGATGAAAACTTCATGAGTTTTCATGACAACAAAACTTCATTATAGTATTTTACCTTCAGCCCAGTGAGTGACAGAGTGTTTTTCAGTCTGTATTTTCCATCTTGTTGGGGATATGTGTAGAGCAGCACATCATTCATCTGACAACAGAGACATATAACACTCATAATCCACATTAAACTGGCAGAATATACAAGTCATTAGTAAAAATCATGGCAAAATAGTGTGCTGGCCCAATATTAGTTCAGGTACATGCATGGACTCTCCACTAGGTGGCAGTGACAGACAATGGAGGATAAAGCATCAATGAGGAGTCAACATAGAAATCATCTGAAATGGTAGGTAAAAATCAAACTGTGTGCATTTTTAACCAGATGGAATTAAATTACACATCAAGAAAAGTGAATCAAACATGGCTGTAGCTGTACCAAAAGTCAAGAAACCCTAGATTTAAAGCATACAAATATAGTTTTACACATAAACATTATTGATCAAACTGCAGTCATTTCCCAGTGTGTCATCCTCTTACTGTCTCTACATGTCCGTACATTCTTCTTGCACCTGCATTTCTTACACACTTGCTTTATTATGTTTTCTTCCACATTAATGATGCTCATGATAACTGTCTGACTGTATAAAGTGGCAGGATTATGCTCATATGATTACCAGCAGAGACATTTAAGAGCTGTTTTATTGCTGATCTTAGAGCACAAATTTCAGAATCACAACAGGAGGGAAAAGCTTTGTGCTTCGATGATGGTCTGTGGATAATTTGCAGAGGCGTTTAATTTTCTAATCTCTCTTGATTCTAATATTTCACAGCTATTTTGTTACTCTGTTTATGCGTGATCATTTCCAAGCATCTCCCCTCTGCATCCTCCTTGTTTATTTTCACATTATATTAGTGATGAGAGGACTTGTACATATCTCATATAGGTTGAAACAGTCTGCATTAATAATATTTAGCAGGTGATTAAAATAATAAGGTGTGCACTGATACTTGAGTTTATAGGAGGTGGTCTTGACCTTCCATATGTAAAGTAAAGAAACTGTACAGGAAGTTCACATTCAGAAACATCCTGCCAGGAAACTTGCTCTTAATAGCACAGTGTGGATGTAGAAATGGACCAAAAATGCCAAAAAAAAACCTCTATGTCTTTATCTTATTCAGTGGAGTAGATTTTATAATGACTGAAGACACATGCAAAATGATTAAAAATGAATATTGTAATGAACAGCTCAACTGTCGTTATTATCATATAAAGAATAAGAAACATTTACCAAAAACAGATGACGAGGTTGACGACTTTTCCTGCTGACCTTCATCAGCGTGCCCTCCTTCACAAAAACCTGACACAAGAAAGATTACACAGATTGAATCACAACGTTATCTGATCATGATTCATACAGGACAACTTGATATTGTTTTATACGAGACAGTTCGGGGATTCCCAGCTGAACTAATTTGTAAAGGCCAGCACAGGCGTGGTGCAGGGCAGACAGGGTGGGCTGGCAAACAATGCCGTTATCAGAGTCATACCCTGCCAGGCTGCAGAAGGTCCCGCTGCCCACGGACGCTGTACTCTATATTCACCAGACGCAACAAGTTCTCCTGAAGAGCACAGAGAAAGGCACCCCAAGGGAGAATTAGAAGAGGTATGACAACATGTTTCCTGTAAACAGCTCTACATATGTATTAGTTATCACCTGGATCAGGTTTATTCACATGTGACTTCACAAAAATGACTAATAGTGACTCAGAATGATTCAGTTCTAAATCCTCACAAGAGGTTGTAGCATAAATCTGAAGGTGGACTGACAGGAAATATTTAGAACATTCAGATAGAGAGGACCCTGTACCAGTAACAATACATAATGTTAAAAATTCAATATATAATAATAACACTCATGCTTTGCAATAATACATCACATGTTGCAATGCACAGTTTTTAATGCAAAGAATAAATTTCCATTAAATTACTAAATATTGCACCAGTTATTGCACAGTGTAACAGTTGCAGTTTTCTGGGATAACAACATGATAATAATCAACCAAACTAAATGTCATCAGAACATCTTTTTAGTTTCAAAACCAAAAGTTTGAAACCAAACTAAACTTCTAATATTAAGTTAGATTTAAGTGTTATAGTTGACTCTGATCATAGACTAAATAGCCACATGAAAGCAGTAACAAGATCAGATTTTTTTTCCCTCTATTTCCTCTATTTACATTTTGTTCAGTATGATGGAAATGTTTCTATATTTTCTAAAATTTATAAACTGATGTTCTTTCTTAGACTAAATTATATATTCTTTGGCTTTTGTAGATACAGATGTATATTTATCATCTCTGCTTATTTTTGATCCATTATTAAAAAATGTAAGAATCTGAAAGAAAATGTATTTTTTTTATATACTTACCCCATGTTTTAAGCTGTCATTGACCTGATCTGCAATATCAGACACTATAGTCACAGCAGCTGAAAAAAACAAAACAATATTGAGCTGATGAATATTCAAAATGTAGATGTTCCTTTTTTTTGTCTTGTTTCAAAGAATAAAGTCACCAAACATAAAACTCTGAGTGCAGAAAACATGGCTGGATGGGGACAGTTCCCCTATCAGAGATAAGAGATAGTGTTACTGCTACATGCCTTCTGATGAATTAAACATTACAGTCTTCACACATAAGAGAACGGAAATGACTGTCTAGTGGGCCACCACCACAAACAACCAAATCTAAATTGGCCCTCTCATGGCCATCTCTCCATGCCAAATGAGCACAAATAAATTCTCTGTAAACACACAGCGACGAGCAGAGGGAGGTACAGCTCTCCTGTGACTAACAGTAGTGTGTTACTGCCGCTGTCCGCCCTGAGGCTGAGGTTTGCTTTTGCACCGTGTTTCCAGTACCTTGGGTGTCTTCATACTCCTTAGAGTCAGGGGAGAGGTTGTTGAGGTAATCTGTGAGGGGAGAAGAAGATAATGAATACCTCTAAAAGTAAAACACCGGGAGAAAAACACATTATTTACTCAGGAAGAGGAGGGTATCATGTGTTCATTTAATTAAATCCTCTTGTGTGGACTCACCGGTGAGGACCATCCGGTACTGAGCCACACGAACGATGACCTGAAGGAGCTGATGTTTGAGAGAAACCTTTTCCCCAGCAGGACTCTGCTGCTGACACAAGGAAAATAAACAGCATACATATTACTAACTGTATTTGATCATATCATTCTATTACATTCATCTATTGACTATATAGGGCTGGGTATTATTAAAACTGTGACTGTAGTGACACATAGACCTTGGCTTCAACACCAACTCCTGAGTGGTGCTTTGTTTTTTTTGTTCAAATTTCCATTTTGAGAACATTACACATTATGGTGTAATTCTTAAATAGTGTTGTAGTAGTATTAGATTCATTATAAGGGCTTGGATGATGAGGACTTTTCTACAAGCTGCTTCATTCTGCCCACTCATTGGCTAATGAGATATTTGCCAATGTTAGTTCTAAATATTAAAAGCCTATGTATTAAAGTTTGTGCAAAAGCTACATAATTTATTTGCCATAGACTACATATCCATAGGTGCAGCAAGTGCAGTGTTCCTGGATGATTCAGGATATTTGGTAACAAATTGTTAGAGACATACAAGATGTATGTGTATCTACATTGGCTATAAGTGAATATAAAGTTATGGAACATCAGAGTTGACTAATGTCACCTCCAAAATAATGAAACTTCTTACTCTGACTGACTGTACTTGTGTTAAAATATAGTCAATGTCCAATACAAGATGCAAAAATGTACCACCAAGGCAGCAGAAGTATTAGTTAACCAGTCCTTCAACATAATGTTGTGTTTTAGCATAACTACCAGTTATACAAATATTTAATACATGCTTTAAATAAAATTGTGGAATGTTTCATGTGGATTTTTAAGCATATATGATGTCATGTAAAACTATCCTCTCTGTAAACGTCATGGATATGAGACACATCCATAAACTTTGGATCTTTCCAGATATTGGTCTTTTTTATCCGGTGTTTGATTATGGCTTTGAAAAAACATGTCAGATGAACTAAATCAGTCATGGATCCTCATGAATGTCTAAAAACCAAAACAAAGAAATTTTTAAAAAGTTGTTCTGAGCAGTAAATTCTAAAAACCCATGGACCACAGAATCCGTTTTTAAGCGTGAACATGGACCAGTAACACAGGCCGCTGGTCAGCACTGTACAACAAGTGTATGTGTTTATGTCCATGAAGAATAATCAGGCTCTGAGTCTACTTGATTTCAAAGGCGCTGAAAAAAAAAAAAAAAAAAAAAAAAAAAAAAACAGTGAGTGATTTTGCCTTTAAAAATGTAAAAAGTAATAATGCAGCTAATGAGGGGTAAACATAAATAAAGGTACTGGTGTTAACACACAAAGTGCTTAGGAGAATCTGAGGACTTTTAAACACTGTTGGTCTTAAATCAGAGAGAGAAAACTGCCCAGCTCTGCAAACCTTTTCTGCCAACTCTTCTCCTCGGTGGTCTATAAAATGGAGGGAAAATATTGAAAACTCCTTTGTCCGTAAATGAGACACAACGGACACAGAGTCACTGGATTTTCTTCTCCGATCCAGCACCATTATTGCAAAAAAAAAAGGTTTTATGATCCGTGCAAACGTGTAAAATGCGTCTTGTCAACAACCCCTGTGGAAATGACCGGAGGTTGCACAAAAACACAACATTTTAGCTGCCAGGCGGTGCTCTCAGCAGCTGGTTAGATAATTTAGGCTGTTACTTAAACTGTGGATCATGAGCAGATGTTGTAATCTCCCCATTGAACATTCAAGCATAGCATCGTAACATCATTTTTCACAGTATATTCTTCCGACCACTCAGCTTTATGACTGTCTCTGGCTGCTGGGATTGAACAACACTGTCTTGTGTCGCTAATTTAATTGAGGCTAATTATAACTTCTCACTAAAGTGCATTGGTTTGGATATGCTGTGGAGTGCTGGGAAATGTAATATACACTCATTTTAAGATTCCCTAGTTTTTAAGAAAACACCCACCGTTTAATCGTTACCCAAGGCAGCTCATATCAAAACTGTTTGTTGTAAACACAAATACTATTTTATTATGTCTATATTTTTCCTTTAGGTACTATCACGGTAACTTTTTTTTTTTAAACCAAGAGCATTGTAGTTGCTCTTTAAAATTAAATTATTTTTCATTCTTTAAGCTGCTTTTCTGATGCTGTCCTCTCTTCTGTCTCTCTTACAGACCAGTACCATTCACTTATCTACAGTGTGATACCAAAAAACCCATTTTTCATCTCTGACACAACAAATAAACTTTACAAACAACACTAAACTGCTGATAAAAGATCATGTGCAGTGATAACGAGTCGTGCTAACTATTAAATAAATTAACAAATAAAGTTCCACAATTCAAAGCTCTGCAGAAAGGGCTTGTCTGTGATGTGGACAAAAGACACCTAAAGTATAACTGAAAGTAAAACTGATGCTGTATGGTTCTAAACAGAGAAATATAACTGTTTTAGCTCCCTACTGGAAAATTTACAAGATCCAGGTGATCAGAGGATCTTGACACTGAATTTTTAGACGAATTCGGACAAAATCTGAAAGGGATTTACTCAAAGTCGGCATCAATAGAGGAGGGCTCAGGAGAAGTTAATAACAGGAAGAAGTGTGTTACACCATTCTGAATTTGCCATTTTTTTTTAGTATTTACAATATGTTTAAACAGTGTGTAATTTCTGCCGCTCGGGGTCTCTAAATCAAAGCAACAGCACATAGTGCCAGATGATGTCATGACGTAGCATGACACGGTGGGAATTAATTCATTCCGACTGCATCTGACATGATTCAGGCAAAAGTCATGTTTATAGATGAGCTAATGTATTAATGTTTTAGTCCCATTATGTTTTATGGACTCTGTTCACATCATGTGACTTGATTGTAATGAAATAATCACAGGTAACATTAAATGCTAACTTTAATAAAGGAAATATGATGATATTTGCAAGTGATTCTACTAAAGTTACAGATTTCTCTGATTACGAACATTTGGGGAAATATTTGATGTGTTGCACTGAAAGTACACAAGTCAATAAGTATACAGGCTGTCATTTACAGATATCTTAATATGGAAATGTGACATATTACACCCATTAGTGGTTCCATTATTCAATGTTACATAATGCTGTTTTTCCGTTTCATTATTTCTGTTTTAAACTAAATTGACTGCATGATTAAATTATTAAATAAAAAATAGATGCATGAATATAAACACCTCTACATCATTGAATCATATGGAAATATATATTGCATAGAATGCAGCAGAACTACACCAAAACTACAGCACTAATTTTCATGAAACTCTGTGAAAGGGTATGACATGGGCTAAGGACAAACCTGACAAGCAGATCCTTAGAATGAAGAACTTTGTTACAGTGTTGAGTCATTTAAACTAATGGTACAAACTGACAGAAACGGGAAAATGTAGGTCATAATTTGTGGTCTGTTCATGGTTTAATAGCGTTGTCAAATGAAAGGAAGTGCAGACTGTAGGTCAGTGTTTTCTTTTGATGTAAAGGTGTGTGGAGTTGTGTACATGTTTAGTGTTTATAGTATGTCTGACCTCAAACTGGTGAACTATGGCTGCAAAGGCAGGTGAAGTTCGACAGCTGTCGTCCAGAAGACTCATACTTCGATCGTAGTGGCCGATGTAAGTAGTGAACACCAAGAACTCTGCTTTCCTGGACAGAAATACATCTGCAATCCTCTGACTCTCATCCCTGCGCAGGAAAAGAAAAATTGAACCTATAAAGACCCAAACATCCACCGTCGACCAGAACCATCTACTGATGTAAACTGTTTGATAACTGTTGATCCATTAATCCTATCAATACATGTAAATAATTTGTTTAAAATGCAGTTTGTCATCTTTTCATGGTTATCAGATGTGACCCATTTGGACGTTCAGAGGCACGGTAGTGAACGTGGAAACACCATCATCTTCTACAACATTGATTCATCAGTAAAACCCATGGAGTTGGATCAATGACAATGGATGGACACATTTTTAATTATTTTGTTATTGATATATTTTGCTGAAAAAGTCACTTTTTCTTCAGTTTTCTCTGTTTTTGATATAATAACCCTCAACTTTAATCTGAGCTTTTATAAACTAAAATTTTTCACTGAAAAAATACAAAATAGAGAGGTTTCTTTTAGAATAAATTGTGATAAATCATTTAGGATATGTTAAATATAGAGAAAAAATCATTTGGGAACTGCCACAAAAGTAGCTCTGGGTCTTTATGGGTTAAGATTATTTTTCTTAGTAGATGTGTACCTTGCACAAACAAATCTGTTGCTGTATAGATCCAAACACACATCATATATTTCATAAAATCATGAATTATTTAGAATTAAATGAGTCCTCAGCTTCTCAGCATGAAACTCATGAATGTTCCCTCTGTGGAGTCATGGTGGGGAAAGTATCAGTGTGGAAGGTAATGGTTTTTTAGTTGAATCATGTGATGTGTGTCCATGTGCGCATTTCCACATTAAGTGGACGGCGTTGGCATCTCACCAGTGTCGGATTCGATTCTCCAGCTCAGTGAGGATTCTGCGATGCAGGGTGTAAACGTCAGGCAGCTCATTGAGAATCTCTCGAAGCCTCTCGTCATCCAACACGGGTTCCCCTTCATCGCCGACCGCTGTCCCCACCGCCTCCCGAAAGTCCTTCCACACAGGGGACGGCGTACAGAAAAGGAAGTGTTTTAAATCCTTATGGGGTCAAAAACCTACTTACTAAAATTACAGTTTCACTCAAGTCTGCATTCTTCCACTGTTTACCCTTTTGTCCCTCAACAGTAGCAGAAAAGATATTATCAGACAGGAGGAAGTGCATGAGCTATTATATCAAGAAATCTCATCATCTGCTTCAACACAGTAACAGTGGTGGCCGAGGTCACAGGTTTAATCTCTGAACCAGCATGAATCTATTGAACACCAGATGAAAGTACCAACGGAGCTATGTTTATACTAAAGCAGCTGAATGTGAATATAATTAAAGACATACATGGTAAATATACTATGCTCAAGCTTATTTCTTCAATTCTAATTTTTATAACAATTCAGCAGACATAACGGAAACAGATGTTTTACATTTGGAGGAAACCGTTCCTTAGATGTGTCCTGTGAAATTTGGGATGCTTTATGTAGAAAAGAAAATCCACAAATTCCAGAGACTTCCGTGTTACTAGGCCGATTACAGTGATTATTAATTTTCTGGGTTAATTGAAACATCATATTTCTTCACTTCCTCCACACATTTTCTATTTTCAGTTTTTATTTGACTTCCTCCTTCATCTCAAGGTTCTTAACTTCCATTGGTACCTTTCACTATCAATCATTTCTTTGTATATTTCAGTGACAAGGTTTGTTTAATTAAGATATTTCAGTCAAATCTGCTCAGAGAGGGAAAACTTGATTCCATTTTTTTCATGTTCCAGCATTCAATACTTAAATGCCCTTTCTTCTTTATTAGGTTTACTGTATGTGTATAAATAAACTGTTATTCTTAAACAGTACTAGTGGCAAAATAATGTACATAAAAAGATACTTAAATTGGAAATCTAAATTGTTTGAATAACAATTAATCATCAGCTAAATGTCATGATCGTGACAGGTTACATGTCATAAATCTCTGCTATTTTTTCTATACAAAAGTATGTTACCAAGTAAAACATATAAGAATCTTTGGACCTTCATACACATGCAATTATAAGCTCAGGTAAACTGCACATTTATAGACATTTAAGGATACTAAACAATTAGACATTTTCTATAAGAACAATTATATTTCAGAAATGGGTGAATCCATTCATAAAGCTGATTATTTCATTAGAGTACCAAACTTATGATATAAGAGATAAATCACTCACTTCCTGGAGGAGCTTGAGGGCTTTCACGTGTCTGTGGACAAAAAATAAGTCAACCAGAAAATGAGTGTAACCTGATTATCCTAGACATAGAGATACAACTGATTATATGAATGGCACTTACAGTCTTTCTGTATCCACCAGCTCTTTTGCGATGTAAAAGGCTCTGGATCGACCATCAGGCTGTAAACAATCATTATGTACTTTTAATAAGGAGGAGGCAATGCGTTTTGGCACAAGTTCAACAAATTTAGCTGCTCTCTTCTCCTTTCATCTCCACACAGTAATTAAATTCTAAATAATGAGGACAGCCTTATAGATGCCATTAACCTCCATTAACCTGCATTAAAACCTAGACTTGTGAGGGCAATTTTGCAGTTGCCCAAGGTGAAAAGCAGAGCATGTTGTTTTTTTTACTATTATGTCTTCATTTTTATGTCAAAGAAAGAATAGGAAGCATGTAAAATCACTTTATTGTATTATTTCTTATTTCCATGTCTGATATACAGTATATTTTTATTATTGGAATATTTTCCACTGATGCTTATATATTTAACTAAATCTTTTTTCCTCAAAGCAAGGTTATCACTTGAGTTGAAAATTGGATTGGACATAGGAGAAAATATGTAAAAAAAATATATAAATCCTCAACAGATATATATATATATTTAGAAATGTAACAGAGACAGCATAAAAAAATGAGTACAATATTATGGCAGGAAAAAAATTGATAACAAGGCTTCAAAAAAACATAGGGTATGTTACGACAGAGAAAATACAAAAATACTTATAGTCAATGTCAAATATGTATAAGGCACCAGTGCACACCAGTTAAACGATGATAACAGTATAATAATATAATATCACCACCATAAAATATCACACAATGGAAACAACTTCAAGGAATGGCCTTAACAACATCAATTTACAGGTTAAAGATAACATACTTTCATTTAATTTAGCTTATTTCTGCATTTTGGGCAATTGTTTCTACTATTACCAAATAACATTGTTGCCCATAAAGTTGTAATAAAATATTTTTACTTCTTCTCAAGAAACGATTGTAACAGTGTGATTTATTCTTGATAGATAAAGTGTAACTGGGACTCAGTATGTAATTATAGCACCAGGTCAAAGGTGATTACTGATCTGTATAAATAGGAATAAAAAGAGGAAAGTGTCTGAAAACAAAATTATTCACTGGGCTACAGTGTAATTTGTGTGTTTTCTTATTGTTATTTTCATTTGTTAGTATAAGATGATCTCATATATTTACAAACATTTTTACCAAATGATCTTAAAAAGTCATGGGTACAGAAGTGGACATGTCAGAAGTTGACTTTTCTACTTCCACATGTGTCAGGACTCACCTGTCGGTCATAATTGGCGTCTGCTGCTCCATCCTCCTCCTCAGATGTGCGTCCCTGGTCATCTTCTGCTCCGGCGTTTCCCACTGACCCGCCCATCAGTGGACTCACAGCCATCGCACACACATTGTAGGCTTCAGTATAGGCACTGAGGGCAGAAAAACAGGAAACTATTGTAAAATAGAGTACGCTCATATGATTCAGTCAGGGCACAACGAACCCTTTACATAAATGTGATTAATTTACTAATGAAATATTTGAAATGCAGAAGAACTGTTCTTCGGTGAACCTCAGAAAAACATTGAAAAAAATCAAAAAAACCTAAAACAGCAAAGCTTGCAAAAACAAAATTTATGTCACTGCCAATTCTATTGACCATAACTGTACGTATGATTTTGTTACTTCAGAAAATACTGGTTATGTATCAGAGTAAGTCACCTTTTAGAGCAGGAAGGTTGAACACTTATTACTGAATTATGTTAAACTACATGACTGCTTTAACGTACTAGATACTCTGCTCGACACTGGATTTGAACACTCCTGGTTAAAAATACAACATTCTGAGTCAAATTTTCTATATTTTGAACTCTTTCTTACTCTGACTCAGTAAACAACCTTGACCTGAGCTCTGATTTTAGTCCAGCATACAGACAGCAGCTTTTGTTGGAATCGAGTTAAATAGCATTACAGACATTCACCTCCAGATTCATTAGCATAATGCTGCTGTTTACTGAGTTCTGGGAGGTCATTTAGTGGACGTCATAGGCTGGGTTGAGATAATCCATCAGAGAAAATTGTCCTATGATTAAAACTGATGACTAAAACTTCAGATCTGGCCACTTCCTGCCTGTGGTCTACTTAAAAATGTATCTTCAAATCTTAATTTAAAAACTAATCTCCTCAAACCTCCGTGTGAGCATATATCACATGAATATTGTTTAACCATTCGAGCCAACTTTGTGGTCCTTTACAGCCTTGTTCTTTGAAATATTCCTATAAACATATTCATTGTTCGAAGCAAATGTGAGCAGATAAAACACTGCAGGTCTAGAGAAGCCAATAAACTGATTCTGAAAGGCCTGCGGTGACAACTGTACCCGACCAGGGACGCATGTCGGCATTTTATGCTACAAGAGCCTCTTCTGCAGGGAGCTCAAATGAAAATGCAAATGGCTGCAGCTCAGTGGGAGGTGTACGCTATGAAAGTCAAAATACATCCTTAAGTTACAGTAGTGATGCAGCAGTCCTCTACATGACCGGTGAACAGAGTTACTGTCATGTTTCACACTAAGCACCAATGGATTTAACCCCACTGAGATGGAAATTAGCTACGTATGAACAACATATGTGAGCTGTTCAGATCTCTGCATCACGCACACATTTGAGCTGCATGGCCCATTTGTGCTCATTGTTTCTAACTTCAAATGCATATAAGTGGCTGCTTGAATCACAAACTCCATGCACACTTTCTATATTAGGCTTTTATATCACTCCCAATGAAACGGCCTTTGTCCCTACTCACACGTCTGTGATTCCGCATGAGAGCCAAAGGCAAAACTATGGAGATACATTAACACAAAGAGATTAAAAAATTCATTCTCATTTTCCTCCACATTCATTGGTGGGCATATATTTTCCTGTGATCGCACGGATGGGGCATCTCTAAACTACCCGCTGATATTACCCCTTCAGGCCATCGCAAAATGTACAGCTGCAACTGCTGACACTGTATGCATCCAGATATTGCTTTTCTATGATCATTGCATTCACTGGAAGCTTAAACAGAGTGCAGACAATGACCATTAAAACATTGTCTCGCTTTAGTATTTGCATAGAAGTCATTGGCTTTTACACACTTTTGTGAAAAAAAATAATATATGTGCAAAGCTAAGCAGAGGTGGTAGTGTATCCTTTACTTGAATACAAATACCATTAAAAAAAAAGACGTAGAAGTACTTAAGCCTTCAGTACAGGCTCCGAAATATACTACAAATTTAATAAGTAGCCCATTAACAACATTTCTATCAACTATTTCTATTCAACCTCACGTCATATTGCCAAAATGCAAAGACTATTAAAGCATTCTTAAGATTAAAAAACAATATACTCCAATATACTCCAATATACTCCAATATACTCCAAGGCAGGGCTGCAATTATAAATTATCAGCCAGTGCAATTATATAATTGCCAAAGGCTACAATTTAAAGATCCTAATGTATGATGATTTTGGGTGATCTAATTGTAGAAATTGGGTAAAAAAATCACAATCTCTAATGTGTTGTCATAATTAGGATTTATAGGTACTGAGTAGAGAGAGCTACTGACTAAAACATGAAAAGTGAACATTGCTGTTTTTTGTATAAGTTAACTTTTTGTCGTTTATGCAAGTTTAACTTTGTATTTTGAGTTGAAAAAAAATACAAACCAAACATGAAAACAAAATGTGTTATCTATAGAATGTCCTTTATAACCAACTACGAGGATAAAGTTGAAAAGTAAAATTGCAAATCTTGATATTGTCCTGAAAACTTCCAGATTGACTTTTTCCCCAAATTGTGCAGCTTTACACTGAGAGTCTCCTTTTCTTGTCTGTTTTGTCTTGTTCATCATGCATGATCCTCCTGGAACCGTCACCTTATCGTGGTGGAGGAGTTTGAGAGCCCTAATGACCCTAGGAGCTATGTTGTCT
>JAPQRQ010000022.1:19482919-19497617 GCA_037367365.1 Apogon talboti
GGGTCCGGTGCATTGTGGATTGGGCAGCAGACCAAGGCGGGGGCCTTGGCGGTCTGATCCTCGGTTACAGAAACTGGCTGTAATATGTAACACTGCTAATAACAGCAAGGCCTATTTGTGCACTTCTATGAGATGTTCGCAACAATGTTCAAATTCAGAGAAAACCATAATTTTATTCAATGTAAAGGTTCATTTCCTTTGGTCACCCCTCAGTGGTGTTGAATCTCATTTACAAATCCCTCTTGATAAGGAGCAGAGACTTACAATGGGCACCTGAATGCAGCACGAAATGTAACATGTCCTGTCCAGATTTTTAGTAGTTAGTGAGATTGACAGTTTGAGGCTGTTTTTTGTTTTTTTTTTAGTATTTTCAGCCAAACATTTTTACAACATTTTCATGACCAGAGGAATTTTCAGTTTTTTGGTAGACTTATACTCTCAACAATATAGAAATGTGAATAAATATATTGATTTGTTCATATTGGGCTTTTTTTTTAAGTATGAAAATTTCAAGGTCTTTGCTTGAAAACATCACCAAAATGGTAAACATGATTAGTAAGAAGCACTGCAGTGTGCATCTGCTGACTACTGAGAACATACTGAGATTGTATCTCAGCTTGTTGTTGCTGCTGCCTGGTAGAGAAGAGCAATGACTCCAAAATGCTCTGACTATTAATCATCCTGAGCGTCCTGCATGATATGGGCACAGCCAACAGGAATGCAGGGGGGGGGATGGGTTAATGTCAGCACAGTACGCCTGATCATACCAACAAATACCAACACGGCAGAGAGACAAGAGGCTCGATCTACAGCACCAACAGGAGAGTCTGTTTTCAACGCTCCTTAGGATGGATGATTTATGAAGAAAACTATGGACACGCAGACACTTGTCACTTAAATCTGAAGGGACCACCCCCTCACCACCACCACCACCACCACCACTAGCAACAGCAGCGGTGTTTCCTCTTCCACCACCCAACATGTCCCAACAACACACAGACACATCACAGCTGAGGCTTATATCTCAGTGTAAGACAGAAGATACTGCCCTCTTCTTCCACCACGTCCATGACTGCGGTGGTCACAGCATCAGGGGACAGACTATAATACATAGTTATAAATCTTCTACCCCAGGGACATTATTAAACCCACACAAAGGCCAAATAGTAATAAAAAACACTAAGGCTCAGTGTAAAAGGTGGCAAGGGTCATCAATATTACACCCAGCAGCATCAATCTACATTAATACACATAGATGGTATGGAAGACGTGGACATAACCTCTGAGTCAATATGCACTGGTTTATGGACCGCTGTTTTGAAGCCTTAAGTTTGCACGACCACTGACCACCACTTGCCAAGATGGTGTGTGTAATTGATCACTCAGTGACACTTCCTAGCTGTGATCTGTTCTAATTCATTTCCCATCCAATCAAGGTTATCCAAAAACACGTGTGTGTGGTTCTGATGAACTCACTTCATGATTGACAAGAAGTTATTAATAATTTAAATCTGAGGTATTTTACTTTGAATATAACAACATTTCAGTTCCCAGGTTAGTTAAATGCTAACCTAGTTAAATACTAACCTGGGAACCTTCTAGCATATGACTCAGGTACTGCTCTCATTAAAGCTGATTTCCATCAAGTCTAGACTGAATGGATCCAAACACTACTTGCTTATCTGAAATGGAAGGGGTTAGATGTTTTTAGATATGTTGACGGGCTGCTACCTGTGACTGCTGTCAGTCATCGTTGTTCTGATTATCGTAGATTTGTCCATTTGCATCGATTCTGATCTGAGGTGGTTGACAACACCTCTTGGAAAGCAAAGGGGGCCAAGACTAACTCTCATTTAAGAATCATTAGCCAAGCTAAAATTTATGGCACAAATCTCTTGGTTATGACGTGCCTGGATTAATTTCCCTTAGAATATGATAATTTCATGCGTCAGCTATTAAACTTTTAAATATATCATTGGGAAACACTGTCTCTATACAATGGTCAGGCCAGATGTACTGTAGTATGATTTTACCATATTATAACTCCTAATATTAGCATTAGTATTCGTAGTTGTAATCAGTTTAGTCTACCTCATTTTAATTAATTACCCATCATGATGAGAATAGAAAAATCTTATTCACCTCTTCTCACATGTGATTTATAAATCAGAAACTGAATACAGCACCCAATCGTCTAGTGATACACTCACCTTGTTCAACTCTCTTGTGCATGACATGTGTACAAGAACTTCCCTAAATTATGATGAAATTAATTCTCTGGTGTAAAATACTCACCATCTGTCAATGCTGCTCATCAAGACAACAGTACTACTAACTTACTGAAAACATTTACTACAGCATTAAACTAACACCATTAACTCCCATCATATAACAATAGTAATTTCACTTTATTTGTGTCATGTATAAACATCAGAGGTGTGAACTCAATTCATTTCACTTATGATTCACCAGTGAATGATTCAAAAGTATAATCATTCTCAGTGTATAGTTCCCTCAGTTTCCAATATTACTGCCCATGGCTACTTTTACATTATTTAATACAAGTAGTCAGATAAATCTTAACTCCCATATGTACAAAGTGCTTCCAAGAATATTCCAGACTACAATGACCTATAATATAAAGAGATGCTTTTTTTTAATGCGGGCATCTAAGTGACCCACCAAATATCACAAAAACAACACATACTGTACATAGATGATCAGTGTGTGCTTTATTCACTGACTTCATATTTCCAATTTGATTATGATGCATCCTTGAAATAAAAGATTACCAGACTTCTAATAAACATGCTAATTTGTGAAAGCTTAATTAGCAAGCTACCTGACAGACCATACAATGAAATAGCAAATTAATGCTAATGCTATAATTACTTAATGTGACTATGTGAAGCTAACAGGCAAGATATTGTCAATGAGAACTGGTAAACTTAATGAAATATTTGATGAAAGAATCTGTGAGGAGCTTTGTTATTCTAATTTACTAAACCACAATTACAGAACAGCATTTTTACCATGGAAAATAATAATTTATATTCAATGCACAGAAGCTCTGAGTCGAAGCCTACATGGCAGATATAGATGAAACCCACCTGTCACTTAAAGCAGCCACACTGTTACATATGCACGTTTTGTAAGTCATGTGATTAAAACCTGTGAGTTGTATATATATAAAAAAAAAAATCCATCCCCATATAGTTGTTATGGTCATATTTCTTTCTGCTGTTAAATCAGTCATTTTAACACGTGAATATATAAGGATCGGCTTATTTACAGAACATTCTCATGTCAACCTCAAGTGGCCACTCAAAGAACTGCAGGTATTTTCACTGCCACATTAGCTTCATTGTCCAGTCCTATGGTTTCCCCTTGGATCACAACAATACACATAAACACTTATTGGACATACGCTTCATACACTTCTTTTACATACCTTTCCGGTTCCTGTTCAGGTGACTGAGTTTTGCTCTCAAACCCAGGGAGGCTGCTCATGTCCACATAACCGTCTGTCTCATTGGCAGACGACAGCACACGACTAGGACGGTCAAAAAAGTCTGTGAACGGCACCTGTCGCACAGGCCTCCGCTGCGGGACCTGGAGGTTCTCGTAGTCCGAGCTGATGGCAGGAACATTCTCATAGTCAGAGGTATCAGTGTTGGGAAAAGAGATGGAGCGAGGCTTGGTGAGGGGAAGAGGTGTGAAAGGCACACGGGACCGGTCCTCAAAAGACTCCACTCGGATAACGCTGCGGTTAAGAAAGGCCACAGAGTTCTCTTTTCTTTTGCTTTCCTTGTACAACAAGAAGGCAGGCTCCGATGAAAGCGGAGGTTTAATGGCGGAGCGTGTGTTTAAATGTGGAGAACTAGTTAGGCTGTGTCTGTCTAAGCTGATCAGTCTGCTGGGCGTATGTAAGCTGGGTTCTGCTGGGTTCTGAGACGATGGGCTGACATCCACCACAGGCTTACTCTCTGTTTTCCTCCTAAACTTCAGCATCAGGAAGCGCTTTATGGAGGATTTCTTTTTCCTGTTTTTCTCTGAAGAGTCTCCCTCGATGAGAAGCGAGGGTGAACTCTTTGTGATGGGCTTTTTGGTGATGTAAGCCAGCTCAAATGGAGGAGGGATATCCACCACAGATGTTGGCGTGGACAAGCCACTGGACGACAGAGGTGAACGCTGGGAGAAGCTTCCAGTTTTAAAAATAGCACCTTTCTGCATTGGAGATCCGTCTGCGTCTCTGTAAGCACACAAAGGCATTTCCTGTCCCTCCATGGACAGGGAGCGGGGGTACAAGGACAGATAGTGGGGTTTAGGGTAGCTTGTGTGGCGGGAGGCTGTCTTTAACATGGGGCTGCTGCTCAATGCTGATCCAGTTTGGCCAAATCCACCCCTGCAGGACCACTGACCAAAGTGTACTCCCAGATCTGTTAAATTATTATTAATGCGCTGTGATGATGAAGTGGAGCACATCTTATAAACATTTTCACCCTCAGAAATATGACCCGGTTCTTCGTAGACATGTTCATCACTGAAGTCCTGCTCCACATCAGTGGTGTCGTCCAGAAACGGGACGATGTGACCCTCCAGGTCGTCTTCATCTCTAAAGACGTCCGAGTCACTTGGAGACAGCAGCTGGCTTTCAGATAGAGAGGAGGTCAGTGAGGTGTCAGTGTCTGTTGGCACTGAGATGGACACCAGCCTGAATCTGGGCTGAGAGTCCAAATGGTTCAACAAAGCCTCCGCTGTGAGCACTTTGTGTTCCTCGTCTCTGCCAGACGTCCTGTTCTGACATGTTCTTACCTTGTTCTCATCAGTGCCATCGCGGCTGTACTTATCACTGCTACCAATCTCCACGTAAATCTCAGACGAAACATAGTCTGACTTCTCATCTACTGTAGCTTTCCCACACTGCAAATGTTCATCTGTGACCTTTTTATATTTGCACGATGGTACTCCACTGCTGGACAGGAGCTTCGGTGTTGTTACTGGACTCTCTGGCAGTCTGTGATCTTTGTTAGTTTTTAAGAACAGCTCTTTGTTAATAATGTCCTTTGATGAGAAATAATAAGGCTCATGAGATGGAACCTCATGTAAAACAACATGTCTGTCAGGTACCTGTTTCTGATCTTCACGGCTTAAGTCATAAAAACTGATGTTCTGTTCGTGTTTTCCCTTTATTTTACGGCTGCTCTTTAATTTCATTGGTGTAACTTCACAATCACGTGGTGAGTCTTCTTCCAGTTTTCTCTCTGTTCCAAAAAAGGGTTTCCCTTCAGTGTCCTTTGTGTTTCCACTGCTGAGGAGCCCAGATTCATCCGACAGAGACTCTGTTAAATCATCTGCTGTACAGTCACCTGTTTCCTCCTCTTTAATGTGCAGTTTTTCATGCCTCTGTTTCAGCTCATCATTTTCTGTCTCAGGCCCCTTTGCAGCTGAACAGCAGCCGGCCTCCTCATCGATACTATTCACAGAAATGTCTCCCATCGAGAGGCCATCTGTGTCGGCCAGCGCTTCGCCTGCATCACAGCCATCAGCGTCCATCTCCTCATTCAAGTCGGTGTCCGTCATCTCCACCGCATCCTCGGAGTCGGCTGTGAGTCCGGCATCACTGATCCACAGTGTTTCCAGAGAGTCTGCCTCCTCTGTTAGGATGCTGTCAGTTAACCTCCAGTCCTCGTCCATTTTCTGAACCATATCTTCTTCTTTTTCATCCACTATTACTTCTCCATCCTTTGGCCCCTGTGAGACAACTTGTAAATCTTCCTGCAGTGATTCAAGGACACAGGAGCTACAATCATCTGATGGTGATTTCTCTGCATCCACTGTATTTAACCCATTCTGTGTTCCGGTCTCCTCACCACCAGTGGACATCAGTAATCCACCATTAATGTATCCTCCCTGGTTGCCTGAGAAGAACACGTCTCTCCCATTGAGCTCTGGTGTGACTTTGGGTTTTGGGGCTATAGAAGGTTTAGGACCCCTGGCTGCAGACATGAGAGGAGAGGCATGACAAACAAATCTTGGCTTTGGAGCAACAGAAGGCTTGGTGCAGTCTGAAAGAACAACAGGAAAAGGAAACTGTAAGATTATGGGCTTTAAAATAGCTTTAAGGTCATTGGTATTGTGTTCCTGTGACCTAAAACCGCTTAAAATATCTAATTTCACAAAAGACAAAACAGCACTAATCTGCCAATGGGTCATTTAATTCACATTCATGGATCATATTCATTTGCTCACTATTTGACCATTTATTCTATAAACCTGTATAACACTTAGACGGTACTGACAATCTGTACAGCCAATATGGAGCTGGAATTTTTCAGCTTATATATCTACACGTAATTATTCAATCTGGTTCAATTTAAAGTTTTAAGTGTAAAATTAGGGCCATGCATTGTATGCTCTTACACCCTTTGAAAAAGAATACAAAAAAAATCTAAGGGATTTCCCTGACACACTTCCTGTGATTCAAGTAGGAGAAACCTCTCACAGGCTGCCTTTACTGCTTTGAGGTAATAGTGTTGGCAGAACAGGACAATGACAAAAATATGCACATTAAACTTATACTTAATTCATTAAACTGATGCTTCCACAAGAGGCTCTGAAATACAGTAACTAAGCAGGATCTTTACATGGTTACAGGTTACTTAGTGCGAATGCCTTTCCTGATTCTCCAATAATTACTTATCCAGATTTTTTTTTTTTTCAGCTTGGACCTATAGGTGACTGCAAAGCTTATTTCTGTGTCCATTCATGCTACTTTATCTGTTTCTTCAGTGGGATTTTAACTCGACTATAGATTATAAAGTTAAAATGTGCTGTATATCCCATTAAGGGTAGCCTAAAGTGTGGTTTGTTTCACATCCTGTTGTTGCTTCATTCACTCATTAGTAAAAATAAATCAAATATAGTCTAATGAGAATGAAAAATCTCATCTCCTGCCTCTTTACATGCTTCGTTATCATTTGCTGAAAACATTCCAAATACAGACCACAGAGTGAACCAGAACCAGATGAAAAACCCCCTCAACCCCTAAAAATAATTCATCTCACCTGTGTTCATTTTTACGCAACGAACATCTCCCACATCTCGTCCACGAACGCAGCGACGACAGGCCCACACGAAGTTTGACCAAAAAAAAAAAAAAGTGAAGCGGAGCCCGCAGCAAACTCCGGCTGAAGTGTCCGGACAGAGGAGACTGAGGCTGGTGGAACAGCTCCGTGTGTTTTCCTCTGACTGTGAAACGCTGCTCAGCTGATCGTTTGTGCGTCCTGCGGCGCGTAACGCAGGACGCGACTGGAAACCAAATGGAGAGAGGCTCCGCTCCCCACTGCAGCCCCACACCGGGATCATCTCACCACAGCAGCAGCAGGTCGGATCAAGTGTGGAAAAATGTTGAGCAGGTTAAAGGTTTGCATTTTAATACGGGAGCCATATAGGTAAATGTAAATGTGAGCAAAAAAAAAAAAAAAAAAAGTTGACGGTCCAGATGTCCACTAAAACCTAAGTATCTCAAATATTCATCATGTTTTGCTACACTTTGAGCACCATGTAAATATATATTTAGCCTAAAAACAAATATGAGGAGGTTAATTTGTAATTCTCAGTGATACAGCTTCCTGAAAGGCAGAGACCACTTTGGGGATTATTATTATCATTATTATTATTATTATTATTATTATTATTATTATTATTATTATTATTCCAAAGCCATATTAGCTGTGATCCTAAGTCAGCTTTCCTACAGTGACAGACCAGCTTTGTTTCCCTTACTGTCTAATTGGTGCACAACAGGCTCTTTTCTACATAACAGGAAGCTGCTCTCCCTGTTTCCTGCACAACCCAACTTCACATCCTTAGCAATTTATGGACACCGTGCTCACATTTAACCCCTCTGTGAATTTGCTGTGAGTCACTAAGGAAAGCTATTTTTATTGCTGAACAGTGGTCAGCTGGTGAAGATTTATTACCCTGAATAATATCTGTGGTCTCTGTGAAACAACAACAACAAAGTGGAGGGTAAACATCAGGAGTGGCTCTGAAGGGGACAGTAAAGGATTAAAAGGATGAAATCAACTAATTTTTTTTTTTTAATTTTGATGTCATTTGTGTTCTTGTGTTGTGACTGCCACAGCCAAAACCCCCTTTTAGATAATAAAATATGATTGTGATTACATTAAAATTATGATGCGTATGTTTCTGTGCCTAAGCTTGATATATGTGAGACTAAAACACAGATGAACAGCTTCTTCTTAAATACGTTTACCACAGTACAAGGGCAAAACTCATTCCACAACGAAATGAGGAAACCTAAAAAAAAAAAAGAGCCACTGGCATATGATTGCACAGTTTGTTGCTGCATTCCATAAAACCTTAGAAGGAAAAAGAAAACACACTTACTATGTAGTCTAAACAGTCACTTAAATCAAATGTGTTGGAGTATTCCTCTCAGTGCGCTCCTCCTGCTGAGATTACAAACAGCTTTGTCACTAACAGAGTGTTTGGCTCATTGAAAAACATTATGTGGCTGCACATTTGACCCCATTTTTGTTGGTGCAATAATTGTGTTTTCATGTTGAGTCAATAAAGGGGAGGAAGGTGGGCTCTGCAGCTGCAGAGAATAATGACAAACAAAACAGAGGAGAGTTTTGGGATGAAGGGGGATAAATCACACATACGATGATCTGATATGATTTAAGGGTAAAGCTGATAGTGATAATCTATATTTCTGTAATGATGCACAATGCTTATGAAAAGACTAGGATAAAGAGCTATAAAATATGCTTTTTTCAGTGGTTCATTATCCATTTATCCTCTCTCTGTGAGATTCAGCTCTAAAAAAGTGCAAATTAGAAAAACTCTGGAAAGTATGTACTGTAAAATGCAAATCGAAGAAAGCAGTGATATTAAAATGTGTGAGGAAATACATGAAATGTTTAAAATCAAAGTTCCTCAATGAAATATAGCAATGGATTTGGATATTTCACCCATTGTTGTGGTTAATATAAGTAGAAGATTCAAGGAGTTTGAATGTATTTGAGAGTATAAAGGGTAAGGAAGAGTTCAAGCCTAAACTGAACTCCCTGATCTCTGATCCGTCAGACGACTACACATCAAGACCCGTCATTCATCTATAACTGATAGAACCACATGGACTCAGGATCACTGTGGCAAACCTTTGTCAAATATGACATGGTTTTTTCCACAAATGCTAGTTCAAACTTTTCTCCAAACAAGTCATACGTTGGATTCAGAAGACCCAACATATGACTTGTTTGCATCAAGAATGGTTCACCTGAAACACTTCATAACATGATGAGTTTAGTCCATGAATAACTTAGAAATATTGAGAAACAAAATGGCCAAAGCATCTGAACTCTCTTTTATTGTGTAAATGAAGAGACCACAGGACCTACAGGGCCTTTGAGTAAAATTTAAACTTTTTTCATGTATTGTTTTTATTTTACAGTATAAAAAAATCCACAAATTCAGATTCATAAACAAAACCTTTTCACCCAGTTAATAGGAGTAATGCATTAAACAGACCCAGTCTCAATCACTCCAGAATTTAGGGGTTTGGTCTGTAAAAGCAAGAAGCCAGAAGAACCAAAAGACCATGAGCTGAATAGAATAGAATAGAATAGAATAGAATAGAATAGAATAGAATAGAATAGAATAGAATAGAATAGAATAGAATATCTTTATTGTCATTGTAACAAGCTCATCTATGTATGTGCTCAGAGGCTCATAACAGGGTTAAAACATCATTAATATAATTAGGGGCTTTAGAAATGAGTGGTAAAATGTTACAGAAATGTACACTGCCAAAATTGTAATATGAAGCAGAAATGAATGGATTAAACTGAAGGCAGTGGAGAAGTTTTAAGAACATGTACTGTATATGACTAGTATTGACAACATGTAGAAAAAGAAAACGCTGCAAAAATGTATTTTCAGAGCTCAATCAATACAAAGAAAGTAAGTCCCTGCTCATTTTCTAAACAGCACAACACCCCTGTTTTAACATAAGAAGAGTTCAGAAACCAGTATCTGGTGTAGTAAATGTTTTCAGTTGTTGTTTAAATGTGTCTTGTCCTGTTCTTCTTCACAGCCTTTCACATTACTGTTAGATTTGACCTCAAGGAGCAAAAATCTCAGCTTTA
Organism: Apogon talboti; assembly: GCA_037367365.1. NCBI lineage: Eukaryota > Metazoa > Chordata > Actinopteri > Kurtiformes > Apogonidae > Apogon > Apogon talboti. The sequence continues at coordinate 19,493,098 of JAPQRQ010000022.1, forward strand.
TTTGACGCTCTTCTTTAGAAATGTTCAATGGGTTCAGGTCTGGAAATTTCTAACATCAAAACCTAGTCAGTAAATCTTCCTGGCACAGATCACTTAGACTTCACAGATCCGGAGGAGACATTCATACAGTCACGATGTTGTGGATGTACAGTTACAGTATCGAACAGGATGTGTTTCCTAAAAGATCCTGTGAGACACGTGCGTCTGAAGCTCGAGGTCCATCTCTGTCAGTGTCTCCTGTTTGCGTCAGGCGAGGAAAGAGCGTGTCTCCTCCACTCGGCTACTCTGAGGTGAAACAATAAGACTGTGGCTTAAAAAAGGAACTCCATCTTGATATACTCCTTCCTGTGACTGTTTTCAAGTCTTTCAGTAAAACTAGAGCAGGGAGGGCGTCGCCACCAAAACCTAAAGGACCATTCCAGCTAATTTCAACCTGGGCCTCACTGCCCTACTTTTTACACCATAACATTTTATTTAAGGTTGAAAAAATGTCACCTATTTCCCTTTAAGAGCCTCCACACCGTTTTTATCAGGAGTCATTCTGTGTCTCACTGGAATGACTTTATTTTACTTAAAAAAATTCACAGGTCTTAAAAAAAAAAAAAAAAATTTCTTACTCCCTAATCATGCAGTATACATGTGCTGTTTTGTATTATATCCAGTTTTTAATAGTACTTGGTCAAGTCAAGTCAATTTTATTTATAAAGCACTTTTAAAACAACTTAGCTGCTCAAAGTGCTGTGCACAGACATAAAAACAAATACATAAAACACATAAATAAATGAATAAAAACAATAAAAGTAATTGTACATTAAGACATTGTGTTCAATAAGGATTTAAAAGTGTGTTCATAAAGTATAAATACTATAATACTATAGTAAAGCAAAATAATAAAGTTCTAGAGTGTGAATGTCAAACGTGAAAGAAGTACACATTATTGAAAATACCATAAGCTAGAAATATGCTATATAAAACTCCTGAATTAAAAGTGTTACTGCTGTACAAAGACGGGAGCATTATCAGCAAACTATACTTAATTGAACAATTTGGCAGTTTTTTCTAATTAAAAGTAAAAGTATGTATTACGCAGAATATCTCATTTCAAATTTTAATGTTGTAGTTCCTCAGTGGTACCTGTAAACTACTAAGCCGGTTAGTAATCCAGTACTACATCTTACGCTACCCAAAGAAAGGAACAAATACAATATTTTGTTGGATAGCTTTAATTACAGGACACATTTGCATCATTTATACCACTCAGTGCTTGTGCAATCTCAGACTGACTGCCACAACATTTGTTTCCATCCATAGTTTTCATTCAGGATCTTGTATTGATGACAGGAGAGTTAGACCTCAGTGTAAAGCCTCCATCACATCCCAAAGACTCTCACTGTGGTTCAGGTCTGGACTCTGTGGGGGCCGATGTGTGAAAATGAGGTCTCATGATCCTTGAATCACTCTATCACAGTCTGAGCCTGATGAAGCCTGATACTGTCATTGTGGAATATGTCTGTACTATCAGGAAATAACAGTAAATCTGGTCCAACACATAAGACTGTCCTCCTATGTTTACACAGCCTGTCCCCATAAACACATGAACTTGCAAAGAACCTGTCACTGTCAGACATGCATACACAAAAATGGAATAGAATATTTTTACCTCTTCTAATGAAATGGTTGTGACAATGTGACTTATTCTTGATAGATAATGTGTAAGTGGGAGTCAGTATGTAATCATTGTACCTGGTCAAAGGTGATATTGATGTGTATAAGTAGGAATAAAAAGAGGAATTTGTTTCAAAGAATTATTCCAACATTATGGGCAACAGTATATGTAATGACACTATTATATATCTTAAAAAATAAGCCAATCCGGACTTTTGACATTTGTTTTCCAGTTCAAATTATCAAAGTATGTAAGATCTAGCACATTTTTATCTCTGAAGCACATAATTTCCCCCAAAAAATTATAGACCAATGTAAGCAATAACACATTAGTGGTTAAACATATCAGTGAATAATGTGAGTTAATTTAACTTAAAAATACAGAAATGAAAGTCATTTTTGCTGTTTGTTCGACTGTTGTTTGGATAAAACTGAAACAGAGGACTATGTTTGAGAGTAAAAGCATTTATTATATACACATTTATATTCTAATGCCAAATGACTATGAATTTCTTCTATAGTAACTACATACCTTTCTGTACTGACCTTTCTGTAGTCTACATTTACTCACAAACACATAAATATTTGTGCATCCTTAGAAGGACTTGTCCACTTTTCTTCTGTCTGTCAACACAGACTCCTGTAACGCGTCACATTATTGAAGCAGCTGGATTCAGGAACAAACTCTTGTGTCACGGTGTCTAATTTTAGTTCACCTTTGCATCATAACATAGAAGAACGCAGCTGGACGGTTGTTTTTGTTCGTCTGTGAGAACTTTCTGACAGAGCACAATGGGATTTGGTTTTACAAAGGAAAGCTGTAAAAATAAGATTAATGGTGACCAGAAGATTCCAAGAAATGCTTTTTTTACTATCTATAGTAATATAATGGATTTATATGTCTCAGTATTATGTCTTGCGCCTGTGTGATATAATAAAAAAACTTAACTTTACTTTAGTTCAGGAAAAATTGTTGTGTCTGTGGTGCTCAGAGGATCAAGCCTTTTACCTGTCAAACTGTATTTTCCAAATTAATATTCACACATGTACTTTCAGAATTCATTTTGCCTTCCAACAAAAGTAAAGGAAAATTATGGAACAATACACATTAAAATTGCACTGTGAATTTTTCACTTGCTTTGACTTTTACCAGATCAATATCAGTTTAGGAAACAGCTATTAATTAAAAGTGAACAATATGTTTATCTAAGTTTTGTTATGGGAGGCAATAAGTCTAATACCCATATTTATGTGAACACCGGTCAGACATCTTCATAAAACCACAGTGGATTAACCTGAGCTGACCCTCTGTCATGACTGATATTTGTCTTCTTCATTAACGTGTCAGTGTCTGTGTGTGTCCCACATGCAGCCTATTTACACACAAACACACACTGGAAACAACACACATTGTTATTTTTGTTGATCTCTGTGTTTGTAGAGCAGCTTAATTTAGATGCTCACTTTGATATGGAAAACTGCCATTAAACTTTCATTAATATTGAAGAGACATGCAAGCGGGGATAGAGTTTGTTTTTCAGAGACCACATTAATCTTTTACTGAAGGACACATTGAGATGCAAGTAGGCCTTTAACAGCTCCTGGATCTAACAATCAATACCGGCCATGTGACACCGGAGCGGCAGGACTGACACTGCTGCTGCCAAGAAAACATTACTTCCTTCCTCCACAGCATCAGACTGAGGCAAAGTCACTGACCGTCACATATCAACATCAAGTTCACTTCAATGTCCTGGCAACACTGTCCCCATTGTAATCTCTTACTTATTATTCAGTCACTCTTGTTTAAGCTCCAATATTGTGTTTTTGTTTTTTTTTTAAATGGTTTTAGACTTTGAACTCAGTGGTGAATTAATATATCATGTTATTTTATCAGATTTTGTTTGGAAAGCTTTAAATGTAAGGTTCACAAAATCTGTCTTGCAGGCTAAAATAATTCTTCCAGTTCTTGATCATGTCATTAAACCAAGCCAAACTACCAACTGAACCAAAAGGAAAGTGCAAAGTACAGATATTAACAGTCAAGGCATCTCCAGCGGGTCAGACCAGTAAAGTAATATAAAAATAGCATAGAAACCTAGAAATAATAGGTCCTATATTAGTGTATAAAAGGTGTTAATGTGTTATTACTTTAATACTAAATAGCACCACAAAGCACTGCCTCCCATTGTTTAGCTGTGATGCGCCAGAGTTCAAAGGTCATTCACTCTGACAGATTAGTGTTCTACTCCATGTGAGCAGCTCTGTGGTAATGAGTGGGTGTGGGTTGTGCTTTTTATGTTCTACTTCATGTATGACATGATATAAATATACATGGTATGGTCAGAATTAAGTTCTATAAAATAAAGTGTTAGTGTGGAAACCACCTCTTCGTAGTCTGTTGACTCTTTCCCAGAATTCCATGCTCACTATTCCCCATGCTGCGAATCTCCTCCACCTACAGTACATCCACCCACGTTACATTACACGGCTGGAGTCGGGCTGTGGGTAGAGTGGTCAGTGCTGCCTGTGTTTTAGCTTCCAGTGTGTCTATGATTATCTTTGCACCACAACTCAATAACAGCCGTAAAATGATCAAACTCAGCGCTGGTGTTGATCATGACCTGCCCTGGTCATCTACAAACTTATATACGTCAAAAGAGTCACATTCATAATGAAATTAGTTTAACCCTCAAAGACCTAAACAACCACTGGGGACCAAAAGTATCTATTGAAATACAATGTCTAATAACCTTTGAACCATTAATCATATCAATACTGTCATGTTCGTGCCTTATTGAGTTTCCTGTCTGGTTTTCTGTTTATTTACATCTGGTGTCATTTCAGATTCACTG
>JAPQRQ010000022.1:19511022-19533490 GCA_037367365.1 Apogon talboti
ATACATGATACAGTAAAAATATTGTAGTTTTCTCCAATATTGTACTCCACCACATCACAGACTGTAGAATCAATGCCTTGAACGAGTGAAGCTGGTAATAAATCAGTTAATTTTTTCTGCTTGATCTGATGCCTGTGTGTACATTTGAAGGCTTTTTAAAGTTGTTCTCCTTATTAGCCATATTTGGTTTTCCTTCTCCAGGTAGTGAAAGAGGTTCCTTTCTACTCTGCCCAGTAAGTGAAACCCCATCTATGCTGCTCTTTGCCAAACATTACTAGCCATCAGCTGCTTAAACGTTTCCCTTATACAGTCCCGCAGAAAGCTTCACATGCACCTTCTCCTGTCACTGTGTTGTTTCTAATTAAGTATTGCTTAGTGGGTCCATAGGTTCACTCGTAGCAATGTATTTCTTGTTACCTCCGCCAAGGAGGTTAATGTAATCACCAGGGTTTGTGTGCAACATAACGCAAAATGTTATGGAACAACATTTTCAGGAAATGTCCTAAATGCGACAAGGAACAGGAGAGTTGATTTTGGGGGTGATCCAGGATTTTTTGTATGGCATTTTCAGTTAAATAACCTCTCAGCTGGTATGTCTGTTTCTGCACATGACGTTTCACACCATGTCAACGCGGCCCTATTGTTTATCTGTTGCTAGGTAACCCACTTCAAGGGTATTATATGTTATATGTTACAGCAGCATGGTGGGGAACTGAGCTGCATTGGCGGAGGTTTGCGCTCTCCGAGTGCTTTTCTAGTTTCTTCTGCTACCTCAACTTTGGTTATTTTTCTGCAGTGCAGAGGCTTAAGTGAAGGTTTTTTTAGTAGTGGTCTTAGTGAAGGAAGGAGAAATAGACCACATTAAGTGCAGCTACCAGAATTTAGCTCTGATAGTAGCTTAATAGTAGTCCTTTCCTTAATAATGAAGTGTAAATTGGCTGTGGACTGTGCCCTGCTGCTACTTGTAAGTCCTTTATGCGTCGGTAGCAAGAAAACAAATGCAGCTTGTTGCCATGGTAGCTGTGGTAACTACCAGTTAGAACAACCTCAGGGGAGATAGAAAATGCAGAGTAGCCAGAGTGCATTTGTGTGGTGTATGCTCGTGCCTGTGCATGCATTGTTGTTTTTGTGGAGACATCTCCTCTCTAAATTGAAATCCATAGTTTGCGATTGTCTTATCAATCCTGTCTATGTTGTGTGCTGTTACCCCATGGATATGACTTGCTGTTTGTTTGTACTGGTCTCTCAGAAGTGTAGACTCCCACTCAGCTGGTGTGCGTCCTTGGCTGGGACACAGGTGTGAAAATACAAACAGCACACATGAAGCAGTAAGGCCAAGGTATTATAATTAAAATGATGGAAAGGCCACCTTTCTGTCAGTGATGTACTGTCAGAAACTAACACTGAAAAATCATTATTGTTTCCATTTTTGTCGCTGTTGTAAGTTGAATCAGGTGTGTGGGTGGGATATTGAGTTGTGACCACAGGCAGGGAGACATGCTAATTATTGTAATTAACTGATTAATTTATAAATGAAATATTTCTACTTGTAGTTTAATTATTTATGCAGTTAGTATTACTTACCTTTTTTTTTTTTTTTGGGGGGGGGGGTGTCTAATTTCCTAGAAACATAATTGGATTACTTCCTTGAAATTCTTTTTTGCAGCGCAAAAATGCCATGATAATAATCATAATTATTCTAAACCTTTATTCTTACAGATATTTCAGTTTGAGATAATATGACAGATTGTTTAGGATTATTTTTTATTTCACTTACAAAGATTTTTTATCCTTGTGTTTACACAGTGTGAGGAGCCACATAATGTAGGTTTAAGCTAGTGTGATTAGAAGAATTTGGCTGGCTTTTACGCTTTAGCCTTGTAAGATGCTGGAATTTGCAGTGATTAATATGTTTTGCCTCTATCAAAGTCAGTTTTGAAACTGCTGTTGGGACAGTGTTTGCTGTGCTGTCAGGCACCAAACTCTTCTAGAGAAAACATGCAGAAAATAGGCTTTAATTAGAATTTCCCTCCAAAACAAATAAATGACGGTTTTGTTTTATTTTGTTTTACTGGAATGAGTTAAAAATACATAGTGAGACTTTTCTGAGGGTTCAGAAGGAACATAAACTATCAATGTCAGTGCCATAAGATGTTTTTATCAGGAGCAGGGTTATTATTCTTAACTGTAACAAAAATTAACCCTAACCCTAACTAAAACTGAAAAAAAGTGTTGAAGTAAGTAATATTATAATGAAACTACAATGGACAATGCAACATGAACTGAAACTGAATAGAGTTGTAGTTAACTTTTTTTTTAACCCCTCCAGTTAATAGTGTTTTTTGTAAACAACAATAAAATGGCTTCTATAAATGTCTGACAACTATATCTGACAACTATAGCAAAAGCACTAAAAATTAAACTAACAAGTCAATTCTTCTAAATAAAGATAAAATGAACACTACTAATCCAAATGTAAACACTAAATAAATATGAAACTGCCACAGGCAGTGCGCTTGCCACAGGCCATAACCTACCTGATACTAATAACCTAATAACCTGATACTAGTCATTTTTCCTCTATCTGCAAAATTTAGGGAGTTACGGTAAAAAAATTGGGTATTTTGAAAATCATGAGTTTCAAGGTCATTGAAGGTTAGCAAAATTGGTACCAAATGAAAGGTCATATCCGACTTCCTATAAGTCGATAATATATAGTTAGTCGATAACCATCTTAGTTTTTAAGATAGAAGTCATTTTCTGAATATACAAATTAGGCGCTTGACCCCTGGTCAGTTTTGATGCCAATAAATCAAAATGTGTGATAAATGAGGTAGGTAATGGATAGAGAATTGAATTTCTGATAATTTGGTGTGAGTTTGAAAGCGATACCATGAACAGAAGTTATTAACAATAAACAAATTTTACATATGTTACCAAAGCAACCGGAAGTCACGCAACCTAGAGTTGTGAAATTTGGCATATCAGAAGGGACTTGCACAGAGATGTTGCATGTTAAATTTTAGTATGATCGGATGAATACTGGTGCTATTCCACACCATTTGAAATTTCAGAAAACTGAGTTTACTGACCCTCAGGGTTAACCCTGGGGTGCTAATGAGGGTGTGACCCTTATGAGGTAATGATGCATGCCATCGACTGCAGAATGGACAAATGCACAATTTGGCTTAGGTTTCAAAAGTCAATACGAGGAATTTGATGGAAGTTATGGCGAATCATCCATTTTTGAACTTTGACCTCTATCTCAGCTGTACTTTGGCGTACTATTGCCAAAACTAGTCAGGTCGAATAGAGAATGGCAAATCATTGAGTCATGGTTTCATATCAATAATGCTTGAAAAATGACTGCCAGAGAGCATACAGACAAACAGACAGACAGACATACGAACTGACCAATATGCTTGCCCTTCGGCAAGCAATAAAAACTGACAACACTCTCCAAACTTCAATAAACTCTGATCACTAAATTATGACACAAGTGATAAATCTCCTCTTTGTTCTCTATCACTCATTCTAGAACAGAGATAGGAATGTAAAGCAGGTCTGCCGCAAGCAGCTGGTGTCAGTAACTCATGACAGCGACAGATGAATTCTTTATAGTCTTTTTGACAAGAAAATTTATTGCCACAGCACTTCAGGACCTCGGTATTTGACACCATTCGCCAATTTCAAGATCAGGTGTGCCATTTAAGGGTCAGTTAGGTAACATTTTCAAATATCTTGTAGGATATTTTCAAATGTGTTTTTAGGAAGATCTGCATGTGTACCTTGTTTGTGCCGATTTTTGTAGCACAAGAGTAGCCTAGACAATGTTCTTATACACCTTTCTATGAGTCGTATCTAGGCTGTCTACAGACACTACATATTTTTCATACCATCTTCATCAAATTTCACACTTACTGAAGCAGAGTATATCCCTCTTGTTTAAAATTGGGCAGCAAACATATCTGAAGTTGGACTGACCTTTGGTCCTTTTTGATAAAAAATGCTCTGTACACATTAATTTCAATGTTAGTGTTTTTTACACTTTAATGATACCCACAAAATACAATTGAATAGCACAAAATAATTTTCAGAATTCCACAGCAGATGTATAAGGCCAAAGTGAACTTACCAAGGTTAATCTCAAAGTGAAAATAATAATCAAATCAAATCAAATAAAAATCAAATCAAATTTCATTTATATAGCGCCAAATCATAACAGAAGTTATCTCATGACACTTTACATATAAATCTGGTCTAAACCAGACTCTCAAGCCAATTTACAGAAACCCAACATAATCCTCCAGGAGCAAACAGTGGCGAGGAAAAATTTCCTTTTAACAGGCAGAAACCTCGAGCAGACCCCGGCTCCTGGTGGATGGTCGTCTGGGTTGACCAGCTGGGGTTAAAGATAGAGGGCAAAGCAAGAGAAACAGAGAGAGAGAGAGAGAGAAGGAAAGAAAGATTGGGAAGGGGGGGTAGTAGGGGTAGACACATGGATGCACAGCAAATGACGACAACCCAGCCAATGGGTAGATGAGAGGTGACGCCAGAGACAGAAGAGGAGCAGGACCACAGAGGATGGAAAGATGGGGGTTGAAGCCAGAGGCAGGAGGGGAGCAGGACCACAGCAGAAAAACCTGGGAAAACCTGTGAGGATGTAGGTACTAGGTATATGATACTAGGAACAACGTGACAAAAACAGTTCAGCCACTTCAGAACCTTCATTTTGATTTGATAATGGCAGTAGAGTGACATTTACTGAGGATTAAATGTGACCTGTTTTTTGGTATAAGTTAACGTCGCTTGAGGAAGAACATGATACTTCTGCACAAAAACCTGCAGTCATACTGTTAATTTTCACTGATAACTCATTGCAGCAAACAGTTGACTTGTTTTGTTAATAAAAGTTGAATGGCACCATCTGGTGGATTTAAATAAACTGTAACTCATATTTGTCCAGCTGGAAATGTAATCTACTAATGTCAAGAGTTGTGTGAAACCATGTGAAAAGCAGAGGAGAAACTTCAGGTGTAAAAGACAGAAGACTGAAATAACAGACAACATGACATGACATAAAAGAAGTAAAAGACAAAATATAAAAAGACCTAAATTATATTAAAAAAATACAAGCCAAAATAGTCTAAAAAGATATAACGAAATAATGAAATAAGAAGAGATGCAAGAAAATAAACACATAGAAGCCACTACACAAAAAATTAAGCAAAACCTTTTTACCTAAAGATACTTTCAGAGGGGGTTTGGACAGTGGAAAAGTCAGTTACATGTAGATCATTTTAAGTTGTTCCCGTGTCTTGTTCGGGTCCATGTTTTTGGACAGTGACACAGTTACAATATTGTAACTTTGCTTCTGAAAACCATCAAAGTGGATTTGAAGTGATCAAGATGTGATTGAAGGGTGGAGTTTCAGGAGGTTTAACAAAAATATTGTATTAAACACAGCATTTACAACCATTTTAAACATAGTCCCTCCTATTTCAAAGGCTCATAACCTTATATAATCTGTAGTGTGCATTTTTTTTCTTTGTATAGGGATTTTCAATATGTGTGTACATATATCACATTTGCACATAGGCATGTACTATTTCAATGTAATTACACAAATGCATATGTAGACCTATGTGCTGAAGATAAAAATATATTCAGTAAAATCACAAAAGAGAATCAAGAGAAATTACTGTTTATTAATGAAAAAACTACAAAGGTGAGATGTTTTGCCCTGTTCTTTGTTCATAGGATTGACATACACCGACAGCAGTGACAGTAAATGTGGTATTTCAGTCCGATTAATTCATCTAATATTCAGGATTTTTAGGATTAACTGAATGTGTATTTTCACATTCAACTGCTGATAAAATAATAGTCTGACACAATCATCTCTCTCTGTCTGTGTCTGACCACGTCATCATGTGACTGTTTACATATCATGAGTTACATCCTATCAATACTGATGACTACTGGTCCACCAGAATGAAGGAGCCTCATTGGTCGACCACTATTTAAGGGATCAGGTTGTGTTTCTGTAGAAGGACAGCATGTCACCCAAACTCTGAGGAGGACCTAGTGGGGCCTGTGGGCTCTGACTTGGGTTCGGGTCTTCGCCTGGTGGAGGTGGTTGAGGTTGAGGCGGAGGCTGGCTCTGTGGCTGAGGTGGATAATGGGGCAGATAATGAGGTGGGAGATGAGGTGGATACATGTTTGGGTACTGTGGGGGACACTGTGGGGTCATGTAAGGTGGAACTGTGAAGTGAGGGGGGGGCGGAGGGAAAGGAGGATAAAAGGGAGGAGGTGGATACTGGATGTTGACAGGAGGAGCAGATACAGGAGGTGGGTCTGCGGAGCCAGGCGGTGACTGGGATGAAGTCTGCGGCTCTGAGGGAGTTTGCACATTATTCTGAGGTTGAGGAGGAGGACCATCTTCAGGCTGTGGTTGTGGTTCTCCTTTATCATCAGATACCCCTTCTGGTTTTTTACTCCAACTGAAGGGCATTTTAAATTTATTTTCCTTGCGAATTTTAGTGTTTTCTGGTCTTTGCATCTTCTTATCACTAAAGTATGCTGAAGGAGGAGCAAACTCTGAATCTCGTTCGTCCCGACGCTGATTTTTCCAGTCGCTGAACATAAACTCTGCAAGAAGGAGGTGCATAAGAGAAATAAAGATGCCATTTTATAGAGCAGCCTAAATAATAAGCATCCTTCACCAGAGAACAGTGTGTGCACAAGTAAATATATCAAATATGACTAATTAAACAAAGAATCAAGTAAACTATAACAGATATTGACCATCATTTTATTACTGTCTTAGTTTTTTCTTCCAAATAAGTCTGACTCAGTCTACCTTCTAGTGTTGCAATTTTCTTGAGTCATACTGTATCTTGCTTTACTTGCACTTATGCATATCAAATGGACACTAATTTTAACAAAAACTATTTCAGCTTCTTTCCTATAAACATAGCTTTGACAAGAATACAACTTTATAAACATAGCATTAACATCATAATCAGTTTTTTTTGGTGGGTGAAAATCTTATTCTACAGTTTTTAAACATCAACAGCAACACCCTGAGGTACCATTGTTCCCAGACCTGAGCAACAAACTGAAGGAAGGATAACAGAATCATAAAGGTTGTATGATGTGGTTTACCTTTGCCTCTGTCCCATTCTCTGACATGAGGTACTCCAGGTTTGGTATCCCTTCTTTCCTGGATCTCCACTTCCACCTTCCTAAGTGTGCTGACCTCTGGGATGTCCTCTGGTGGAGGTGAAGGCCCTAAAGGTTCAGGTTCCTCCTCTTCCTCTCCTGTAAGAATCAATTCATGAGCTCATTAAACTATAGCGAACACACACACAGTTCATGTTTGTCTGAGGGGAGGTTAACAGATACTGACCATCATTCTCTTGTATCTCAGTGTCCTCAGTGAAGTCCAGCTTGGCCTTCTTCATCTTCCTCTGCTTCACCTTAGCCAGCCGGGCCTGTAGGATGGCCTGTCTCTTCTCTTTCAGTTGCTCCCGTTTACTGCGCTGCTCTGTTGTCTGAAAGACAGAACCAATGTGATCATTTAATTTTTGGAATGTATTAATTCAATACATAACTAACACCCACAACCTTATAGTGAAGAAGATGGAGACAGTTGTTTGGTACAAAATAAAATAAAATAAATAAATAAAGTCAAGTTAGTTGGTACACAATGTGAAAGCAACATCACTGTGGCCATGTTCATCATCTGAATTCATCTGAACAGAATACATCTGTCTTGAGTGATCTGATCTGTTCTCCCTATTGAGAGGTAGCCTGTTTGTCTCCACATCCATCAGGAGTAAACAACTCAATCACTTTCTGCTCGACATGCAAATTAACATGGTCTTCTTTAGTGTAAAACATTGTGTACGTTTTATTTCAAGTTTCAAAGACTAGCTTTGTAAAGCTTCTTTGAAGACTGGATTCATTGTGCAGTTTAAATCCTCCCTGCAGCTTTTAAAATGAAGTGATTTCTGCCTGTTCAATTGCATTTAGTGATGCTGTGTAATATCAATAACTATGTACACTTTAGTGATGATTGAATATTCAAGTATTTTAAATATGCACATAAATTTCTATCAGATTATGTGATCTTAAACATGTACTTGACAAAAGTGGCAGAACATTACTTAGCCACCACTACTCATATGAAGTGCCCATTATATGTCACTGGGCTTTTCTAAAACCTTTAATATGATGCCTGCAGCTGGGGTGACGCATTTCATTTACACAGAGAACATTGGCTAAGACAGCAGTCACATTTGTGTTCACATTGACGAGAATGTGGACATGTGTCACAGATCACTTCCGAATGTGGTCAGAATGATCAGCCTTAGGAAAGTGGCATTAGAACACTTTACTTGTGATCAAGTTCTTCAGTTCATTTATGTCCATATAAGCAGCTCACCTGGTCTCTGAGCATGTCAAGAGTTTCCCTCTGTTTTCTGCGCTGCTCTTGATCCTGAGAAAATGCAAAGTATCCCACACCAAGCTCCCGGGCCTCTGAAACAGGAAACAGCTCATTTAACCTGTTTATATACTTACAACTAGCACCACAGAAAAGTTTTTAAGAAATGTTTTGGCAGAAACCTTGTCCTCTGATGTCCTCGTAGTGGATTGGTCCGACAGGCCTCTTCATAGCCTCCTCTTCCTCTCTTTCCCACTCCTGCCTCTGTAGCTCTCGACGCATGTCCTCTGACAGCAACGTCTTGTCAACTGAAACTTTTCTACATTAAATAATCACAAAAGTTGTGACATCAATCTTTATTTTCCAGCCTTAACCAAACATAAACTGCTCTTGAATGTGTCCTTAAATTTGTAATATTCACCCTTTGCCTTTAAGATCCAGGTCCATTTTCTGAAAATCTGGCAGGTCTCTCTTCATGCATCTTCGAGATCTTCCCAAAGAGTCCACGTAGTCAACCCTTCACACAGACCACAGCAGAAAAACACCAACTATTACATTTTACTTACGTTAAAATTTTACTGTATCAGACTTATCGCATCATAAAGTCAGTATTTCTATAATTATAATGAGACCGGTACATCAATACCTAAAACAGCGACAGTGTTTTATAACTTTGGATTTGGACTAATGCATTAAATGTGGATTGGTGATTGAGACAGCTGCTGACTTGCTGTTATTGTTTGTCTTGTGATTCTCTCTCTAGAAGACGTCCCTGAACCTCTCTCATATCCACATCTCCCTTCTCAACCTCTATCTGAATCTGTAGCACTTTTCAGAATCATACATGAGGAAGAGCTGGATTTAGAATGGGACTTAAGTTACACTATATAGACCTGCAGACATCTTAATATACTTGAGATAGAAACCACAAAAACAATGTAAATAACCAGAGACTTATGGATGAAATGAAGAGATGTTTTACCATTCCTCATCAGGGTTCTGGGGAGCTGGGATTGGTGATGAGCTCTCCCTTTCTTCATCGTCTCTGAATGTCTCTCTCTGTGAAAATGTTTCCCTCTTTTTGTCAATAATCTTCTGAGTGAAATCAACCAGAAACAGTCCCTCTGTCTCTTCATCTGGCATGAGAAAATTAAAACAGTGTAAATATTACTTGTCATATATGTGTAAAACTAGTTCCCAGGGGGATCGTTTTAGCTTCACCAACCTGGGAAGTCTCCTTTAGTCATTTGTTCATACAGTCTGGCCTTCTCTTCCAACTTGCGCCTGTTAAGAAACAATTAGGAGTCAGCTAATGTAGACACGAGTGTGTTTTGACTGTAGTATAATGTGTTAAACTCACCTTGCTGTATCGAGGGTTTTCTGTTCCTCTGACAGCTGCTCAGCATCTTTCTCTGCTCTTGCTGAAACACCTGCATTTTGTTTGCTCCACACAGTAGGTTTCTATCCGGGAACAAACAGAAGAAATATCCTGGTCAGTACCTTAATCCGATTCAAACAAGTAAAAATAAGTACAAAACAAAATAACACCAACTGTACCTTGACTTTGTCTTTGGTTTTGAACGCAGTACCAGTGTTTTCTTGGTTTAACTTTTCCTGTTTGAATTGTTCCTGTTTCCTGTAGAGTTCGGCTTTAAGGTCAACTAGCTGTAGGGATCAAAGAGATGTTGAAACCTTTATAAACATTCAATAACAGGCATGTAAAAGTTTAGGTTTAGCTTAGCTAGCCACGTAGCCTGGACAGCGAGTTGTTAGCTGCGATTATCGTATAATGTCATGTCCGACAGTTAGGAAAGTCACTCAAATGTTTATCTGCTTTTTAATATAGCTAACTTACCGACGAAGCTGTCACGTTTATGGGCTTCTTTTTATCCATGTTTAATATAGGCTATTTCTACACCTTAAACTTAGCGTTAGCGGTGCTAGGTACCATTTTCCTTTTCTTCTTCGTTGGTGTTTCCTGTGCAGGTTTGCTTTACCGCCATCTAGTGGAGGGAGCGCAGTATCACGCCCAGCATGTCATGTAGGGATTATTTGGTGAATGTGTTTATTTATTGCCTGGTAATCCTCCTAAAAGTCTAAATAAAAAAGTAGAAATAAAAAAAATCAAGACCAAATTAACAACACAGTGTTTTACAAATGTTATGAACTGTAGCAATGGTTGATTTTCTCTCTCCCTCATGGCTGCTTTGGAAAAAAAATATCTGTAGCCATGTCTCCACTCTGCTTGAATCTATATATTATAAGCCAAGTGGCCTCTGTGTGTGTGTGTGTGTGTGTGTATCCGCTTTATAACTGAAAAACTGGACAGAGCTGGCCTTTGCCTTATGGAGTACTTATATATTTTGGGTCAAGGATCAGACTAGCAAAAACAGCGACCGATATTTTGGGAGATATTAGTCATTTTGGAATAAAATAGCCTTACAATCACGTTGCTATGCCCAGAACGCTTTGGCATTGTTCAATTGTTTTGCATCTGATGGTGCCTCTTGGCCAGGTAATCATTGTTAATTACAAATGGCTCTCAATTAACCTACCTTGTTGAATAAAGGTAGATTTTATAATAAATATCAATTTGTTTGTCAATATAATCATTTTATTGTGTAGTTTCTTTTTAACTGTGATGTTTTCATCCTTCAGATAAACGACATAAGCTACTTAATCTCCTAAGACCCAGGAGCCCCACAGGTTTTTGAGTTGTGGCTTTTTTAAATTAAATAATTGCTTATATTGGAAACATCATGATGCAACAGTTTTTTTGAGATGCAGTCTTGAAAATTTTTATGGAATGTCATTTTGCGGTGGACATTTGGGTTTTTTTTGTATAAAGCTGTGAATTTCTTGTCCTCATATGTGGACAGTGGGTCCTAGGAGGTTTAAAGACCCTTAAAACAACATCTTAAAACAAACCAGATTAGTAATAATCTTGAGCCTGTTGTATAATGTACTGTCTTGTTCTATTTGCATGTGATGTTGCTGTTGTAATGTTCTTTTCTCTGTTCCCAGCCTACAGAGGTAAATGAGAAGTAATACAGTATGTTTACATCTGGCAACACTTTTATATGGATGTTCATCAATATGCACTCTCCTGATTAAATAAGAAAGTAAAGACAAATCTGAAATGCCTTACAGTCTACTTTAAAAGTGTTACATGCCTTAAAGATCATCCATTTAGATTTATTTTACTTTTAGGGTACATTAGTAGTGACTGAATGCAAACATTTTCAGTCTGGTTGAAATGACAAACAGAAAAAAATCAACTGAAAGTCAGTGTTTTCTTTGAGTAAACAGCAATTCAATTATGTTCTTGTCCTCGACCTGCTCATTTGTGTAATGTTTCTGTTCACACCCACAGATCCATCAGGTGAATCGGCCCGTATTATCGGTATCTCCATGACATGAATACTATTATCTCCATTGTTATATCCTTGTATACACATGATCAGGGTCACAACTGAGCAATGCCTACTCTGTTATCACCTTAACATTTGAATGGGCCAATGCTTCCATGATATGACAGCACAAGTATGTTTATTTAACACATTTTAGACCTCTGATTAAAGGTATATAAAGGTATGTGACAGTGTGACATGTGCATCAGCAGACAGGTTCCATACAGTTCAGCACTGGGGGTTTGTCATCCTACTGTCTGTGTTATTAGATCACAAGCGGTGGGGGCTTTTTCCACCATGTGTTTGAGGGGAAACACTTGTCTGCTGGTCTTTTTGTTCTGCACTCTGGCTTTGTGGTGCAAGTCCACCAGTGCAGGCTCCAGCTTTCTCAGTCCCTCGCAAAAACCTCAGGTAAGTGCTTTCAGATTTGAGATTAATTGTGACAAAATCAACTAATTTAACGCAACCTACTTCAATTAGACCCTAAACAAATTAATCAGTTTAAATACAAGAACATAGAAATATCTAGATGTGAAATATTTGTCTTCAATATTATTAGACAAAATAAGTCTCAGGTCCTTCTATTCTCCTTTTCTTAAATTCAGCTGTGTGCAGTATGATGATAGATGCATTAATGAATCAAAATAGTCTTTTTCACCTTGTGGTTTTGTAATAAATTGGTCCTCTGAGTCTTCTGTTACTGTGTGATTTCCTTTATGTCATGGAAATTTCGTAACTGAAATAAAGGAAATATAGGAAAAATGTCAAAAAAAAAGGAAGTGCTATTAATGTGAGTTTTCATATATGTGACTTGGTGTAGGATTGTTTAATCAATCCGAGTGAATACTTACGTAAAAGATATTAAGTATGCCGTGCGTCATTCTCAGACTGTTAACATTCTTCTACTTCTAATGATTCAAAAGGCACTTGCAAAATCAGATCACAGTATAAATTAGCTGTAAAAAACATGTTAAGTACCACTTGTGTGTAATGAAGTGAACAGTCCTGAGAACTGTACGTTAGTAAAATTCATTCCCTAATTGTACCATAAACTTTTGCATGTGTTCAGAGAAACCTTAACCAAGTGTAAGTGCACATTTCTAGATTATTGTGAATTTACATGATAATATGATTCACAGAACATGAATCAGTTGTTAGGATTTTGATTATCCCAGTATTACTTTAAACTCTAAAGACATTCTGCATTAGACATTCTTAAATCAAAGTGTTATTCCTTTAGTGCATAAATGCAGACTAACTCACTCATACAAAAGGTCCTGAAACATTTCATTAAAAGTGTGAGAAAATTGTTGAATGCTATAAAATTCTTTTAACCCATAAACACCCAGTGCTACTTTTGAAGCAGTTCCAAAAGTTTCTCTCTCTCTCTCTAAGTCAAAATCAGATATTTACCTATATTTAATTTACTGATCATGTAGATGTTCATAAAAGCTAAGATTAAAGTATTATATTAGAAACAGAGAAAACCGAAGAAAAAGTGACTTTTTCAGCAAAGATATCAATAACTGAACGTAAAAACAAGTGTCCATCCACTGTCATTGATCCAACTCCATGGGTTTTACTGGTGAATCAATGTTGTGAAAGATGACGGTGTTTCCACATTGACTACGGAGCCTCTGAACGTCCAAATGGGTCCTATCTGATGACCATGAAAAGATGACAAACTGTATTTTGCACCAACTATTTACATGTATTGATAGGATTAGTGGATCAACAGGTATTAAACAGTTTAGATCAGTAGATTTTTGGTCACCAGTGGTTGTTTAGGTCTTTACGGGTTAAATCCCTTGTACATCACATTTACAAATGAATCCGTTTACATGGATTTCTCTTGAATGAGGCCCATAAGATAGAAGTGAAGCTTTAAAGTTGAACTGGGTTCGTATGTGACATTTATGTGTTCCGACTGATTTCAGAGCAAAGGGAAGTCACCCAGGGTCGGACGGCAAGTGATGGACGAACCCGGTCAACCCACTGAGGACACACACATCACAGTGGGTAGAAACCATTACTACAGACCAAGCAACTGAAAAAAAAAAACAACCATTATTTAATCTAGTTTGTTCTTGTCCTTCGAGTAGATAAGTGCCCCTTTTGAAATTGGCGTCACCATGAGAGCCGAGGAATTTGAGGAGTACGGTGTGATGCTGCAGGAGATAATTCAACGCCTGGTGGGGAAAACAGAGACAGGAGGTTCATCCAGCTCTGCCTGATTAAAAAAAAAAACGACTTCATCTACAGGATATTGATGTGCTTTGAAATGAGTTTTTCTTAAATAAATGTTTCTCCTCATTTAAGAGAAACCATCTCAACATTGAAGATGATGGAAAAATCTTTTAAATTTGCTGTAGCAGTAGTGGTCATTAAAATGTTGGCAGCCTGTGACATGAGTCTCACTTGTTTGTTTTTTGCATCCCTTAACTCATAACACTTGGTTTCTAACCGACATTTAAAAACCTGAGGGATATGCAAAATTAGTGAGTTTTTATTTCAAAGTCTTTACTTGTAAAATGTAATCATTTCACATCTGAAGCGGAGCTTTGACCACCCTTTGTACACACAAAGTCACAGAAAAGATTAAAGACACGGTAAGAGCATCTTCCATCTCTCGTCATCTTGAGTTTCATATGAACTATAATTATATTTTGAAAATAAAGATGAGAGAAAATGGACCACTTTAAATGGCTTTTTGATAATATCACTAGACAAACCGCCTGTTTGAGTGGAATCATGGAAATGGACAAGACATAATAATAATAATAATAATAATAATAATAATAATAATAATAATAATAATAATATCTTCTTTTAGAAAAAGCCTGTTTTTTTTAGTCACTGGGGAACATTGAATAAAAGACCCCACAAGACTTCCTGTTCATATCAATAGAACCAGGTCAAACTTGAACAGGAGCAGGTACATTATGATTCACTTTACGTTGATACATGTTTCTCTCCTATGCTGCACTTCGAAGTCCTTATTAAGAAAAGCTACACCACAACGAGCATAGTGTGTTGACCTACTTTCAAGTCGGTGTCTAAATCTGTTGGAATCGAAGTTTCCATTTAGAATCTGACAAGAATAGAAATGCATGTACGGTGGCACATCTCTCTTATGAGACCTGATAGACAAGAGGCACGTCTGTACATCTATCATTAATCTGTCAATGTCATGGTCCATCCACTAGGAACCGTCACAGGAGACTGAACTAATCAGTGTCAAAATAAAAAGCACTCAGCCCAAATGTGTGACACACATGGTGCCATCCAAGCCAGCTAATGGAGCCGTCTCACAGCTCCGTTCCGCTCTTGAATACTAAATCTGCTTTGTGGAGGGAAAACACCATGTGATTCATTTTAGCGCTATGCCTTACGCCTTATGTCAGTCTTCTTCATTTAGAAAGGTATACTTCCAGAACAGAAAGGCAAACTTAAAGGCTTTTAATTCTTCTTCAGTGAATAAAACCAAACCAGACATTTTAGTGGCCAAACAGAAACATGAAAATAAATGAGAACAAGAGCGTAAGGTCAAAATTATGGCTCAGAAGCATAAAAAACATTTAACTAACAATTATTTTAAATTAATTTCTACAATAAACAATAACACGATGATAGTTAGAATTTCTATCAAACAAGAGAACAAATACTTAAAATGAGAATGCAGAGGTAGCACTCTTCATTTCTGCTCCCTTGAACTCTTACATTAAACATGAGGATTAACACATTTAATACAATGCCACAAACCAGCCTGAAAATGTTTCTGTCTTTTCTTTCTTACTGACTTTGCCCCTGAGATTTCTGGAGATCATATGCCATAGAGCTGAACGGTGTTGTTGCGAACGGTGTTGAGGACGGTGGACATGTCCTCACCCTTCAGCAGACTGACTTCCTGCAGAGTGTGGATGCCCATTCCAGGATGAGAAAACCGGCAGACGTCTTTACTCACCTGAGAACATAAGAGAGTCGTCATCATTAGTGCGCTACTGCACAGGGCACATCCTTCCATCTAAAACTATCAACAATCCTGGAAGTATATTCTCCTTCACTGGTTCTTTTGTACCTCAGATCTACAACACTTAGATACACCCTGTATCTTGACGTCCTTAATGCTGACCTTCATTCAAGGATGAGCTTAAAACGCTTGGAAACGAGGTTTCCATTAAGATTGACAAGAGCAGAAATGTCTTGTGAAAGCAGCTTTACAGACATTAGTGATTGAGGGAAACTTACAACATAACAATCTCAAAATCAAGTCGAATTACTAAAAGCAGGTATGATAAATGGGATAACAGCAGATGTTTCAGTCACATTTATTTGGAGCTAAACTTGAGACAATAACAGCCCAACGCCAACAACATTTACATGCACAAAATACTATCATTTTTCCAAATATCATGATCCTAAGACATGGTTTATTAAATGAATAGCCTGAAGTTCCTATAAAATATAATTTTTACATTTTTTTTAAAGCTCCCTGATGGCAAATCTTTCACCATGTGAACTACGCCTTCCTTTTCTTTCAAACTCATTTTGAAGGTCAGTTTTTTGGATATCTGCACATATGCAAAAATACACAGATATCCTCTTTCATACTGTTTAAAAGTAGGTGTGTTTCAATATCAATTATCGACCAATGATGTGAATAGTTCTTTGGTACATCCATTCTGTGGTAAACCCACAGATAAGATGCATATTTCAAATGCTCCGTGTACATGTCCACAGACTCATAAAACCAGATTTATACTGGTCTACTCTGTCGTACCTGGGATAAGCATCATTTGATAAAAGCCTTATTCATAATATCACCACTTAATATGCCGTTTACACAATACCTGTAAAATTCAGAACACATTAGTGTGTATCTAAACAGACCCACTGTCTGTAATCACATTTTCCTGTGCTTTCATTTAAATTTACCTGTCTTGGTAGGAAGTATGGTGCGTCAGTCTCCAACAGAATGCGGTTGAGAGGGATTTTGCGAACAGCATTTCGGGCATCAGTGGCGCTGGAGTAGGTGATCAGAGCCGTGAAACCCACATACAGGTTGGGAAACTCTGTCAGGAAGGGCTCGATCACTGGGTAACTGTTAGTGAAACAGTGCCTATAGACCACAAAGGAAATCAACAATGAAATGTAGGTGCAGTAATTTACATCATCATACAAGTGGTTTCATTATTGTTTATAAAAATGAAGGATTCATTTGGAATCTTTTTTTATCTTTTCATTTCAGCAGCAACTACTAGAAATGTGTACAAATTATCATCATGGTTTCTTTTAGTATAATTTCAGGTTCATATTTCTTTTCAGGACCTGCTAAAACCCTGTGCATATTATTTTAATACTAACTTATGTTAGAGAATATGAGACTGAAAAGCTATGGGGTAAAATGCACCACAGACCGGTGAATTTTGTAGTCTCTTGGGACACACTTCTTCATAATTGCCAGGAGGTCATCGTCTGCATCCCTGCAGTGGATCACCAGGGGCTTCTGCATGGCCACGGCCAAACGCAGCTGACGCTCAAACACCTTCACAGAGAAAAGAACAAAACATCCTCATCTACAGTACATATGCCACCATTGTAGGAGTAACATCTTACATCCCAACAATTATTCAAATATTTTTTGGTGTTGCTGGACAAAAATCCCAAAACAACATTTCGGGATATTGTAATATCTCATCTTGACTCTGCAGGTTTTAATAATCTAGCATGTGACTGAAGACTTTGACTAATCACAGATCTTTTCAGAGAGGGGTGTTCCTATTAACTGCTCTACTGATGCAGTATGTTTAGAGTAGTGGAGCTGTGACACCGTGAGTGGAACCAGACTAATGACAACCTTCTGTTTCAACAACGGGTGACTGAAAGGATGGTCCACTCACTCAAATTAAACCTGGCTTGAGAAAAAAATCAATGGCTTTTGTTATCACAATGTAGAAGTGAAAAAGTGAATAATTTCAACTTTAATCTTAAATTTGAAAACTGAAGGTTCAGCTTTAGTTTCTTTAATCCTCTGTAGCAGAAAAACTGCTCGTCTTATGGACCATTTGGGACGTTTGTGGATATCATCCTGGTTCTACTCCCTGATTTCTACCTACCACATCTTTAATTAGACCTCACCTGTTTCTGCTTGGAGGAGCTGGTGGAGTTTTTATGCGAGTAGTCCAAGCCCATCTCTCCAAACGCAACAGCTTTCGGGTGCCGCATGGCCATGAGTATCTTGTGCTCATGGTTTCGTGAATAGTCCTTGGCGAAGTGAGGGTGGCACCCAAACGCTCCCCATACCATGTCCTCAGCCAGCAACCCCTCCCACAAGGCCTCCTTCACCATGAGCCGTGGGTTGCAAAAGTCTGCAATACATCCTTGAAAATCTAAAGGAAAGCTGCTCTGGTACAAACGTCTAAAACTGGTGAACGTCCCGCGGAAGCCCAGCTTTCCATAGAGCATGTCCAGATGGCAATGTGTATCCAAGAAACCAACCTGATTGTCAAGATGGGGGTAACTACTCCATGCAGACTCTGGCCCCACTGACCATCTTCTTTTTGCAGTGCTTGCATTAGTTATGGAGTAGGGAGGGTAATGCATGGAACAGCCAACATCTGACTGTCTGCGTGCGGTGGAGCTCAGTGCTTCTGTGCTTGACTGTACTGGCAGGGCAAATGGATCTGATAAACAGGTCATAATGTTGGAGGACTGTGTACTCTCAGCGTCAACTTGGCAGGTCTTTGAAGTGCGATGCTGCTTGAAAGATCCAAAAACCGTTCTCTGTGATGGTACAAAAGGCATCTCTATTTTTTCAGTGGACTGATCAGGGGACAAAAAGGAGAATGAGGATGTGTCTTCCTGGGGATACACTAAAGGACTCCAGTGTTCCTGGCTGTCATGGCTACGCATGGGAGTAGAATAACACAAAACAGAATCTGGAATATAGTCCAGAGCCGGAATGGGCGAGTCACCGTCCTGAGCCGGTAATTCATTTTGCGGAGTAGATATCTGTATAAACATCTTGGGTGAATCTTGTCCCTCCAGCACAACATTCTAAATAAGATAAACAGAAAGAACAAATTACAAAAATATCTATCATCGTCATTTAGCTCCTCATTTTCAACAGTAGGATGAGTCCTCCAAGGTGCCAGAGACTATTCATGAATAGACATATGCAACCCATATAGTGTCCATCTGATAAACACCTGCTGATGACTAATACATTAGCCATTCACTAGACGTAACAAAGACCTGGCGTGTACAGCACATGGCAAATAAAAGGTACTAATGAGCACCTTCAGTTAAAGGGACATAATAGTGTCTTTAAACACATGTAATATGTAAGCTGCTCTGTAAAGGTCCATATTTTTAGATAATACAAGTTGATATCCCTTACACACTACATTGTTTTTCAAGCAAAATACTCATCTTCTAAAATATAATGACTTGATTCTTTAATACTTTCTATTTATTAATAATAAAATCAATATATTTAGTTTTACTGGTTAAATAAATAAAAGCTCTTTAGAAACATAATCCCGGAGTGTGGGAAGATGTAGAAAGAATTTTTGCGGTTTGTTATGTTTAACTATGACTATTTTAAAGTTTATGTAATTAAGAGATTAACTGAAAAATCATCTAAACAATAAATAACACTCACACATGATGCACAAAGTCCACTACTAATTTCCTGTCCTGAACCACAGTAAAAACCTCTCCAGTGTGGTCAACCAGAGGATTAATGAATAGTTATTTTTTTGTCTAGCACAACCCACCAATAAAAATGTGACAGACTGGTGGAGATCACACCGAGACAAATGAAAGGTGTGACTGAAAATCACAATCATTCTGCAAGTGTATTTTTCTGAACTCATCCAAAGTTCATTCACACAATAATAGTGTGAATATTAACAGTGAATATGAGGTTTGATAAAAATTAAAGTTGTTGTCTAATAAATTCACAAGTAATTCTCAAATTGCCTGACCTTGAAACACATTTTCCTCTGGTCAGGTCAAGTCATGGATCACTTTCATAGAATTCAAAACAAATCAATTTATTTCTCAAAAATCAGCAAACACCCTAATTTTCATTCAAAGTACTTTACTCTGATGATTACTGAGTAAACATCACAAACGAATGCTGTTTAACTTTCTCTTGAAAGATGTGTGGAAGCATCTGTTGAATTAAAACTCTGACATTACATAGTGAAGTACTTAAAAAAGATTTGAAAACCTTACCCTTACATCTGCTTTTGCCTCTGTGCTGTCACCTGCATGTACAAACACCTGAGATGGAGACCACTGAGCCTCCTGGACTCCTGCAATATTGTTATCAGGAGATTCCATGGGTGTAAATGAGGAGATAGTATTTCTAACTGCTGATGTCATTTTGGTTGTAACTGGAGGCGACCCTGAGGGAGAACATTGGATGTTAGCCTTGGGGCTAAAAGAAGACTTGGGCTTTGCTTCTGAGTTTCCAATGGCTGCATTCAAAGCCGTCCTGTAGATGGCCCTTGAGCCCTCGTCAGAACTCCTCTCTTTCTTTTTCAAGATGAAAGAATGAGATGACTGTTGCTGGTCATCTGTAGACTTCAATTGTTTGGGTGTTTCTTCCACAGCCTTGGCCTCCTAACAATGCAAAAAATCAAATCCCATAAATTCCTTCACTTAAGATGTTTTCACAAAATATACAGGTTAAATTGTAACTATTTACCTCAGAGAATAAGGGTGCTTGAAAATATTTCCTGGATAGTTTCCTAAGCTTGGATGTGTCTGAAGACATCATGTGTTCATTGAGTGGCTCTGCTTTTCTCTTGGGAGTATCCAGACTTAAGGCTCTAAATCCATTAGATGGAGACACGGTAATGGGGGATGTGGACAAATCATCTTTTGGTGACTTGTTCCATTGGGAGGGAGTGTCTGAGAAAGCACCTGCCTCCTGACATGATGGTGGAGAAGCTGCAGTGCGCAGCCACTTGAACTTCACCTTCTTTGGGCTGTTGTTTACAGCTGACATCTAAATCGAATTAACAGTGAAAAACATTTAATTCAAACTAGTTGATACAGGGTTTGAACAACAAGAAGAAAATATTACTGTTTAAACATTAAAAAATGCAGTGTTTCCCTGTGAAAAACTGAATTCCTACTGCATGCAACAACTCAACTCATATTTTTAATGAGATGTAGTATATTCCTCATAAATTTTAGTTTTTATGCCTCTACCCAAGAGGCTTTGTTGCAGGTTTTCCCTATCAGTATATGATGGTGCAGGGCAAATGCTTAAGAAAACAAAACACTTGAAAGAGTTTTTGGAATTTCTACCAGTCAGGAGAGAAAAGGTACCACATTAGCATAAACAGATAGTGCTTTCTGGAAACAAGTTTTTTAGAACTCTCTCTCTCTCTCTCTCTGAGATATTTTACATATAATACATGGTAGAGGGATGTGGCATTGTTCTTTAATATAAAACAATTCCACATCCCTTGATCTATTATTTCAATAAAACATGTGACATTCAAACTGGCATTTAAAGGGTTAAAATCTTGAAAATTAATGAACTTTTGGATAGTTTGGGAAGAGCCGAAGTGGTATTATGGATTTTTGCAGGAAAAAAATATTTATTTATGATAGTGTTAGAGCAGTTTTTTGAGCATGTAGCCGACATTTATTGCTAAAGGGTCCCCAGAGAACGGTAAATTAGAGGAATACCCAGGCATTAACCTAACAAAAACACAGAAACATAAAGTTTAGCTAATTCAGTCAAACCATAAACTCAGAGATAAGCCGAAACAAGATGGAAAAGTGGTTCACCAGCTTGGAAAGCACAGGGGGAGTCTGAACATTTCTTTTCATAGTTAAAACGATGATAAATACGTACATTTTCTGACCTGCAGTCAATTGAAAATACGCGGAAACAAACCGCCATTAAAGAGACTTCACATACAACGTAGCACAAAGGATTTATGCTAATTAACCAATTAAATGTTAGCATGTTAATAAAACTGCACTTTAATGTGTTTCCTTTCACTTATGTCGACAAAGGTTAGTATACAGAGTTTTTACGTAACAGATGGTGACCATGCTTAACTTTAATTAGTTAATTAAATATTACTTTTGTTACGTTACCTTCTCAGCTACTACACAAAGGAAGTCGAAGAGTGTCTAGAGGTGAAAGGTCAACATAAAGTGTCGCTGTGCTGGTGTCTGATTGTTTCTACTCGTCTGTTACTGATGGAAAAATGTGAAAAGCATCCATAGTTTGTTTACAAATTATGCTTGTAAAATAACCGCTAGATGGTGTTCAAGTTCAGTTTTTAAAAGTGCCACAATTAAAAGTGTCGAGTTAAAATATCGCGAGATCAAATTTCAGTACGCGATTTGGCAACGTGTTTAGTAGTAACTTCTTTAATCTTAAATTAACCCAAAAGATTATTATTTTGAGACATAGAGAGACATATGGTGACCTCACACCTCCAAGATCCTACAAGCCCTACTCGAGTACAGAAAACTTAACCAATCTGGTGTCCTGTTAGATTTTCCATATAGTTTAAAAATGGTTGCCATATCTTGTAGAACATCCTACTTCTTTTTTGCATCCAGTAAGTTA
>JAPQRQ010000022.1:19533590-19549330 GCA_037367365.1 Apogon talboti
TACACACACACATACACTAACACACACACACACACTGAAGGTAACACATCATTGTCACATTACTGTTTTTTTTCTGTAATTAATCCTCATTTGACTTTTGTGTGTATCTTTTTTGTCCCTTTTTTCATTTGTTCTTCCTTTTGATAAATGATTTATTAAATATCTTTTGTCGTCCTCCAGATTTTCAACCAATGAGGACGTACGTTGAAGAAGAGAGACTGTGTCTCCATTTGGTGATGATGGGAAACAGAGAAGACTTTGCTGTGCAATGTCTCCTCGCTGTACACACACACACACACACACACACACACACACACTCTCTCTCTCTCTCCACATGTAGTATACACACTACACACACATACATATATATATATATATATAATTTATTTTTTTTTTTGTTTTGTTTTTTTAGAAAATTGTATTTTGTTAATTCTAAAGTTTAATAAACACACATCCAATTTAGCTAGAAATATTGGTTCAAAAATTCTTTATTTGATAGATTACAACAAGATTCAACAAAATAAGCATAAATCAGATTTCAAATGATAGAGTTTGCACTGTAGACATAAAAGACACAGTTTACTGGAGTAACACTGACTGCCATGCTTAATTCAGACCATTCTTAATAATGAACAGTGATATTAATTATCAGACATTTCTAGTTTTCTTAGTAGACAGAAACGAAAATATAAGGTTTAATCTAACTTTAAGTAACTGCCATGTCATGTGGTGTGATGTTGCAAATGTAATGATCGGACATGGAATGTTTACACCATTCTCCGTTTGTTTACTCCTTCTGGTTAAGTTACACTGATTCACTGATAGATTTTTGAATATGTTCTGGACATTTCTTGAGCAGAAAAAAGTGGTAGTTGTTTAATTGACATGAATCTGTGGGGAAAAAAATTTAAACTGATAAAAATTAACAATCTTTGACTGGTAGATAAAAGTACTGTACCATCGTACCGTACTGTCTTCTTCCATGTATCCAAGTCCAGGTTGTGGGGGCAGCAGCCACAGCAGAGAAGCCCAGACAGCCCTCTCCCCAGCCACTTCCATAAGCTCGCCTAGGGGAATGCCAAGGCATTCCCAGGTCAGCCAAGAGATATAATTCCTCCAGCGTGTCCTGGGTTGGCTCCAAGGTCTCCTCCCGGATGGACATGCCCGAAACACCTCCGAAGGGAAGTGTCCGGGAGGCATCCTCACTCGATTCCCGAACCACCTCAACTGGCTCCTCTTGACGTGGAGGAGCAGCGGCTCTACTCTAAGTCCCTCCTGGATGTCCAAGCTCCTCACCCTATCTCTAAGACCGAGCCTGGCCACCCTGCAGAGGACACTCTTTTTAGCCGCTTGTACTAGCAACCTCGTCCTTTCGGTCATTACCCGGAGCTCATGACCATAGGTGTGGGTCGGAACGTAGATCGACCGGTAAGTGAAAGCTTCACCTTTAGCTCCCTCTTCACCACAACAGATTGGTTTAGTGTCCGCATCACTGCAGACGCCACCCCGATCCACCTGTCAATCTCCCACTCCATCCTACCCTCAGTTATGAACAAGATCCCGAGATACTGAAACTCCTCCACCTGAGGTACGACCCCCCCACCCCCCACCCATGAGGACCATGGACTCAGACTTGGAGGTGCTGCACCTTCCCTGCACCTTCAGGTCGGGGAACGGGTCCTGACTGTTGTCAGTGCTTATGTGCTGAAAAACTGCTCAGACTACCCACCTTTTTTGGAGTCCCAGGGAGTTCCACTGGAGGAGCCTGATATTAGCTGTCAGCTGATAGTTCTGTTCTACCAATGGTTTCTAAAACAGTCTAATCAATCAATGTCCAATTTTGACCACTGATAAATAATTTTGAGAATGGGTGTAAATTAATTGCACATCATGTCATAGAACTGAACAATTTTTTTTCATTTAGCAAATTAAGCCAAGACAGATGGTGAAACATCAACAACTCTCTCAGACTTTTGGTAATCCCAAAGAGGTCTTGTAGGCACCAAAGCTGTATCCTTTACCTGAGGGGGAGAGATAAGGATTAGTCAGTCTGCTTAATTGTTTAACAATGTATTTCTATCTTTGTGATTAGTAGTTGTTAAAGGGGAAACACACCAAAGTTGGAAAGGTGAGAAAGCAGGAAGGGCTATATATAAAATGTTGTCAATGTCCTAAAATATACACTTAAAATCTGAAGACAAAGATCTAAGCAGCTGGATTGGCTAGAAAAAAGATTTCAGATATGACCCTACTCCTTTCAGTCGCAAAACTGTGTGAATGTGACGCCAGGCTGATACATGTGGTGTAGGTGACATATTTCTATAGGGCTGGGATCAGTATTTACATGTTGGGGCCTTCTTCTCAATGAGCCAGTAGCAGAAACCCCTCCTGGCACGGTCATTGTATACATTCCTGTACTGGGCCATGTGGAGAGGTGAGGAGCTGGTTCTTGGCCTTTTAGGACCAATACCTTGAGAACAAACATAACAGTGAAACATCAGGGACACCAGTGATGAAATAAAAACAGAAATATATGCTGTTAACATGTGACCTACTGTATGATTGTATTGTGGATAAAACAGGGGCATTAACAGCAGTTTCATCCAAAGTCAGAGGAGGTAAAAGGCTGTTTGGAGTAACTTCACGTGATTCATGTTCTGGGGGAAATGACAAAGCCAAATTAATCAAGGTCACAGGGACTCATTTGTGCAGAGCTTTACCTTCTCTGAAAAGCAGTCTACAAATAATTTTGACCTCTGTCAAGGATTTAATGTGACATTCTGATTTATCTGTCTGACCATCTGTCTGACAGTAGGATAGACCTTTTTTCACAGCAGATCTTTTTACTCATTATGAGTCATTATATAATAATGTAAAATTAACAGGCATAACGATTTTATTTCACAATGCATTTCATAAGCACATCAGATTTGATTTGTTACTGCTGACTCACTGCCGGGGCTTTCTGGGACATTTAAATGGAACAGATCTGTGATCAATGTTTCCTGGATGAGCTTACGTTTCCCTGTTGAAACAAGCCTAAATGTCTGCTGTGAAAAGTGTAATTAGAACTATACTGAATTTACCATTAGCAAAGGACATAACCCTTATGGAGCAGATCCATGAAAAATGGTGCAGGTGTAGTTTTTGTGTTCTTTAACACTGGAGAACCCCAGGATAACAAGGAATGACTATAGGTAGGAGATGAACACTAATATTATAATAATATTATAATGATATTTGACTGATTATTCCTTTGAAACATCAGTACAGAACTACACCTCCGCAACTGAAAGATTAATAAAAGCTGCTGTCAAACAATCACCAGAGTTTCACCTCTTTGGTTAAAACTTATTGAGGATAGTTTAAAATTGGAAATGGTAACAGTTAAATCAATAAACTGACTCAGCAGGCACCAACTGACACTGTAGGAAAAAAAGGAAGTAAACTTGGTGATAATTCGTTGTTTCTTTGTACTTTAATGAATCATGTGGAAAAGTGGGGCATTGTCCTTGGCCAACAGCTGTGCTCTCTGAGTGTCTTCTAGTCCTTATCCATCAAATGAGGTCATTTTCACGAACCTGTGTTCTTCAGCAAAGCAGCTGGAAGTGACGCAAGATAAATTGGTACCTAGGTGGGAAGAATTGTGCACATTATAACATTACAAGAGAAAAGTCTCAAGTGTTTCTGTTTTTAGCGACTCATGAATGTCTTTATATATAAATATGTAGTATATAAATACTATACAGTGTATGTGTGTTTTGTTTTCTCTTACCATTGTTTTCATTTTGCTCCAGTGATCCGTCTGAAGATGAGGAAACGTGACTGGGTGACTCCTTGGCCAAAATGTCATACTGGTGAAGGATATTGAAGTACCATGAATATTAGTCACTGTCTTTTCCATCTTGTGACCAAAGTACTGGATCCCAGCAGCCAAACAAATACTGTAAATGTGTGTGAGACAAACAAGAAGCACTTGGCAGTGACCGAGAACTTACTGCTCTTGCCTGAAACGACTCGAGTCCCATGTTTTTCTCTTTTCCACAGCCTGCATACTCTTGGACCCAGCGAACGTCTTTGCATGCAGACGAAGGCGGGCTGTGTTGCTTTGTCACCTAGCAACAATTCTGGAAACAGTATACCTGCTGTGGGAAACTGGAGCAGGTTAGAATTCCTGACTTTGACATGTCACTTGGAATGGACATCGTAGGTGTAGTCTGTATGTGAGCTTGTTCAAAGATGTGTATACATTTGTTAATTATGTGGTAATTCAGCTACTAGGGAGTTTGATATATTACAATAAATGTTATGGCAATTTTTCCACAATTCCTTAGTTAGCTTGCATTGATGTGCCTTCAAATCCAGTAGGTTTTGCAAAGAAGATATTTGATACATCATAAATCATATAAATCAGCTCATTAATACACTCCTAATTTAGACTATGCTATTATGCTATTATTTGATATGGTGTATAGGAAGCTTTAAGATACTATTGATTATCAGATATGTGTATTTAATTTATACTTAGTTCATAAAGTGACTTGTTTAACTTGGACACTTCAAACAGGATTAATATGTATGTTTCTTACAGAGTAAAGGGAAATGTTACAGTTATCAACAAAAATGACAACCTCTCCATCCCCTCCAAGAAAAGATCCTTCAAGAATTCATTTTTCAAAAATAAATCTATGTCATCCGGATTCACCAAAGGACTGTTCCAATGTCCAGGATCATTCCAAGGACTGAGTCCCTCTTCTGGAAAAATTTCAAAGATGCATCTGTTGAGTTTTTTTTGTTTTGTTTTGTTTTGTTTTGTTTTAATGCAGCTAAGTGAAAAATAGACGACAACTGCAAATAAATGCTCAAAGAAGAAGAGTAAAAAAATAACAGTACATAAAAGACAGATGAGGAAATGAAAGCACAGAAAGTATAAAATCACAACAGAAACAGTACTAGTACTAAAAAATATTTAATATGGTTAATGGGACTACCAATCCTCCTGAATTTATTAAGTCATAGAGTGAAATAAGAATTAACTAAGAGTTCAATCACAGACACGAGAAATGAAATGTTGCTCTTGGATATAAAATATTGACCTTTGGGGTAAATGTAAATGAAGTACAGTATGTTTCATCTTGCATATAAATGTTGCTTTGCCTTTATTATTGCCATTGTCAATGTAATTTCTAGTTTTCTATTAAATCCAGCTATCATTTATATGAATGTGTTACTCTGTTGATCTACAGAGTGGGACATTTTCTGCTCGTTAGACTACTTCATTCACGAGGAAGTGGGGAAGCGGGCCAATATTCAGTCTAAAAAGACTGAAATATGTTTTGAATTTCAACAATGTGATGATAGTGATAGTATTATTAATCACTTCTATTATTGGTGTTATTATTTTTATGGCTATGATTGTTGTAGTTTTCACTGTGCATGCACACACACACACACACACACACACACACACACACACACACACACACACACTCCCTCTCAGATAAAAACACCATAAAACCACAAACGGAAATGTAACAGGGTCTCAGTAATGCCATCAATTTTTCACCCCTAGTTATTCCCCCTCAATCCACTCCCCATATATCACTGATAATGGCATCTGTAAACATTGAAACAGTGTTTCACATGTAAACATTTACTATTTGCAATACTAAAAAAGTTTTCACTAAAAGAAATATGGTTCAATTATTTAGTACACAAAATACTGAAATTCTTTGAGGTCCAGTAGCAAAATATGGATTCAAACCAGCATCAGAGAAGCACAAAGCAGGCAAACGGAATAATTTGACCAAATTTTTGTGTAAAGGTGACACAGATATGGTATTTCAAATCTTGTGTAATTAACTTGAGGACAAATGTTACTGTGTTACACATAAACCACTGTAGAACACTGAGCATGTGTGGCTATATATCCTCACACACTGTCTGCATTTAGCTTGTTTGTTTGATTCCTGAGCAATTTTATCTCTGTTTGGTGTACAAATAAAAATAATTAAAGAGGATACTTTCAGCTTGAGCTGTACTATAAACTGGAACAATATCATAATTTTTACAAAAAACTAAATGTGCATAATACACAGCATAAATCTTTTATTAACTGTATATAAATTGTTATCTTTTGGACAGGAATTCAGGATACAAATATTTTTTATTATAAATAACATTGATTTGTGCAAAAATACCAAAATAGAAACAGCATTAGGGACTTTCATACAATGAGGCCTGGCTACATGATAAGCACCCAGAGCTTAAAGCATCTTTTTTGGACCAATCCTTGAACTATATTTCATTCTGTTACTAACAGATAAGTGCAACATAGAGCTCTGCTGTGCTAGAAAAGGAAGGCAGTGGCAAAAGAAAGTGATAAACAGGCAGCAGGGTGCGTGGAGTCTTTGCAGCAGCTGCTGATTTCCTCAAGAGATTAACCCAGATGTTGCATCTTATGGTTAATTACTTCTGACGCCTTTGCTTTATAAAAGTGTCCAATATCACTGTTCAAACACAATCAGCATCCACACTTCTGAGTTTCATGTCTCATCCCTGGTGGCATCTTGCAGGTATTGCTCTACTCTCTGGTTTATGCGATGCAGGTCTTTCAAAGCACTGGGCTTGTCTTCCAGCTCTTCATGCAGACACCGCGCTATTTCCAACCTCCTGTAGTCTTCTGGTTGGACCAGATGCCGAATAACCTGAAGAGCACGATCCTTGAGGCTGTACACTGTATAAATCAAACAAATATTTGTTAAATATCAAGAAAACAGTAGAGGAAGTTATTTCTCCTCCTTATAAAAATAGCATATGACAAAGGTTGTGATTGAAAATAATGCAGTCAAGGAACATTCACTAAGTCCTCTAAGGGTTATTTTTTAGGTAAGAAACAAGGTGTGACTAATTCTTATGATATTGTAACTCTTTATTCTTCAAAAGGATCCTTATTTTTCAAGATGCAGGGTATCAGCTACGTAATTCCTTCAGAGAGAGAGATTAAAAGTAGGAACGTTCTTCTTTTCCCAGAACATCACAACATCCATGGGAAATAAACTGCTGCTGCACTTGGTTTAAAACAGATGTGGTGTCTGATGTTCCAAGTATGAAATGCAATATATGTTACAATTTTTCCCATTGGCTTTGATTTCTAACATCAACTAGGGAGAAGAAATGGTTTCTAATGACAATTTTTGGGCAATTTACCTTCATCCTTATAAATCAAAGTGTAGTGAGATAAGAAATGTTGGAAAGAGTAGGGAACATGATTTGACCAGCCAGGGATTGAACCACCAAATTTGTGCCCTAACCACTTGGCTACTGGGTTGCTCTGAGGAAATAATTTCTAATAGAAAAACATCAATATATGTTTGTTTAACTATTAATGGAAAACTAGTTCTTTCAGTGATGAGTCTTTGAACTTCTTTTATACCAACAGACCAAGAAGTTAGTGCAATAAAACACCTTGTCAACCAAATGAGAAATGAAAGTTGATTAAAACTGTTTACATCTGCTCAAATGTAAGGAACCTTGGACTAAAAGAACTTGAATATAAGCACCAGAGGGAGTACACATAGTTATGAGTAAACTATCAGTGGTCTCAGCAGAAAATGATAATGGACATCTTAACTACCTGGTAAAGTGATATTAGCAATTGTAAGGTTTCCACTCTCTGCTGGTTTAGGGAGAAACAGCTCTTTGCAGTTCACCCTCATTGGCTCATCAGTCTCTGCATCTCTGAAGATCCAAGGGTGACCTGGGAAATGCACATATACACTTCATTTAAATCGCCTGTCACACACAGCGTATTTCCCTCTATAATACACTGGGAAATGATACTCAATAAACAGGGTGAAATCTGGATTTGTCGCCAGATGACCTCACGAGTAAACATGTCTGTGTTGTTCAGTGAACTGATGTTCAACCATTTAAAACAGTGACATTGTTTTATTTTCTGTAGTAATCTACTGGGATGAAAAGAAACCAATGCTGAAGTTCTTAGAGAAGTTTACCAACAAAGGTGTTCATTCTCCGGCCAGTCCCCGGCTGTATATCATGGTAGGGCTGAAGTTCCCCGCTGTAATCTATCCACAGTGGTCGTACCACTCGGGAGCTGCGGTTACCAAACACCACATTAACTGGTATTTCACTGTTAAGGGAGCGAACCAGGGAGACGGCCTGGTCTCCGTCCTGAGGCATCTCTAACCTGGAGCTAAAGCAGGCTAACCGTTAGCACAGTGAAATTAAAAACTCCGGTAGTGCCAGCTAGCAGCTATCTTAGCAAGATAACATAAACCCTGGCAATAGGTGACACAGGGAAATTTTAGTGTAAATATGATTATATCGTTTGTAAAAACTACAGTCAGTAGTTATTATGCTAAAGCGAGGGTCTCTACTTGATTTTCTTCCTCCTGGGTATTTTTACATTGACACTTCCGGGTTGAAGCGACAGAACGTCAGTGTATTCTTGGCTGTGATTGGTGGAAATAATCATATGTCAAATTCAAGGAGGAGGTGTTTAAAAAGAGCGAAGAGCCTATTTATAGCTATTAGGTAAATTTCTAAGTTCCAAGTGTTTCATTGACTGTCATTCTGCTGTACCGCACACCTATTAAGTCTGAGGAGGAAGAAGTAGTTTTAAAGGTACAAATATCAGTTTAGTAGAATACTATATCATTTTCAAAAAGTCGCCAAGTAATACTTAAAAACATGCATTTCATATAGCTATTTAAACATGAACATCTTGTAGGTCTTCAACTATGTGGAACCAATTTGATATCATAATTCTGACATCTATATTGATATGACTGTTAACATATGATGATGGCTTCTTTGCATAAACGCAAAGAGCACATTTGTTATTTTACTTTCCATCTCTGTGTAATAAGCTAATGAATATTCGTAATCACAGAGCGGAATGAATAGAGGCTCCACCCACCTTCATCCTCATAAAAAGCTGCGACAAAGCTTTCCACAGCAAGACCACTACCCTTCTAGAGATTACTGAACTCGACTAACTTCCATTCACTCTTGGACAATATTTTTTATATGTATATAAATGTTTATTTAAAGGTAGGGAAATATATTTTGTTTAGGCCTACTTTTTATTTTTCCTGATTAATGGGTTTCTAGGTCATCAGTAAGTCTAATACTTCACAAAGCAGCTGCGTAAGATTTAAGAACATTTTTAATATAATTGTACTATATTCATTCATTTTCCAGCACTGTCGTTGGAAGTTAAAAGCCCTGAGCAATGCTCCCTCTCAATAACAGTGGCTTTATGGATGTGGAGGACGTGGCGAGGGATGAAAGTCTGGCCAAGGTGGAAATCGCGCTGCTTGGAGTTATCTTCATCAGCGCTGCCATCCTCAACACCGCCCTGCTGTGCGTCCTCTGGAGACAGCGCAAACAGATGACCAGGATGCGCGTCTTCGTCTTCCACCTGTGCGTGGCCGATCTGGTGGTCGCCTTCTTTCAGGTGTGCCCGCAGTTCATGTGGGACATCACAGACAGGTTCATAGGACCAGACCTGATCTGCCGCCTGGTGAAGTACTTGCAAGTTCTGGGCATGTTTTCTTCGACTTACATGATCGTGGTGATGACAGTTGATCGTTACCAAGCGGTGTGCAACCCGATGGTGAAGTTCCAACGGACGCGCACACGACTCAACATCCCCGTGTGCATCGCGTGGGGTGTTTCTTTGCTGGGAAGTCTGCCACAGGTTTTTATTTTCTCACAGGTAGAAGTTGCACCAGGTGTGTTTGACTGTTGGGCGACATTTGTCCAGCCCTGGGGACTGCAGACCTACGTCACCTGGACTACGCTGGTCATTTTCGTTTGTCCTGTAATCACTGTTGTGATTTGCCAAGTGCG
This sequence comes from Apogon talboti, assembly GCA_037367365.1. Lineage (NCBI taxonomy): Eukaryota > Metazoa > Chordata > Actinopteri > Kurtiformes > Apogonidae > Apogon > Apogon talboti. Next base: position 19,543,467 of record JAPQRQ010000022.1, read on the forward strand.
CATCTGTCGAGCCATCCAGATCAACTTGTACCAAAAGGCTCAGCAGCAGGGCGCGTCCACCCCCCTCCCGTCAAGAGCCAGCGGTGTGGCTGGCATGTCCAAGGCCAGGGTGAAGACGCTGAAGATGACAGTGGTCATAGTCCTGGCTTATATCATCTGTTGGGCGCCCTTCTTCACGGTCCAACTGTGGTCCGCCTGGGACTCAAATGCGCCAAAAGAAAGTAAGCAATAGCGTCTGATGGTAAAATTTCACTAAAATTGAGTTGATGTATTTTATTTTCCCTTGTTTTTATATTATAGTAGTAGTAGTATGTTGGTATTACGCGTCAAATACATCCATTTACGCACAAACAGTACACAATACAAATGCACTTCTTTGTAAATTTCTAACGTTTTTTTTACTTGTCTTATTTCAGCTGCGACATTCACCATCCTGATGTTGCTGGCCAGTCTGAACAGCTGTGCAAACCCTTGCATTTACCTTGCATTCAGCGGCCAGTTTCCTAAAAGACTGGTGACATTCCTGTGCCAACGACATTCCGACGGTAAAGATTCAGGGCACGAAGAGCTGACACTGGTCAGCACCTTGTACATGAGCTTCAAAAATGCATCTGTGTCTAAATGAGGACTACGCATTAGTGTGGGAACTTAAAGAACCTGTAAGACAAAGCAGTCGGCGTATCTGAACCTTGTCTGATTTGGACGACTGTGAATCTGAAAACACTAAGAGATAAAACATGTCCAACGTTGTCTGTGACATATTAAACATGTGTCATCTGATCGAAGCAGTCACACATGTCAATGATACTCCAGATGTTGGACGTTAATGGATGACAGGGTGTAGATGTGGGTTATATTGTGACGCTATATCTTGATGGCAGATAAGAGTAAAATACCCCAAGTTATTTAATAGAAGTTGGGTGTGAACGTATGGGTCAGATCCATTGGTGGAATTTAAGCTAATGTTTACATGGGGAAGAAACAACCTTAAAAAGTCAAATGTACTGATATTTAGAACGTTGGCAGAGCTGGTGGGTGAAATAGCAATTGTTATACTGCATCATAATAACTCATAATGGAGTCCTGTCTGTTATGCTCTGATTTGAGATATTTCTAAAAGAACTGTATGGATACATATATGGAAATATCAGGAAATAACTACGAAATGCAAATATGTTTGCCTTCAGAAAGTCTTTACAAATGTGGTTGAATGTAAAGTTTGTGAAACTTCTGTGAATATTCTGTGATGTTTTATTTTGATGAACTGCATTTGCAAGATGTTGTCATACATTGCTACTGAATGTGTTGTGGAATAAATTAATTGGACAACTTCCTTTTTCTTTGATTCCTATGTCCTGCTATGACTTATCATGTCCTGTGAAGAGGATAATGACGCTGTCTACTGTGAATTTATATATTTTTCATTTACTTCAGTTTTAATTATAGAAATGTTAAGACCTTGGACACATTCATTCTAAACAGACAGTAAATGGTAAATGGTTTGTGCATGAATGACACATTTTCGTAGTGAGGGAGCTGCATACCAAAAACAGGGCCTGAATTCTACGCAGAGTAAACACGCAGGGAATGTGGCCCATTTATTTTTGGTTACACCACATTGTTAGACGGATGCCTCGGTACCTGGATACATGCACAGTGTTGAATAAGACCACGAAAAAATGCTTTTAAGAGAATGACGCAGAGACTCTGATCAGGACTTTGCCGGAGATGTGAAAATTACTCTTAGATATAGTTTTCTGTATGACAGTATAACCTAACCATCTTCAACAAAGGAGGTCAAGAGTTACTGCTAAATCTGTAGAAAGGTTTTTGTTATGTCACTATGGCAGCGGCAACAGTCTATTTCATCCATAAATGCTTCTATCTTGATATTGTTAGTGCACTTTTATATGTCACTTGTTTTTAGTGAAGTGTCGTTCTTTTTAGCATTGCAGTACCTTTATTGTTCATTATAATGCAAACACATACTGTAAGTAGCCTCAAAATTCTCATTTTCATTTTTTAATCGCATCCACAACTTCAGTTTGGATAGAGATGGTTGAATGAAAAAGTTTCATATTTAAGTAGTTGCTGAATTGTTGCTGGCTGAAGGTTTCTGTTGTCCATGGTTACGGTTTACTCTTGTCTTGGTCAACAGACTCAGGTCCTGTCAGGCCATAAACACAGATATAGCGGTCATCAGACTACATAACCTTAAAATGCTGATGTAATTCACATAATTATACCGTGAAGTAAAAAAACATTACACTCAGAAACCTTAAGTCAGTTTAACAGATTCTTCATTCCCTGCAGTCATTTTATCTTTAAAAGCTGGTACTTTTCTAGATTAAGTCAGTCTTCAGAGATTATTTTTTCCCTTGTGAATACTGCCACCATAACTTAATTTCCCCAGAGAGATTAATAACCTTTCATCTTATCTTAAAATAGCTGGTTCAATTGCATCAGGGCTTTCAATAAATCATTACAACCACGCCTCATTTCCAGTTCATACAAATACTGTATATGGATGGGTTATTTTACTCTTCTCAGAAAGATGTAAAACTCTGACTCCTCGAGGAAAAATTGATGAATGGCACTGTATTATTTTGGGACATCTTCAGGAGGAATGAACATGAGGGAATTACATAAGCCCAAGTAATTACACCTTGCGAGTTTCAGGTTCCATTTTACAAGGTTCACACTGGTTTTAACTGGAGATAATAAACAATTATATGTACTTACGTCACTTAAACGCAGACCTGTGTAAATGCATAAATCATAACAAAAAAATAAGTTGTGGAAATCACTGAAATTCTACTCACTGCACCATTTTGTCTTCATCAGCAGGTGACATTTGCCACATAACTCTAATTGTATGAACCTAACATTATTCATAGTGTTTTTTCCTCATTAAAAGATGTAAATAAGACATGGTTAAGAGTAAACAGACCTTGAGTGCTACTTCAAACAGACATAAATTAAGATGAGCCCTTAACAACTGTAGTAAACTCTCTTAACACCGTAAACATCTACTGATGGGTTATGCGAGTGAATGAACAGATGCATGAACTCAAGATCATCAAAATGCAGTGCTGTTTCAGTTTTTTTTAGTGTTACTTTTTCAATAATAATAATTATAATAATTCACTTCTTTATGTCTTTTACTCTCTTTGGATTATACAAAAGTTACATAACAGTTCAATGCTCACTCAGTTTAATGTGGCAGTAAATTCAGTCATTTCCCTTATTTCCTGAAAAGAAGATAATAGCAAAACATATAAAATGAAAAAAAAAAAGTCTGTTTGGATCACAGATACAGAAAACGGCAATTACTCTGTTGGTTCAGTAGTTATGGAAGTTATATTAAGATTTTAGTCAATCATCAACAAAGCATTTGCTTCTATCTCATCAGATTACAGATTTTCCTGTTTTCTGTCTTTGTTCATATAATAAGAAGGATTATTTTTCAAGAAACAACAGAAAATCAGCAAATCACTGCTTTCAGAAGGTATTTATGATATTAACGTAAACTGGTGAAGAATCATGTTCACTTCTTTACGTCCCAACTATGACAGGTCCTCATGTCCAAATCCTCGGACCTCAAAATGAAAAACTCACTGCAATGCTTTGACTCACATGGCTCTTTCCACCTGCAGAGGCTCATTAGATCCTCACTGTGTTTGAATATAAATGAACCCAGCCCACGTGTATCTGCACTGGAGATTGATACTTTGTAAAAGGCATTAAGGGAGTTTATATGCAGACACATGAAGGCACATGAACAGTCAAGGAACATGTTTGTTTATCTGTGGATGTGACGATTAATGAAGACAATCACCTTGACAGTTCATCATCTCAACACGGTCCTGAACACAGACTAACACGTGCTCTCCTAACAAATTTATGCAGCGTGCCGAGTACATAAAGATATGATGTTAAACTATTATGCAACAAGCTGGTGACAAAAACAGGTGACATTGGGGGAAAGCGATATCATAATTGAATGTTTATTTTTCTCTGTGTTTCACAAAATGACATGAAAAAAACAAGCTAAGGCCTTCTCTGGAGTCACATCATCAATTTTCTTGAGTGGCGCATCCTTAATTTTATTACTGTTACATGAAAGGGTGGAAACCTGGCAAATAATGAAACTCTGCTGTTACAAAGAAAAGGATCAAAAGGTTTTAGAGGAGGATCTGAGAGATGATGAGTTATTCTTAGGCTGGAGAAGCCTGGTTCAACTTGATGAAATAATATGATGTTGTGAAACAGAAACCTATAAGTCATCTGAACAAATATCTGAGGAAGCTCACATTTAAAGATATTTAAGAGAGTAATACGACAGTTAATTCTAAAGAAAGTCTGTGTGAGATAACTGTATAACCCATGTGACATCGTGCTTTGGCCTCAATGATAATCCATGAGAAAATCTTGATTGAAAGTTTTCCCACTTGAAGAAACTGCCTGATTACTGACTATCTTTTTTTTTTTTGGACAATTCAGACATGAATAAGAGACAGATTCTACAAACTGTAGTTCAACGCTTATATTACACAACAATTTCTATAACTGCCTCTTATTTATAGTTACATTTATACAAACGTGAGCCAGCACCTTGCAACAAAAATCGCAAGAATTAAAATCCTGAAGCCTATGAGACTATGAAAAACTGAAATCTTCCTAAACCCTGATAATCTTTCATCCGCTTACATCTATTCAAACTTCTCAAAGACACTGAGCTGGAGTGTAGGCACACCATGTTAACACGCTACACAACTGAAACAAAATGAAGATGATAAAGCTCTCCTAACCCGCCCTCTTGACCTTTAGAGAAATAATGAAAATAAACGCCTTCAGGCACCAAGATGTCTGTTATTTTCTCGAGCTTCCAGAGATAAAGCTTGTCAACGTTGAAACTCATCGCCTGTCCAAACACGGATTAAATGAGACTTATTATCCATACTTATTGTAATTTTGTTAATTGCACAAAAACTGGTGTGATGATGATTGTGATCTCCACGCACGGCTTAGCATTTTGTTTTCACTTCCAATCGACTTTCATAAAAAAATACGTCCAATTTAATTCCTGGGGTCCAAAATAACCCCCCCCGTCATAAAATATCTACACAAACATCAGTGCGATTCTCATTCAGTCTCACGTCTGCATACAGTCACATTCTCCATCATACAGAGGAAAGGAGTCAGGGGAGTACAGCACTGTGCATTAAGCGTTAATTTGTGTTTCTGAGTATTTGCGGTGACCATGAGAACAACAGCTGAACAGGGGTGCAGATTAGGGAGCTGCATGCTAGGACGACCACATGTCAAAGATTCTATTACCATATTCTTGTCACGTCCGCGCCGTCTTCGACTTTTAACAAGCCCTTAACAAATCACTACCTGTATCCTTTTTACTTTGCTGTTAGAGTGCCATTTAAAGACGCAGTGACCTTTTCACTAATATGATGGATTCGCTGCCGGGGGTGACAGGAGGTGTGCGATGCATTGATTACTAAACGTAATCACGGCACAGACTGACTGAAGATCCAGGTTTGGGGGTTTGCATGGTTTTTTAAATGATTGGGAAAGGATGGTCCGACGTCACAGGCAGAAGAGACGCGAGCCTTCCCTCGCCTCCTCGCCCTCACCTTCACCCTGGGGGATACGGGGAAGCATGGCAGAACGAGTCAGACCCCAGAAACGAGGCGGAGACAAGTCCTTCTTGGTGGCTGTGAACTTCCAACCCATGTGAGATCCGCAGGTTCGACACTGAGCGATTGTCCAAGCGTAACTGAGAGAGAGAGAGAGAGAGAGAGAGAGAGAGAGAGAGAGAGAGAGAGAGAGAGAGAGAGAGAGAGAGAGAG
>JAPQRQ010000022.1:19549430-19566540 GCA_037367365.1 Apogon talboti
GGTCTAAACCAGACTCTCAAGCCAATTTACAGAAACCCAACAGAATCCTCCAGGAGCAAACAGTGGCGAGGAAAAAACGTCCATATAACAGGCAGAAACCTCGAGACACAAACGTGTGATGATAAAAGCATCATATGGCCCTCAGCTTGACAAGACCTTTTATCAGTGCTGGCAGTTACATGTGACATTTGCATATGTGAATTAAACTGTGGTTACACACCTGATCTCAAACACATATTTCTACACTTTGCTCAGAGATAAAACAGTTACTGAAGCAAAACTGACCTGGAATCAACAAAGAAGGACGTTGATAATCAGAATCAGTAATGAATCTGTTAAAAAAAAAATCCTATCAATTCCCCATTTCAGCCAAAAATTGACCTTTACTTTATCCCAATAATGGTGATGTTGATATTAACACCAAAATGTCTCATGGCTTTGAACCACATTTTCAGAAAATACGTAATAATTTACATGCATTTCATTCATGCATTATGTGAATATTAAGAGTTGGTTCATTATTTTGGTGTTGTTTCAAATCTAATATGATTTTTATGTTTATTTTCTTACATTAAATCAAGGAATGTTGAATTTGAATCCATTTCCACTGCATTTATTCACATTTACCTTATATCGATACACCAACATCTCCACCGCTCCTAACTATAAAAATGTGTTTGCAATATTTCAGTTTATTGATTTTTTTTTTTAACTTTTCCACTTAGAGTTAATTGAAAACATGCATTAAAAACACCTGAATGAAGAATATGTCAGTCTGTTCAATGGGATCTAATCCTTTTTGAAAGCATGGCCTTTGACCAGAACATAATAAGGTTCCAATTTGTACAAATGGATTCTGAGGCAGGAAACTATTATTTTATTTGAGCAGTTTGATTTGAATAATAGAGTCCCGTGGGGGTGTCTCTCTCCTGCTACTCTCTGCAGGAGTGTGGGGTTGTTGACCTCTCAAATACGAGGAAGACACGGCACTTTTATAAAATGAATGAAAAATTGCATCACTGGTTGAAACACATCGCAGGACAGCTTTGATTTCAGACTCTGAGGAGCATCACTATGGATTAAAGCTATTCAAAATACGGTATTAAAGCATGTCATGCTGACGTGCATTGACGAAATCCTTGAAAAGCGCAGCAAGATGTCTGCGTATGTATGTGTGAGGTTGTTATTCTCTATCTTCAGGCAGGGAACTACATGTCATGAGTATTACAATTACCCTGGAAACCAGCTGTGCAGTGTGGATGGCCTGCCGACCAGGTTGAGGTTGTTGGCTTTGTAGACCGTCAAGGTTTCGTGAACGTATCCATGGGGATTGACGTACGCTGCCATGGGGCCGTACAAAGACAAACTGCAGCCAGAGGACAGACAGACGAGATGTGTGAGATGTCTTCAGTAGGGGTTCTGACTCCAGTAAATATTTCAACAAGCTATAATTCTTGTAAATAATACAATCATTCCAGAGTCTGCCTGCACGCCAACACTGTCCAGACAAACTAATCTAAACAAACTAAGGCTTTTTTTCAACATGTTTAATAAGTTTTCAACAAATGACAAAAAAGAGTGAGGTAATATGAACAAATTTACAAAACAAAACATATAAATAAATGCATGTTATAGCTAAATTAGTAAAGCTTAGAGTTAAATACATAATTAAAAAAATACAAGAATCTCATCTTGGAAAATCCATCATCTCATCATTCTGACAAACCAGAAGAGCAGCCACAGTGGACGACTAACATCATTAAGATGCAGGCTGAAGGTTTAGAAGATCCTAGAAGATCCTTCATCAGTCTACAACACCTCAGTCTGATGATTCATGGACTAATGATTACTGATTTTTGTTTTTTTCTTTTTTCTTTTTAGAGCTGATTAAGTTCCCCTGTATCTGTATTGTTTTTAAGGCAAACTTGTGTTCACACATTGTTATTAAAGCATGAAATTACACAACATATACTATATAAAAAATCAGAGAAGAACATCAGAAAAACACTACTAAATATTCATCTGCAGACATTACATAGAAGGACTCTGATACTGGTGCAGCAAAAACCTTCACCCTACCAAATCTAATCTCCTCATCTCTGTCCCTTAAACAGTTTATATAAATAAGCTCCAAATACTGTGAGATCTGTCTAACTTGTCCTTGAGTGTATATGTAATAATTTCCAAAGGCCAATCTAACCTTATGCATGTTAAATACGGGTATGCTGTATTATGATATAAACTTATTAAAGTGCTGTAAAAGTAAAAATCGAGGATAGAATTCAGTCAAATGCAAGTTCAGCTCACTGCAAGTCTACAGTGGTGTAGAGCAGCCCAGAGGAATCCAAGAAAAACCCTGGATGAGCTTAGAAGCTTATACACTCGTCTGAGGGTAGGGCATGTGTTTTACAAATGTAAAAACTAGATTTCATCACACTTCACCTAAAAAACAAATCATTTTTAAAACAACAATGGAGATGTATAAATAATTAGCCATGGAAATAAGGAAAAACTGGATCACTATAATTCACATGAGCTGAAATTGAGAGGTTTAGGCATCGTAGCATCCACTTCCCAACTAAAGCATAGCATAAATTGACGAGTTTGTGTATAATGAGCTTGCTGAGATGTTAAAAATAAGTTTGAAATGTTAAATATGGTTATAAAGACAGCAAAACGTGGCTATAATACATTTCTTTTCTTTTTTTCAATTCTTGCGCTTTGAGATGTGTCAAAACTGGTTCCTATAAGACAAAAACTTGAAAAAAAAAAAAGCAATACATCTTAAATGGCAAAATGTCCATTTTTATTTCTCAAGGAGGGCTTTTCTTTATTCTGCTTCTGGTTTTAGCTCTTGATTAAAAACACAGCAGCCTCACAAATATTTTTTTTTGATCAGAGGAAGTGTGCTTTACAACCTTTTAGATGTCTAACTATAGAAAGAACCTTCAATAAGCATCACTCATTCACTACAGTTACCTGGTCATTCTATATAGAAAAAAAGTTAATGTTTTTTGCTATAAATGCACTGAGAGGATCTGGACAATTTCATCAGCGTAGGGGTTTTTATGTGTCGCTCATGGACAAACACATTAACCATCACACATCACAAACAGTTACAAAATTACATTACATAATAGCGTGTGAGTGTGTGCACAGACAAGACCAGGGTGTAGCGTACAGCCTCTTGTGTTCATGATGTAACCTCTGACTTCTATGCAACCTCCAGACAGCTAAATTAGACCCCACTTTGACACATCAATAATTATGGATATGAAGGTTAACACAAATACAAAAACCAGTTTTGAATTATGTAGAGCCTGATTTAACCCTGTTAGACTGAAGGAAAAAGGAGCTTGACATCAAATGCTTGTGGGTTTCAGTCCATGCACACATCTTTAGATCAATGTTTTGATAAAAGTATTATTCTCAGGGACAGATGATGTGTTGAAGGTGTTTTTTAGGAGCCAAAATAATAATAATAATAATAATAGAATAGATTTATATAGTGCTTTTCTATTAACGCATACTCAAAGCACGTACAATGTGTATGTTGGCAGTGCTGTTTATTTGCTATGTACATTCTTTTGTGTACTCCCATATAAAGCTGTTCAATATATAATGTTAACTCAATTTATCAAGTTTTTGTATTGAATAATGTGTGAAAAAAATGCAAATTCAAGTCATATTCTTCCTCTGGGGATCTTTCTTGCTCGGCAGAAGTCTTCAGTCATTACCTACCACGTGTATTACTTCAAATTATTTTTAGTTTTTAACAAATAAAACATATCGAATATAAGTGTGTAATAAGTAGTATAACTTCCACAAACCGTTTACCCCACAAACAGTAGCGTAAACAGGGATCTATTTGAGCAGCATCTACTGTGAACTTTAAGGGAAATTCTTTAACCACAGCTATCATTTCTAAGCATGTTCTTATCATTTACTCCCTGATAATGACTGTTTGTGTAAAGAATTTGAATAAATAAAGCCCCAGGTTTCATTCAACATATGTCAAATGTTATTTAATGCTCATATATTTCCTGTAAGAGAACAAATAAATAAATAAACATATAGCTATGATCATAAAAACCCTGCAAAAACTAAACAAAAATCTATAATATCACAGTACAGAGAAAATAATGTCCAAAATTTAAAAAAAAAAAAAAGTAATGAAAAACAACAATATAAGAGTGAAAAAAGAGTAAAAACTGTAGTGGTAGTGAAACCAAAAACTGTGTTCTTACCTGAAGATCTCATTTTTTGTGGTGATTTCTGTATCCTGGCACTGCTTGCAGCACAATGAGGTGCACTGAGGAGAAGTCAGTGTTTAAAAAAAAAAACATAGAATAGTAAATGTCAAATGTTCTACCTAAAAATATCCCACTGATTATATATAATAATGATCATCCTTTATTCTTGCACAAGAGCATCTGGGCAGAGTGTGATTATAAAGACTCTCCTGAAAAAGGATTATTTTGTTCAATCATACAAGAGGAAAATATCAGATAATAAGCAATACATTAACAACGCATCTATAGTGTCAGCTTTACTTTCAAAGGCAAAATAACATATGTACCACACACTGAGAGGTTGAGCGTGAACATTTTATCTTAGCTGAAACTTGCAAGCACTTTCAAAAACTCTTTAAAGGGGGATGTATGTAGTATTTCTACTCACAAATATTAAAAATGACCTAAAATTATAATTAGGCTGTTGAAAATGTAGAGTCTGGGGTTATGGCAAAGATGCCAATGTGCTGGATTGTAGACATATGAACTGGATGTATTCGCAGTGATAGTCCGAGGGGTTTATGTGGTCACTAGAGGGAGTAGTGAGTCACTCTGCCGGTGTCCCATGGTGAGGAACTAACTAACGCCAGGAGGACTTTGACCAAAGTAGTGAAACAATGGGATGAAAATAACTAAGAAACAACTTTTAGAGTCAAAGAAAGTGACGAAGCGAAAAAATCTAGAAGCACTGTTGTTTTCACCACTGGACACAGCTCTAAATGAAAAGAACATAGTTTGATACTGAAATGGCAGCGTTACTTCTACACGGGTGAGTTTGATTAGAAGGCTTATAAAGGCATAAATGTACTATGTGATGTTTTTATCTTTGCTTAGTTTACCATTAGTTCAGACGAAACTGTGACAGTTCTGACGATTCCAAACAGATCTTTAGTGCAGCTATTGACAACACAAAAACAGAGCTAACAGAGATTTAATGTAAACTATCAGCAGATACAGATTATAGGACAGTTTAATTTTGACTGACTGTCAAAATAATCAGCTATGAGTCTTAGTTTGAAGAAGAAAACTTGATACTTGATACTGCTATGTGTGTAAACAATGAGCTTTATAACTAATTCAGTGAGTGATACAATCTGTGGATACGTATCACTGATTTGTTGGTGGTTTTGTTGGTCGTAAGTGTGTTCTGATATGCGACTTCCCCCCACTGTGGGAGTTTGGAATATCAATGCTGCATTTAACCCCTTAAAACTGAAATATCTATATTTAAAGGTATTTATTGTTAAATCTGGACTACAAATGTGGTAATCTTACATGAACCTATCTTGAGCATAAACGTGTTGTGTGCTGCTCAGTCTGGTAACAGTAGACAGGCTTGAGGCTTTATTATGACTTTATAATCAGATAACCTGTTACATTTTTCAGTTCGGTGGGAGGAGGATGTAAATGTGTTTAAAAAAACACTTGTAGCAATCCATCTAATCAGTTGAAATATACTGTATTTGAGCCAAGACCAAAGCAGACTGACTCTGTTCTCTAGAGTCGTTCTGTGAGTGTGGTTAAAATAAAACCTGAATGAGTACACAGACAGGAAGACAAAGACCAGACTGTTTAGTTCTGTTTATGTTATGTAATGTCGGTATTAGTCAGGGGGGTGAGGAAGACAAGAGCAAGTGATGGATACTTCAACACCTTCCTCAATCTCTACTGTCTGGGTACTAACTGCTCCTCCAGAACCACCCCTCCACCAACCCACCCTCCCCCATTAGACAGGTCAAAAAGTTTATTACTACGCACAGTGTGGATGTGACAACATGCAGTAGAATACTGATGTCATTGTTTACACGGAAAAATCTAAATATGCATCAATCAAATATCCAACTGGTTTCTGCTATGTGTATAACAGATGCTCCATATACTGTAGTAATACTGGACGATAAAACCGTGTTTTAATTCCCCTTAAGGTTTGTTTTTTCACACCGTAACATGGCTGAAATAACAGCTGCAAGACTTCACCAGGCAATAAATTCTATAATATTATTCAGTGGTAGAAGTGCAGAGTGCACTGAGAGAGAACCCATTCTAATTGTGCATACATTTCTTACTAAACGTTACAACTGTGTGACACTGGTTATTAGTCATCCACAATTTACCCTGTTTGCTGCAATACAAATGCAATATCTAGCCAACTACGAAAAGGAAACGGTTCCACTACAGACAGCCAACATTTTGCTTTGAAAACGGAGTGATGTTGAAGTTGCACGAGACAAATATCAGGGTGTAATAAGTGCCAGACTTTGCCATATACATCGTGATTGTGTAGGTCTCTCTAAATCAATTTATTATAAAGATATGTGATGTGTTGATGTGTGATACTGAAAAGTGAAGCCAAAATGTGGAAATTATGGGAGATGCTTTATTGCTTTTGAATCAAACCTCACAGAAGAGCAGAAAGAAGAGCGTTTGATAGAAAAAAGCTGTTGAACACGTTTAACCCTTCACCCCTCTAAAAACCCCTGGGGTTTAATCATCTACATCGACCACTTGAATTACAATGCTGAAAGGTAATTATTCTGCCAAGTACTAAGCATTAACCTGTTGACATACCTATTTATTATAATCTGCATTTGTGACCACTTAAATCCTGTTACTCAAACACTTGATTATAGTGAAATTAAAATGCTTTATACTCTATGTAATCCAGACAGTTGTATAATCAATAAACCTCACACAATAAAAAGTGCTAGTTTTTGGATGATTCTGTGAAATAGCCACAATCTCCAACAGCACAGTGATACAAATTTACTGCCCAGCACTACCTCTGTATCCATATGAAAGCATTATGTACAAATAATACTGTTTATTTCTTATGTTACACTTTATATAAACCACTTCTTTGTTTTCATTAGTTTTTTCTTTTTGTTTTGTATAATTTGGTTCATCTAAATGTTTTTCATTCATTCAAACACATTCTGGGTGATTTCATCATTAACAGTAGATGTATACTATAGGATAACACGTGAACTATCAGTGGAACCAATTATAAAACTATCTCCGCTTGTGCTGCAAGCTAGGATAAAATCTTGTCGTAGAATCACATCTGCTGTCTGCTCTCTTACCCGGTCCATGATGTCAAGCTCACATCGGAGTCTCTGGATGGCACTGCCGATCTTCAGCAGCTGGAGCCGCAGAGCGTCGTCTATGGGCAGACAGGCCGCCACTCTGTAGGAGAAGTCTGACACAAAGCAGGCAGAGAGGAAGGAGAGGGCGATGAAAGGACAAAAGACAGAAATAACACAAACAAAAGATGCACAAGTGTATGCAGTTACACATCTGTGATCCATCTGTAATAAACTGAACAGAAGCTGACCTACGGCATTTGTTGGGAGAGAATCTTCCTTCAAGTTCTCGTCCCATTCGTGAAGCTGTTTCTTTACTCTGTTCATAAGTGACTCCTGGGAGGTGAAACAAAGGAAGCAGATAATATAAAGTTTATATTGTCTTCAAAACTCTATTTACAGCAGGTTTCCATGGAAGCAGAGCGCAGTAGTACTCACTGAGTCGTAGAGAGCATAGACCCACGACGGCCATGGAGTCACACTGGCACAGTGAAACTTCCTCTGAGACGAATAACAGATGACCCAATTAGTCAATTACATCCAAGGTCAATTATTACACTTTCCAGCAGCTTCACAACATTTACACAGCTACACAGATTTATTACACAGCTTTATTGAGTATGTGACCCTGACTGGTCAATGATAACATCCTATTGTCTGTTATTTCTGTACAGACAGTTACTCTGGGCACACATCTGTTTATGAACTCTGGGGAACATTTTAAATCAATTAAATAATTTGTAAATTAATATCTGTTATCAAATTATTGATGGGATATTGTGCAATGAACTGTTTATTAGTGTAACATAAACCCCTTCAGGGAGATTCAGGCCCTCTGTTACCTTGTCAAACAAGGAAGAAAAGTAAGAAAGAGTATTTTAGTCATCATTGTACACAACACAGTTGCATGGCCTAAAGAAGAAATAAGTCCACATTTGTCATCGTAATGAGAAATACACCAACATTTACAGGTCCAGTGTGAAAGATCTGCATAGACTGTGTTGCATGTGACTGAAGTGGATCTATTTACAAAAAAAGAATATAATATTCACAATTATGTTTCATTAGTGTAATGCCATGTTACGCTGTCTTTTTTTTGTGTTCCAACACAAACTGCATCCAGCATTAACCCAATAAGAACTACCATTATAACAGGCTGCCTAGATTTCTTTATGTTGTTTTTGTAATAAGAGTCACAAAATGACTTTTTGCCAATTCTTTTGCACCTTTTTCAGGCATTGATTATTATTAATTATTAATATAATCATTATTATATGTAATAAAAGCTTAAAACAGTGTGTTATAGTAAACAAAAAATAGACTTGAATTTTAACACATTTATTACGAAAAACAACTGTAAATGTACATAATGAAACTTTATGAGACTATAGAAATAAACTTTCAACTAGTTTACATGTGCTGAAACATTTTGGTTCGCCTAGAATATTCTGTGTCTATGGTACAGCTTCTTATTTTTAGTTATTTCTAGTCATTTTTAGCCTGTGTGATAGTCTCTGTAGCACTTTCCTGTCTAGTTGTAGACAGCATCTCTTTCTGCCCTGGCTATCTCTCTGCCTATCTATCTATCTATCTATCTATCTATACACATACATACATACACACACACACACACACACACACACACACACACACACTTCTAAATATTTACAGCTAAAATACACCTATCAATGAACTATACAAACTGGAAAAATACAGATAAAAATAGTGAAAAAAGGCAAAAAAAAACCAAAACAGCAAAACTCAACAAAAACACAGCAAAATGCACTAGTAGAACACTCCAGCAGCACTACCACTACTATGTACAATTATTTACAAGAATTCACAACAAAAACACCTCTAAAACCTTGCTAAAATGCTGCTTAGAGTAATAAAAGTCTTCCATCTCTCTCTCACCGACCACACTATGCTGTGCTCTTCCACCCCTCCCATCAGCCAATGCAGGCCTCTACCGCAATGTGTTTTATAGCAATCAAAAGCTTTGAATCTGAGCTTTTAGATGTTGTTTGAATTCTGTCAATAGCAAACGGTTCAGGGGTTACGGTGATTTGAATGACCATGTATGCAGAGACACATTCGTCTAAAAATGGTTAAGGTACTATACCATTCCAACTCCTTCTATATACATTATGAGTTTGGACCAGAGTTAATGTCCCCTTTATCATATGGACACTAGCTCTAAACAAAGGACTTTCATGTTTTCAATGCCAACCAGTGTCATTATTCTAACAAGAACATAAAGTGGAATACTCTGTGTGCGTATTTGAAGTTCATTATATGTGTTACAAATATGACAGGATGTAAATTGTGTGTTTCTGACCTGCTGATAGTTACTCCACCAGCACTGAGCCTGTTTGAAGCTCTGAGTTGGGACTTTAGACGAGGGCTGCACGGGAAGTCTGGACAGGGAGGTCAGCTGCACCGCAGACAGGGGATCTGGGAGGATTCGTTCTGGAAGAATCTGTACTTTAGCCTGTCTGATCCTGAGGAGGGAAACAAAGGAAGATGCTGTCACTACTGTTAAAAACACAGAAGGGAGGAGGGAAAGAGAGCAACATGAGACAAGGGACGCTGTGCAGATGAATAACAGATTAAACAAATGGTGTACTGGCTGTATGTTATCAAGTGTGTGACAGGATGTTTGTAAATTCAAGGTCATCACATAAAGGTGCTGTCTGTACCTTTTGTCTGTCGGTAATAATTAATATTGCTTTTGCTTCTCACCCATGATGCTCACAGTGAACTTTCTGGAGCGTACATGCAAAGAGACTCAACATAAGTAATAAAAACACCTTTGGGGACAACTGCACAAAATAATCGGATCAGAATGTATTATTGTCACCCTTTAAAAATACCATCTGTGAGGTTTTAGCTGTAATATGTTCCTTTCTGTGCCATTTCACAGATGTTGTGGCACAAACATTAAGTAAACATTAATATCCAGTACATGTTACTTCATATTGAGGACACGACAGCAGATTATATCAGAGTAATTATATCTTAATTGCTATAATTGCAGGAGTCACAACAAGAGGTCAACCGGATTATGTCAAGATCATTTATACACATTACATAACAGCCACTATAAAATGAGGGAAATATGTCTTTATGAAAACTTGGTTTTATGGCCAGAAACCTCAATGATCTCCAGGGTAATGCAGGAATGGAGGAAATAAGCAGACGTGATCTATAGTATGACTCCAACAGTTAAGTAGGAAGCTTTTCTCTGTAGATGCATTCATGGACATCTAACCTCCATCCTATGACGTCACCTTGTGACTGACTGAGTGTGTGAGGCTGCAATGACTCAAAATGGTATAAATGGGAATGCGACAGCACTTCAAATAGATCATGTTACCTTGATGATGCCAAGACATGTTTTTTTACTACTGTGGGTGTGGGCTTTTAGATCTTATGTTTCCTATCTCCTTTACAGCCAATTAGGACTTCTTATTTTACTATCTTTTTTTTCTTAAACTATCTTTTTAATGTTCCACTGAGATTTTGTATGTCAGTGGGACCTTCCTGGATAATAAAGCATTGATAAAATAAAATAAAGGCACTTAAGCAACCGATTGCTTGATCTGAAAATTTTCCAAGCTCTTGTTTTACAATGTTCATGAGTGGTAACTGTCAGATAATCAATTTCCTCATTTTTGTCAAATAATCACCATCAAGCAAAACTGCAACATGACTGATGAATAAACTACATGTGTAATTTAGCTAATGCTTGCCTTTATCGCTTTTATGTGCCATCTTAAATGTGAATGTAATGTTCTTATGTAAATTTAAGCACACTTGTTTAACTTATTCAATGCTTTGAGGCTTCCCCTGGTAACCCTGTGTGTGGCTATGAACAGTGGGTAGCTCTTTCAGGGAAAGTGTGCAGAAATACAGATTAAGTAAGCATTAAAGAAAGAAAGCCGTCATAAACTTGATAAATTGACAGTGAAACAGCTATAAGCACTCCCAGAGCTAACAGAAATGTGCCACAAAAGCCTTAAAAGAGAAGGTTTAGAGCATGTCATCAAACTGATACAAAAACTTAAAAGTGCAGTGGAACAAAAATCAAATTTGCTGTTCTTCATTTTTAGACACCTGTAAATAGGGTTAGCCTGCCCTCTAGTGGCAAATCCTGAAAACTCAGCCACATAGTTGTAGAGTCTAATATGGCTTATACTAGAGACTCTTCTAAATGCCATGTCATTCCATGCCCAAGCATTTCCTCTTGACCTTTCACCTTCACATTTCCAATTCAATGTCAACTTACCCGTCTGCTTGAGTTCTTATCTCATGGACCTTGAACCTCTGTCTTCCTATAGCTTTCACTTTAACTGTTTCAATGCCATATTCCACCTCCTCTCGGTACGCGTAGATCTCAGCTGTTGTACCAAACTCTGCCTCCGGCTCACCAGTATCACTGCAGAAACAGGAAGAGAATGATGCTATAATAATTAAAGACGAAGCACACATTTCAAATCTTTCGTCTCTCATAAGGGTCAGGTCAAGCGGTGACACGATTATGTTTCGTGTTCAGTGGGCTCAAACTTTGTACATATATAACCTATATCAATGCATGTTCCATATTTCAGTAGGTATTTTTAATGACTTAAACATAGTAAGAATGATGATTGCATAAAATAAAATTTTTCACCAAAAACATTTTAAAATGTGCTCAGTAACACGGTTTCATCAAAATGTCACCGATTTTGACAATGTTCACACAAAAGTGCTTAACACTTGGTTCCCACAGGATATTCACTTAAATTTGACTATGGTGTGTTAAATAACATCTTAAGCTACACTGATGTCAACATTTAGGAAAATATATTGGAAACTTTTTCACTTATTGACACAGATTTAAAGTGACACGGTTTTAGTTCTTGATCCTATTATGATGTAAGGACCAATGTGCCTAGAAAACAAGTCCAATATTTTTAATACAAGCATTTATTATACATCACAGTAATAAGCTAACAAATGAGTGCCTATAGATTAGGATAAGAGAAACTTTGACCTTTCTCATAGATGTGCGTGTTCCCTTGACCTGACCCATAAAGTCATGTTTTCATTAGACCATTAAAGGCAGATCCTAACCTGTGCCTATTTGGATCAAACTTAGATAAAACTGAGACCATTGCTACATTAATTTCTCATGATAAGACAAAAAGAAATGAAAGATGTGCTTTCCATTTCCTAGATCTCTTCAAATGTATGGATTCAGATGCTTTGCCACTGATATGTACCTGTGTGCAAGTACAGCAAAAGTACGGTCTCTCTGGATGACGCTCCGCATCATGCTGACCTCCTGTGGCCTGAAAAGCTGCAGTGGCAGCGTCTGACCTGGAACCAACATCACAGCTGTGTGTGGCAGTACAGGAATAGTCTGACAGCTGTCGTCATCGTGTACTGTGCGGCCATGAAACTCCTCCATGTCTGAACCCAAGTACTGCCAACACAGAGACCAAATCCAATTAGCTTAACCACCTCACAGACTTTGAGCAACCAGTGATGATGTGTTTCCTTCACGGGTTGAGAAAATCTTCCTCCTTCTTAAGCTAAATAAAGTCCTTAAAAAACCCTCTTGGATGTGCTGGAAAAAGCTTGGCCCCAAAAATGAAGAGCCTTGTTTTTCTGAGCTCATGAAAACTTAGCTTTGTAAAGAAATATATGATCATATAGAATAAGATACAGTAATATAGATGAACCCATATAACAGTATATGAAAGTTGTTCAAATGAGCTGAACCGTACACATGTACAGCAGTACAATTCAACATACAAGTAAAATCACCCAATAAATACTATGTATAATTTTACCACAGTGATAACTTTTAAATTCATACTTTAAGTGCACTTTGCTGATAACAGTTATACAACTACTCAGAAAAGTTACTGAACACAGAGCTGTGTAGTGTTTTCAGGAGTCAGTCCTTTAACTCAAATGGCTTTGTTCTGTCTCATAATGCAGTAAACATGGATCATTGACGGCACTCACAGCATGGGAGGTGGGAAGACTGGGGTCAAAGGTGATAGTGTTGGGCTTCTCTGCCTCTTCACTGTCTCTGTCCTCAGTCTCCATGTCATCCTCCTCCTCCTCCTCCTCTTCCTCGTTGTCTGTCATGGCACAGCAGAGACACAATCGGAGTTTAGCTAAATCTGAGGCTTGTTAGTTCGCTGGGTGTCTCCAAAACAAAATAAACCGAGGTTAATGAGACGCTGTGACGAGTATAAAAGCGAAAGTAGAGGTTTACAATGTGTCAGACAGGATGTGAGAACGGACAGTGGCCTGTTTGTGCACAACTGTTAGCTTCATTTTAGCTAACAGAGAGATAAGACTCTGCTGGTCAGAGATTGAACGACCGATGTGTGAGTTTAATGTTACCTGGTAAGAGCTGTATCTGGTTTCCCATGTTGTCGTTAATGTTGTCTTCACCTCCACCCCTCTCGTCAGCCATATCCTTCTGTTTACAATACGAACTCTTCTTCTACGGCGTCTTCAATGAAAGGTGTCATTAAATACAGTCGAGCGCCCCCTGCTGGTGGGACTGTGAACCCGCCCAGAGCACACGTATATATATATATACTGTATATACAGTATATATATATACTGTATATACACACACAAGGGTCATTCTGTGGCAGGGTTTCCTAAATGTGTTCAGCTGAATACCCAAAATACAAAATACTGGTAGTCTTCTCAGGACCCAAACGTGCAAATAAATAAATAAATAAATAAATAAATAAATAAATAAATAGCCCCTTTTGCAAACTGTTCTGTGTTAAAGATACATAGTCAGTGAAACTAGACTCTCCAAGATCAGTTAAAACAGATGGCACTTGCAGCAAAATAAATTACATTTGAACATGAACAAAAGATAAACATTTTTGTCAAAATATAAATTTGAATTATAAAGTATCAAAGAGGGCCTGATTCTGCTGCAAGTCTTTTAGAGATGATTTTGTTATAAAATAATACAGCACTATGGAGAAGTCCTAACCTTTGCTTTATACCATGCAATGCTTATGCATTGTCACAATAAATGTCACATTTACTTTAATCCAGAGATGCATTAATTTTTCTGCAGCATCTCATGTTGATTAGTCAGGCCACTGTGTAGTCTTCTCCTTCACATGCCAAAGATTCTCAATGGGGCTCTGGTCTGGACTCTTAACAATCTGAGTCTGATGAAACCTGGTCTTGTCATCTTGGAATGTGTTTCATTGATAGACAAAAATCCACTGATGTTCAGATCTGGTCATTCAGTATATTCAGGTTCAGCTGAACAAATTTTTTGGACACACTGTTGAACCTAGACCTGACCAACTGAATCAACCCCAGATGTTAAAACTGCCCCCACAGGTGTGAGGTTGTTATTCAACTACATTACGTATACCACTGTGGGTACACGCTTGTTCTGCCTCTAGTGGTAAGCCTGGAAACCCTGACACTTTCGATATTGTACTGTCACTATAAAAGCATGAAGGAAATACCTTACCCATAGGTTTTAACTTCAGTCCAAATTTCAACACAGACTATATTGTATGTCCTCTTGCCAGTGATGTCACTTTGTTACTGGTAGACTCAGACTGAGCATAAATGATAAGTTGACCTGTATGGGAAGTCAATGTTAATTTAGGATCAGTGTGCTAAAATTACACACTAACAAAGCTAAATCTAAAACCCATCAACTGTAGAACCAGTGGGGAAAAATAGTTACTTGAGCGGTTCTTGTTTTGAGACCACTCTAGGTATTTTAAAGCTATTTTAACACATTTCACCTACTCCCTGCAAAACTGTAGTACGCTACAGCAGTCAGCAGTTTAAAATCAGAATTTGAACCAAATTGTACATCCACACAGCATACATGCTTGATGTTGTAGCAAAACAAAGCTGGCATCATCTTGTGAAACACTGAAAAGGCTGGAACTCAAGGTCAACTTTAAAGAACATAGTTCATTTATTGTTCAAAACACCACATGAGTTGTTTAAAGAGACGTTATTATGGTCCATGAACAAAGCAGCTGTATTTTTGATGTTCCAAGATCCGTCCAGCGTCTTGCCGCCTTCCAGTCGGCATCCACAGCAGGCTTCATGAGAAGTGTGGTCGTCTGAATTCGGTGGCCAACAGTTCAGCAAGTCGGTTCCTTGTGATCGTACTCTGCCACTGGACGAGATCACAGCTGGTAGGGGATGAGGGCTTACTTTGACCTCTGCCTCATCTTTCTCCTTTTACGCTTCAGCCTGTGGAAAACACTTCAGTGAATTTTACTTGATATACACTTCCACACTCAGTTTACGATATACTTGACTACTGCCTTCAACGCAAGGGATTTGTCTGTTCCATAGTCTTTACAATGATAAACACTACATGTACCTTCACAACAATGCAAACATTCCTTACACATACATTACTAGATGCGCAGTATTTCATCGAACAAGCATTGAGATGACTGTACAGTCTGACCATTCTAAATTAATTTCCCTCTAACCAGACAAGCACAAAGGCAGACAAGTATTTTGCTTACCTGCGCATACGCTTCTTCCTCCACTGTGGGAGATAGATTATGGTAAACAGTTAATACACACATTTATGCACTCCACTTATTGACAAAACGACACAGCATGCGTGACGTCGAGAGTACTTTAGACAAAGGATAAAAAGGATTGATATAAATTCCAAGCCCAACATGCAAGTACATAGTGATCGTAGTTAACTTATGCAGATGGAATGTACCAATATGACATCGTGCACGAGTGTTAGCCTTCAGTAGCATTAGCAATTAGCAATATTATGCATATATATCAACACTTGGCTTATGTCAAATTAGAAACTTTTAAAAGACAAGATGATAATGATGAAATACACGGGTTAAGCAAAAAGATCCAACAAGTCAAAATGAAGAGCTCAACAGATACGTGTTCTGATGCTAGCTAGCCGCTGTAAGACTGCAGACGGAAAGAACATTCACTTATATCAAGCCAGTGGACGGTTTACTTGCCTTGGCTCTCATCGTGTGGAGAGTTTCTGTCAAAATGAAAGAAATAAATATGTTTAAGTCTTTGGATGGCACGTAAACTTTAATGATTATTTCAGATTGTATTGCGGTGAAATCAGTTTCCCTACCTCAAAGCGAGAAGAGCAACGGAAAGAGGATGTGACGGAGGAGGAGGGCGGTATTTATGAGTTATTATACGTCATATTTAACTGACACGCGCAGTGGCTCTTCGGGAAATGTAGTCATGTCTGAATTCCGTCATTTTATACTTGTAAATATCTCGGTTTTTTTTTTTAAGGTTTCGCCTGCTTTTTCTGACGAGATGTTAGACCGAGCCGTATTTTTATAACCTATCAAATTAGTTAAAATCAATGTTGTACTTTTTAGAGGTGTGCGGTGTTTGTCACATCTAGAGCCCATTAGCTAACATTGACAACAATTACTGCCATCCCAAAGTAAACATTACATACTCCTTAACATGATTCGTTCAGTTCTCTGTTTTGTTTTATCTCTTAACTTTTCTGATTATTTCTGGGTGGCTGGATTGCTACTTAAAACACTTTGTTTTCGAGGTGATAAATCAGGTGACAGACCTGCTGATGCTCTATTATTTCATCTCAATGATCAATTTTGCAAAACTACAATTTAACCCTCCTGTTATGTTCCGGGTCAAATTGACCCGTGTTAAAGTTTGAAGACCTAGGAAAAGTAGTTAAAAGTA
>JAPQRQ010000022.1:19568091-19578430 GCA_037367365.1 Apogon talboti
CAGGTGTGATGGAAGAGGGAAATATCTAAAACATGCAGGGACACCGGCCCTCGAGGACCAGGATTGCCCACCCCTGCCCTATACCTTCCAGTAATGTATTTGGATTTTCCTGACCATAAATTTGTTGACATAAAAAATATATATATTTCAATAGCCTCGCTGCCAAAAGTAAACAACCATTCAGCTGAAACATACAATTCAATTAAGTTTTCTAGCTTCAGTACCGTACCATTCAGAAATTCCTTCCTGCTCTTGTCCACTATCAGCTTCAGTTAATTTTAACCTCCTAGGACCAGCTGTCCATGTATGAGGACAAGAAATTCACAGCTTCATACAGAGAAAAAAAAAAAAAAAGAAACAACTGTCCACCGCAAATGACATTCCATAAAAATGTTTAAGAATACATCTGAAAAAACTGTTTCATCATGATGTTTCCAATAAGCAATTTTAATTAAAAAAAGCCAAAATTCAAAAACCTGTGGGGCTCCTAGGTCTTAGGACGTTAAGCATGACAAGGAAACTTTCTCGTCGCATTTATAATTCGGCAACAGATCTCTTAAAATTACATAATTGCAAATATTTGTTTTTAATGGTCAAGTTAGGGAAGAAAAAACAGCAACATATCATCCATGTTCTGTTCCGTCAATGCAGTAAAGGGTCAATGCATCCAGGTGAAGTCCAACAACTGTACAACCTGAAAGGTGAAATTCCAGTTTTCTTGAGAATTTGACATTTTAATTAGTAAAATTTATGTGGTAAAAAGTTGGGGGCAATTTATGGTGTTTTCTCTCGTTTGTCTTTGGGGTCTTGCAGAAGTGAAAAGGCAGTATTTATTCTGCTGTTTCTGTTTCTTCAGTTGGCTGTCCAGTTGCATTTTCTGCCGTCTTTGAAGCCTGAAGGAAATTTTAAAAATGAAAGTAAAAAAGGAAAAAAAGTCAATAAATGAAAGATGGATTCAACAGTATTCATTAACACCTGCAAACGCTGCCATTAAAGGAAAAAATTTACATTTACCTTCTTTTTCTTTTTCTTCTGTGTCTTACGGCTTGCAGAACTTTGTAGTAAAGTCTAGAAACAAGAGGAAATGTTTCAGTATCAAGTTGATGAGACGCAGCTTCTCTGAGTCTTGTATGGACTCCATGTCAAAGATTTTCAAACCCACCTTCAGCTCTGGATCTTGAACTTCATGCTCCGACTTGTACAGGTCCGCCTCAAAGGGTCCATTGGTGATTCTGTGAGGCCCGTTAGCCATCAGCAGCACTGTGAACTTAAACTGAGCTACACACTCTCCTGAGAACAAACACACACGGGCCGAGACCAGCAGTGAATAAAATGTAAAGCAACATTTTAAACGTATATGTTCAAAACAGAGCTACAGGCTCACCCTCTTTCTCGTGCAGCACACTGAAGGGCTGTAGCAGCTCATGCTTGGCACACTCCACCACACCGAGACGGGCTTTGCCTTCATCCTCAAACGCCCTGATGGACAAAGGATCAACAAGGTGAACATCTGCATTCACACAATTTAGGGCTGGGTAATACTATGATAAAAATTTGTAGATCATTACCCCAATAAATGTTGAGTAATTATTTCTTTTGAGACTAAAAGATCATTTGTGCTCTAAAGCGACAGCTGAAGTTGGTTTATTATCACAACATGGCTACCACCAGCCAAACTGTAGAACATTTCAGAAATTTGAAGAGAACGAAACCATCAGCTTTTGTGTTGTGTGTTCACAGACACAATAACCATAGGAATAACAATACAATGTGCTGACTTTCTTCTTTGTGGGTTAAGCAGACTACATGCTACACAGCCCTTTTCTAGAACATGTCACAGGCACATGCGTTGCAGATAAGTCCTCCAGGTGCTAGCCAACCAATTCTTTTATATTGTCCATTTAGAAGATATTTGTTACATTGAATTAGATCATGATTGTCATTAACATTTTACCACCTAGTCCCAGTAAAACTAGCACTTAACATCATGTATAAGAAAAAGGTGGTGTTTGTTTTTTGGGGTTTTTTGTACCTCAGAGTGAAGGGCATGGCATCAAAGCGTCGCTCCACCTCGCTGAAGAACGTGCGAGAAGTCTTCATTTTCAAGCCATACTGCTTGCTGGGGTCCCTCTTATAAATGGTGGTCCTCAGACCTCCATCCCGAGCCTTTCCTTCTCCAGTGCTGATCAGGACATCCACAGCATAGACTTCATGTACCTCAAACTCTGCCTTCTCATGGTCCTTCCTGGAAATGAGACAACAGATGCATATGTAAATTACCACTGCAACGCTTGGATGTCCACATCCAGACAGCTGATTTTTTTAAATCCAATTATGTAATGCTGTGGTTGGGTCGTATTTCCTCAAGTTAAAGACAACTCTGTCAATTCCAACTCCAAGTACACACAGCATGGCAGGAGAAGAGGAAATGACAAGTGATACCTTTGCTGGTCTGTCGGGTTCTGAATGATGGTCTTCTCACCATCTATAACATGCTGCTTTAGCTGATGAGACAACATACCTTTAAAACACAAAGAAAACACATCAATTTTACAAGTAATATATTGACATTAAAAAAAATCTTCAGATTTTGGTACCGTCATGCCATATATAAAAACAAAAGAAAACAGTTTCAGAGCAAAACAACACTTTCACATGGCCTTGATGTCTTGTCCGTGATACTACACACTTGATTAAAGTTTTAATACTCACCCTCAATAGGTGAACATTTGAACGACTTGGCGATCTTGTTCCAGGCCTCAGTCACCTGTGTGTTCTGAGAGAAAGAGATATTTACAGTTTTAGCATCAAATGAGCAACTAGAAGATAACAAAACAAAAACCAAAGCCTCGCTTCCACTTTCCATGTCATGTGCACTATGTGGATCCCCAATAAAAATATTTTTACCAGGTGGGGATGTGAACTGCCAAAATAACATGAATGACATGGAGAGGATTTGAGGATATCTACAGGCTGGAGTGGGAGACAAGTTTCTGCATGTCCACAAAGTTGTTTGTTTATGTTCAGCCTAGGTGGGTGATATGGCAAAACTATCATTTTGTCAACATGTGCCAAGAACATAAACATCCTAAAATGTAAACAACACTCTGATTAAGTGCATTCTTGCACCGTAAAAGCTAAATTGCACTTGATTTTTGAGGTAGCGTTCAATAAACATAAAAAGTAAAAAAATAAAATACAGAATAAAATATCAATGAGGAAATGCCCGTTTCAAATAATACTCCAGGCTTAAGGCTCATTTATGCTCACTTTATGTAGGTAAATAAGTATGTCCTTTTCTAACATTGTCACGCGTCACTGCCTGACTGCCGTGCGTCCAATGTGTTGGAATGAGCGTTTCTCCATCAATCCACCAGAGGGCGCCACTCTTAATTACCATACCAGCTAAATACCACAAAGAAGAGTAAAGTTTTTTGAGAAGAAGAAAGTCAAGAATAATAATAATAATAATAATAATAATAATAATAATAATAATAATAATAACAAACATGGCGCTGACAGAGGAAGTATTACTAATGTGGATAATGATGTTGATATTGAGAAGGGTAGTTGTCATTAATATGTTGGTAGTTTTTCACTAATTCACAGAGTTGCTCTTTGAAAAGTTCCACTATTTATAGAACTTATTCTCTTCAAATCTCAACACTGCTTCCACAGTTCCTGGTGGTACTGTTCTGTATTCTGTCTGGGTTCGCATTCGCAAGCTCCTGGAAAACGGACAGAATTACGCCTGTAATGTACGCAGAGGACAGAGAACGCTCCGCCTGTATCCATCTGTGTCTTTAACGTAGAGCATATATGAGCCCTTAGGAAGCAACTCGCCTGTTTCGCTGTCAGCCATGACTCCCGCTACACGTTTGTGAAATTCACATGACGTGGACTGACGTGATGCGTTAGCATATAACTACATCCAGAGCCGTTGAATACTCTATGGCTCTAACTACATCATACCATAGACAATTCCACGATCTCTCTGCTTTGTCGGATCGTCGTTCTAATCCTTCACGATCTAATATCGTCATATCGCACACCCCTAGTTCAGCCTGAGTTCAACCTGCTGATACAGGTATAGCAGTGAGTGTCTGATATATATAATAAGTCTGCAACAGAAGAAGTAATCTAAATTTCACTCTGAAAATTAAACTACTGGTAAGTGGGGGTGATTGTTTGGTATACAGTTTTTAGATGTGTAGACTGCATAAATAAATACATGATAAAGTGGGCATTATTTGTGCAATGTTAATTGTTTTACAAGAATGCATACATTTGGCACAGTGTACATTTA
Organism: Apogon talboti; assembly: GCA_037367365.1. Taxonomy (NCBI): domain Eukaryota; kingdom Metazoa; phylum Chordata; class Actinopteri; order Kurtiformes; family Apogonidae; genus Apogon; species Apogon talboti. The sequence goes on from JAPQRQ010000022.1 coordinate 19,572,398, forward strand.
TGTGCATTTTCAAATTCTCACCCCCCCCCCCTTTAACACTAGAAGTAATTTACATCATCTAAATGATGCAGAGTTTACTGGTGTTTATCCAAATATTAGCGCTTTAGATTGTTGGTTACAACATTGCAACTTCAGATAGTATTGTAAATACAAGTCAACACTTTGACTCTTTGAGCAAAAGACGTTTGGGGCTTAATAAATGAATGTTCTAGATTTAGTATGCTTTTTACAGTTAAGAAGCAGTGCAATATCAGTTCTGTTTGTATAAACTTTCCCACTTTTTTGTATATGTACAATTACACGATCCATTACGGTTTGTAGAGGAAAGTCTGAGAGAAAGTGACTGTGTATCTTGTTACCTGGTTGCCAGGTTTGACAAGACGAAGAGCTGCTTCTGCACACAGATGGGCAGCTTTGATAACATCAGCTTTCCGGCCTGTAACAGGGTTCTCCTGCAAAGCGAGACACAATTAGAGAAGGATTTCATGTATGCTACGTAAATACTGGTGACTAAGAAGAGGCCCTTACCTTAGTGGCTCCCACGACAAAGCTGTGAGCAACATTAGCAATGAAGCCATCAACATGAACCCCTAGATCTCTACACAGAATGAAAGACAAAGAAGAGAGACGGGTATGACACAATAATCACACCAAAGTAAATTATGTTTCAATTTCACTGCAAGTTAAAGTGTCATCCAGCCATCAAGATAAGTGAAGCAGGAAACAATCAATCAAATCATGTCAGAGGACGAGATGTCAGCTATCTAGAACTTTGGAAATTGAGCCTAATAAAAACTAAACAACAAAAGAAGGTCGGACAAAAATAAAACTAATCTATTATGGCCAATGAACGCACAATATATTCCAAGGTGAATTACATCTTGGCTATATATCAGCTGGAATGCTGGGAGGGACTTATTGTGAATTCAAGGGAGCAACACTGCAGAGTCTATTAAACGGGCCAGACTTGCCCAGTCAGGGCGAATACATGTGTAAATGTGAAAAACATACAAACTTAGCATGTAACCACAGTTCAGTGAGGTGCACTGGAAATCTAAATGAATCACAAAGTGACAATGACACTAGTGGCAATACAACAACTAAGATGTATTGTAACAAATACCTAAATAGGATCTTGCAGGTTGTAAACAAAGCTAAAATGATGTAAAAACTGCACCTGCTGCAAGAAAACACCCAACCTTACTTGTCGTTTGCCACAGAGGACACACAAACAGACAGACAGACAAGACCAGACTGATGAAGTAGACAGCCAACAGCAGACAGAAATCCCTCACAAACAAGCCGAGCTATCACAAAGAAAGAAGGGAGGACAACACACTGGAGACTGAAAGCACACAGGAGGAAGAAGAGGAGGAGCAGGGGATAGCATTAATGCAGAACGTGGTGCCTACATTTTGACCAGATCCCCATCTTTAAGTGTGTAGTCAGGGTCACTCTTCAGGGGAGAGAAGTGGCAAACACAGTTATTGACTGAGACGCTGGTGGGAAAGGCAATGCCTAGAAGAGGGAAAAGAGAACCACCAAGTCTTCAATTGAAAATAATCCACAGCTTCAGCATGAGAACGTACTTATCGAGACTGTGACACCCAACATACTGACACTGTCACACTCTGCCACCATTTAACCAGTAAAACAAATCTGGAATCGCTCACAAACACTATAAAAAATGTTCACATTTAGGCTCCTTTCATTGAGTCCATCTGCATTCAACCAAACCCATACCGGACATAATGATGCCATCTTTGCCTCACCTTTCTTCATTTCCTTTTCCTTCTTGAAGACCTTTCCGGTCTCAGCCATTATGTAGGCATCCCCCTTCTCACAGAGGCTGAGCACCGACACTCCGGGTTTGGCAGTTTCCACGACCAGACGGAGAGCCTCTAGATGATGAGAAATATGAACAAGATAAGGATGTACAGAGGAAACTACACTAGGTAGATCTGGAGAACAGATTCAATGAAAAAAGCCCACCCATAATCTAATACCCCATCTTTAAGTAATTCATCAGGGATATCAAGAGTTCAGTAAATGCTGAATCACACACTTCCGGTTTACCAAAATCAGGTCTGAGGGTCCAGACTGGAAATAACTGTCAAAATTATCATGACAGGACTGCTTGATAACATGATATATCCATTAGATTATAATCAATCTGAAAACTTTTACAGAGTGTATTTACCTATATTTATGTTTATTTACTATTTAAGTACTTTAAGACAATACAGGACGTTTATGTATGATCCTGGCACATTAGGTTTAGTGCAGAACCTTTATCATCTGAAATGACCTAGATTACAAAAAAATGAAATATCTTGTGAAATATCTGACATTACACATTACAATAGTAGTAACAAAATGTTTTTTTTAAAATTTTATTCATTTATTTATCAGGGCCAATGCAGTGAGACATGGTGACCTTGTAGAATATCTGGATATATATATATGTAAAATTTAGCTACTTGTGCAACTCCAGTCCCTGGTTGAGCTTTACAACAGAGGAAAAACATTTTCAGTATAAACATCAATAAAATAAAAACAGACCTAAAAAAAAAATTATCACTAATTTCATAAAACTTTAGTCACTCCTTCTTTACCAATTCATATATTCTACAAAAACAAATTAAATGTCACATAAGCCTGAGGTGTCAAGTGAATGACTTAAACCTTTAGACTACCTGAAGAAGAAATAACTGCTCGTATTTGACCATAAACAAATGCAGTGACCGTCAAAACTTACGGAGAAACTACATTTATCGGAGTTCAGCCTGGATATGAATGAAACATAGCCGAGCATGAGCTACGTGTGGTGTGGCTGGCTTATCTTTGAGCTCGTAACCGTTTACTGGTCGTTTGTGTCTGACTGAACCGGGCAACAGGCTGAGCTAGCTGGTTAGATAGCATCACGTTGGTTTAACACACGGGCAGACAGCTGCTCCGGTTTAACGTACAGCAGCGGGCACAGGGAGCTAACACTGACTTCAACCGAAACTAGCGGCACCTGCTTGCTAGCTAGCTAGCTGGCTTTTCAGGGCAGCATATGTGTGCCTCGCATGTAAATCACATGGCTGCCAGAGCCGAGCGGGGGAACTAATGTTAGCTGATTCCACGACAGGCCGACACGACTAGGTCATCCCACTTAGCCACAAACTCCTGCTCTTTTATCTACACGGACTTACGGTTGGCGATGTCACCTCCCATCTTGTACTTGGTGACCACCAGGTCTTCGGCAATGGTCTGCTCTTGCTCATCGTCGGACATCTTGGCAGTGAAGTTTCAGTCGCTAGTGGGCCCCGCAGCCACAGTTCCCCCTCAGCTCCGGTCTACTCTACCCGCCGCGACTAACATCGGCCTCCCGCTGCCGCCAAGCCCCGCCCACTGTACGGTGACGCACGGTACGTCACAGGACTCAACCCGCCAAAAAAATGGACAGATTCAACTGGTGAACAGATTCTAACAAATCAGTGAAAATTAATATTAGTATTTTATTGTAGAAATTTCATACTCACAAAAAAAATCCTTGAAAAAATTTCCCAATTTTAAAATTTTCGTGTCTGAATCTAAAATGCATTTTGATATATTATTATTATTTCTAAAAAAAAAATAATGGACAGCCTCAACTGACAGGTTGACAAGCTCAGTGTGTGATCAATGAACTATGAGACTGCATCCTTTGACAGAATCTGTCTCAATCCTGTATTGTTTATATTAGCCTTTTGTTTTAGTTTGTTCAGCCTAATTACGACAATGTAAATGTCAAATGAATGTAGCCAGATACAAACTACACAGCCATCAGAGAATTCACAACAATATATACCATCCCCAGAAAATTCAGTGAAGATTTTATTTCGCCATATGGGCTGGAAGACAGTGGTCCACAGATGTCCTGGTTCAGATTTAAAAGAAACCCGTACAATTACTTGAGATTTAGTGATTTTTTAAATATATATAGAACCATTTTCTGTAGCCTTGACCTTGAATCTTTTCAAGGTCAAACTTTGTGTGGCACTAGATCTTGACGCTCTTCATTTATGTATTTTTATTTCTACAATCAAATCAGATGAGTTTTGTCTGAGATATTATTTTATTTCTAATCCTTCAACCAAGCTAACAAACTGGAATGTCTTGGAATTTTTGGCATTTGACCTAGAATGGCTAAAATATAATCCTCTGTAGTCACCAGGAACTCACACACAAGAGAGGGCTGATGGACACTGAACTGCAGGCAGACAAACAGCAGTAAAACATAATCTCACTGGTAGCAAAAATGAAGTAACATGTATTTAAAGCTATATATGACGTATTTTATGGTTATTATTTTTAAATGTTGCTTATTCTGTATGTACAGTATTAGTCCCTGGGTGTATTTAGATCTTGGATGTAATAATTTCATTGCTCACTCAAGTTGTCATTCACTTGTTGAATAAAAGTTTTTAATATGTTTGTTTTGGCATAACTGAAATGTCAAGCAAAAGATCATCCTTTATAACTTACCCCAACACTGGATTGGTTACAGATTAAAAATGAATCAGTGAATATAGGAGAGGTGAATGATTGGGAAGAATGAGCAAAAAGCCTGCATAGTTTAGGGTTATTGACAATTAATGACATTGACAAAATCATTTTGACAAAATGTGGAAAGCAATCTGAAATATAAAGATTATCTAAAAAAAAAATCAAGAAAACTTTTAATATGCAAATGTAATCTTTTCATAAATAGAACAAGATACAAACTGGTAAAATCTAATCAGAAGACATTTCATGCTCATTGATAACATAAAAACGTAGTCAATATTACAAATGCAGTCTTGTCTATTAGCAAGTTCTAAATAAGATGCTCAGTCAAAATGGTTGTTTAAAATATTTTTATTGAATAGAAAATTTATTATATATTGTCATGAAAAGAGGTCTTAAAACATTACATTTCCAAACTCCAAAGAAATACATTTGTTCTCATAAACAGGGTTGTTCATTTCAAAGTGTAAACAGAAGAAATAGCTTGTGATCTGTTCATTTCTGTTAGTGTTAACACTCAGTGCTATTTATTATGGAAATGCCCAAAAATCATACACCTCAATACAAAACATATTGTCAGTCTGTAACAGACAATAAAACCATACATGTTGAGTCTTTCCTCATGTGTCACAGGCTACATTATCAGCGGAACATTTGATTGCATTTCCTGTTTCAGGTCCTTCATGAATACATTTATTTGATAAGGCGCTTCATAAGCTTTAGATGTTCTTCATGTGGGCACTGCTTTTGGCTTCAGGTACATCCTGCTGTGCCAGTAGTCTGGATTGTCAAATGATCTATCGCTAGCTGCCGGTTCCCCAACTCCAACTCCTGCTCGCACTTTTACATAGGGCTCAAATCCAGACTGATATGTAGATTCTCCTCCTCTTTGCAAGTTCTGGTAAACCACAGCATCTCCAGGCCGCACCGCAGCAAAGGAGTCCATGTCCTCGTACTCATACGCCTCGTCCTCGTCCTGTCCCTGTATCTTCAGCTCCTTCTGGTCTTGTAGAGCTTGGCGCAGCTTTGGTTGTCTGTTCGTGTAATGGTAGTTACTGTCCTCCACATATTCATCCTCATCCTCCAGGTCTTGTCCAGGCTTTGTTGACGGCGGTAGAGAAGGAGGAAGAGGAGGAGGTTCATGTGCTGGTGGGGTCTCCTCATTTTCACTCCCCCTGATGTCCATGTATTCATATTGAACTTCATTCGTCTCCTGCTGTGGGTGAACCCCCCTGACCTCTACCATCGGTGTGACGTCGCCTGAACTGGCTGTCACTTGTGATGACATGGAGGTGGTTCGTTTCCTGTTCATCTTCAGCCAGGGGCCTGTATCTTTGAGATGGCTGTTCTGCCTGGAAACAGTAGGTGTCACATATCTCTGTTTGTTCATGTACTCGTATTCATCTTCATCCGGGTCGTCCAGGAGCATCGACGAGTGAGTCTTCCCCATCCTGCTGGGCATGGCTCGAGAAGAGGAGAGCAGAGTATCTGAAATAAAAT
>JAPQRQ010000022.1:19578530-19596745 GCA_037367365.1 Apogon talboti
AAAAATAATTTTGTTACTTTCAAAAATAAAGTTTTTTTTAAATTTGTCTTAGAACTTTTTGAATTACCCTCGTATATATAGATAGATAGATATATATAAAAGTTAGGCAGGAAACTCCATCCTGTTTCTTCAATAAAATCTAACAATGCAAAAAGTATGTAGGAAAATACAATTAAAGATGATGATTGATGTTTTGGTAATTAGTGGAATAAGTATATTTGTTATTTCCATTTTATGCAGCTTTACAGGCCTACTTCTACTACACTGCAGCTTTATTGTAAATATTATAGTACTAATATAATATAATGTAGTACTTTTGACTCCAATACATTTGTCCGAGAGCTTGTTCGTCCCCTTCCTGTGGAGCAAATCCACTCAGTAAAACAAGGGTCAGGATGAATACAAAAAGAAGATATATATATCTGTTAAAGGGTTAAACCTAAAATGATGTGTGATTCGATCTATGTAGATTGATAGATTAAAAAAAAAAAGCTTATAAAAAGGTGATGCAAAACAAAAGTGATACAAAATTACAATATATGTTTTTTGGAAATTTTGTTTTTGTTTTTTTTAAATTTATCTATTTTCCGTAGATAATTAGCTAAGTATTCGTGACACTAAAGGGAGAATGATTGTATTTATTTTTGGGTTGCTTTAACCTAATGAGCTGTTTGCTTTAATAAATATAAAGGCAGGTGTAATTAGCTATAGCTTCAGCCTACACCTTTTCAGTCAATATTGTCCTGTTTTTCTATGTAAATTAATGTCTTGTTGACAACTGTTTGCATTAAGTCTGAAAAAAATTCAGTAGAGGCTGAAATAGATCCATTTTTGAATGCTTAATAAAATAAAGGATGAACTGTTCCTAAATGGTTTGACAAAATAGTCCTACTCTCATCATTTTTGAGACACACATGCATGTTTCTTCTGTTACATGCAGCAGATTCGGTCATTTAAAAGTATGAAGCTTTATTTTGACCAAAGTAATGTATAAATGTTCAAATATTGGCATGAAAAGCTTAATATTCATCAAACTGTCAACTCAGGCAACAGTGAATTCTGGATGAAGGTATGATTCATCATCACAAATTTCTATTTATGATACATTTGGGGAACATGTTAACTTTTGTTACTTATATTCAATGTGTGCAGGTTACAAATCCTATAGAAAAAAACAGTTTGATGGTTCAGCAATGATACAAGTCAGTATAAATGACATGGTTCCATACTTCAACACCAAATTCATCTGCAACGAGACAATGACCTGAACCATACGGCCAAGCTCTGTCAGGGTTAATCAGAGAGAAACCTGTCAGCTGGAGTGTTATCTATTGTGGAATGTCGCAGTCACCTGACCCAAATCCTACTGAACTGCCCTGGGATGAACTGGGTCACAAGGTCAGAAAGAAATATTCAACCAAAGTACCAAAGGCAAAGTATTTCAGTTGGTTGGAGAAACAAAATTTTCAGATGCCAGTTTTTCAAAGTTTGTTTTTCAAGTTTTTTTTTTTTGTTTTGTTTTTTTTTTAATATTTGTACAGGTGTATTTTTATTTTTTGTCAAAAATAAATCCTCATTCTTTTAGGACTTACTTTGTTGTATATAGACAAGGAACATACATGAGTCTTTCTAAAACAATGAAATTAAGTGTTTCTATACTTTAGACAGGCTAAGCAGACTCTTTAGATGATAAATGTTACTAGGCTTAAACAAGTCTATTTTTCTGAGCACATGAAAAGTTGACTTTTTCAGGATGTGTGGTCCTGGTTTGGGCAGCACCACCGAAACACAATGATCTTAAAGAATATGATGCATTAGATGAAACAACTAACAGTGTGTAATATGGTACAACTGTGCTCCAACTTAAAAATATGTATCAAAATACTTACAAATATGTCAGAACAAAACATGCATACTTAAAATACATATGTTAATGATACTTTAATTCTTCTAAGCATTGGTTTGCAGAACCTTTAATTGTACTGGAGTATTTTAACAGTGTGGTGTTAGTAAATGTTTAGGCTACTTCTACCATCACCACATTATAAATGCATTATGTCTGTCATCAGTTGTACAGGATGGACAGTCTGGGACTTTTTTGGAATTATTAAGGTATTTCAATGGATAATTGTGATGCAGTCACCTCTCTCTGGACTGTCTCCAGGTAACACATATCCATTCTGGTCTTCTTCCTGCATCTCTGGGGACGGCGTCTGTCCACCCGACAGGCTGTCCCTCTGTGACGTGTAAGCGCTGTCCTCACGATGGCGTCTTTTTTTCAGGCTCCCTGTCAGGGAGAAGTCCTCGCTGATCTCCAGCTCCACCGCGGTGCCACATCCTTCCGAGCTCTCAGACATGGTTCGGGCTGAGTTAAGTCGAGAACGAGACTGCCACATACCCTGCACGAGGCAACACCGACAGAACAACAGCAGGAATGTCATGAGGGATAATACTGATGAGATGGTTAATATTATGGGTTATTGGTGTTTAACAGTCATGCTTAGCTGATAACTGATTTATATTCACATAGTGTCATCTACGTCCAATTTTGATCCACAGATCTGTTTAGAATGTAAAAAAAACACAACTTCCATGAGTCGTTTATGGAGAACAAACATCTCCGATCACACAATCTTAAGTCTTATATTGGAAATAGCAACAATATTCTTGAAATGTAAGGCTTTGAATCCTAAACATATGTCTATACTCTGAACCTCCTGATTCCATTCAGTGTTTCAGTCATATTTAATGACTTTTGCTTATCTGATAGAGATAAAAGAGTGGACATAATGTCAAAATCCCTAAAAATGCTGTTCTTCTTGATTTGACTTACACTGTTGCAAACAAATCAGATTCAGGTCTAATTTTGTGCAGAACAGTCTCAGTGTACAAACATTTGATGCCCCCTCAGATCCTCTTCATCACGTTGTAGACTAAAAAAAATCTAATTTAGCCACATATATGATATAATGACAATTTTGTCAAGTACAGAATCCAAATTACACATACACTTATGTATGAAGTATTGGTCCTGGCTTACAAATCATTATCTCCAAACCTTGTTTAGTCTAGATCCAATAAAAATCATCATCAGAGAAAGTTAAATGCAAAAATATTGAGTCACACAACAGTCATATCTGTCCAAATAATCACCATGGAACATTTTTGCCAGTTGTTCAGGCCCAATGTCAAATACTGGATAAATGTTAAATTCTAAATTGTATTTTACTGATGTGATATATTATGTCTCTTCTCTGTTTCTGATTTATTTATTTATTTATTTATTTTAATTCTGAGCCTTTTCAAATATTAGGCCAAATTAAACAGATGAAAAAAAAACTCTTGCTCATTTCCAGTTCTTCTCTATTGACTCAAAAGTGTTAAATAAAGCAATAAATTAATGAACAGAAGTCCTTAGGATTGTACCTGTCCCGGGGTATCGACACCAGGGGTCATGGGCAGGTATCCAGCCTCATTTGGGGGAGTCAAATGCACCTTTACAAAAACAACAGGAGTGAGAATTAGATGCCGGAGGTGAGAGATATTAAACTGTGCATAAAATTTTCAGTCGGAGTCGTCCTTTACTCTGTGGGTGTCCAGCCTCGAGTGGCGACTGAGGCTCCTAGACTGAGACAGGTAGTGGGGGACTGAGAGAGATATGCTGTCGGCCATCGCTTCCTCCTCTGGGTCGTCTAAGGCAAAGTCCACATCGTCCAGGTCATCCAGGTCTGCACTGCGCTGGTTCACTTCATCCGGTGCTGCGTCCTGTTGGCTGCAGTCCTCCTGGCGGACACAGGAAAAAATAATATGCAGTGTTATCACAGGAACTCACACTTTACTAAACGAACAGCAGTGAAAATCATATTATATACTGTATATCTAAGTGTGTATTCTGAGCTCACTGTACAAAGTGGGCTGGGCAGGATATTGACATGAGATGAGACATTACTGTTTGTATTGGTACAATTTGATGTTGCTCTGTTTATTTTTATTTAGTTTTCTGGTGCTGTTGTTGAAAACAACTCAAGCAGCATTCTCTTGGAAAGTCCTATATTTTTCTATGATTTTTCATTTACACATTTTACAGTTATAAATATATATCTGAGTCTGTTTTAATCAAAGTGGTTGTCACAGGTTGGGTAAAGTTTTTGCTTCCAACTGAACATTGTGCTTACTTTGTCAAATATACCAAGACATATATTGTATATTATTGATTGTTTATTTATTCAGGGATAGTGCACATCAATCAACAAAAAAGTAGATGTGCCAGTGTTGGCTGAGTTCTTAATATTCCACTGTTGTCAATTGGCCAGATGTTAAATTAGGGAATAAACAGAGAAGGTCAACAGAACAGATTAACATCCTAGTGGGGTAACACAGGCACCCCACTAGGAAGCAAAACAAACAAAAACAGAATTATACTGACAAAGCTTTTAGAAAGACAACAATGCACTGCAACTGAAAAAAAATTGTAATAATTGGTTGACTTACATAGCAAAGTGTCAGAAATTACATGAGGAGGGGGAAACATCTCATATATCTTGTATCTCCATTTAGCCTAACAATATACTGAGATGATTTTCAGTCTGTATGAACCAACAGTGTCTTACTCTGATGACCAGGTAGCGAGGTGGGTCTCTGGCCATTCTGGTGAATTCATTGGCCAGTTCCTTAAACGCTGGACGGATATTCTCATCAATCATCCAACCTGTTATTTAACAGATAGTTAAAGACAAATAAACAAATAAATACAAATTAAAAGCCAGAATTTGGTATGTTTCACTTACATTATTGGAGCTAATGTACTGATAATGGATAATAATTTGTTACAGCTACTGTGTTGGAAGAGATAAAATGCCACTCACACTTGACCATGACCATATATACATCAATGGTGCAGATCTGAGGTTGGGACAGACGTTCACCCTTTTCCAGTAAATCAGGAACATCCTGTGGATGCATTTTGTCATATGGCTCTGCCCCGTAGGACATCATCTCCCATATTGTCACACCTAAAAACAAATATGTAAAAACACCACAGATATGGTTCACACATCAACAACACCAGCTGCATTTTCATTTCTATGATATCAGTGTTCATGTAACAGGTGGTTTGAAACTCACCGTAACTCCAGACGTCACTCTGATGTGTGTATCTACGAAACAAGATGCTCTCTAAGGCCATCCATTTGATTGGTGTCTAAAGAAGTAAAAACATGTGTAAATCTCTCTGACTGACACATGAAAGTCTCACATATAGTAATCAGAGGAGTATTAGTATTTCTCAAGTGAAAGTACTAATATGGCTGTGAAAATACTCAAATGTGTGGATTCTAAAATTACTTATTTAAGCAAAAGTATGTAAAATCAACAGAGGTAAATGCACTTAAAGTATTAAAACTAAAATGTTGCTGTGCAGTAAAGTGGTCCCTATCATTGTTTTACCACTAAATATGCTTTTGGATTCATTTAACTACTATATTAATGTGTATGTTGCATTTTACTGCTGTAAATGTTTAAAATAAAATTAATTTTAATCTTTTATATACTGTTGGTAGTTTAATCCACAGCAATTCAATATTTTCTAAAAGATCATCGTACATTTATAGTGTTGACATCTGGTGAGAGATATGTATCTTTAAAAAGTCAACTTTTCATGAACTAAGAAAAACAGGCCTGTTTTCATCTTTGTGACAATGAATATGTATAATCTAAGACAATTACTACCGAGATTTGTAATAAATAACATACTTAATCCTTTGGTTTATTACAAACATTCAGAATCTGTATCTGGGGATACATGTATGTAGTTTTCACTGGACAGAAACTGTAAATGTCAGACAAACATAGTTAAGTAAATTATACCATATTTCCTTCTAAGATGTTGTGGAGTTTAAAGCATGATGACAGATTAAATAAGAATATTCAAATGAAGCACAGTTAGGTCAAATCTGTACTTAACTGCAGTAAATATGATTGGTTAAGTTGGTGTGTGTGAAAGAAATGTCTAAATGTTTGCAACCTGAAGGCTGTTAATGAACTTTGATCGTTTTTCTGAGATTCCACGTGTCTCTTCTCCTACGGACCTTGACTTCGTTGTAAAAATACTTCTTATCATCAGGGTAAAGCAGATCTGCGATGCCGTAGTCTGATATCTGCGCTGTGTAATTGTTCCTTAGCAGTACATTCCTGGCTGCCAGGTTCCTGTGGACCATCCTGTTCTCCTCCAGGTAGTACATACCCTGAATAAAACAACAGGAGGAGGCATTTAAAGTCATCATAATGCGTATACTCACAAAAGAGGGACACATACATTTAGGTGAGTTTAGGAGAGTTCAGGACGTGGGTTTCAGTACCTTTGCTATTTGGACACACCAGTTGAGGAGCCTCTGGGGGTTGAGTTTGTTCTTGTGGTTCCTGACGTGTTCCAACAGGGAACCTTGAGTACTGAGCTGGGTGACGAGCTGCAGGTTCGCACCAGTACAGATACCCAGGATCCGGACTACGTTCATGTGATCCAAGCTTCCCATCGCCCTCATATGCTGCAAGGACCAATGAAAGCTGATATTAATAACATTTCAACAGTCTGTCTATCACATACTCAACGTACGTGGGCTTGAAGTGGCTTCATTTAGTTATATTCTGGACGAAAGATTCATTGTTCACAGAAAGCACACGTAACATGTTTCACAACTCAAATAATCCTTATTTGCTAGTAAATATGCCACTGCCAAGATGTGATATCACTTGACAAAGTGGTGTTTGTGTGTTCGAGGTTTTATTTGTTGTAAACAATGAAAAAAAGTTCCTACACGCTGCCTCACTTCATGTTGAAATTCTATCACAGCATTTCAAGCTGTTCAACTGGTTGTAAAATCAACAGGTTTAGATTTTTATCCATTTTTGCTGATGATGAAAATATGCAGTGATTAAATCTTATTAATCTCCGCTGGATATCTGTAGTCTAGTCCAACCATTGTTCCTCTTTTACCCACGTCGACATTCAATTAATTTTCCTCTATATTCGTAACATTTTTTCCTTCTTTTATCATATTTCACATTCTTTATTTAATTTAAATTTTTTCTAATCATGCCCATCAGATGTATGATACTGTAGAAAAATTATTTTCAAATTGTGCTAGCTAGTATTTTTGGGAGATTGCATTAATGTCCTGTGTGAATGACTTAGGTGGCTAATATGTGTCAGTCAGACAATAAATTTTAAGCAAGAAGTGAGACAGCATGCAGGAGCTTCTTGTCATATAACCATTGTCCATATACAGTAGGTGTGCATAAATTTTTGACAAAGTTTTGTCTAAATTTATTAAAATTAAGATTTACCTGCAACCATAGCAAAGTGACAGGCCTTAAAGCCACATTTTGAGTGTAACAATGTATGCATTGGTAGAATTTCTCTATTTCTTACATCTGTTTCCTCATAGAAGGTCTGTCGTCCAGTTCGATCATGAATTGTCTTTATGGCCACAGGAAGTTTCACTGTGTCGCCCTCAGGAATCCAAATACCCTGTGAAGTTAAAAAAAAAAAAAAAAAAAGCAGAGGGAGTACAGGTTAAAAGAAAGTATAGTAGAGGTCAACCAATAGTGGATTTTAAAGGCTGGAGGAAAACAATACTTTGGGGTAAGAAAGAGCTGATTAAATGTCTGGAATCAACCAATGAAAAAAATGACTAGGTCTGAAATGAACAATCTATGACTTTATTGACTGATTATAACTATTAAAATGAACCTCTTAGTCAAAATAATAAACACTAAAACAAATAAATGAACATCAAACTCAAAATTATTAAATAATATATGAGGAAATGACTGAACAGTAAAACTCTATGTGTAATTTTTGCTTTTTGAGTTATTGTTTCCCTCACAGTTAGTTTTTCCCAGTTGAGAAGCCTGATAATAGCCTCACTTTTCTGCTGATCCCATTCCTACTGCTGTTGATTAATCACCCAAAGTGTTTAATTTGTGTGTCTCTAATGTCTGGTATCCAACATTACCTTATGAACCGTTCCAAACACTCCATTTCCCAGCAGCTTGATCTTCCGCAGCTCTGTGGGCTTCAAGAAACGAGCACAGACTTTGGAGCCTTTCTCTCCAGGATCTAGTGGCTCAAATCTCTGAAAGCACAGACAGCAGAAGATTACCACGAACCAAAATGAAACACACAACCGTGATGGAAGTCGAACCCCAAAAGAGGACTGACCTCTCCGTTCTCCATGTATCTCCTCATGGCTCGTTTGCGACGGATGGCGAGACCTCTGCGGTAAAGCACAGTCAGCACGAAGATGGAGAATCCAACAAACACCAGGGCGATGACTCCCAGCACAATGGCCGTCGTAGTTTGGCTGGTGATGGAGTTAAAAATGAAACGAACAGTGTGAGCAGCTGATACTATACTGTGTAAGTACAGTCCTGTATGCATTTATGTTTGAGGAGGACAAAGTTACCTCTGTATGTTCCGGGACGACCCCACACAGTCGCCAATACCTGGACCAAAACATCTAAATATAAAACATACAAAAAGAGGGAATGTAAATACAAACAATTTCTGAATCAGACTTATTACAGTTTTATTTTTAAGTTTGGTTTTTAATTTAACCCTCAAAACTCAAATAGCCGCTGCTAACCAAAACGATCCACTGACCTAACATGTTTAATAACTTTTGAACTACAGATCTTATCATCACAGTTAAATAATTCAAGCAAAATGCAGTTTCTCAGCTTTTCATTGTGTGATGGGGTGAGGGTAAGGACTCAGATGCATAGTGCAGTTAGGTTGATGATCTTTATTAGATAGTCTTTAACTGGATAGAGAAAAACTGAGGAATCATCGTCACAAAAAACACATCAATAACTCAGGTTTGGATCACAGAAATTATCAGATTACGCTTATAATAGTCTCAGGCAGCAAACAGTGGTACAGATTGAGGGACTTGAAGTCTTCCTGAATAAAAGCAACAATCTGACAAAGACTGGAGAAACTGAGTTGCTTATACGACACTGCTTTCAGGTCAGACAACAGGGTTCTTTACAGTGCGGCTCGAGCCGACCTGAAAAAAGGAATTAAAAAAGCCAAAGTGAAGAAGAAGAGGATAGAGTTCCACCTCACCAGCAATAGACCACGGCAGGTGGACAGGGTCTGCAGAGCATCACTAATTTCAGAGGCTGTGATGTGACACCAGGAGACCTGAGCGTGTCGCTGGCAGAGGAGCTCTGCTGCTTCTTTGCTCGGTTTGAATCACCACAGCGACACCCATCTGCTCTAGCCCAACCCCCACACCCACCTGGTCCCAGTAACCCCCCCACTCACTGTATACAATGTGAGCCGTGTGCTCCTGGCAGTGAACCCCAGGAAGGCTGCTGGCCCAGACGGTGCACCTGGCAAGGTGCTCAGAGCATGTGCCCACCAGCTGTCCCATGTCTTCTGCAGGTTCTTTAACCTCTCCCTGGCCCAAGCAGTCATCCCCACCTGCCTGAAATCTGCTATAATCATCCCTGTACCAAAAAAGTCACTCACAACCAGCCTTAATGACTACCACCCTGTAGCCCTTACACCTGTAACTATGAAGTGCTTCAAGAGACTGGTTCTCCAGCACATCAAAGACTGTCTCCCCCTCACTTTGGACTCCCACCAGTTCTCATACTGGGCAAACAGATCCACAGAGGACGCCATTGACATAGCTCTGCATGCTGTGCTGAGCCACCTGGAACAACAGCAGAGCTATGCTCTTTGTGGGTTACAACTTGGCATTCAACACAATCATCCTGGACATTCTGACCACCAAACTGGACATCCTGGGCCTCCCCCCTCTCACACGCTCCTGGATCAAGGACTTTCTGACCAACAGACCCCAGACTGTGAGACTTAGCTCCCACCTTTCCTCCACCCGCACACTGAGCATCGGTTCACCACAGGGCTATGTGCTGAACCCCCTCCTGTACTGTCTCTACACCTACGAGTGGAGTACAGCCCACAGAAACAACACCTGGTTCAATTAATGATCAGCTCATCATCAAGCTCTGCGGAGGCCTGATAACAATGTAATGGCTTCCAGGTGTGCTAGAACATGCAGGACACCGGCCCTCAAGGACCAGATTTGGACACCCCTGGTCTACATAGTCACTATTCAAATACCTGCTTATCACTCAATATACAAAATGCAGAGGATAACAAATAGTGATTAAATTGTTTAGGAGAGGTTAAATAGACAGAAAAGATCATGCAGGAGCTGCCAGAAAAGTAGCTTTAGGTCTTTATGGGTTAACTTTAGTCTTATTTAGATTTCATCAGATTGTATTTTAATTCAATCTTGACCTATTTTGGTTTAATTTATATTTAGTTTTCCATTTTCATAAGGGAAGCAGTGATTTCTAGATGATGAAAAAACTGGATGACATCACATAAGATCTCGAAAATCAGTGAATATAAAGTTTCCCATAATGAATAAAGGCATATTATTCATGCAAAATGAACCATTAACATTTGGGGAAAACAAAAACAAGGCTGATTATATTTTATTTTAGTTTTTATTCAGTAGTTTATTCTAGTTTAAGTTTTACTCTTAGTGCTCAGCAGAGCTTGGCCTCTCCTGGTTCCTACCCTTGGGTGCAGTTGATGTGACACGATTCGCAGTGGCCTTGTTTGTTGGGGTATTTAAAGATGACCCCCTCGCCTCCCATCACCCCCTCCGGACACTTGGACACACAGTGTGGACCGTCCTGCAGGTTGGCACAGGCCACACACTGATCTGCTCCCTGAGGAGGAAGAGGGACACTTAAAGCATGAAAACGTATGTGCAAGGACAAAGAAGTGGTTCAAAGTCACTGGTAGAAACTTTCATGTGAGTTTGTTCCTATTTCTTGCCACTAGAGGGCAGCAAAATACCAGTCAAAGTTAATACAACAAACTAGACAAACTTGAAAAAATATATGAAGGAATTACAAGATACATGGGTAAACAATGTCAATGAAAACAATAGAAAAAAATCAATTCAATAAAACAACCACTAAGGAAAATTAATTAAATGTAAAAAGGGCAATCAGAATATACTATTTTTATTATTTTTTTTAGACATCAGATATGGTTTTTATCTTGTACTTTACAGTTAATTTAATATTTTCCATCTATCACACCTTGTTTTATTGTTTGTTATATGTTACTTTCTTATGCTTATACTGAGCTGCTGGAAACCTCAGTTTCTCACTAGGATCAATAAAGAAACTAACTATCTGTCAATATGAAGCAACTGAGCCAGATAATGCAACAACAGCTAAAACTTAAAACATGATTGTTTTTAACTTTATTACCTATATCTTGCATTAGTGTCCTGTTTTTGCTTTGTAAAGTTCTGTTTTTAAAAGTGCTATAGAAAGGCAAACCACCTTCTAATGTAACCTATGAGACCTACTGTCATAAAAAACATGAACAGTGGTCATTGGCGAGAGACAAATAATTTTTCAATGCGATGTTTGAAGATTTAAAAGATGATTCATGAGCCAAAAAAGTCACATTTAAGCTAACATTTGTATTAAAGATAGTTGTGTGAAACAACGCCATTGACTACATCTCTTGTCGCGCAAGATAGACTACATGTTAAAACTGAATTCTGAATTTGCAAAGTGCAAAAATTAGACTGAAGACGGTAACGGTCAAGGGTGTCAAACTCATTTTAGTTCAGGAGCCACATACAGCTCAATTTGATCTCAAGTTGGTTGGACCAATAAAATAATAGCATAGTAATGATGACAAATCCAAATTCAAAACTATAACATTTTACCAATATTATACTTGTTACTAAATGTTTTGTCTTTGTAGATATGTAGTGCACTTGTATTAATGATAAGTTAAGGCATAGTATTACTGAAAGTGTACTTATTTTTCTGAAGAAATTTCAGGGTGTTCATGTTATTCACATTTTTCTGTGAAAGGATAGTTTGTAAATATAATCATTTTCATACTTTAATTTTCCTTTTTTTGCACTAAAACAAGGAGAAATATTTTGAGTTATCATTATTTATAAGTTATGCTATTCTTTTACTGGTCTGGTCCACTTGAAGCCAAATTGTGCTGTACGTGGCCTCTGAACTAAAACGAGTTTGACACATTTGCTTTAAGTACAGAAAGAATATTTGGCATTAAACTCTTCATTTTTTGAGTCTCAATAGTCTCTCGCCATTGACAGAAATATTTATTTTTTTCCATGTGCCACAACCAAAAGGTGTGGGACTTCATCTCTCATGATACAAATTATTACAGGGAAATATATACATATTAGACACTGAATGGGGGAGGGGTACGTACCGGTCCAGTGCAGGTCTCCTTTCCCTCTTGGACCTTACACTCAGAGTGACAGGTCAAACACTCTCCTGACGAAGTAGCGAACTCCCGCCTCTCCCTGCATTCACAGCAAAAAGTCACTCACTTTCAGAATGTTTCAGTAAAGTACAGATAACATTGAAGCACTCGGGACTACACCGCCACAGCAAACATTCCTCATATAAGTCAAACAGGCTCAATATTAATATGGACTGACCCAGTTAAGAACATGCACTCTGACACACAGGTTCCTCCTCGGCTGTATTTCCTACAGGACAGACACTGGCTCGGCCCCGGGCCCCAGCATCCGTCAACGCACAGGGGGTCGCACACATGACCCTCAGCAACTACACAGACGAAAAACACACATTATGGACATTAACACTGGAAACACACTCAGGAAATGACCAGACCTGATCACACAGTTGTGCATTTATATCATTCATAAAAACTGACATGACTGACCGGTTCCTAAACAATACTTTTCCCCCATTATAACCAAGGTCATGTTCAGACAGCAGGTCTTAATGCACAATTCGTATTTTTTGGTGAAATCTGATTTTTTTTTGTGTGTGCTCGTTCATATTACACATTAAATGCGACTTCTATCAGTTTTGCGTATGAGCTGAATGCGACCCTGAAGTGACCCGCATGCGCAAAAGAGGTCTTGACATAACACGTGACCACGCAGGCTGTGTTTAAATATGGAGGGACGCATAATTGTGACATTTGTCGCATTTGAATGACGTAAAGGTCGGATACATGCGACATGGCCGTTCAGACTGAGGTCGCATTGCAAAATATCGATACGTATCAGATTTAGGACCTCATATGAAAGTGGCAATGGGTCGGATTTGAAAAAATTGGATTTGTTCCGTTCAAACTGTCTTCAACAGATTGGATACAGGTCACATATGGGCAAAAAAATTGGATTTGAACCACATTTGTCTGCAGTCTGAACTTAAAGCTCTTAACTTAAATTACATGACACATTTTTTCCATCATTGTTCCACACTAAAAGCACTGACAAGACATAAAAACTTTGCAAGCAATGGTATTTTTCAACATTCAGATGACGTCATGAACATATTTAAGTTAAATAATAATAATAATAATAATAATAATAAATTTTATTTGTAATGCACTTTTCATTCAGGGAATCTCAGAGTGCTACAGACAAAAACAAGGACAGGTTAAAAAAAAAAAAGTATCAGCACTTATAGGCTAATACCCAAGTATTAAGTGATAAGCCTTATTTTTAATCCTCTGTATGTTTTTATTAGCAGTCACTTTATCTATGCAAGTTCATTTTCTTAAAAGGTTGTAAAATGTTAAAAAGTATCCAGTGATTTTTGACATTACCACTCAGTTAGTGCCATTTACTGATTTTACTTATTGCCCTTGTTGACTCTTTTTTTGTATGTTTTCAGTTTTACTTTACTTTACAAATTCTAGCCCTACTGAATTGATTTTATGTACAATACCTTACATATTATTATAATATTACAGCTTTATTGAAATGTATTTGTGATGTTTCATATTTTTTACGACTTTAGCTGCAGATAAAAACATCCATGGTCACTCACCACACTGATTCCGAGGGCAGTTGTCCTTGATGTCCGTCTGCTTCTGGCGTCTCTGCAGACGGGAGTTGCCGCTGAAGATCCGCGTCCAGTTGATCGTGTCATGATAACAGAGTTTTTTGTTTCCTGTGATGTAGACGTTGCCGTCGTTTATCCTTCGCAGAGATCGTAACCCCAGGGACGTCAGGGAGGGGATCTTCATCACCATCAGAGAGTAGGCTCTGAAATTATACACAGTGAATAAATTCAGCTTAAGAGCGAAGAGTTGATGGTGGAAGAAGAAATCAGTGCAGAGTCTTTTAGTTTTAATCAAGAAAAAGCAGAAAACCACCACCCACTGAAGTGGAAATGGACCTTGTTAACTTTTTCACCTTTTCATCCAAGATTTATGAGAAAAATAACACATTTTTCTGATTACTTTTAGTATTAGCAGTAAATTATCTTCAAAAATTCAGCTTTAAATGAACATAAAATTGTTGACATGCTCTGTAGCTCTCTGTCATCTCATATTCAATTATTCATGTGTTAAGATCATTTTTTGCACTTTTTAATCAGAAAAAAACATGCAGAAAAATCACATGAAATCTTTGAAGGGTTGTGCCCATCACCAAATCAAAGCATTGAATAAAACTTCATTGAAACCAGGCAAATAAAAGGTGGAAAGAGGCATCATTTGAAATATTGACTGTACCTTTTAGAGCTCACTCCTCTAAATGATGTTATTATTACAAGAGAAATACAACAAGACATAAAAACATCATCAGATTCATGTAAAAGAAGTCAACAAATAAAGCAACATGACCTTAGTTGAAAATCTCATAGTAGATATTTATTAATGATATTATATTGTGTACATTTTATTCACTAATGTTTATGTTTATTGTACACTACACTGCTATTTGTCTTTGGAGATGCATTCAAGTGAAAATGTCTTGTACACATTAACTGAAATTCTTGAAACAGAGAAAAAACACTGAGGGGGAGTAAAAATAAGTGTCACCTGTAAAGACTTCTGCCTTGAATGGTTTGGAGGTTGGAGAAAACTGACAGGTCAGACATGCTTTCAGGCCATGACTGGATACTGAGGATGTCTGAAAATGGAGATAATGAATTTTAGAGTCGGTAAACTGGCCCTGAATAATGTGACCTAAAACTAAACAATCCGCACACCTGTAATTTCCCGCACAGTGTTGAAGATTTTCAGCTTCTCTGGATCGAGGGGTGGAACACCGTTGTAATCATCCCTTGAGGAAAAAACGAGATAAAAATAAATAAGGAAATGCTTAAGGGAACGAACCTGGTGAATGTGCACAAACACACACAGCATCATTTACCCTTTGATTCCAGTGACCAGGAAGTGCAGACTGCCCTGGATCTTAGTGCAGTTTATGAAACTGTCGATGTTGAAAGCGTCCACCGTTTCACGGGTTTGAGTTCCTGTGCCATGACAAGCTGAAAGGAAGACGGAAAAAAGGAAGTTAAGAGAAATTAAGTCAGGTTCCAAGAAGTTAAAAATATTGGAGATTAGGCACTAAATGATTAAAATTACTTCATAATCAAACTAAACCCAATATGACCAATAGCACAAAATTTACAAATATGATCTATATTTCCTAAATTGAACTCCCGTCATTTTGTTCTATGTATTTTATATATTGGACTTATTTCTTTTCTATTCCCAGTATGTTTTTACTTGTTACTGTGTGTTTTTTCATGTGCAAACTGTTTAAACAGTTTCCCTGTGGTGCAATAATCATAATCTAATCGTAATCATAATCATAAACGTTTATTATTATTATTATTATTATTATTATTATTATTATTATTATTATTATTATTATTATTTCTGTTATCTGATACGTTTCTATGACATATGACATATGCTCAATTATATATCACAGATTATAAAGTTGAAATTATGGTTAAAATTTAAAAAAATCAGTAAAGTAGTTTTTATGTACATGTTTTTTTATGGACTTAAACCACCAATGATTATTACTAATAAACCCAATAAAGGAGATGAAAATATTGCCATAAAATTTCAGACATTGGTAAAATACATTGAGCTGATGTGTCAAATGAATAAGACTGATTACATTTAATTGTATTTCAACAGTCATCTTTGACAGCAGATTAATTGGTTTGGGATAAATAATATGTTTTACAGTTTTAGTGATAGAAATCACCATCCATGGTGGCTGACAGTTGATAGTAGACATCAAAACTGGAAACACTGAAAGAAATTAATACTGTGGCTCAAAAAAGTTACCACCTCCTTTTTACAGTTAGTTTGATGCTCATTTTCAATTATTTTGATGCAAATGTTTAGTTTAACAGCTTCTCATAATGTTAAAAATAAGAATATTCTCATATAAATAATAAGTTTTCAGTGTAAGGGATGATACTGGCTGATTGATCAGATATTAGCTTATTCCTGCTCTCAATTATAGATGTTATTCCTGCATTAAATCTCCATTATCAGTATTTACACTGACCTGATCAGTATATTTTTACATAAAATTTTGTTTATAGTACAAGGTACTGATAATCGTACAAAGAGCATATCAGCTCAATGTGAAATCAGATCCTGTGAAATAAACCCGTGAAGGGTTGTGTTGAATACCTTTTGGACAGAGGCCTCCACAGGGCTCACACCTTTTCACTCCGTTTTTCTCCACCTCCATTGTATTCGGTGGACAATTGACCACACATGAGCTGCCATCTACCACAAAGTTCACTGTGAAAAAAGCACAAACACAGAAATGTCATGAAATAGCTGAATAAATGAGCTACTCAAAACATAAATAACATTTAGCACAGTGTAGAAATAAATGTGACATGAACTGAAAAAGTCTATTGTTTGTGTTGTAGATGGAAGACCAGCTGTATATTAACTGGGAGTCAGTGGAGTGGGTACAAAGGACCATGTGTGGGGACTCACGGGGACACTGGGCCACACAGATGGAGCCGTACTGGTACTTGGCGTTCGGGTTGGGCTCCATTTTGAATGTATTCTTGTTGTATAAAAGGGCCTGTGGACACTGACGCACACAAGGCCCGGAGTTGTTGAAGTTCCTGCAAGCCTGTAAGACATCATATATGAACAGTCAGCGATGCGCTTTACAGATGAGCTGCATTAGTGTGTGCGTGTGCTTATGTTTGACTCACAAAGCAGTCGGTGTCCAGAGGTCCAGAGCAGCCGCCGGCGCACTCGATGTGACAGCACTCACTGGGGTTTTGACCAAAGCATCGACCGTTGCACTGAGGGGCGCACACAGTCTTTGTCACTGAAATAAAGCAGATATGCACATGTTAACGTCTCAATGGGATGCACAGCTGAGATGATGTGGAAGAAATTCTGACTTCACTCACATCTCTGGCACTTGTCTTTTCCTGGACCCCAACAAGGAACGTCACCGCACGCTTCATCACAAGGCTCTGAGTTTATTATCAGAACACAAGCGTTATTCATGTTTATATGCAGAGTGACAGAAACATTTGGGATCTGAGATTCATGTATTTGACATCTTCTGCCCACATTTTAACACAAATATCTGTACGTCCTGCTCCTTACATTATCCAAACAGGTTCTTTACACCTCAAAAACTTCATCAATGATTTCCACCTAGATTAGATTAGACAATAATTCACATAACTGGTGTTTAGAGCAGTGTATACTACACATGATGGAAAAGAAGACAACAACAGACAATACAAGACTGGATCATGATGAAAAGATGGCCTTTTACTTAAAGTCATGTGAGATGATGTGAGGTTCAAATATCTTTGCACAGATGTGTAAAAATACTTTTACCGTTGAATACATTTCAGAGCTTGTACTTTTGTACTTTTACTTTGGTAAAGACAACCAATCGGTATTTTTATTTAACTAAAGAATATGTACATGTTTGTCACCTCTGGTCATTTTGTCTTTCATGCATGAATTACGACAGAATTCTTTAGGTTATTTTTATTATTTATTTATTTATTTCAAAGTCCTGTTTTAAATTACATAACAAAAGTACACATTCTTTACTCCAGTAGTACAAATACAGCACAAGTAAAAGTAGAAATAGTAATTAAAATTATTTTCTAAAATGAAAGTGTGTAAGTCTGAAATTTACTGAAATGTAGAAAAGCAAAAAGTAGTCATTGTAGTTTTCAATTGACTCACATAAATTCATTCATTCATCATCTGAACCTGCTTAATCCTCACTAGGGTCGCTTGGAGCCTATCCCAGCTACTTAAGGGCAAAGGCGGGGTACACCCTGGACAAGTCGCCAGTTCATCGCAGGGCTGA
>JAPQRQ010000022.1:19602587-19615895 GCA_037367365.1 Apogon talboti
AATCTAAAAAACAAATAGAAAGAAAAACACAACTAATTAAGCCTTGTTTTTTCACCAGGCATAATAAAATAGCTTCGATTGTTTTGTAGATACGTGTAGAGACGCCTTGGTTTTAAACTACTCACACAGGTCACAAGCACAAAGTATGTGAGACACAAACTCACAAACACATTTCTGACATCTGAGTCAAAACAGAGTTCAATAAAACAGGATCAACAAGGGCACAAAGGCTAATGATTATTAACCTCTTGATTATTAACCCCAGTGTGTGTGTGTGTGTGTGTGTGTGTGTGTGTGTGGGTGTGTGTGTGTGCGTGTGTGTGTGTGTTATGTCCATAAAGGTGATAAGAGACAAAAACTCTGGGTTCACAATAAGTGACTCTGTAACAATGTTATTAAAACGTCACTTCACCTAATTCATTAAGAATGTGATGTATCCCTGTTTAATAATTAAAATGTAAAAATACAGGTCTTGTTTTATTTGAAAAGGCTGTAACATATTTACAGCTCTGGAAGTTCCTCTGCCATTCCTGGACAACAGAGGTGAATGGAATTTTGTTTATGCTGTTCAAGGTTTCATTTCCAGAAATAATGTCTCACTCAGAATAGCAACAACTTAACAAGAGTGACTGGGACAGTGTTTCTGGGAAGAAATAAAGCTGATGGATACTTTATATGACCTTTTTGCACTTTACATGTGTTTTTTTGGTAACAGTCAGAAATATCAGAGTCAGAATAACAACAAGTTCTCATCTAAAAAAAAAAAAAAGTACTGATGAAAATCCAGGCACGAGCTGGAAAACTACAAAGTTGCAAAAGCATATTCTGACAAAAAGTTATAAATTTTTATACAGACAGCCATTTCATTATGAGACTCTAAAATAGCTACAACCCACATGTAGCTGTACAGACAGCTCTTCTTCCTTGAAGAAGCGTGAACTTCTGAGCACTGCACTGCAGATGTTTTTCTGTACTGAGTTACACATTGTGTACATTGCCGGTGAAAAAGAACAGGCTACAGAGTTGCTTTCAGGGAAATAAGTGCAGGATTCATCCTCAGATTTGTGTGTTTATATGGTTACATAGAATAGAATCTTTATTGTCATTATCAGGTAGACAACAAAATTAAGTGCCATCCATCGGTGCAGTAAAAGACATAATAAATAGAAACTATAAAAAAACAAGTAATAAAACAGTAATAAAGCCAATCACCCACACGCATACACTCTTCCACACGTACCCCTACATACATTCCATCACTCCCTAGTACATCTTCATGTTGTTCTGCTTTGGCTGATGATTGAATGTGACGCATGCACCTTTTTGGACCCTTGTTTGTTCTGTCATACATGGGTTTGTCTGACTCTGGATCAAGCAAATTATGTGCCAAATTTTTTCTGAATATATAACAAAAGTGATCATGGACAAAATGAGCATTCACTAAACACTGATCATAATACCAGCCTCTGTGGCTTTCAGATCAGTCAAATTGTCACTTTTTAAAGTATACAGTGTAAATATACTAGAGACTGACCTTACAATGTTTCAACTTGTGCTACTTTGATTTAATCCTCGTTTTTCCTTGACCTCTAACATGAGCAAAGGACACTGAGTAGTTCTGTTTTAATGTCACTTTCTATGTTACTGAAGCCCATTCCCACGATTGCGTTTATTAGCATGACGGTAAACATAACTGATGTGACATGTGCTGGGTATGAGAGTGACAATTAATACTAATGCCTGCAATCTTATCTTATCTTGTCTTATCTTTTCTTATCTTATCTTATCTTATCTTATCTTATCTTATCTTATCTTATCTTTTCTTATCTTATCTTATCTTATCTTATCTTATCTTATCTTATCGTTTCCCAAACACTATTTTGCTAAGGCAAACATGTAGCATCATTTGCTTAGTGCTACCCAGTATGTCTGTGATTGGTTTAATGAAATAAAATAGGGAGTTTTTTTTCCCATATTACAGGGGAGATGACTATGACACGAAAACATTTGACAAGATGCAGGATTTAATGGAATATGGTATTAAGGTTAGAAATATTACCATGGAGGTTGGTGTTATTAAGCCTGGTGTTTGATTTGATTCCTGGTCACACAATTTGCTGAAAAACTCATATTACCATCAATATTGTGATTGTGATTGCAGGTTGAATCTACTGAATCTCAAACATACATAATACATTTTCCATTTTTGCAATTAGTCCATTCTAGATCCTAAATCCTGGAGCCTTTTTCAATAATGCAGTTGCATAATCATTACGCTGTGATAAATTGTGTGTAAATAGCTTATTCCCTTACTGTGGCAGTGCAGTATGGATGAAGGAGACCTACTGTCCTTGTAGATACTGTATAAATGACTCACACAAACATTTTTATTTGCAGGTGATAGAACACTAATGAAGAATGACTACGAATATTCCATTTCCGCACCTAAACCTTTAATCAAACTTTGCTCACTGAAGGTATTTAATTAAAATGATGTCTGTTAAAAGGTGACGCTCTTTATCTACCCCACCTTAGTTAAGCTATGAGAGCAGCTCAGCGTTATCAGTGGATGACTCGTGCTGTTGACTCTAGTCATTTTGAATTGCCTGTTGGGAAATAACTCGAACACTTGCCCACGTATGTTCAAGAATGTTCCACACGCTACAGTATGAAGAGAATCCATCCAGTAGGAAAACCAGTATTTCTGTACATCGACAGTTCACTGAGTGAGAAAACGGTATGTGAACCATACAGACAATTCACAAGGTGCAGCTGTGGTAGGCGAAAATCTCAACAGGCTGAGTGGGTTTTTCTCTGTCAAAGGAGGACTTTCAGTGTTGGCAGATGGATGATGGAGGAAAAAAGAATGGGGTGGAGGGTTTAGAGTCAGTGCACACACACACAATGGTCCTATTTTGAAAGACTGCAAAACAAGTGTCATAGTGCATCAAGATTTGCAGACGAGTCTCTGTGTGTCTGCGCTGACACTTTACTCTCTGTACATCTTCTCATTCTGTACGTCCGCCTTCCTACTTATTTCATCACCAACTATCACACACAGGACAGGAACTCGCAGAAAAATGGTGTCATTGTCCTCTGCGCTGAAGTGTAACCCAACACATGATGAAAACATGACACGGTGAAAGTAAATGAGGATCGGGTTTAGCTGTTATTTTCATTCAGCTGTTACCAGGGTTTCAATACTCAAAAAGAGGCAGAAGGGAAAGAATAGAGGGAGGAGGAGATAAACAAGCTCAATAAAGCGGTTGAGATGATGGCAGAGGTAAACAGAAACTTGGCACTGGATAGCAAGAGATTACTGCATACCTCACAAGTGAGCACGTACACATGCACAAACACAAAGACAGACACCTGAATGCACGGCCGATTTCACGGTGCATTCACTGTCCACAGATGAATGTATATTTTTGAGTCCCCATGACACAGGACTGGTAAAGAGCAGACTAAAAGACAGGGAGCTGCTTAGTTAACTCCATACTGCAAGTTTTGAAAGGAGTGACTACATATTTTCTTTTCACGCAGCAGTAATTTGGAAAGTCACACCTGCAAGAGCACAATTTACCAAGGTGCCACCTACTGTTGTTTTCTTAAAAGTTAAGAACAACCTGCTCAGATGCAATGAAAAACATGAAGACAAATCCTCCATAAATGTGTAATGTGTGTCCCTCTTCGCTTTACTGGTTATGAAATTTATCCTGCACAACAAACTTCCCCAAGTGTTTGCTGCAAAAATTTTGCAGAAACACTCAACCAACATCATTCACATTACATCATTTACAAATGTGCACGAGGCACTATTTGTGCATCAGGGCTCATATTCCTTAATCTCCTGAGACCCAGCAACATATTTTTGTCCTCTGTGAGCATCAAGAGTTTTACACCTTTACTTAAAAAAGTAAAATAAATGTTGTCTACTGCAAAAGACATTTAATAAAAAGAATTATTAAAAAAGCTCAAACTCTGTTGAATCATGCTGTTTCCAATCAAAGCAGTTATTCAATGTAAAAAAAAAGCCAAATATTTACTTTCCTAAGTCTCAGGAGGTTAAACATATGCGATTTCTGCCTTTTTTTGCAAAACTGAGGCACACATTAAGTTCATCAGACTCTTTCCACAGTAGAAGCATCCCAATGCCCCTCTCTGTTTCTTGTGTGGTTGCTGTTTTTTGTTGTTTTGGTGTTGAGTTCTGGTGCCAGAGGCTCTGTCACCTGAGTATCACTTGCTTGGAATCAATGATCTCATGCTGACATTGTTTTCCTCAAACTCAGAGCGCGACCTGGTTCACCTACAGCCAGGTGACGGCAACAGGGTCAAAGTTCACGTAGGAATTCAAATCACAACACCTCACTCTTTCCATTATGTAAAGTGGGAAATGTCGATGTATACATTTAGTCTGAAACTTTGTACTCGACTCAAATGTTTCTGTCAATGCCTCAGTATTATTTATTATGTTTTCATGGAAAAAAAAGTGCAAGTTATGAGACATATTCAAAGAGTTGCATGGTAGATAATGACAATTAAACCACACAAATATGGACACTTTGTAATGATTCTTACATGTTGATACAGCTGTAGTATTTTTAATATCATGCATTATACCATAATCTGACCACTTGAGTTTATTTTTGCGTCAAAATTGATGATGACATGGCATATTATTGGCTTTAGCATTTGCATGAATTTTTCTTTCTTGGCTGTGGCTGTCTGTCAAAAGGTGAGTTACAGCGACAAAACCTTGAAAAAGGCAGACAATTGAGATAAACTTGATAAAGCACACAGCCGTGGGAGAGGTGCAGTTGACTCACAGCAAACAAGTTTCACGTTTGCGAAACAGGTTCTGTGTGTGTGTGCGTGTGTGTGTGTGTGTGTGGGGGGGGGGGGGTGCAGACAGGTGTTTTCCTACATAAGAGCTCCTCCTGCAGTGAGCGGCTTTATCCAGGTGTTTAGAGAGATTTGTCAGAGGTACATAGGTGGATATACAACGTGTCATGGGTGTCAAAAAGTGATCACTGGAAAAGTTGTTTATTCCGTGTGTGCGTGCGTGTTTCAGAACCCACCTGCTTGAGTCTGAGCGCTGCAGAGATGGAGCGCGCACGACAGCACCAGGACGCACCAGAGCACCTGCACCTTCGTCATGGGGGCGGTCATCCTCATCCAAATACCCAAATATCCAAAGCCGGTCAAGTTTTAAAACAGAAATACCATCCTAGAAATAATCCTAATAGTGCGTCCTTTTCACATCCGAAATAATTCCCGTGTCCATGTGGTTGGATTAATCCAGCCCGTTTCTTGTTTATTCCCTTCGCTCTTCTCCTCTGATCAAGTATATTAGTGGGTTTCGTCGTGTGTTGAAAACTTGTTTGTGCGTTTCTGTGTTTGAGATTTGACTGGGCTGAGTTCAGGACCTGTCGCTCCGGTGTGACTGAGCGTTGAATCACTGCTCCTCTGTGATTGGAGCAGAGCTGTGCGCCTCTCTGTGGCACTGATTTGTCTGGGAGGGACCTGATGCGTGATTCTACAAAACCAACAGCACTTTCACACAGTGGGACTTTAACTCAACAAATACATATGAATAGTGCTTCTACCACTGTTTTCAGTAATATATGTCAATATGTAAATGTATGACCTTTACATACACACATATCAGTATGTCCAGAATAATTATCCTATTAATGTGAGAAACATTAGAATGAACAAGGACAAGCTTCAATTGTTAATACACACTGACAGACAGACTACAAAGTACAGTACAAACAAAAATCATAGGCAGCCTTTAGCTTTTTTTTTTTTTTTTTAGTGCTGGGTTGAAATTGTCTTTATTTGTAATATTTCTAACAAGAAATTTAGTGGAAAAATGTGCACAGTGTTTAAACAACTCATGACCACACATATGCATTTCTCAGGCTTTGTAGTAATACTCTGGGACTTTATGAAGGTACGTGTGTAATATAACACAAGATTATTTAAGAAAACATCCTGGTGTGTTTCGTTGTTTTGTGTTTCAATACTGTGCACATATTTCCTGCATATTTCATGTTAGAAGTAAAGACGCACTCCCATCACAACCCTACAAAAACAACAAAGATAAATGCTGCCTATAGACTTTTCCGCCGTACTGTACGTTGTTGTTTTTTTTATGGGTAAAATACAATTTTTAGTCATAACAGAACTGAATGATCAAGTCAAGTGAAGTCATGTTACTTTGTTTATGCACGTAGTATAGTTTTACAGTAAGCTGGTGACATCCACTTTAACAACCATGCAATATGCAAAATAATAATAAACTATCCGTATGTAATAAAAATGATAAAAGTGCTCAGTCAATACATAAAGAAAAGCAAATCTAAATGAATGATCAATTATTAAGAGGACTCAAATAAATAACATATTGAATAAAAACCATTGTAAAAAAAAATAGGTAAAATAAATAAATCAGATGTGCAAATATTGCTGTTTTCATATGGCCTGGTCCTGCATCTTGGGACTAAAAACCTCAGTCTGCTCAGCGCTCATTATCTGTCATAAATGCATGCAAACTTGGCATGAAGATGCTTCTGTCTTTCAACATTAATATATATTTTATTTCAGTGTAATGGGTTAATTTCTTCTTGTTTGGAGACTTCAGGTGCATTTGGTCAGATGATATTGAAAATTCCAAGCCGGCTTTTCTCTTTCATGGTTCCTTAAAGTCAACATGGCCTTATCATTAAGATCAGCCACTTCCTTTTTCTTCTTCAGTAACTTAAATATTTTTCTCTGAGAGACAAGACACAAAAACAATAGGATATTTACTCTACCAAAAACTTTTCCTACATAACATTTTTGCCCACTTGCAAACTCAAAAAATAACACTTTACATTGCGTGTCACTGTCATATTCTCATATCTGGAGTCTTAACAACAGGACTTTGACCCCTCCACTCCTTATATTGGCAGCCAAGAAGTGTAAGATCACTTTATTGCCATATGGTTTTACTGTTGAATTACTTTACTGCTGAATAGGCCACAGCAGTAAAATAATCTGTGTTTGACTTGTGCGTAACAGCTAATGTAAATGTGCATTTCATACAGTGAGTCAGTCAGTTTTAGGAAGGAAAACAGATAAGGCAGCATACAGCAGGATGTTTTCTTCCTCAGTCTTGAGTAACATCTTGTTTGGTTAGAAAATGTTCTCTCTTGTCATCTTGGTTGTCACTTAAGCTCCATGCAAACACTGTCTGCTCGGAAGAGTGGGTGAACCAGATGGACTGCTCAGTGGAAACTGGCTCACCCGGCAGCTCCAGTCCCCCTCCCACTCACACATGTACAGATGCACATACATGTACAAACACAGTTGCCAAGTTGTTCTCACAATGGTGACATGGTGGTGAAAATCTAAATGACATGCAAGTGGCGCACATACAAGAAACCCTCCTCTGCTTAAATCTGAGCAGCTTTAATTTCATCTAAACTGTCTTCAGTTCTCTACAGACTGATCCTGTCTGTAGGAGTCATTTCAAGTCTAAGAGTTGATGGTTAATCTTTCACTACAGGTACCAGGAAGTCAATCCACGACATTTTTCTTTCCTGTTGTTCTCTCAGTCAGATACAGAATATAAAAGTTCATAGAAACAAGGAGTGTAACATCTGCAGCACCTGTGAAGCAACTGTGTGGCAGATGAACAGCAGAAAACTCTGATGTAACTAAATACTTTCACTCAAGTAATGGACTTAAGTACAAGTTTGAGCTACTTGTATTGACTTCAACCAGTCAATTATACTCTACGCTTCTACACCACTACATATTGTACTTTTTACTCATCTGCATGTTTCTGTCCAGTATAAAACATACGTCTCCAGTTGTGCTGATGTTGAATGTTTGTAATGAACTGGCGGATTGGCCGCCTTGACATTCTTAAATTAATTATCCCTTTCTGATTTACTAGAAATACACATGGAGCTGGAAACAGACCTGTTTTTCTGAGCTCACGAATGAAAAACATATGGTGATCTTATTGAATTTGATGCATTTCTGTCACTTAAACTACTTAACCATAAAGTTGGTCAAATTACCTCAACCTCAATCATCTACAGTAATAAAAGTGCAACACATGCATTAATACAGCAGTAAAATGAGTCCAAAAACATCAGCTTACTTTTACTTGTCATACTTTGAGTGCATGTAGTTAATTCAACTAACTTTGTCTTATAATGGAGTATTTACACTGTATGGCACGTTTCTTTGAATTAAATATCTGAATACTCTTATACCACTGCTCTCACAAATATGTGCATATCCAAACGTATCCAGAAGTTTTTATTTCCTGTTATCTCTACAGTCTGCCAAAGAACAGAAGAAGTTCAAGGATAAAGGGAGTGAAACGTGCAGCTGCTGTGAACACCTGTGTAGCAGATGAACAGTAGAGAACTCCAATGTCAACTGGACACACAGATAGGTTTTAGGAATGTATGCATGTCAAAATACATTTCTAATCAAAGTCTCATAAATTGGCACCTTCATCTGCAGCAAGTCAACATGATAGGCCGGTAAAAGTGTTACATAGTTTGTGTTTTGTGCTTCTACTACATCATTAAAATGTTATCTACTTGAATTATAAAGCCTAAATGAAGCTACTGGTTGACAAACAGTGCATGGTGAAATGAAAAACATGATAGTCTAAAGTCCAAACAGATGACCCCCAGTAAAATTGGCACAAATAAATAAAAACAAGTCTGTTAAAAATAAACAAGTCTTTCATGCTATGAAGGTCACTGGTGGCAGTGGAGTTTGTTGCTAAACACTGCCCCCTGCTGGTGGAAGCTCGTTAAACCAGAATAATTGTGCAGTTTTTCAATTATCCATCGTTTACATACAGTATGTGAAAAAGTTCAGTGTGAAAATTAAAACATAAAGTGCACCACAAACACACTTCAGTTTGATGAGACTGGTCATACAGAAAATGGGTTTATTTGTAATACAGCAGGATTTTGTCATCTTACATCACATACAGATGTCTCCATGCATTCAGCATTGAAACATGGTCTTCACTGTTCAGATTAAACCTACTTGTGTAACTATAACGGTACAGAATGAATCATCATAATTTTTTATTTTATTTTTTTTGCACTGATTATCATTGTTTCACAGACACAGTCTACATCAAAGTTTCTTTACACCCCAAGAAAAAGAAATCGGCCATCAAATATGAATCAAGTGTACTGGCAAAACAGAAGATACTGTTGGATGAAACTTTTGTCTTATCATCCTGAACTGTGGTGCAAGACCTGCCTTATCAGGGCATAGAGAAATAAATCTGTAAATTATTTCTTTATAGATAAATATATGCAACTCAAAACTACAACCAAACCAGCTTAAACCAATTTAAAATCCGTTTTTACAACACTAAATATAAGGCCACAAAACCCAAATGATCAAACTCATGATCTAACAAACAAGAGATGCTGAATATGAATGCACGGATAAGTTGTTGGAGTGGATATACTGTACATTAGGTTGTATTGTTACTTGCATTGTACTATATGACTGATAGTACCCATTTATGGCACAAAGAAATCACTTCTTCGACAGATTGTGCTGGTATCAGTGGTGACGCGGTGACTCGTCTGTCGTGGATGTGCTGATGAATCTTTGCAAACTAAAACACCGACGTACTGATCTGCTTTCTACCCTGCTTTCTTTCAAACAATTACCCTGACAAAAACACATAAATAAAGGAATATGCATGTCAAATAAATATCATTACAGCCATTAAGATTCATCAACAATATTCACATTCAGTAACACAGACTTATTGGGTTACAGCAACATAATCAACCCCCAATATGAGACAAAAACACATATAGCGAGAGCAACCTGATGCATTTTGATCACTCATATTGACAAGAAGGCAGGCAAGCTGTGCATTGTAGATGTTAAAGTATACTTTGTTATTACAATTCGTCTACTAAATTGGTACTATTATGTATATATGTTGACAGCTACTGCAGAAAAATGTTAGTTAATGTTAGAAAAACGCAAGTTCTTACTGTTAGTTTCTGTGGTCGGGCAGTTAGAGAGGATTTACAAATGTTGTCAGCATCCATGCGGGTCAGAGGATGGAAAAGCATGCAACCAGGTCGATAAGCGCTACCAGGATGCATTCAGTTCAGGCAGTCAAGAATCCATTGTGCATTTTAAAACATTTAAAAAGGACGGCTTCAGCGCGTCTGGTTGTACTCAGGGAGTAGAAACACGCCGTGGATATCAAAAGACTGAGGCAGTAAGAGGACGTGTGGCAGGGGATGTTCGTCCTGTGATCGTTTCCCAGATCAGAGAGGTGTTCATGATTAACACTGACGACCGGCTCGCACACATGTACACACTTTGTCTGAGTGTCAAATTGCCTCAGCATTGCCCACAAATTGAGACAAGAGCGCTAACCATTAAACCAAATAAGGTTTACGGTGACATGAATGCACCAACTGTGATTGTTCTCAAAAATGGTTCAGTTACCCCACAGAAAAGACAAAGAAAGGAAAGTTTACACATTTTTTAAACATACATCAACAAAAGTCATATCTGACTCAATGTCGACCCAGTGGAGTCACACATGACTCAGTACAGCATCTAGAGACTAACATACAATACATTGCACCTAACGACAAGATGTGGAAACATGAAAAAGCAAGTGTCTGCTGCGATTGCATTGTGGTTTGTGTGCATTGTTTGTGTGTTTGTGAGGGTGAATAAATATGGTGTGCATGACAATTTGTTTTCACCTTGCGCTCAAAACTACTAGGAATCTCAACAGACTGGAAATGAAAGCCCTAAATGTCCCCAAAAGGTCAAATCTTACTTTGTACTTATCAACCAAAAGCCCTGTTCCTAACCTGCATCCCCATTCCCAAAAGAAAGCTAAAGGTGGGTGGTTGTGGCTGCTGGGTTTCCTCTTCTTATTTCTTGTTCTTGAGCTGATTGGCCAGCCAATCAAGGCCCTCATAGAGGCCGTCCCCGCTGGTGGCGCACGTGGCCTGGATGTACCAGTTGCGGTGACGCAGGGAGTGTAAGCCCAATTTATCTGTGATCTCAGCAGCGTTCATGGCGTTTGGTAAATCCTGTCAGAGAGGCAAGAATACAGAGGATAAAAGGCAGAGATCAATGATTTCTGTTCCATCTTAGTGAGCGATGACTTGGGGTGGAATGTCATATTCTGATGTTTGTCCATAGTGTTTTATCAAGTCCAAAGTCAATGCAGCTGTCTACAGGAGAATGTAGAACACTTCCTGTTTGCATCTGCTCAAGAGGTTGATTTCCTTTTCCAGCTGGACTTGACACGTGCCCACAGTGTCAAAACTACTCAGACATGGTTTGCTGATCATCATGTTATTGTCGCTTGAATGGCCTGGCAACTCACCTGACCTGAACCCCATAAAGAATCTAATTGGTATTGTCAAGAGGAAGATGAGAGACACAAGACCCAACAAAACAGATAATCTGAAGCCCACGACCAACGCAGCCAGGGCGTCCAAAACATCTGTGCTGTGGCTGATCTCCTCCATGACACACTGATACAGTAATTTGTCTAAAAGGAGCCACAACCAAGTATTCACTGGATAAATGAATATAATTTTTGTATCAGAAGTTGTCATCAAAGTGTCATCCTTTTCCGGATCAATTTATGAAATATTGTAATATTTTGAGATACTGGATTTTTGAGTTCTAAGCCGTAGTTGTCAAAATTTATACAAAAAAAGGCTTAAAATATTTTACTCTGTGTAATGTGAATCTTTTCCATGGAATTCTAATTATTGGAGCTGTATGTAAGTGACGGCTACTTGCCTGTTTATTGGCAAACACAAGAAGCACAGCATCTCTGAGTTCATCTTCAGCCAGCATCCTCATCAGCTCCTCTCGCGCTTCGTTCACGCGCTCTCTGTCATTACTATCCACCACAAAAATTAGACCTGAAACGACACAGAGAAAAGAAATAATTACAATTTTCACGTAAGACCCTGTTAAGAAGAGGTAAATGTTCAGTTTTAGCTCAGTGTTCCCCTTTGATTAGCTTAGCTCACCCTGTGTGTTTTGAAAGTAGTGTCTCCAGAGGGGGCGGATCTTGTCCTGCCCACCCACGTCCCACACAGTGAAGCTGATGTTCTTGTACTCCACCGTCTCCACATTGAACCCTGGAAAAGAACAGTTACGTTACACAAGCTGTGAATCAAATACTGCTTCTCTTCACAAATGCATTCAGCGGCTCTTCACACCAAGCAACATCTAACTGCACATACCGATGGTTGGGATTGTGGTCACAATTTCGCCCAGTTTAAGCTTGTAGAGGATTGTTGTTTTTCCTGCAGCGTCGAGCCCCACCATCAAGATCCTCATCTCCTTCTTCCCTATAAGACTCTTCAGCAAATTTCCAAAAATGTTCCCCATGATTCAAATGAGGTTCTTAAGATTCAGTGTGTGACTACAATCCTGACGCTTGATATCTCAGGTGTCAAGCAGAGATGAATAATGGAGCCTGAAAGAAAACAAAACAAAACAATTTAATACGACTATATCAAAAGGTACTGTGTTACAAAGTACAAATACTCATAAAATGTATCAAAATAAACTACAAAATACTTTACTAATACTATTGGAAAATGTGTTTCGTTAATATACACGTAATTTTGATTTTGAAATTACAACGTGTCCAAAACCAAAAGCTATGTATACAGTATATAAGTTTGCTAATTTAATATCAAGTTAAGAAGTATAATGATTAATCATGTTAGGAAATAGTGTCAGTATCAGGAGAATTTGACACAGATTTGGCTACCATCAGGGTTGCCAAGTGGAATTACTGCTTTTAGGTAGGAATTCAGACCTGCAAAATAAATAAATAAATAAATAAACTAAATTATACCTAGAATGGCCTGGATATTTGATGGTTAGTTTATGTCAAATT
Organism: Apogon talboti; assembly: GCA_037367365.1. Lineage (NCBI taxonomy): Eukaryota > Metazoa > Chordata > Actinopteri > Kurtiformes > Apogonidae > Apogon > Apogon talboti. The sequence goes on from JAPQRQ010000022.1 coordinate 19,615,543, forward strand.
CCAGATTTAATTATTGATTGATCTAATCAATAAGGATTTATCAGTCTTACTTAGATATTTTGTTTAACTGTTATGCTGAATCTAAAAAAAAAAAACACACAACAGGTCTGGTCTACCTATAGTTGACACTACTATTTTTGACAGCAGCAGTAACACACATATACAGTATAATAGGGTCAACTTGCATTTAGCCTGTTTAGAGTGTGACTGTAAGGCTGAATTGTTGTACAGTTTGTTTTTACAGTTCAAACATGTGGACAAAGTGTCTTATTTGAAAGAACAATTACATTAAATAATGCGTTTTTAAAACAGAAAGTAAGCTGTGACAATTCTAAATAACAAATTGTATGTAT
>JAPQRQ010000022.1:19617192-19628508 GCA_037367365.1 Apogon talboti
TGTATATGTATACATATATATATATATATGTATATGTATATTTATTTATTTATTTATTTATTTATTTATTTTTTACTGCCAGGCCAAATACAAATATAATACCACTCATCTTTATGTAAGGTAAACATCAAATGGAATAAAGAGTAAGTGATTGATTATCCAGTGGAGTGATATTATAAATGCTCTTGTCATGATATCAGGTATAGTAAAAGGATGCTCATGTTCACTTTCCCTCACTTATCTCCAAAATAAACATAGCACCAAACCAGAACATCTCAATTCTATATGCGAGCCCCCAAAAGGTGCAATAGTTACTAATCCCCCTGAACCTTCATCAAAGAGAGGATGAAGGAGATGTATGTCAATGCCATGACTCCAGGCTGCAGCACAATCTGTTCAGGCCCTTGTCGTTGTTTTTTCTCCTTCAAATGTTAGACTGCAACAATGCCAAGCCCTCAGAGCACATGCACAATGTCCTACATTACAAGGCCTGTGTGACTTTAAATTCAACAAAATCCTACCACAAGATTGCAATTGATTAGCTGCTTGAAAAAAAAAACAACCCAAAAAATCAACAAATATTATGAGATTTTTTTGTGATTTTTCAAGGATGAATGAGAACAGTGTGAGCTTTCTGGCTCCTTTTTTGTGTTACACAACAGTCTGTAAAGTATATTTAGGTTGCGGGCTTTTAGTTGTTGAAAAAAATCTCTCAGCATTAGAGCTTCAGGAGAATATACTGGGCTTTTTTTTATTTAATTTTTTACTGTTTTCTTAACCTTTACAATAAACGATTAATTAAAACAGCAAAGACAAAGCTCTGTAGGTAGAATTTGCAGTCAATCAGTCTGCAGTTGCACAAGTATATGATGAAAATATTTGCATATATTTACACTGCAGCAAAGCATATAAGTAAAGTACATTTTAGAATCCAAAATACATTGTCATCCATAAAATTGGAATAATTTGTTTTCAGACACATTCCTCTTTTTATTCCTATTTATACAAAAAAAAGTAATCACCTTTGACCAGGTGCAATGATTACATACGGAGTCCCAGCTACACTTCTACTATCTGTCAAGAACAATATATAAATTGAAATGAATAAAAATAAAGTGCCCCAATCATTTAATATGAAGAGGTAAAAATAGTTTATTCAAACGGTATGTATTAATTTCCAGCGTACTACAACCTTCAACTGCATCTCATCAAGCTTTATTTTTTACATTTATTTTTACATTCAGATTGGATCTAAGCTGATGTTAACCACCTCAAGGTTTTCAAAAACGTGTTGAGCAAAAAAAAAAAAAAAAAGTGTAGCTTAGCTTAGTGGTCCTATTAACATTACCGGTGTTTCTCAAAACTTCCTTATAATGGAAGATGCTGATTGAATCATATTACAACAAAATATGACAACAGTGAAAGCTGACAGTAATAGACAGGCTTGAAAAAGTGACACTTAAATGAAAGACATGAGTTGATTTGATGAAGATGCAGCCCTGTCCATGGTGCTGAAGAGCATCCTCATTAAAATACAATTGAACCACATCATGAACACAAGCTTTTCTTCTCATATACGGGTTTTTGAAGGTTACAGGTTAAGTATGATTGTTTAAGATGGAGACTTGTAGGCAGCAGGGCCGCGATATGCCGGTCTGATCATGTTATTTCAGCTCCGGGTGACTCAGGTGACGTTAGCCAAGGATGCTACTTGAGGTAAGGTTACAGTTCCCCGGCCGTTACTAGCCGTTAGCATCGGTCCTACTATATTTGTTCGCTTCAGCCAACGACCTAACCGTCGTCTACAACTATCTCTAATTTCTTTACCCTTGCAGAAACCCGGTCAGTGAGTGTGGTTTAGCTTTGAAGCTTTGAATCGGTGGTGCATAACCGTAGCTAGCGAGTATCTCCGTCCTGATACACCCCATTCATCCATCCAGCCACTCTCATCCCTGCAGCGGGCATCCTACCACCGAGACAGCCCGGACAACAACAAGGCTACACAACCCACACACTACACACATTAAAAACATCTGTGTATTCTGAGACCTATGTGTATATTATCAAGTTGAAGGTGGTGTCAATTTCTTACCTTAGCCGACTAGTCCCCCACTGAACGTCTCACGATATTTTTCAGGGGGACAACTCAGCAGTAACGGAGGTGAAATCTCGCGAGATCATATTTAAAAACCTAAGCAAATTTTGGGTCCTTTTGAAGAAAAATAGAAGGCTTTGTTTGTTTGTCCTTATGTGATAACTTTTTGTATATTATTGAAACAATCCAACGTGGAAGAACTAACCTATTTTAACAGGGTGCAGAGAGCTTTTATCAGAGAGGCGAGTCAAATCTTCCTTCAATTATATTCTCTTAACTATTATTTTATGTCAAATGTAGCTTACAGGTCTTGTTAGCAAATAGACATCAGCAAGTGAACAAAATACTATCAGTTAGGCAGCATATTAGATAATTATAAAGTACATTTTAAACTTGATTTTAAACTTAGCTTAGTTACCACCAAGGATCAGTTTAAGTGGACTAATCTAAATAATAAGAATTAATTACTACAAAGAGTCTTCTTACCAAAAGGATGTGATGCCTAATGTAATGGTGTAGAAAAAATAAAATTAAATAGTACATTTGTCAGACTGTGTGACACAACAAGCACAAGAATGAATGCCAGGAAGGACACCAGTTCTCCTTGCAAGCAAGTTCACCAAGTTTATCAAGCGAGGTATTACTGAATTCATTTAAGTTTATTTGAATTCATATTTAAATAAGCCACTTCAGCATTGATGTTGTACAAGGAAATAAAAACTGATCTGAAATTAAATTGTGAATTTTAAAAGCAACAAATCTACCTACCACTGATTAGATTTGCTGATTTTCCTAAAAAAGTTTTCAGGAATACTAAATGACTATTGCATGATACTAGATCTTTGGCCCAATATTTTCACTCGCAAGTGGAATGAAGAGTTTCTATATTGAGGTTTTAATCAGATGAATTAGTATTGAATAGTACTGTAAACAGTGCATCAATCAAAGTTAGCAGTTCAGTGCAAACATGTCGGATTCATGATGAAGGCTTTATATTAGTTAGAATTACAGATGAAATCATAATGACCATAATTGCTAGCTTGTAATCCCCAAACAAACCCAATAGTTACTGGTCACCATCCTAGAATATTCAAACTTAAAGCATTTTTCTTACATTCATAGATTAAAAAAAATACTGTATACTGTTATATAGAATAATACTGTACTGTTATATAGAATAATACTGTTTTACCAGCATACACAGTTTGTTGGTCTCAAGGCGGAAGTGAGTTTTCTATTTATTTTTGAGGCAAACATGAGTCATTGCACAGTGACAATATTATTTTTGTGTCAGTTCCAGATCTTTCAACTGTTTCATACAAAGAATTCATAGTTACTTTGAGGTAGTTAGTTGTATCTGTAATATAATATAAGCCACAGGGCCTATAATTCATATAATTCATTATCTGACCCATCTTTGTTTTTTTATTTATAGTGTCACAAAAATTAGTTTATTACCAAATTATATGATTGAAACACTGTCCTTTATTATCTAATATATGAGCATGTGACCCAAATACTGCAATCTGTGCTGGTGTTACTTCCATGATATACTGCTGGGTTTTAAGACAGTTGGTTGTAATTTGTGGAAGAGATTCATGTTAAAACTGTATTGATTTAGTCAGTGGGGGAGGCCTATAGACACCTGGCAGGTTCCTGGAGATTTATTTTTACTTGCTGGCAGATTATGCGAAATTGTGGAATATCCCTTGTGTTAATGGAGGTCTATTTTTTGTTTTTGTGATGACAGCTATCTGGATGTTGGCATTTTGTGACCTTGTTACATCCTACTGAGGGCTTGTGTCTTTGTAAAACAAAAATGTGTGATAAGGGTGAGTCATAGGTGAGGAAAACCATGCCATCGTTGGCTGTTTTATAGAACATCTCTGATTTTGGAAAGAAGAAATCTGTAAAGATTGTGTACATTATTGTTTAATATGGAGAGTGAATTATGATTTATGACTAGATTTTCTTCTTTTACTGGTTACTTCAGTCTCAGAAAAATGAGTGCTCAAACTTTTTGTGTATTATGTGTGTGAGTAATTAATGGGATTCTTAATACAGTTAGAAGGGACTGAATTGCATTTAGGTAAGAACGGGGAGAGTTAAGGCAGCGGGTGAAATGATGCCTAGGTAACCGTAAATAAAAGTAATCATGACAACACAAATTCCAAAAGTACATTTCACTATCCTGAATTCATATTTGACTCAAGGACATGTAGCGTAGAACATGAACGGTTACACGAGTACACAAGTACTTCCTCCACCACTGAACAAAAGAGCAAGGACAAAACAGGCTATACTAGACAAGCAAATGTTCATCAGATTCAATGATAACATTTGTTATGTCACCTACAAGTAATCAAGACACTCCTTTGAAAGGCAGACCACTTATATTTGAATCATAGAGCAGGGAGCACCATAAACACCTAGAAGACTCCATTTACCTCAACCCCTCACATAGCCGACTGTACCCACAGGACAAACTGTGTGGATGAGGCGTCATTTTACATTAGAAATGTTATTTAGATTTCTGTTGGAAGATAAGGCCCTATTTACAGCTTCCTGAAACTATTTTGCATTAACATCAAATGTAAAGTGGTCTTTGTTAACCTTTACCCCTGCTACTGAAGTCTAAGTTTCAAGATCCTGATACTGTACATCCTGACTCACTTAAACCTGCAGGAAACGAAACTGAGTAAAAATGCCAGTTCTCAGAAATACACATCTTCTTTCTGCTGGTTCCTCCTGCAAATGGAGGGTTGTCCAAACAAATCACTGCAGAAAAGAAAAGCCATTTTCCCAAGTGTCACAGCCCAGACTTTCCTTTCTCTGTTTCTCTAGTTACTCTACCTCTAGGTTCTGGAGCAATAACCAGGATCGGGCCTATCCTTTGCCTCTTTCTGTCTGGTCTGCATCTGGCCAGGTATAGTGACTAGTTTTGGTTGTCTTCTTTGGGTAGTGTTTACAGTAAATTTGGTTAATCGTTCTTGGTGTGTTTGATTCCTTTTTTGTTGTAGTCTTGAGCCAGGCCATGACACAAGCTAAACAGTAAAACAGTAGTCACATCTGACTGTAGGTATTTAACCCCTACCTGTGTGAAAACACCTATGATGGGCTAAACAGATATTATCACTAGGTAGATTTTCTACAAACACAGTCTACAGAGGTGGCTGGAATTATTGATCCCTAGAGGACAACTGGAATTACAATATACTGAAACGTGATGACAGAATTTCTGTCCAATGACACCAAAGAACAATCAACCACTGCAACTTTAAAGGGACACAAAACTACTGTTAGAAACAACACCTGCGCTTTTTCTGACACAAGATCCTCCCACAGTCCAAAGACAGGCACCTTAATAAGTAAATAGACCTTTTCACTGTAGACATTTTGGTTTGTAAAATAGGTAAGCGTAGGTATTTCTGATGACCTTAACAATGGCTCTGTTCCATTTAGTTGAAATAGGAGGCTCTTCCAGTGAACCAACATGCATAATCCCAGTGACATCTCAGTGGGATACTGTCATTTATAACTATATCAATTACACCTGTGTGTTTACTGTGTCCATAAGTTAAAATATCTGCTGTGAAAAAGGTCTATTGGTCACTCTAGGTTGCCCTTTTTTGATAGTTGTGAATGTGATGGTTAATGGTCTGTGTCTGTATATCATCTCTACGATGACCTGGAAACATGTCCAGGGTTCACACTGATGTCATGTGAGATATGCAGTAGGCTCCAGCCCCAAAAGCCTTTAAGTGTGGGATCCCATTTGCCCATGTTACTCCATGGCATCTGGGTTGCATCAGTTCTGAATCAAATTCAAACCAAGCTGAACATAATTTTGAGCTTTGATGCAATGGAAAAAGGTCATGTGATCTGATGAGTCCAGACTGACCTTGTTCCACAGTGATGGATGTATGAGGGGAGAAGAGAGGTAGATGAAGTGATTATCATCATACCTACAGTACAGGCCTGTGCCAGTGTTATGATCTGAGGATGCTTCAGGTGGTCAGGTCTAGGTTCAACAGTGTCCATAAAATTAGGTTAGCTGAACCTGAATATACTGAATGACCAGGGTTGAACATCAGTAGATTTTTTTATTTCGTTATTGATGGCACAGACATTTTCCAAGAACATAATATCATGATTCATCACACTCAAATTGTGAAAGTGTGGTTCAGGGAGCAGGAGATATTATTCAAACACATGGGTTCAGAAGTGCTGAAGAAGACCATGCAGTGGTCTGACTGGCCCATTACCAATACATGACCACTTGGCCAAAAATGAATGCTACTATAGACTGAAATAAATGCTAGTAAAAGGATTGCATGGCATCAACAATGACAGGGGCTAAAGGTAGCCTAACAAAATACTGTTTGGGGTGTGACTGTGTAATTTCAATATAGACATAACTTGCAACTTAATTCTAGTAATCTTATGTAACTGGTTCACTTCACACTGCAAGCCTTCAGGGTGAATTCAGATTTATTTCTGCAAACTCATTTGTTTTGTTTGACTATCCACATCAATTGGACACATGCAGTGTGGCATTGCTCTATAGTGCAATGGGCACTATAGAGCAATACCTCTTGTCATGTTTATACTGTACCTTGTTTAGATTTTGTACTATAGATTTTTTTTTCCCACAGTTCGCTGTATTTTTTGCAACCATTTATTCCTGCTCTTTCAACTGTGATTTTTTTTTCTTTACTTTTGTTAATTCTCTTCTGTATCATCAAACACTATATTGATCGCACATGACTGTGATATTCTATTCTATTCTGTTCTGAACCGATCCACATGCCAAAAGAGCAAGATGTCACATTCAGCACACTGTCATACTGAAGTAAACATGTAGGTCAATGTGTACAGTTTCAGCCAAGGAAGTTGTGAGCAGATGATGACAAGGATAAAGAGTAATTAAGATAAAGCAAAAACAAAGTAGAGTGATGTCAATGTATAGTGATGTAAAAATTCCGTGGATCAAATTGAGACTGGGATTGATTAACACAGTCAGACCTGAACTGATTTAGGACCATATACAGAGATGGGTCAAATCCGATATGAAAGGTGAGATTCCACGTTATTATTTTTTTAAAAACCAGATCCGAGTCTCATCAGAGAAAAGGGTCAGATTTGAGCCTGCACAGCAGCGCCCCCTGCCGCCCGTGCGGGGTATCGCATCTGCCTCCCACCTACGGCAGCTTGATGGGATGCTGTGGGGAAATGTTTGAGGCGGGCTCTTCAGGGAGACCCAGGTGTGGGGACAACGTCCACGGACCGCTAGCTCTTATCTATCCTGTATTTTAACACATCAGCGTTATCCGGAGCCGAGCCATTTTGGGCGCAGGGGTCGACGGGTGGACTGTGCAGCTCTCTCTCTCTCTCTCTCTCTCCTTTCCAGCTGCTGTGTTGAAGCCTACACGGAAGTTGTTGGATGGCAGCTTTTTTCCAGAACTTCACAATGAACACCAGCGTTTTTGTGCTCCTGCTCGCGGCTCTCACCTGTGGGCTCGCGTGGGGAGAAGAAAATGCAGTGGAAGAGCTGCATGTGGAAACCTTGGTGGGTATATATATATATGACAATGTAACAGCGCCACATTATACAGTAAGTACTTCCACATGAATACAACTATGTTAACAGTCAACTCTTCTGATTTCGCACCCAAAGGTTAAACCTGAAACTTGCTCTGTACTTTCCAGCATGGGAGACACGCTGCAAATCCACTACACGGTAAGAAATACACGCTTTCCTGCAGGGATCCTTTTGTTTGTGATCAAACAGCAGACATATGCATTTTACTACTATTCATAGTGAAACCGGCCCAGCTGATGACGAATGCAGTTGTTGTCTATGTGGCACCGTCTGCATGAACCATGTGGACTTGCTGTTTGTGCAGACACCGGATTACTGAAACACTCCGCGGCCACAGGCCCGTTCGGATGTCGTCGTGACTGACCGTGGCTCAGATTGTGGTTTTATATGTGTCAGTGTGGGTTATTTGGCTTCATGCGGGAGAAGGGGGGCTCCTCCGCCGTGGCTGTGGAGCGGCTGGGCGGTGCAACACGTCAGCAATAACAGCCCTGTCAGTGGGGCACCAGTTCATCCATGCACACACTGGTAGACTCGTGGTCATCCAGTCCTCACACATGCTGCTTTTCAGGAATTTAAGAACTCACTCTTTGATGGTAATTTAAGCAGTCAGGTTCTGCAACAAAATGAGCACTTCCTGAGGTAGTTACAGTCATACGGTATTAACTGAAGCAGACCGAATGAGAAGACTGTACCTCAAAGTATTAAGTTTATTTTACTTCAAAATTCAAGGCATATATATATATATATATATAAAATGAGTATGTTAAAATAAAAATACAAGCAAGCTAATTTATTAAAAAACAATACTTTTACAAAGGTAGGACTGCAACTAATGAACAGTTTTATTTTCTATCAGTGTAGATTATTTGACATGAGACATAAGCATTCTTTATTGTCATTATGCATACACATAACGAAATTTCAGTTGGCGACTTTGGCTTTAAAAAAAAGGCACAATGTAATAAACAAAAAAGAGACGCAATATCTTGACAAAACAAACTGAAATATTCCAATAAATATGTGGAATATAAAAATGTTTATAGAGTAGCAGCATGACAATATACATCTATAAAATGTGAAAAAATGTTTCCCAAAGCCCAAGATTGACTCAATGCCTTTATTGTCACAGAGGAGAGGAAATAATAATAATAGTAAAAAAAAAGACTCAATCCGATGATTGATTACACTGGTCTAGAATTAAAATTCCTCTAGAATAAAAGTAGTGAGTTTGTAGTGAAACTTTACCAAGTTAGAGTCTCTAATAAAGAAAAATTAAGTAAAAATTCCAGTTGACTGTAGTTTCCAAGATATAGTCTTGGGTCAAAATGTGAATTTCTGGGAATTAATGAGAAGTTGGATTTTACTGAAAAGGAATGTTTGTCTGAGAGCTACCAGATCAACTTCAAAACACTGTCTGAACATTACAATTCATTCACTTTTCAAGTTTTTTCTAGTGGACGATTGATTTATTGTATAAATGTACATGTATATGTAATAACACTTTATCATATACATTGCAAACATCAGCTAACCAGCACTTTTGTCATTTGTTTGCCAATTCATCTTATCAAAGTGTGTAATATTTAACACATTTAATCTTTGCTGCGGATAATTAAAAAAAATATTGTATACCTGCATAATCACAAGAGTTGTCAACTATTAACATAATTGACAAGTCGATAATTGTGAAATCACTGAGGCTCCACACAAAGACATTTCATTGTACTCGACAGAACTACAGATCAGTCATTGGAATATGAGAAATGTTTTGAACCTGCATTTAAAAGTATTGACATTTGCCATAATAGTACCTAACATGTTATGGAAGAGCCATAACATTTACGTTGTAATAAAGGGTTAAAAACACAAATCAAACTCACCTTGGTACATTTTGAAAAATATACACAAATATCCTAGTAGAATAAACAGCATTAAAGGGGCGAGTTCAGTTTTAAGTCATTAAATGATTTCAATTTGTGGAGTCTTAATTGTCACAATCATTTCATCTAATTAAAATTTTTGAATCTTTTAGTCAGTGAGAGTCAATATCTGCTATAACTGCAGTAGGCTCTAGATACTTCTTACCCTTATATATATTATTAATATGGGATTAAATAAATTGCACTTCTTCCCACCCCTTTTTGGGCATGTAAATGAATCTATTGTGCTATTTTTTGTTTTTTTTCTAAGGTTGTCTCGATTGTTGATTTGTACTATTATTTCTGTTTTACTTGTTCCCATATATGTTAACTTTCATTGCATGTTCGGAATAAATCACCAAAACAAATCAAATATATACATGCAGTGCCTAAAGAAGAAAAGATCATTTCATGTCCATTGTTGTGTGTTTTTCTGACCAGGGTAAACTGATGGACGGGAAAGTGATTGACTCATCACTGTCTCGAGACCCACTTGTTGTGGAGCTGGGAAAGAGGACGGTCATTGCAGGTGAATAAACACTGAATGGCTGAATTTGGGCAGGTCACACAGTAGGTTAAGGTTGTGGAGGTCATTCTGAGGGCATAAGTGGTGGTTGTATGCCATAGAATGTCCTTGCTCTGCTGATTCACTTCCTCTGTGATATACTTATCAGGTCTGGAGCAAAGCTTGGTCGGCATGTGTGAAGGGTAAGGGAAAAGTACACACCTACTGGGAATTAGCTACAGATTTTTCACAGCTTCATGCAACCACGAATCAAATGGAAAAAAATACCTGTAGTTTTTGTAGCATAGTGTAACAAATGCATCTTTGGGAAATTAACGTCATGTTTCTTTATCTCTCATTTAGGCAAAAAATCAAAGCCACTATTCCCTCTTACCTTGCATATGGAAAAAAAGGTTACCCGCCTACGATTCCAGGTAATGAACACAAGTCAACACACACATTGATCAAGAATATGCCCCTGTCTCCACAGCAGAGTCACAGTGTTATTAAGAGTCATTCTTTATGTTTAAATGCCAATAAAATGACATTTGTACATTCTGTTCTGCTCAATAGTTCTCACTGAAACGTAAATGTGACTTTCTAATGTACTGTAGTGCTGCACAAAGTTCAAGTAATTGGCACCAATAAGATGTTTTAATTATTATAGTGGCTGATAACTACAGTAAAATTTGGCTTTTAAACAAGAATAGAGGGAAAATAAGAGCAAAACAGATAAAAACCTCACCCCGATTTTTTGATGTTCAGTTCCACATCGACTGATTCATTACTTTGACCTAGATCGTCGGTTTCTCAATTGTCCAGTTTCTAATAAACTGAAAGATTTTAGTCATGCATGATGTGTTTTCACTGTCAAAATGTTTTTTATGTAGTACTGTAAAACTCACCATTACACCTCTGCAAGAAAGATTAATAGTTTTCTAAAACACACGGACACTGATGACTATTTTCAGCTACTTATGAGTACTTATTTTAACAGGACAGTTTTAAATTATTGATTTTTATGCTTTCTAGAAAATCAAGGATCTTTGTGGCAGAGAGGAATAACTTACAAGGCCTAGTCAATAGAATTATAATCTCATTACTGTTATATAATAGGTTAAACCAGGGGTGGGCAATCCTGGTCCTCGAGGGCCGGTGTCCCTGCAGGTTTTAGATATTTCCCTCTTCCAACACA
>JAPQRQ010000022.1:19628608-19666028 GCA_037367365.1 Apogon talboti
CCAGGTGTGATGGAAGAGGGCAACATCTAAAACATGCAGGACACCGGCCCTCGAGGACCAGGATTGCCCACCCCTGGGTTAAACTGTACAGGTATATTCTTTTTTTGAGTTGCAGTTGCAGTGTGGATTCTTGTGCATATGTGATGTTTAATACAAGATGGTCTCAGAAAACAAGTCTCCAGTACATTACAGACAGCAGAAAAAAACTTCAGATGGGCACACGAGCAAATCTTACATATTGAACCATTAGATGAGCCAGGAAACATAGAATTTTAGGAATTAAGAACTTATTTTGGACAATTACAAACAACTCACAGACATATATTAAGTGAAAATGGAAACTGTATTAATTAATAACAATAAACACCTCAAATTATTGCCTTACAACATAATCTGACAAGCTACAGCTTATAGGGTTTACTCTTTTAAATATATGTCTTATTTTAGCATGAAGGAAACATAAAAAAATAACTAAATCAAAAATAAAAACAAAACAACCTGAATCATAGAAAAGCTCCCATGTCCATCACCTCCTCCTTCTCCCTCTTCTCAGTTTTCAAGTCATAACTCTTCAGGTCCTCGACCCCTTGATCTTTCCTCCAGAAATGAGAGTCATTTTAAACAGACGTTAGTTAAATATAATACGTGGAACAGCTTCGTTGTCTGTGTTTTGTTACAATGCACCACTGTGTTTTTGATCTCTAACAGATGGGTCATGTCAACTGATGACTGACATTTCATGCAACTCACAGCTTGTCACATGACATTAGGCAATGAAGGTCACACATTTTTATTGTATTTTATCACACATATTTGATCATTTTAAATGTCTAACAGAACTTTAGGTTGAGAAAAACTTTAATTTTTAAAGACCGGCTCCTGACATGGTTCGGAAAATCCAGACAGGTGTTACTTTTTCATGTCATGGGTCTAATTCCTTGAAAACTCCTTGGCTTTTGAACCTCGGCCCTCGTCCCCCCTATCTGGGTTGTAATCGGGCAGAAGTAGTCGAGGAGGTGAAAAACAGGCAACTGAGAGGAGCCTTCTCCCTGTGCCTCTTCACAATCATCCATTATTATATATATTTCTCAAATGATTGCTGTAACATCTCCAATCCCACAATCAACAACTGATGCTTCCATATATGAAAGTAACGCAATCATGTTTTATAGAAACCATCAAAGCTGCCAGGTGTCCCCCGTCGGAACACCTTCACTGATAACACCAAATCAGATGATATCTTATCCAATAATGTTTTTTTTGATCATGCAAAGATCAGAAGTAATCACAGCTAAACCTGTTGCTCCTGATAGATCAAAACCTTCCTTAATGCTCCATTGTTTTTTTTTTCCCTTCAATTTGTCATCTCTTCATTTACATCATGCCTGTATAGATATTTCATATGCATTTGTAAATACTCACACGTCTCATTTGTTGTAGGTGATGCTGCTCTGGAGTTCGAGGTGGAGGTGATTTCTCTGACGCAGCAGACGCCTTGGCAGAAAATGGTCAACGATGTTTTCCCCCTGGTGTGTTTGGCTCTAGTGCCCACTCTACTCGGTCTGGTGGGACTCTACCTTTACAATAAAGCCAGTGCCCAGAAGCCAAGTAAAAAGAAGGCAAAAGACAAGAAGAGCAAGAAGAAATAAACACGACACTCAGAACTATTTAAATAAATTTTTAAATGTATTTTGTCTCTGTGTGCATCGAGTATTTTCAACATGAGTCTACAGCACATGTTACATCATTATGACAAGACATCATTGTTCTATTTAACTGAGAAAGCAGAAGCAAAGGGACAAAGAGTTCTCTTAAATAGCTCCAGAACATCACACTGAAGTGCAAGGACACTCTAATCTTGGTACATCATGCACAATGCTTCACTGTCTGCACACAGTTACTCATTCATTTTCAGAGTAATTTTCTTTGGTTCTTTTGTATTTAAGTGTTTTAAATGCATCTTCTAAAACACAAAGCTACAAAAGAAAGACATTTTATGAGGCACAGTTATGTATAAAAATTGGTTTTTGGATGTGTCTCCCTGTGTGACAGTAGACACATTTTCTTCCACATTCACTGATATTTCTATCTACAAGGGCGTGCGTCTGTTTAATATTTTCATGTGTGTGTAAACAGTCTGATGACAGATTTGAGCCTATTTTCTCTGAATCCACTGGGCACAAGCACCCCCAAAAATGAGAGGGATGTACTGTATAAGGAAAATGTGTCCATGAAGATCTGAACATTCTCTATGAAGCCCACATTTCTACATTCCTAAAAGCCTCATTACATTTGTACAATAATGAATTCTGCTGTTTCAAATGGACTCTGCTATTTTTCTGTAAAGATGACTTTTCTCTCTTTGAAGCTGAGCCACCAATATCTGAAAGGATGTGGATTAGGACAGATGGCCATATTTAGATGAAAAACAACACATACACAAGCACCTGTATGACTTGAACTCAGCATCAACAGTGTGTGACTTCATACTGGCTTCACTGGCTCCTGGTAAATAAAAGGTAAATAGGAAAGATGCAATTTAAATGAAGTTGCTTAAGGTTCTTACTGGTGTGTTTGAATGTCTTATTTGTTCACTTATTTGAGGTATATTTTGCTTAACAAAAATAAAATCTGACCTTTTTAAAATTTTAATAATTTTACTTATTTAAAGGAATATTTTGTTGTAATAGTCTCTGAATATCCTATAGATTTCTGGAAAAAAAAATCAAAAGAACTGTTTTTCACTGTTTTCATCTTGTTTCGCATTTTATGCATATTTTAAAACCACCAATAACCAATAAATCTGGTTCCTACAGATTTCACTCAAGGACAAAAATCAGCTTTTAGATTTTAAATTTATACTGACTTGACATTTACTGTGATAAGCAGGGATCTTAGCATTTTTATCATAATAATGTTTTTTGGCCATATCCTCTAGTTTAAATCTTGCAAATTGAATTTCATGTTGAAAATGACTGAAATGAATGAAGGACAAACATCTATTGAAAATAATCAGCTGTAGTGCAAATAATAATTATTTAAACAAAACATTAAAATAAACATACATAATGTGATGTCAAAATGTTAGCTTTAAATTGAAGATCATGTTTAATGAAAAATACTGTAGATACAGAGAGACAGGTATTATTGATACACCAATCAGCCATAACACTATGATCAGCTGTCTAATATGGAATAGATCCCCCTTTTGCCTCCAGAACAGCTTTGACCCGTTGAGGCATGGCCTCTACTAGATCTCTGAAGGTGTTCTGTGGTATCTGGCACCACGACGTTAGCAGCAGATTCTTTAAATCCTCTAAGTTCTCAGGTGGGACTTCCATAGATTGCACTTGTTTTTCTAGTACATCCCATAGTCTCTCCATTGGACTGATATCTGTGGAATTTGGAGGCCAAGTCAACAGATTGAACTCACTGCTGTGTTCCTCAAACCAATCCTGAACCATTTTTACATATGGTCCATTATCCTGCTGAAAGAGACCACAGCCATCAGGAAAAACCGTCTCCATGAAAGGGTGCACTTGGTCAGCAACAATATTTAAGTAAGTGGTAGGTGTTAAAATGTCATCCACATGGATGGCAGGACCTAAGGTTTCCCAGCAGAACACTGCCCAGAGCATCACACTGCCTTCGCCTGCAGGCTCTTTTCCAGGTGAACGTCGCACATGCACCTGGCCATCCACATGATGTAAAACAAAACGTGACCCTTCAGACCAGGCGACCTTCTTCCATTGGTCCGTTGTCCAGCTCTGATGCTCTTCTGCCCATTGTAAGCGTTTCTGGCGGTGCACAGGGGTCAGGCTAGGTACTTTGACTAATCTGCGCCTGCGCAGCCCCATACGCAGCAATACACGGTGCACTGTGTGTTGTGACACTTTCCTATCAGAACCAGCATTAAGTTTTTCAGTGATTTGTGCTACAGTAGCTCCTCTGTGGGATTGGACAACACGGGCTACCCTTCGCTCCCCACGCACATCAATAAGCCGTGGGCGCCCGTGACCCTGTCGCCGGCTCACAGCCTGTCCATCCTTAGACCACCTTTGGAAGGTACCAACCACTGAAGACCGGGAACACCCAACAAGACCTGCAGTTTTGGAGATGCTGTGACCCAGCAGTCGAAACATCACAATCTGACCCTTGACAATATCGCTCAGATCCTTACTCTTTCCCATTTTCTTGCTTTCAGGACACCAGCTTGGAGAGCTCAATGTTCGTTTGCTGCAGCGCTTATTGATAATAAACAGTACACGCCACCTACCTAATTTGCTAATGAGCAAAGGAGCGCTTATTTTCTTACAAAGATTTTCCCGACTAAGTACATTTTACATTCAAACTATTAACATAAATGAAACTCCGCTCACTCGGGCAACACCGAGATACAAATCGAGTGTATTAATATCCTTCCGCCACAAAAACATTTAATAAGAAATTCGGAGCAACCTTTGTGCATTTTTGTAATTATTTTACAATAATGTCGATCAATAATACATAATGCTGTGATAGCAAAGCATGACATCGGTATTCTTTTATTTTTCATTAAAACTGTTTCGAGGGCGGAGCGGAATTGCACTACTTCTTGCGGTACAACCTCTTCCGGTCCTCTTTCCAGCTTCCCGTGCAACATGGTGAGTATGTTACGGCGCTGCTCGTTTCACAAAAACATAAAATATTGACTTTTTAAGTAGAAAAACACTTATTATTGGCACTCACTAGATATGTTAATTAGATAACAAACCCGTAATACGTGAAATAGTTCATAAACGTCAATCGAAGTGATTAAAAATGAGTTTGGGCCTAAAGCTAGCGGTTAGCATGGCTAGTCGGTTTGTGCATGTGTTCCTTTGAGCCAGCGGCGGATAAAAAGAAAGAAAATGGAGTCATTTGGAGTAAAATGGAGCATGGATTGTAAGCCTTACAGTTGCCACTATAGTCGTCAATAGGTGAAGATAAGGTGGTGTAGGGTTTGTTGTTTCGTGTCGCGCCTGGTTTAAATACGGCTGTCATGACACGCGTTTATGTAATTCATCAAGAGCCCGAAGCACTGAAAACAGAATTATACTCAAGTGTACCGGAAGTAATTCTAATTCACTTACAAATCTAATAGCAGTAGTTTCCTCCGTATTTTTATATTGTGTTTTAAATGGACTGCACTTGTATAGCGCTTTTACACACCTTCAAGGTGCCCAAAGCCGCTTTACAAAGCCTCGCATTTACCCATTCACACACACACACACACACACACTCATACACCAGTTCAGCAAGTTCTCATCCCTGGTAACTGTAACATTTAATCTGAAGTTGATGTCACATGTAACTCGTGAAATCTTGATAAACTGGCTAAAGGTGAAGTCAACTTAACGTCATTAACGTTAGCTATTATACATGCTATTAGTGTTGATGCTGACAGGTCATGTATACACAGCCATACAAAGTTTCGAATGTAAATCCATTTATTCCCAGTGATTGTTTACGTGTAAACTTTCTTAATGTTCAGGCATTATAGAGCAGCTCTAACTGGTATTTGTTTCCAGACCAAGAAGAGGAGGAATAACGGTCGTGCTAAGAAGGGCCGTGGGCATGTGCAGCCCATTCGCTGCACCAACTGTGCCCGTTGTGTGCCCAAGGACAAGGCCATCAAGAAGTTTGTCATCAGGAACATAGTGGAGGCGGCTGCTGTGAGAGACATCACAGAGGCCTGTACCTATGAGGGTGAGTCTGGTTGCTTATTCATGTCATAATCAGAGGTTTTGGAATTTGAGTCCATTTTGCAAGTCCTCATTTTTTTCTTCTGTCCAATGTGTCTCCTCTGCAGTGTACCCTCTGCCCAAACTCTACGTGAAGCTGCACTACTGTGTCAGCTGTGCCATTCACAGTAAAGTGGTGAGGAACCGCTCCTGTGAGGCCAGGAAGGACCGCACCCCACCACCCAGATTCAGGCCCACTGTGAGTATCTTGTGCATCACTATGCCCACTGTTAACTACATGTGTCTTATTGTAATACAATTTGAGCTTTAACTTGAGTACGCTTCACTGCTGTAATTACTAATAGGTTACACCTGTTCATACATTCAGAGTTGTTCTAACATTGAAGTTATTTTTCACACTGTGTGGCTAGAACTGTTTAAGTGCACAGTGGTTACCTTCAATGTCTAATCTGAGACCGTTTTGTTTTACAGGCCGGTGCACCAAGAGCAGCTCCAAAGCCTGTGTAAAGCAGAATTTGAGGATGGTGTAAACAAGAATAAACAGTCTTTAAGAAAATGTTGAATGTGTTAAGCTCATTCTTTATCAGGCCTGAAAAGGTCTAAAACATCTTTAATTCATATTGGCTCCCTGAGTCATCAAATAGGGTTTAGGCTTAGTTTCAAAAGCTGCTCGAAAGAGACATCTGTGCTTTGGTGAATATCACTAACAGTCAAATGAACATTTCATTGCATTAAATTTTAGACTTGAAACTTTCAGCCCCAAATTACTGTATACCTCTTAACAGTGAATATGACTTTAAACATTTTTGAGTTAAGTCCTTCTGTTTAAAGTCCATGTTAAGATTTAAGCTTGAAATTTAAGACAAAAGCTACTTTATACTTGGAGTTATTGGGAAAATATGGATAAACTTAACTCCTAATTCAATCATAAGACCTAAATCTGTGCAGGACCACATACACAGTATTACTATTCATACTTAACTAGTGTGTTGATAAGAAAAATATCCAGAACTGTCTTAAATTGTAGGAAAAAAATCTCTTTAAGGTCCTAAAAACGAAGTGTGAGATACCTGTAGGTACCACGTTAATAATCTTGTGATGTGAAGCCACAAACATTTCATTTGGAATAGACTTTATTACAGTACAAAACTTACAGTAGTTTCAGATCAAATTACACAAATGCATAATTACATATGATACATTTGAAAAGGCTCTGCAGTAATTTAAAGCGATATCCGACCCTTTACAGGCATAAAGACTGGAGGGGTTAACAGATGGTAAAACCCAAAGGGACAAACTGCAATGAGGAAAACATCTACACACAAAATTCCACCAAGCTAAAGAAAGAACTGCCATGAATTAGGGCTGACAGTTTTCATTTGGTTAAGACTCAAATAGAAAAGTGGCTGAAGGTTGAAGAAACGTCGCTATTTAATGAAGTTCATGCATCAAGTTTCGAAGCACATGTAGAAAAATCTAAACCAGGACCTCAAATGTGTGGAGAACAGAGAGGCCTGACCCTTAAGATTAGTTCTGTCAATGATGCCTGATGTGTACTCAATACAAGCACTGCAGAGCGTTTTTTTTTTTTTTTTTTTTTAATATTGTTGTTGCACAAGTTCAACAAACAGGCTGAGGGTTTAGGTCTTAAAGTTTCATTTCATGTCTCCTGTAGTTGTATCTTTGGCTTTTAGCAGTCAGCATTACCAAAGTCTTCAAAGTTATGATGGATCTGTGGACGGTGTCACTGAATAAGTGTCTAAAAACACTACGCTGTGGGTGAATATTAAGTGAAGTCTTTGTATGTTTTGTAAAGTGTAGTAGTTGTGCCATAGAATTAACAAGCCTTACTTGTGATACTTTGAAAGGAGGAGAAAGCAACATCTGAGACAAAGTCAGGCCGAAGGCACAAAAACAATTACTACGCAAGTCACACCGGGGCCTTTGTACACATTTAGGTTGTCAGTGTAAGATACAGCTGTTTCAAATGTTCTGCTCATGCAAACTAAAAACACACTTTTCTTGATTTGTAATGACAACTTTGGTGTCAGACATTTCCTATCAAAGTCCAGGGATTTCCTACTATTATAAGGCTGAGGTACAGAACCTAAGCTCAAGAAACAAGCAAAAAACTGGATCCCTACTGCTCTGGAGAGAAAAATACCATATGGGCCAGATGAGGTTTTTTTCCCTGGAAATATCCAAACAAAGTTAGTATGTGTGAAACTGGAATTGTTTGTTGACATGTTAAAAATCAGGTATGTTTCTTTGAGCTGTTTTGCAAATGTATAATTATTTAATGATAAAACAAAAAAGTCATCAGCACCTAAGCCTTCCACAAACCTAAGGACAACCTTTCAAGTCACATTGTAAATGCTTCTCAATTAAGATGTAGTAAAACTGTCTCAACATGACCTAACAGTCTTATATTAAGGCAAGATCATTTGGAAATTGAGTGAAATTACTTAAATATTCAATGATGTCTTTTGAAGAGAAATTTTTAACATGTTTATATTTGTTTCTATAGTGGTAAAAGAACACTGCAGTACTCAAAGCCAAAAACAAAGTTTCACTTAACAAGTGTAAATGCTTTATACAGGTTAAATGACATTTATTTTCAAGTGGGAAATCTCAAATGCTCATCTTTGTCTTTTGTAAAATATGTAAAAACAAGGCCATTTTAACCATCTACGAGGTTTAACTGACGGGACAATGAAAATAGATACATTTTGCGTCCTTACATCCACATTATATAAATACATATATAAAATTACTTTAGTTTCTTATTTTACCACTTAAGAAACAATGGTTCTTTGGCTCAGTTATGGGGGTTAAATCGGTGCTTTTAGAACCACAGTTACTGTGATCTATGTTGGAATAAGATACTTGATTATTCCTCTTTGTAGGGAACAATAATTGAAGTTTGTCACACATTTAGTCTGCTTATGTGGACAGGGGAGCTTTTACATTACTAAAATGTCCATCAACAGCAACATTTTATAGAATAGATGATGTTTCCATTTGTCCTGACAGGACCTACGAAAAGCAACATTTACCAGAACCAAAAAGGATCTAACATGTTATGAAATAGTTTAGAAATATTCACTAAAATATATCAAAATAGCAAATCTGACAAACAAAAAAAAAAAAAAAGAAAAACCGTGTTCATGAGCACCACACATATACAGGGGTCAAGTCAGCTGATCACTTGGACTTGTATTTTTTAGCCTTCATGCATTTCAATTCCTCTCAAACATCTTTAAGAGGCTGTAGACAGAGTATGTCTACAAAATGACTTAATCATCATAAATGTAGTGCTCGGTTTTCTGCCCATGTGTATAAATGAGACTTAACCATGGGTTAGCCGACTGGAGAGTGTGTCGCATTGTCTTATGTGCTTAAAGTGTGTCAAGTCAAATATTAACAAAGAGTGTCTAAAATAATTACAGTTTGTCCTTCTTTCAATAATTAAATGAGGATCAGAGGTTGATAATTGTTTGAGCCACAACATTTCTCCACAGTATCACCAAGAATAATTCAAGACGACCCAAATATCTGAATAACACAAGTTTCAAGACTGTCGACACCTGCCACTCAACACTGCACTCATTAATATCCTAGCAGCATTGGGTTAAATACCATACACATTTAGTCTTTGATAAATTAGCTGAATTGTTTCTTTGCACAGAAGTTTATAAATATCAATCTGACATTTTGGTTGAGTAGGAAAATAATTATTTTGCAAAATTACAAGTCAACCACAAAAAAAAATTTGGAATATAACATATTGTATAATGTAAATCTCCCAATAAAGATCTGCTGTTTTAAGACCTGACAACAGGTAGCTCATGCCCTTCAGTTAACAAGGTGAGAACGGGGAGTTAAACGTACAATACAATGACATCAGAACATCAAAACCATGTTGAAATAGAGAATAAATAGATAGTTGATGGTTTGCACTTCAGTGTCGTTATGAAAGGACTTACAAAAGACCCAAATCTCTTCAGTAATCTCTAAAATTGTGGCAGTGATACTCACACTTCTTTCTAGTGAGAGAAACATCACCTTTTCCCAAACTTTGAGAGAAATGTGCAGATCATTAATGTATTCTACAAAATATTTTAATATAATAATCATAATATTCTGGCAGGTTATCAGTGCAACAAAAGCCATCATAGAAAAGGAAAAACATTTCATACGCTGCTCCACACAGCATTCACACAAATAAAGGCCTTCATTTTTACTTCTTTAACCAACTTCCACTACAGACAAAAAAGAAAGAAAAAAAATGATGAAGGATCACTAACATTCTCACATAGATAAACTCAATCAGATCTGTCAACCCATCCCCATTGAAAACAAAAAGTGCATTTCTAATTCATGGAAAACTTAAACACACCTGCTTGACTTGGACCTGGCTTCTGAGTTTGGTCTGGATTCCCCTAAGCTTTATAAAAAGCCATCCATTGCACACAATAACCCACAGGACAGAGTAACTTTGAGAAATTTAGTATTTGTCGAGGGAGTAATTAATTTGTAAAGGTGCTTTTAGAAGGCAGAAAAATATTTACAGATCCTATTACATTATCTGCACAAGTTTGTTTTTTTTCATCATGGTGTAAAGTGCACAAGAGTAAGCATTTGGGGTAATGGACAACAGTCAGAACTGTCTAAAATACTTGTTCATCAGGTGCAAATTCTGTATTTTAGAGCAAGGCACATTCAGGGATGAAAAAGTGCATTGGCTCTTCATCTATGTGGATACATTTAACTTAAAGTGCATTTTCAAATGGTCTCATTTTTCAAAGTGCTTTCAAAAGTACTGTATGACAATAATTTTAGGACCATAAATAATAGCTCTTCTTTTACACTGGTACAAACTAACCGTACCAATACCTCTAGCTTCTGTGCAGACCAAACCCAGCCAGGTCCTCATCTCAGTGTCAAAGTGAGTCCTCCACCTCTATCCTCAGTCAATGATGTGCTCTCCGCGAACGATGTGTGAAGAAAATTCATAACGGTCCTGGCTGCGGTGGCCACAGATGTTACACTCAAAAGGCTGGCGAAAACCGTGGCAGCCCATGTGGATGGTAAACATGACGTGGTCCAGGAAAAGCACCCGGCAATGCTCACAACGGAAAGAACGCACAGCCCGCCCCTCCCCATCCACCACACGAAGAGCCTCCCTGGAGGTGGAGGAGGGTGCTGTGGGTGAGCTTGGGGTCGGAGCATGTGCAGTGGGCGGCGGTGCTGGGTGACCTCCATCCTCTCTCTCCACATCCCTGTCTTTGGCGTGGCTTGGGCTATGTCGGTCTCGACTCCTGTGGTGTGCAATGGGAGGAGGTGCTGGGTTGTTGTTGGAGTGGAGGAGATGATGGCCGTTGTTACTGTTACTGTGCACGGCTACAGTTGGAGCCGTACTGTTGCACGGCTCATCTGGCATGCTTTCTGTGTCCGTCGAGTCCTGGCAACCATTGCTAGGTGAAGGCGCATGGCTCCGACCGGCAGGGAGGTCTTCGTGACCCTCTGCTGCTTCACGTCCCCCAATGCCTCCAGCTCCCATCCCTGTGCAATCCAGCCTTGGGCCGAGAGCAACAGGGGTGTGAGCGGAGCTGTGGACTGGTCTGAGTTCAGTTAAACATGAAGGGTGAGTGGAGGGAAGGTGAAGAGGCCTCAATGTGTCTGATACCCCTCCTCCATTACCTGCTACACTGGTATATTCTCCTCCCAGACCAGTAAAGTGTGGGGCTTCAAGGTCCCCGGGGTGCATCTCGCCATCTTTGTCTAAACCAGCACTGAGCTCATAAGGTGCATCTGCAAGGTTGAGGCGAATGTGCTTCTGTCCTGTGACAGGAAAAAAATAGTTTAATCATACTGTACTATCAAAGCTGATGGCTGATGTGAAAGTATTTTGGCACGAAATAAAATGAAGGCTTGTGCTTGAAAGGAGCATCATGTTTACTCTTTGCCCAAGCTGCCTAATTATAATTTTTTTCTGAAATACTAGAGAGGCCAGTGCTTCAATTGGAACTAAAAAAAATTAATGAACAAGTATCTTGTACTTTCAACAAATACATAGGTAGCATTGTCAAGTAAACAACTATTGTCATAGAATATATTACCTTATACTTGTTGGCTGAGGGTGAGCAAATCTTCTTCTCTAAGAGACAGTATGATGAAAAGAAATCCATGCTGGAGTAAAACTACTTCACCTGATTTAATGGTGGCCTTTTGCATAAAAAGGTTGCTGAATAATCAACAGTCCTTTGGAGACCATTAATTATCAGATATTCATTATTGTATACAATTCTTTCTCAACTTTCTGAAAAAATGCCAAACGGGAAACTACAAATACATTTACAATTCATTTTTACATTTAGTTTGCAGCTATGGCAAATCATAACACTTTGAATTGGTAGAACTATGAAAGCTTCTCATTGAATTACTGTGACAAAAAATATTGTATGCAGTGTTGTTTAATTGGTGATGCTGCTTTCAGTTTCCTCAACCTGGCCACATTTAGACCAAATGCTCACCTACAAATTTTTGTGGTGTGGATCTTTTGCGTTTGGTGATGCTGTTGGCGAGCCGATCAATAAATGCCATCTTATCTGAGGAGGGTTGCAGAAGAGAGTCTGGTATAAACTCTAGCTCTCTCATCTCCTCTCCTGCACAGGGCACACATCACGAGAGTTATATACTTGTGTCAAAGGACAGCATTTATCTTTTATTTTTAATCAAAATCTGAAACACATTAGGGAATACCTAGGATAGGGAAAACCTGAATATCTCCATTATCATTGAAGGTATACTACATCGCCACCTGTGATGACACTATGATCCCTTTGGAGATGACCATTTACAATACCATACTGTGATAAAAGATTTATGTCTCTGACATTTAGTCTTCACAAATGTCATAATAAACATACCTTGACTCTGAGCATTGGTTGCTTGCTGTGACTCGAGGCTCTGTAAGTAGCTGTGACAGCGCTCACGGTGCTCCTCCAGGGTGCTCTGCTGCTTATAGCTACGTCCACAGTAACTGCATTTATACGGCTTCCCCACAGTTGGAGATGACACTGGAGACAGTGATTGACACATTGCAGATCTTAAAACCTGGTTCAATTAATGCACATAAAAAAAAAAACAACAAAATCAGCGCTCATGGTGTCCTACCAGCATGAGTTCGAAGGTGGCCAGTAAGTGCATCTCGTCTTCGGCAGGCATAACTACAGAAGGGACATTTAAAGGGCTTCTCCCCTGAGTGCAACTTGATGTGGCGAAGAAGATTACCCTTCTGAGTGAATGAGGCGCCACACTGATTACACTGGAATGGTCGCTCACCTGTGAATATATTAAACATGTCAACCAAACTTCCTTCATAGCACCTTCAATGTCTGGTGCATTTCCTTCACTCAAAAGCATCCATTTAAGTGTTGATTCACTATTTACTTTGTAAAAGTTATTTGCAACAGTAGTTTTATTACTGTAAATAAAAGCTTCCTGTGAATTAACTTGTAAAAACAATGAGTATTTTTTCTTCAATCACATGCACAATAATTTTTAAGTATTTATTGTGCATCCATGCCTTGTTCACGCATGGTGAGCACGTCTCTTCCTCAAAGCCCTTGTTGCTGCATTGGTATGACTGCTGGCACACTAGTATCACCAGGTGTCAATTAGTGAACATCAAAATATGACCTGAGACCCCAGGACACACCTGTCAATGTGTATGGAACAAACAAAATAGGAACACACTTCAACAACATTGCTAAACAGGCATCTTACTGCCTTGAATATCCAGAGTATGTCCTGATTACATGCTACATGTTCTGACTAATAACCACTATCAGATGTTTAGCACAAGGTCTGCAGAAAATTTGTACGTCAGAGGCTGTATGTATATCATTTAAGATTTTGAGTATTTTTTTAAAAAAGTATTTTCAGATATCATCATAGGAATGTACTGTATATATTCTTGGTTCATGTGTATTTTACACAAAAGTCTTATTCCAATAACAAGCCAAAATCCAGGATATGTGTCCCTAAAGAGAGGATTTCTCTACACTTTACTAATCAGTCACCTGTATGACTGCGTTTGTGCACCATGAGAACATTAGGCCCAATGCAGATCATTCCACAGACGTCACACTTGAGCTTTCCATTTGGCAGTCTGGTGGCTCCTGTTGGCATGGTTTCAGGATTGGGAAGCTCCCTGTAGCATCCAACAGCCTCAGATCCCTGCTCTGGACCTCCTTCCTCTACTCGCTCACCTCTTTCATCCTCAGTACTGCGACCCGGGTCTTCATCACTGTACAGCTCCACTTTAATGGAGTTGGCTATACAGCCAGGAGAGCAAACATAAAGAGGTGCCTTGTGTGGCCTTGAGTGATATAATCTGACAACAAATGTGTTACAAAATCAATGAGGAAGAGTTTCAAATGAGGGGTTTCAATATGGGATTATATGTGATTTAAGTAATGCTCCATCAGTAAACACATTGCCTCTGCTGCTTTCTGATAAGCTGATGTTTAACACTACCATAAATGTTCATATCATGAAAATGTTTGTGCACTTTTGTGATTTTTATTTACAAACAAAAAGGCCTATCTATTGTGATTTCTCTTATGATCTGTGATGAGTAATTTTCATTTTATTACATTATGTTGTGTTAGATCTGCATTTCGTGAGTAACAAAAAAACAAAGTTCTCCTTTATCCTAATAAGGAAAGATTCAGATTTTGACTTAGTTTCTTTGGGAAACTGATTTAAATTTTCTACAGATTAACTCAGTTCACTTAGGCACAGAAATACATGCTTTGCCATCTTGTGTAGAACTGCAAATGGAAAATGCAGTAATCCAAGTGTATAAGGAAAAAGCTCAAACAGTCAACAGGTGTTATTTATCTTTGCTCAGCTTTCCATTCTAGGTTAAATTTGTATGAACCAAATTAGCACAAAAAGGCTCATTTTGTTTGTTCGTATAAGTAACCAAAATGCTAATTGTATTATTCATGACCATTTTACATATCATAGTCAGTTTTGTGTGATCCACATTAATTTTTACATTTACCACTGAGGGAGCGGGTAGGAGAGGCTTCCTTGCTATTTGGAGTGCTCACTGTTGGGCCTCCAAGGGCCCCTGAAAAATCTCTTTCCATTGAGGAGTCTCCACTTCCTGCAACCGAGAAAAATTTAATAAAAAAATACAAATAAAAACAGAACTTCAAAAATGTATTATCAAACAATATACTATGTCAGTCCTTGAAAGTAAGTGAACAGTTTCCTACCTGACAAGTAAGACCGGCCATTGCAGTCATCACCATCCATACTAGTTTAAGATGAATACTGTAATGGAAAGGAACATTTCAATCAGCTCGTTGACATCTATGAATATATGCACTTTCTTTTTTTGCTATCTCAGCACGATCACCTGTCAACAGCACACAACAATGAAACACTAACTACAGATAGAGACCCCTTTTGACCTTATTTGGATTAAATAAATACAAATGCAATATAAAACATAGTTTGCTTAAGACCCGGTTCACTCGTGGAATACAGGTAAAACTTTTGGGGGTAAGATAATATTCAAATCTAGCGTGATTGTTAGCTAATTTGTCTATATTTGCAGCAATGTCTGACTAATTGTTACCTTATGGTGAATACATATTTAAGTGTCTTTTGCTAACATTTAATGTGTTGAAAATGAATAAATAGAGGTTAACAGAAAATCATTTACTAGCAAGTTAGCACCAACTCTAACCTTAGCAGACACAGTTCAGGTGACTAAATGACCAGGTTCACTCATGACAACACTGTTAAAATAACTTCCTCTGATAAAAGACAATGAAGTCGTAAAAGAAACGATGCCAACGTTTACAGAACAGTAGCGTTTGGGAGATCAAGTTTACGGATCGGCCTTCGTGGCTAACGTTAGCCTCCTGCATGTGATGGAAATAACCGTTAGCTAAGTTAGCTAAAGTCAACACTGGTAACGTTACAGCACTTTACCATCCTTGACAGCTCACTAAATAGCACAAACAAAGTTACAGCTATCTGCTATCGATACGGACAAAAAGGTAACGTTCAACAACATTGACATGTGACGTTAAGAGGCCGAATGACGCTTCACTGGACATTCAAGTTTCTCCGACGTCTTGTTAAACGCTAGCATAACAAACCGCCGTTAGCCTCAACTATCTTAGCAAGCAAGCCTCCGCCGCCAATGTTTCCGAAACGGTTGCTATGGTACCCACCGCCTCCCAAAATGCTATGGCTAGGCAGCTAGTAGCTAAAGGTAGCTAGGAAGGTAGCTTGTTCTCCATAAAGAATGAAGCTGACTTTTATCTGACTTAACCCACACATGCAACTATTGTAGTACTTGTAGTAAGGTGTCTGATTCTCCCAGTGGCATGTGCATTTCCTAACCTTGCCAAAGCTGTTTCAATGAGGTTATTCTAAATTTTCATCTGCCTGTTTTTGACGGCAGCATCTCCCGGTAGCGTTTACCTCCAGCTCTAAACAATTTCCGGTTAGACCAAAAATGTTGCTACCCATTAACAACAGCACCCTCAAAAAGCCACAAATTTGCATACAAAAATGTCTCTCAATGCGCTACGTATATTTATTTAATATTTTTTTCTTTTACTGTGAAATCTATTCTTACAGATGGTGCCTCCATTATTTTGAAGTTTTATTTAGTTGAACTACTCTAGTAGAAGTTCATTATAATGGATTTGAGCTACAGCAGCATAAAAATAGACCTATCACACGTCCACTTTTCCAGACTTTGGCTTTCCAGACTTTTTTCTTTCTTTAGATACAGGGTATTATGGAATTTGTCTCTGTACTAAAGCCGATATTTGATCTTAAGATTATGGGCATTGTATTAGTAAAAAATATTAGTTAAGGTAGTAAATTTAGTGTACCAAGACTGTTACCTTTCATACAGAAATTTAAGTGTACATTATAATACTGCTCTGCTTCTTTTTCATTTCCAATATTATTTCAAAGATTCACTTCAATGACATATTTAATTCACTGAAAAGCTCAATTAACTGAACTGATTGCTACTGACAAATAGAACAAATTTCCCTTATTGAGATCTACTCTTAAAACTGGAGTGAATAGTATCTTAAAAGAGGATTACTCTACAAATAAGTCTGTAACCTTACATTAAATTAAATAATGGAAATGTGCCATTATTATACTGAAACCATGAAAAATATACCATAGGATCCAAGAGCCTAATATTTCATAGGAGAGACACTATAAACAAGCATGTACGTGTTGAGTAACATCAACTACAAAAGCAAAAACAAGAAAAAAATCCTAACCCTAACAAAAATGATTTTAAAAATAGTAAACTATAGCACAGCAAAGAACAGATACATTGAAAATCAATTATTAAAGAAAAACAAAAATTAGTGTATACCAGTATCATGGATGATGAAAATCACGGGAAGCAGTAAACAGTGAACACATAAAGGTAGCAGGGTTGGGGTGGATACTGTGCATGTCAAGATCAAAAGACACACAAGACTCTGAGAACAGGGACTGTCATTGAGGAAAATCACTTAAATTTGACAGACAACCAACAAATGACACAGACATCAGTACAACTAGAAGATGAAGATTACAACATTACAACAGCCCAGTCGTCTTCCTGACCTGTCACACTTTGAAATGCCACTTCTTTGCTAGTTGTTCTTTTTGTCTGAGCACAGCACTGCAGAATAATCACCCTCTCCTACTCACACCATCTGCGTAGTATTTTCATTCTTTCCCTTTTTATACATAAACTACATTCAGTTGACTTTATATCTAGGTTTGTTTGATGCTGTTCCACTTTGGCAGATGTCTTGCTTTGTGTGGGATATATTGAGATAATGTCCAGCATTTTGATTTCGAAGGGTCAGCATAATATTTTTCAGGGTTACATGCAAATGTATTATAAATTCAGTTTCAGAAAATCTGTGCAAGAAAATGTGAATTTTAGTGCTCTGTTCCTCATTGATCAGTGTGATCTATAATTATGTGATGCAAAATAAACTTATTCTAACTTAAGGTAAAGTTATAGTGGCTACGTACTCTGCCAATTATCTATATATTAAAAGCCAAGTGGCCTCTGTGCATGCGTGTGTATCTGCTTTTTAACTTAAAAACTGGACAGAGCTGGCCTTTGCCATTTGAAGTTTATATGTATTTTGGGTCAAGGATCAGACTGGCGAAAACCGCAAGTTGATAGGACCAATATTTTGGGAGATATTAGCAATTTTAGAATACAATAGCCATACAATCACATTGGATCATAGAATCATTATTGAAGTAGGTTACCTAGCAACAGATAGACAATAGGGCCATGTTGCCATAGATGGTCAAATTTCTTGTGCAGAAACAGACATGCCAGCTGAGAGGTTATTCAACTGAAAATGCCGGTGGAATTTACCACGTAAAGAAGGTAAAGGAATGGACTGTAACAGAGGATCTAGAACCTGTGGTTCCCCACGGGTCAACGTGCTAGTAAGTAACAATTGATACTGACATACCACAGCTTATAGACGCATCTAGAAGTCTTTGACTCATAATTTGAAATCAGTTCCAAACACTTAAACTTTAGTTTCCTTTTTTGTTTATTCTCCAGGCGTTGGAGTTGAGAACGTTGTGTTCAAATAAAATGTAGGCTGACGCTGAAGAATTAAAATGTAGCCTAGTTAGTCTGCTTTGTGTGTTTATTTTCTGAGCTAGACAGTCATTAAACTTAAGTTTAAATGTACTTCATAGTATTGGTAATATGTCCCACATTGTTGGGATCTGGTCAAATTATTACCACCAAATACAGTTATTGATATTTAAATGAAG
This sequence comes from Apogon talboti, assembly GCA_037367365.1. Lineage (NCBI taxonomy): Eukaryota > Metazoa > Chordata > Actinopteri > Kurtiformes > Apogonidae > Apogon > Apogon talboti. The sequence continues at coordinate 19,647,199 of JAPQRQ010000022.1, forward strand.
TCTCAATCCAGGAAGTGGTTAATATGAAATGCTATGGATTTTGGCCGGGGATTGTCACCTGAAGGTCACTCTGGAAACGTCGCAGGAGGCTGGAAAAAGACTGACCTCTACTGTACAAATTGGCCTGAATGCACGTTTGTGTTTGCTCTGACGTATCGGGTGTTTTACGACGGTGCGCTTACACAATGACAATTTCCGTCAGTTTGACTTGCGGTTCGTAAGCACGTAGAACACGCTTTTTGTTTAAAATTTCAGTTAAAACGACAAATATATATTCGTATCAACTATCGATTGACGTCGGTTCGGATATCAAATACGGAAGGAGACGTGTTTTGGGGATAAGTACAGGGTGTACTTGGTGTGGTGAAACTCTGAAGTTCCAACTCGAGGCCCAGCGGAGAGCTCGAGCGGCGACTCCGAAAAGTTTGTTGTTGTCACGTGACGCGGGACGAATGTGGTGATAAAAGTTTGTTTAGATACTAAAACTAGGTGGCGTACTAGATTCTCTAAAGGTATCGAACGTCGTTGGTCACTACAATGCCTCAACCAAAACATCGAAAAATTGCTGTGATAGGATACAGGTCTGTAGGTGAGTAAAGCACACGGCTCGTGCTCGGCTAACAGTAGTTGGCTAGCTGCTAACAGGCTAACGTCCTGGCTTTGTTTTCCTTGTGAGTGAATAAGGCTGACACCACTAACAGCAACATACCTTTGTTCGTTCTTTGTTTATCATTTTGTTGAGTAATTCGTCTCTAAATTACACTGAAATTAATCAAATTTGTGTATACAGCGTCAGCCATATGTTACAACTTCCAACATGTCCTGTGAAAATAAAGTTAACTCAGTCGGTGCGGCTCAGTGGAAAGTGGTGTGTGAGTCGAATATTACACGACAGTTGTGTATTCAACATATACACGAAGTGATCTAACCACACTTGACTTTTTATCTTTTACGTACTGATAAATAAGCTTTATGGTGTTACACAGAAGTCGTCGACTCATCGTTGTTGCTAAATTACAGCTGTGCTGCATTACTACAAAGTTTTGGCTGTAACATTGATCACAGACTGTACCTAGAGGCCTATCATAGTGATGAAATAAGATGCGTTCTGATACACGTTATTACTTGTTTTCAAAAGGTTCAGCGTAAGGTAATCTCTGCTTTAGAATGTTAAAGTTGTTTGAAGGAATTTATTTTCTCACTCACTGACCCACTCTACCATTTTTTGAGAGCCTTGGTTTTGGTCCAGGCTTTTCCCTACCATTATGCAGCTTAGATGTAGCAGGCGCTATCTGCTGTTGCTTTTGTACATGGACATGGTAACAATAATAATAATCTAAACATGTGGTATTATAGACTTGCTTTAACAGTGTAAGATTTTTGTTGTGTCAACTCCCAAAAACCTCACTTGTACCTTAGTGTCTCAAGAACATAGGAAAAATGTTGGAATCCAAACGTCATTTAAGTAAAACAGGAAAATCTCTGTACTTGTAGTCAAAAAGTATATTCATATTGTGAGATTGGAGGTCCAACACATATTTCACATACATATAGTAACAAGCTTCTGATGATGTGGGATATGATGAATTCCACATTGACTTTTATCTTGGTGTAGCTGGTGATCGACGTGACTTGGGTGCTGCACATATGCCTTGAAATTATAGGAAAAACCCAGTGGTAGCACTTAAATCAAAGTGTGCCTCATTAATATAAAGATTGATTATGAAGCTTCTATGGAAATAAAAAGTAGAGGTCTTGATGTAAATTACTTAAAATGAGGAAATTTGTATGTTGCTCTGTCTTTCCTTGCAGCTGTTCCTCCATCAGAATCATATATGATGCCAATTTTAGCCCCTAAAAGTGACTATTAACCAACATAACCCAACTCAAAATATAGATAAAACAAACACTTTCACTGTGGATTACAGCTGAAATTTCATTCATGGTACTAAATCTAACAGTGGATTGATTTGGCTGAAATATTAGTGATCAATAACGAAATGTAGTCTTACTGTTGAAAATGTTTTGTGAAGTTCCTTAATAACAGGCTTTAAGTTAAAACTAACAATTTATTTCAGCACCAGAATGGTAGTAATACTGCTTTTTATGTTTGTCCTTAACAGGAAAGTCATCTCTTACAATACAGTTTGTGGAAGGACAATTTGTGGACTCCTATGACCCCACCATTGAAAACAGTAAGTGTCCTTTTAATAGATGGTTGGCAGATATAACAGATAATAGAAAAATATAATAGATTTAGCTTAATGCAATTAAATATTTCTGTTCACAGCCTTTAACAAAATGGTCTGTGTGAATGGTCAAGACTTCAATCTTCAACTGGTTGATACAGCTGGACAAGTAAGTTGTTTGTCTAACTTTGTCCATTCATTGATGTAACACCTTGTTGTTGTTTTTTTTGTTTTTTTATGAAAACGTGACGTGTCGGATCATATAGTTACCTCTTCCCAGCAAAATGGTTCCAGTTATAGTCCCTTGTTGGCTCTATTTGAGGGGCCTTCTAAGAACCTAGGTTTTTCCCTGGTATTTTGACATAAAGTCAGGTTTTAGAAAGTCATTTTTTCATGTATGTCCAACTTTATTTGGTGTTGCAATTTGGTAAAATTCTATAATGTAATGTTGATAAAAGATTATAATGTATCTCCTTTCTGTATAGGATGAGTACTCAATTTTTCCACAATCCCACTCAATGGATATCCATGGCTATGTCCTTGTCTATTCAGTGACCTCCATAAAAAGGTGAGTGGAACATTGTTTTGCATCTGTATTAATAACATAAACATTTTGAAGTCTTAGAGCACTTTCACACCGACCTCATGTGGTCCATTTGATCTGAACCAAATCTGCAGGTGTGAACCCCTCCTCAGATCACTGTATGGACCAGACTGCTGGAGTTTGGTGTGACCATATAGAGCGGTCTTTGTTTTGATCAAATTGTCTTGAAACATTATTCATAAATATCATGTCTAACAGTTAGTAGTAGCATGGCGATTTAGGTGAGGTTTACTTCACCAGGTACATTATGATGAGATAAGAGTCATAACCACATTACACAGTTAGTATTGGATAAACAATGAAGAGGTGCAGGGCTTGTGGGTGTTATTGTAACTTGAATGCAATAGAGTGGCTTCCTTTTAACAGACATCTTCTTGCCTAATGATTTAATCAAACATTGGTAATTGTTAATGGAAGTAGGTTGTAGTGCTACTTGGCCTCTTTCACTGTATATGTATATTACATACTAATGACTAATGTTCCATATATGATTATTATTATACCTAAAAGTACTTTGCTCTCTGTGTCTGCCCAGTTTTGAAGTTGTGAAGGCTCTACATGATAAGCTGCTAGACATGGTTGGGAAGATCCAGTAAGTTTTCTTAAATGCCTTAAGTAATATCCATACAAAAATCAAATGTTTCAAGTTACTTGATTAGTTTTACAATAGAATTTGTTTTATTTATTAGGGTTCCTACTGTCCTTGTTGGGAATAAAAAAGACCTTCACATGGAAAGGTAAGATGATTATTAGTTTTTGAATATAAATGTCATCTGTTTGTACTATTTTACATTTTTTTTTGTATTCTTAATTACATAACAACTGAAATATCATATAGTAAACTAACCAACATGCTTAAGTGTTTTTATCTCAGTCTTTAAAAATCCTGGGGCATGGTGTGCACAGTAGATTTACTGTAATAGAAAAGGACTTTATATTTCATTTAAGCACATTCCCGTGTTATTTTTTTCTCTCAGGGTTATCAAGCCAGACGAGGGAAAGAAACTTGCTGATTCCTGGGGTGCTGCTTTTATCGAGTCCTCAGCCAAGGAGAATGAGGTAACGATGAAATATCACTTTGCATGGCTTTGGTACCATATTGCAAGTATTACACATTCAGTTCTGACAAACCACTCATGCTTTGCCGACGTTATGCTTTTGATACAGACTGCCGTGGAGGTTTTCAAACGAATTATTTTGGAGATGGAAAAAGCAGATGGAAATGCACCCCAAGAGGAGAAGAAGTGTGCTGTGATGTAAATGCATATCCAGGACATCAGTAAGCTCATTTGCTGGAGACAGTAGGCACAGTGTCACCAGCTTGCCAATCGTGACCCAACGGACACCCAGACGCTGTAGTGGAAAGTTTCTGCTCCACTCTGATAGCAGATTTATTTACATAGAAAGGCCTCTTCCCAGGCAGTTGATAAACTATGTCATTAATTGTAATTATATGGAAAAGTTTCTAAGACGGGGAATCATCTTTGTTTAAGAATCACACCTCTGATTAACATTTGCATGAAATATTAATGTCATCTATGACAAAGCATATTCATCATTTTGGTTTAAACCAAATGCTCAAAAAATAGTTTGAAAACCACATTTGTCCAAGTGAATTGTATTAAATCTTTTATCATGTTAGTAACTAGATGTAAATCCTAAAGTTGGAGACATCAGGGGCTTATAGCTAATATACATTGAGGACTGGTGTATTATTTCAGCAGGTCATTTTTTTGACAGTGATGAAAAGTCATAGTTCACATTGATTTAAATGTGGAGTTACAATGACATTAATGTATTTCTCATAAATGGTGAATTTTATTTAACACTAGATTGAGATTTCACATGAGAAATTTCACTGTTGGCTCACAGGTGTTTTCACTGTCATTTTATATCAACTCATCTTCAGGTAACTTTTACTAATGAGTTCCTGAGCCGTGATTCCATGAGGGAGAAAATGGACCATTTGCGTATTTAATGCATTAGCACATTTTCTTTGTGCTGCTTTCTTAGCTAAGCAGATTAGTGTTCTCACATCACTTCCACAGTTCATTTTCTCCTCATTGATTGTATAAAGCTGTAATAGACAAATCCTTAGACAAATTTGGTATAGATTGGAATATATATTTTGTATTTACTAATTATGGCCTATATATACAACATAAATAGACTCTTAATTGGTTTGATAATTCTTGTTATATCTTGAGTGACACTGGTTTGCACCCCCTTCAATACTGTTAGAGACTGCAATCACTAGTGTATAGTAGCTAAGTTAAAATTCATTAAATTGCATTTTAACATTTAAAATGCCAAATTAATTGCCTTCAGGCCACTTCGGTAGATTAATAATATGTGAATTTTTGGTTTTGATTGGTTGGTTGTTGTAGACATGCAGCCCATTAAACTCTCATTGTGGACTTGAATTGTCACTGTCAGATACATAAGATCCTTTTTCACTTGTTTTTCTTAGTGCCTATAGCCTGAATTTTCCCTTACAATTCCCATTCTACCTCTAGCGGGTAACTGTACCTTTTTTTATTATTAAATGCTTTGCTGGATAAGTAGTTGATTGATGGATGATTGATGATGGTTGAAGAGAAGCTGGTGATGCTGTGTCTTGTGCCTTACAGTTCTTCAGACTTCCTCATCTGCTTTCCTTCATCACTCAAGGTGCTCTTAAAGTTTTTTTTGTTTTTTTTTTTCCCCTTCTGTTGACTTGATCCCACAGGCAGAGCTGGTGTTTTGCACCTGAACACCAAAATTCCTGTGTAGATCAATGTTAATTCAGAAATCTTGCTGTAAACAGTTTTGTATATAAATAAATCTGTTACTCATTTGATGTGGTGTCTTTTTTTTGTCCTCATCATAGGTACATAGAGCTTTTGCTGTAGTTTATAAATGGTGGTTATACTGGTTTTCTGATGAGATTTTAGCCTCATAATTGTAAAAAGTATGTTTCATGACAGGAACTCGAAACAACTGAGAATTAAAATGTAACAAAAACATTTACCACCTCTTATAATTAAGTTATTTAGAAGTATGTTATAGAGCTTTGACTAACAGATAACTTTATATTTAAGATGCTGTACATGTTTTGGAGAGTTAACCCTCTACAGATAAACATACCTTTAACCATGTCAGACATTTTTTGACAGCCATTCTGGATAAAATCACAGGAGAGGGTGGAACAAGCAGTTTGATAATAGTAGGTGACAGCTTCAATTTGTATTAAGGGACTTTGTAAGAAAATTGTGTGGCTTTATAAAAAAATAATCTTGGTAGACTTGTGTCTTTGGAGATAGCAAGTAAGTACATCCTGAGAAGGGAAGATGAGGTCATGGACACAAATGATGAGAAAAGTTAAACACAATGTCTGAATGTGCTTATTGCAGATTTGCTTCGATATCCTTCGATAGATGTAAAATTTGTAATCACACGTAATGCCTCAAAGCCCCAACAATTCCACCATAAATGAGAGGAGACATAGCTGAATGCAGTGATACGAAATTTATATAAGTTTAGTGGAACTTCTCCTGGTAGCGTTGGATCTGGATTTGAACAGGGAAATCTGCTATGATTTGAGTTTAATGAGGCAGATGGAAAGAACTCAAGTCACTTTGAGGGTCATATTTCATATTGTATAAGGGAAAATGGAGCTACATTTGGTTATTAAAGTGTACTGGTTTGCATTTAACAGGCCCATTAATAATGATGATGATAATCAGAATATGTTATCAATCCCAGGGGGAAATTTTTGTTAAGACATTATTATATGAGTATTATTTGGAAAAAAAAATTACCTCTTGTGGGTATTTTAATTGTTCATTACTGTTGCTTTTCCATTCTCTAACATTTTTCCATTTGTTTTGTCCTTTGCAATTTAAATAAACGGGAAAAATATGAGTCAGTCAGTTACAGGTGACTTTATCCATGTTGTACACTGCTGTCCCCTTGAGGGATATATTAGTATCACTTGTTCACAGCCTGGAGAAGTCCTTACTGTATGTGGAGTGTGTGTACATAGCAATACTACATAATTTGCATAGAAGGCGTCATATTACAGTGATTACGATTTACGACAGGTCAAATCGAGGTGCGGTAGTATTACATGTATTACAGTACTAGTATTCCAGCCATTCAAGTAGTGGATCATCATAGCGGAAGATCAGTGTGTTTTGCAAGAACCTGCCCGCTAGAAAGAAAGAAACCCCGGCTAAAGTCTAACAGACCATGGAGTGTGTGAGTTATCCTGGAGTTTTAAAAATCACACTTTACCTCATATAAATTGCTAGCTTTATACTAAACCACACTCTTAACACAACCAATATTACGCTAACGCTAGTAGCTAACTAGCAAGATTAATGCTTTTTCTAACGTTGTGTTGTGATGTGAAACAAGCATTTTGAAGATGTGAAGAGTGGGCTTCGCTTGTACGTAACCAGTTTCCGGGCTGGCAGAGTCGTTGGCAAACAATGTCCCAACAGGGAAACTGACGCCAACGTCTAACCTGAAATTAAAGTCACCTCGACTCCACTGGCTAATGTCAACAGGCTGCTAGCTGATGCTAATGCTAACATTTTGTTTTGGGTTATTCAAAGCGACGAGTCATAAATTTTGCATGATTGTAACACCGATTACAAAGTGCATTTTTGTTTCCAAACCTGCACAATACAACACTGTACTGTACGTCTAACATAAGACTTATTCCTACGCGTAAAAACGCAGGGCTAATGTAAACTAGTTGTTAAATGTCTGACAGTAAAATACCTGACTATTAACTGGAAATTGAGCTGCGTGTTTACAGTAAACGTAAAATCGTAATGCATAACGTAATACATCCCACTAATATACGAGAAACAATTAAATGTGTTTTTGTGTCTGATTTATGTAATAAGTCTGAGTATGACTTCTTTGCTAACAGGGTGCCGGGAAGTTTGAGAATAGGTCTTAAAGGAAGATTCGCACATGTATTTTTTTTCCCTCTTTCTATAACTATCCCAGGGTGAATAACCTAGCAGGTAACTTGTTAAGTGTTGCTGACCAAAACACTGTTTGGATTGCATTTTTAGCTAGAATATTTAGCTGCTTTGTTCAGATTTTTGTGTGTAAAACAACAGAGATGACAATTTTGATTCAGTTACCTGGAGACTGACTAACCGTTAGTTTTATCTTAAAGATTCCAGCCACTATTGAGGACCTGGAGGGCAAAAAAGATCCAGTCATAGAAGGTGAGGACTGTGTTTAAATTGAATATCACTAAATTTAGACACAGCATTGTTTGATCCCATTTGAGCGATATCCTCAATGATGTTTTTTGTCATTCCCTTAGATTCAGAGCACAATGTATACACAAGATTTATGAAGTCACACCGCTGTTATGACCTCGTACCTACCAGCTCTAAATTGGTTGTGTTTGATACCTCGCTTCAGGTAATTAATAACCTTTGAACAATTTGATTAATTTGCAGATTTAAACTGAAACATTTGGTGTGTGTTGTTGTTCTTTAACAGGTCAAAAAGGCCTTTTTTGCACTTGTTTCCAATGGGGTAAGAGCAGCACCTCTTTGGGACAGTAAGAAGCAGTGCTTCGTTGGTAAGAATAATTGTTTTTTGGTTCTGTGTACGTTCTCTGTAATTCAATCAAATACTGACATCATGCTCTTAATGTTTCTCCACAGGTATGTTAACCATCACTGACTTCATTAACATACTTCATCGCTACTACAAATCTCCACTGGTAAGATAATAGCCAAAAGTTTTATTTCCAATGCTTTCAGATTAAGTACTGCATTAGTAGTAAACAAACTTCAAACCTAATATACAATGATGTATTATCAAGGGTGTGTTGTCACAAATATTTTGCAAATTTTTGTAATAACTTGTCGTAATTTCTTATTTAGATGTTGTTAAAGGTGTTTGCTCTACTTTATTTTCCAGGTTCAAATATATGAGTTAGAAGAACACAAAATTGAAACATGGCGAGGTACGTGTGTTTACCTGATCTGTAGTGTGCTTCTTGAACATTATTTTTTAATGTAGATAGTAAACAATTATATTTATTTTCTGTTTTCAACAGAGGTGTATCTTCAAGACTCTTTCAAACCCTTGGTTAGCATATCACCCAATGCAAGGTGAGGTTTTTACTTAAAAATGTCTGTTGTTATAGGTCTCAAACCTCACTTTTGTGTATACAGTGTATTGTATCTGATACTTTAGCTTGATGCAGCACCCAGGAAATACATACAGTGGTAATCACAGTTGATATAAAGTCTCAGTCTAATGAGTTAATGAAATATACTTTCTGGTATTTTATGTTCCAACTCTTTTGTTGCATAAATAACACTGATGGCCATTGAGCACTTCTTGTCTGACATTAAATGTTTGCATGATACACTGGCAGGAGAAGTATGTGAAGTTACATGCTAAATTAATTTATTTCTCAGTTTGTATGATGCAGTATCATCGCTGCTGAAGAACAAGATCCACAGACTGCCTGTAATCGACCCTCTTACAGGGAACACACTCTATATTCTCACACACAAGAGGATTCTCAAGTTCCTCAAGCTCTTTGTGAGTATCTTTAGCTTCCTCCCCTATCTCTCCTACTACTTACATCTGTATCTGTCAGGTTTTGATTTTCCATAATTCATTTTTTATAATAATACTGTGTAGTAAATTACCATTATGTACGATTAATGAAACATCATATCTTGTACCTATTACACAAGGACATTTAATTGTAAGTAAAAAATTGTACAAATTTACACAGATTTCAGAGATGCCAAAACCCAAGTTCTTGAGTCAAACCTTAGAGGAACTAAACATCGGAACATTCCAGAACATAGCGGTGGTACGCGCAGATACACCACTGTACACAGCACTGGGCATATTTGTGGAGCAACGAGTGTCAGCCCTCCCCGTAGTTGACGACAAAGGTATGTGGGCACAGTGAAATGACCTCCTTGTTGACTATATGTGCCTATTGTTTTAATGTCTAATATGTTGCCGTTCTCCTCCAGGTCGAGTGGTGGACATTTACTCCAAATTTGACGTTATTGTAAGTTACAAACAATGTGTAGATGAAGCTCAATAGAGTTTATTTCTATAATTTTACATACAGTAATAAAACAAATACATTTTTTTGACCTGAAACCCTGTGTTTATGCAGAATCTAGCTGCAGAGAAGACATATAATAACCTGGACATAACGGTGACCAAAGCTTTGCAGCATCGCTCTCAGTACTTTGAAGGGGTCTTGACCTGCAACAGGCATGAGACCCTGGAGGCGATCATCAACAGACTGGTGGAGGCTGAGGTGAGATGTGGACACTGAGCAACACTGTAGTGGTGGTTTGTTACATCACACCAGAAGCAGACTTGCATCATTATGATTGGTGTGGGTGTGTGGATTACTGACCACTGTGGGGAAAGCATAGAAATACATACATGTACAGATCCAATGAACAGGAAAAACAGATTAAACTGTCGTTGGCGTGTTGAAATGATTCTGTTTAGAGCAAAGTAGAGGACCAGGAACAAAACTCAAACAAAATATTAGTTTTAGTAGCATCTTTAAATGTCACCTGGGTCGAACCTAAGCACCAAATACAGAAGGAAAAGCTAAATTCTGCTTTGTGAAAAATCTTAAACCTGAACAAAAATAAATGAAATTTTCTTTGTTGCCATCTGAGGATAGTTGCTCACACTTTCTAAAGACTTCTGGTAAAGTCTGTTGTTGTTGCTGAACTACCTAAGTTCACCACATTCCTTTACGTGATACGTTTGCATTGATATTTTATATGAGGTTTGATATGCTGAAGTCTCCCTCAAAACACAAATGTTGCATATATGACTTTATGCTATTTTGTTTTTTGGATCAGTGAGCCAGAAAAAACACTTCCACACTGCGGATAATCTGCAAGACACTAACTCATGTGGCAATTATTAACATGTGACTGCCATCGCTTTAGTGTCTACAAAACATTTCAGGCTAGATTGTAACTGATCATAATTGAAAAATTTCCTGATCTTTGATGCCATGTTTGTGGTCAGTATCCAAGCAACACCAGGACAGAAAAATAGATCAGCACATACCATAAATACTGTATGTCTGTGATAATTTTTAACTGTAAATGTACAGTTTTATCCTCATTTGTACATGCATTTGGCTGTGTTCATGTCCTCCTCTGCATAGATAAGAGTCTCTGATGGGTCTCACTCTGTCCTTCAGGTTCACAGGCTGGTGGTGGTGGATGAGCAGGATGTGGTGAAGGGAATTGTCTCCCTTTCAGATATCCTCCAGGCACTAGTGCTCACTGATAGAGAAGAAGGTTAGTGCATTTTCTCACTGTCTAAAATTTTTACAGAAGCTTCCACATATTAAATACTGTATATAAAGCTGCAAAATATAACATTTGTTAAAATATCTAAAAGTTTTGCACATATGTTATATCAAATGACTGCAACATTTAGTCACCTGTTGTTCACTGCATCATATCCCCTTTACCAATGTAACACCCTATTGACTTACCCAGAAATAATCCTACTCAGTCATCACTTTTGTCCCTCTGTCATTTTGTGGTGATATAGGCCTGTATTTTTGATTATTTCTTCAGCCAGTAACAGAATTGAAACCAAACAGAATTTGGCTCCTGTCTCCTCTTTTGGCTGCATATTTCCTCTAAAACATGCCCTTAGAGTTCTGCAGAGGTGCTTATTTTACAATAGAATCGCTGTGACAGTTTTTGAAAATATTTTATTTAAGGTTTTTTTTTTTTTTGTGGTTTTTTTGTCCTGCTACTGGTGGTCACTCTGTCAATGCAGCGTCATGCTCACCTGACCACAGCTCAGAGTGGACAAAAGTTTCAAACACAAGCTAGAAATGTTGTGTTCTTCACTTCCAATATGAACAGTTATTATTATTATTATTACTTATTTGCTGCTACATCATTAACATGAATGTGGCAGAAATTACATACTGTCCATGTGAGTACTAAAAAAGCTGTGTAGTTGTATTTTTCTAACTATGCTCAAGGTTAAGATGTTTTTTTTTCCCCACAGGCACTGCATGAGTGTAAACGGGTTTCACAGTTTTATGAAGAGGCCAGAACAATGGGAGGAAGAGATCAGACATGTGTGATGTTATTACAGTATATACTGAAGTATCACCAATATCCAGAACTACTATATTCACACAACGACTTCTTCAAAAATCTCACCTTCACTAAGTTTAATCAGCCCAGCTCTATATAATTGCCATTGTACAGGGATATGTAGTATTTCCTGCAAAGCAAATGTAAAAACAACTTATCATTCCCACTTCTGTGTCTGTCACGATGATGTACACAAATGATGGACATATGTTTAGGATCACAGAGATATTCCAGAAAATGAAAAATTAGTCTAAATGAATTACGACTGTCCTTTTGTTGGGGACAATCTAGAAACCAACCAGCCTATGTAAGAATAGACTGTGTGTCATTTGGTGCATTATTGCCTGAGCCCTTTTTTTTGTGAATGCAAGTAGTATAATAGTGTCAGTGCAGACTTGTGATTTTTTTCTTTCCCACTGATAACTTAAAGGCATTTGAAGGATTAATCTGTATGTCCCTTTTACACTGATCAGCTATAGTCTTCCAGTTTGGAAGCTCTGTTGATGGGTATATGGTCACTGAAGTATTAATCTGAATGTATGTGTCATATGCACTGTGCATGCATACAGTAACAAGCTACATACTACTAATGTTTGACTATTACATAAAATAATCTGAAATGATCCTTCAAATACTAGACACTAAAACTACACTTGGTCAAAATGACAAAAAAAACAAGTCTTGACCATCATCTGATTTTTATTTGCCTTCTGCAGGTTTCTGTTTGATGACCCGCTCCTCCAAAATGAGCAAAAGTCAATATTATAAGCCGTTTTTTTTTTTGTTTTGTTTTGTTTTTTGAAGGGACACAGGTTTTCACTAATTTATCCATCTTTGTTTGCCAGTGTGTGAAAATTTCAAGGGCTCAGGTTGTAAACCGTTGTGTAGCTGGAGAAAGTAGCAGGCGCAATAGAGCACTTTAGGCTCCGAAGAAAACCTCACTGGGGTCTCCAACAGCACAGATGAGTCTGCTGTCAGAGACCACCCGTTGTGCTGTACTCTTTATGAACATTCATGGCTCATATGTTTGGTTATGTCTCTGTTCTGTTCAGACGTATTATACATTTGACTTTGTGCTTGTTTTGTTTTCCATATCCTTGGCTTTAGCATTATTAGCGGTGAAGGGATTTGATTTTTGCTTCTATGTTAAAGAATCAGATTTTTCTAGAGAAGTCTTCAGTCACTTGAAATGGTCAAATTAATCATTTCAGTGCTTTTATTAATTTGTAACAGTACTGTTCATATTTTACCTGTTTTATGTTGATGTCATTCAAAATCAGATGTTAGTTTTATTCATTACGTTTCAGTTTATTTTGCCTGAGGGTCATTATTAAATCACATAATACCAGCATTTTCACTCTTCCATTTGTAACTGGATTGTATAGTCTTGAATGGCTGCCTCCAGGAACATGTCACACTTTCTGTTTTGGTATGTATGAAACTGAATGTGTACAACTGTATGTAAAAGCACAGTTTTTGTACTAATCTGCGTTGAGATTGTAATTTAAAAGAAGAGCAATAAAGGTTCTTTGCGAGTATATTTTAAATGGCAGTAATAATAAATGTGCACATATTTCATTTAACACATGGAATCTTTTTGATATTTGTCCACAGTTTTAATTGAGATCTATGATTAATTAATACATATTGTCACTTCATCAATGTTTTTTTTTTACCAATGAGTAGTGTTTCCTGTGTAAAAATGTGCATGAACCCAGTGGATGGAGCATGAAAAGCTACTTTTTTTCTCTTTATCATGTTATTAATCCCTAAAGCCTCTATCATGACTGACTGGCAAATATTAATATTGTTTCTTAACCCCTAAAGACCCAGTGCTACTTTTGTGGCAGTTCCCAAATCCTCCAGATTTCACTTTTCTTAAGTGATTTATCAACATTAATTATATTATCCTCTGTATTTTGCTTTTTTTTCTCAATGAAAATCATGCATTGTCCTGTATCTAATTCTCTGATCATGTAGATGTCCATAAAACCTTAAAGTTGAGGATTATTATATCGAAAACTGAATAAAATGATTTTTTCAGCAAAAATATAATTAACTGAACATAAACCCAGTGTGTCCATCCACTGTCATTGATCCAACTCCATGGGTTTTACTGGTGAATCAATATTGTAGAAGATGATGGTGTTTCCACGTTCACTACGGAGCCTCTGAACGTCCAAATGGGTCATATCTGATGACCATGAAAAGATGAACAAACTGTATTTGATTATATTTATAGGATTAGTGGATCAACAGGTATTAAACAGTTTAGATCAGTAGATGAATGTGGTCGCCAGTGGCTGTTTGAGTCTTTTTGGGTTAAGTGATGCCTCCTATTGACCTTGTTGGGTTTTCAATAGTGATTCACATCAATGCAGTGCGTCTGTTTCACAGCAGATACATTGGACTCACCACAGTGTGAAGACAGGTGATCCTAATAACATTAGTGTGTCCCAGATAAACCAAGCCAGCGAGCCAACATGAACAAACCAAACCTGCAGCTCATGCACCTACACAGAACAAAGCCAGTGTGAGTTTAAGTTGGTCATTTCCTGGTGTGAAAAGGTCAGAGGCAGAAACATTACACTATAAACTTTGGTAATCCACGACTGAGACTTGTCTACAATACCATTAAGATTACCAACAAAATGAAATGAACGATGACAAGATGCATCATAAAAACAGTAACATACACTTTGTACTGTAACATTCTGGTTTTCTTTAAGATAATTAAAGCCTCATGTGTCTTGTATAATTTTCAGGCTGGAAAAAATGAAAGAAACAAACACCACATAGGAAAAAACAGTATTTATTACTCTATATTATACGTTACATGATTAAAGACCTGAAGGGACTTTTACACGGATGCAGTCTGGTCTTTGTGACAACCTACACTGTTAATGCATGTCTTGGATTCTTAATAATATTCTGTCACATAAATACTTTGACCTGGGTATTTAAAACTTTAAATTAAGTGTATTCTCACATTGTAAAGGTACATACACTTGACATAAATCTTCAGTGTATAAATTGACATTTCAAACAGGATAGGTCCCCGGGTTTCTCCAGTTAAAAACAACTAAAACAAGTCTGGTCTGTTTAGTCTGGGTCTGTTTTACAATCTGTGATACATAACACAGCAAAATAAGAAATAAGACATGGAAAATAACCAGTGCATCTGAAACATATTAATGACACAGCACATTGACATTTCAGTAGTATCACATTCCACATTTTTTCCCAGAGATAAAAAAAAAAAAAAGTCTGATTGTTTTTAAAACTTCCAGTCTGATGGAGTGTCCTGCAACTGAACTGTGTAAACATTTGCATTTTAGTGGTGTGATCTGAAATAAATATGGGAGGCCGCTGGCAGAGACAATTCTGAGAATAATTTGGTTTTAATGCTGTGAGGTCAGTAGTAGTGCACATGTGGCCTGTCAGGCTCTCATAGGGACTCACAGCATAGACATAAATAACACATTTAAGACACACAAACAGTACCTGCGGAATCTGCATGACTAAACGACAAAAGTGCACCAATTTCCTGAAAATGAAAAATGCAGAAAGTGATTTTTGACAGTGTTAGTGTAAAGGAGAGCATACATACTGTACATTGAGCACTGAGGAGGTATACTATGGTGAACAAGAGGATCTGGGTGGGGAACCTTTGATCAAAAAAATCAGGTACTGCTCTGCAGTAATAGAATGCTAAATGGGGAACGTTGACAAGCACCGTGTCTGACACATGCAGAAATGTTTCCTCAAAGGTCGGAAAGTATAACAACACATAATTCTGTTAACATAAGTCTTTGATTTCGCTTGCACCAAACAGAAAAAAGGTATAAAAGGTTCAACCATCTAAAACATCACCAATATTTTAAAGTAACTGAAAATAAACGTGAATATATATATATATATACACATAAATACCACATTAAAAAGCTGTTCATATGCAGTAGTTATACTTGGCAAGGGAGGATGTGCCCTTAAGGGAAAAGAAGATGGACAAAGGACATGCTGTGACAATATAAAAATAAACACAAAACAGTTTATCATTCAGATTCCTTGAGTTAGTGTACATTTAAAAGATTAAAAACATTACCTCTGTATCAATAATCTGCCTCATATTTAAGATACAGTGTAAGTAGTATTGGCTGCTGGAAAAGGTGAAGTTTTATCTGAATGTCATTTGTACCAGCTTATCTGGACTGGAACAACGTTGAGTCCCATGGCAGGTTATGTTCGTCACCGGCTGCTTGGAGATCAGAAAACCGTTTCTAACAATTTCACAACAGTAGCATCGAGCTGCGTGTGTTTGGTGGCAAACTGAATGTAGGGAGTGCGTCGGCCAAAGTGTTGGTGCAGTATGACAACACTGGCAGCTGTGACACTGCACCATTCACTCCAAGCAAAACGCACACTAGTAAATTATTCCTAAATGTCTTGCAAAGCTGTTTTTTTAACCAGTGAAACAAAAAAATGTGTTCAATGGTTAATAATACAGAAGACCTGAGGTTTACAACAGCTTATGGGGTGAACTCCAGGCAATGTTCCAAAGTCTAAATCACGTGTGGAAAGGTGCCCTAATACTCCAACGTCTCAACACTCCTCTTTAAAAGCTGACAGGCTGAATTTACACCGGCTGTTTCTACTGCTTTGTACATGCTCACATGGTTAATAGCATACAACTAAACCACACTGCTGTAGCAGAACCAGATGAATTATTTGCTTTGAAGAGTTTCTAAGAAGCGCCTGTGTGCTACTGACGTGCACAGAGAAATCTACACGATAGCCTTACAAACACCCATACTGAATATTAACAAGATCGGATCATTTAAATAGCAGAATAGGTAAAAATAACTGAAAAACAACCCTTACTGTTACAAAGACAATAGTTTCTGTTCATTAACTATTAAGCAACTGTGTTTAAAGAGACTTTGATCAAATATCAGCAACTGATATTTAACATGTTAACTGGTTCATTACATATCCTGCTATTGATTGCATACAAGTACAGAGGAAATCCAAGGATCTTTGTTAGTATGGAGTGTAGAGAGGAAAAAGGTTCAGGTAGGGCAGCAGTAGCTGAGGAGGACAAGACAGAAAAGGTGCTCTTGGTAGTTTGGCTGGGTAAGCGAGGTAGGGTTTGTCAGAAACCAAGTGGCTTTGAAAGTGGCAGGAGTGTTTATGGAATAATATTTTACAACGTGCCACTCTCTCCTCTATCTTACTTTGTGCGTTCTGTGCTCTGAAGACGGCCCAACACCTTGGTATGAACAGTCTGAAGCTGGGTCTTCTTCAGTGCTCGTTCTCAGTGCTTTGCTGACGTAGCTCAGACTTTTATGTCCTCTTGGATGCTGAGCTGGGACAGGGTCTTTTTAATGCGCAGGGCTGTTAAGCGGGCCGCCCCGTTCGCATACCAACACTCCCTCATGATTTTACCCATAACCCGCAAAGCCTGGAACAGGACGAGAAGAAAAAGAGGATTGAGATCTGGTCGTGACACAATGAAGACGTTGAAATGTTACAGCTCGGGCTTATTTACAGGTTTACACATTTTAGACATACAGTATCTTTACCCGCACCTGTTTTCATGCTGTGACTGCTAATCATCTTTATAATACTAACTAATATTCTTTCCATCAACAAACATGTAATCAAGATATTCAGTGTCTTGATGCAAGAGATGTACCATATTTCTATGATAATATTATAAATATCAGATTTCTCAACCATGTTGCGGTTTCCAGGACAGCCACATTATTTATTTGCCAGGGACAATAAGTGTGGGCACCATTACATTTAAAGACAGTGCAACCGACTCAATGTGTATAGGAGTTTTAGCCAAATGTATTTTGTAGACAGACGACTTATTAAATAGTGTCCTAATCCTAATTCTCTTTGAGCTAACCGCAATCACAGTGGATAGCTCTGAGTACTTCTTATTGTTCAGATTATGAAATAAAAAGTAACTATGCATTAATGTTGCTGTTAATATTGTAATTTTTCCATACTATACAGAGACTCTGTACATCTTTAAAAAAAAAAAACAAAAAACAGAAAACAACAATCATTTAGCTGTATAAAAGCTAAAGGATCACACGAACAGACATTAGTATTTTCACATCTTTTTGTTTGACTGGTGGTCTTTTAATGATACCATCTCACTGCGCTTCACTTCTTTTCAGAATTGTCACTACCACTAGTTTGTGTACTATGGGTAATACTGACTTCAACCCTGAAACTACGACAATAAAGGGAGAACTAAATGTAATAGACTGGTAGTCCTTTGTCCTTCCTTAAACAACACTTTGCATTTTCCTACCTCGTAGCTCTGCCACCAGTTTGGGATGTTGGGTCGTAGCTTTTGGTCACACACCACCTTCCTCATCTCCTCTATAGACGGGTCTGAAGGGACCAGGTCATAGTAGGGCAGCTGGTACTCCTCATGGATACCTGATAGCAGAGGGCAGTGTGGAGGTGAGGCCAGCGCTGCGATCGCAGTTGTTAAGAATAAGAAAAAACAAACAACACAGGTCGAGTAACACGTGAAAAACACAGAAGAGTCTAACCTCCACTGTTACAACGGCGCGCAATCTCCCAGTAGACCAGCCCCAAAGCATAGATATCAGCACATTTGAACGAGTCAAAGTGTCTCATGTTGATGCTCTCGTCCAGAACCTCTGGAGCCATGTACCTGTGAGGCGGACAAACAATAGCACACTGTAGTGACGGATGTTCTGAGAAACTGTCAGAAGATATCTGTGAGAGAAGAAGGTAAAAGCTAGATCACAGTCTGCAGGTACTTTCTCACACACACACACACACACACACACACACACACACACACACACACACACACACACACACACACACACACAC
>JAPQRQ010000022.1:19674671-19688577 GCA_037367365.1 Apogon talboti
TTTACATGCGATTTTGTCTTTATGCTCATCCTTTTTTTTAGTCTTGGTTGCCTTAAGCCCAGATGTTTAGGTCCCACAATGTAATTTTTGGTTTCTTTCAGGGGCTGCAGAATAAGCTGAAAACCTCTGGCACATAGGCAGCCTATTATAACCCTGGTAGGTTGTGCCAGTGTGTTAGCATACTCTATTTTTAGTCTATTTACTCTTCATGCAATTGTTGAGCACTACTAGTGTTTATTTTGAATCCTGTTTGTGAGGGTTGAGGGTGAACCGAAACAGCAAAGATGTAGACCACAATATTAAAACACCTTCACATTATGCATAGTAAATAGGGCGACCAGATCCCAAGAAACCGGGGGGGGGGGGCAAAAAGTATTGTTTGTGTGGGACAATGTGGGACACACTATGTTGAGAGGTAGTCTTAAATGCATAATGTCTATCTTAATCAAGGACACACACAATATACTATGCAGCGCATATGAGGGATTTAAGAAATATATTAAAGGTGCTGTCCAAACATTCCTATTCCATTTTTATTGATTTTAAATGGGCTGTGTAATGATTTCTCAAAGGTAATTGTCTCTATTTTGCAATAAAACTTCTGTCTTAAGTAATGCAACAATGCTGAGTTTTTGTGAAATAGTAAAAAGAAACCATAACAACACAGACTTAGCCATCCAGAAACTTAGAGAAAAATGGAAAATTTGGTATAGTTTGATTGTAACTTGCCAGCAATTTATATGGGGTAAGAAAAAGTGTTTTTGTGGATTGCATTGGCCAGCTCACCCAAAAAATAGCCCCGAGTAAATTACATAAAGAATAATAGGAAGCTTAAGTTTCACGGATTTGTCATTGTCTGCTCACACTTGTACATTCTTATCAAAAATGACAATGTGGATATTATCTCAATATGCAGGACATGGGGATAAAAATGTGCAGTGTATTTAGTGGGAAACCCGGTCACCCTAATAGTCATTTGACCCATTAATAATATTAGTGATCAACTCATTACTGCAGCTTTAAAGTTTATTACATTTATTAAAATTAACTGACTCCATTCACTGCCCTACATTTATCCTAATGTCATTCAAATTACTGCAAATCCATGCACTCACAGAGTTAATAAAAGTAGATCATATGAATATGTTATTGGCAATATCAGAAGATGGCATTGAAATTTAGAAATAAACCAGATGCTCCATATTGAAGTATAGCAGCTATGAAACATACAGTACTTACAAAACAGCTGATACTCGCTGTTTACAAATTATCATTTACTAGAACCCAGACAGATAATAATCATAGTACAGATATTACAGCTACGTGTTTCTATATTTACATAATGTACAAGTAATGGATATACATATACAGTATGAGCCTGTGTACCTTCAAATGAATGATGAGGTAGACACAAATACTGTAGCACCTGTTGCACCAAATTATTACATAAGTAACACAATCATAGCGTATGTTTTTGCTTCTTACTTTCTGCATTTTATACATTTTGAGCATATTATTGAAAAATAAACTTCAGCTACATGTTGTTGTTGTCCTCCTCTGTCATTCAGTCATTCCATCTTCTCTCATATTCTACCATGTCTCTTCAGATTGTAGATTTCCAAGATGTAATGTTTCAATTATCAAACCCTGAGTTTAATACATGTTGCTCTTATAAAGGGATGATCTGATTGGCTGACTCCGAGGAGCTGCTTTTTAACCCTTACTTTTAGCTTTTTTACTGTCTTTCTCTTTCTTCTTCTTCTCCTTTTTCTCTTTTTTCTCTTTGTCTTTCCCCTTCTCTTTTTCTTTCTCTTTCTCTTTCTCCCTCTTTTTCTCTTCCCTGATCTCCTTGTACTTCCACTTTGGTGGTTCCAGGTAGGTCTTGTCTTTCTTCTTCTTCTTTTCTTTTTTCGGTGTTGCCTCTGTGGGCCTACTGATACTGATTTGGGGGATGCAGCCTGAGGGGAACACGCTGTTTCTTCTGGCCATACTACGAGGAATAAAAGTAGAGGTAACTTTGGTGGAGGCCATTGAGAGGATGCTGCCCCGCCTCTCAGTGTTGGCACAGCACTGTGTGGAGATGGACTCTGAGGACTGGATGGAAGGACTGATGTAAGACGCAGAGCTGATGCTGTGGCACACTGATGTTTCCTCTAAGTCCTGCTTGGGGTGCCTCTTCACCAGCTCTGGCACTGCATATCTCCTCTTCCCGACTGCGGGGGGGCTTGTCGGGCAGAGCGGGCGGCATCCAGTTGAAATCAGAGGACTGTGAACACTGGTGGTTATGCGCACCATGTGGTCCAGGACTCCATTATCTTCAGGGTCACGTGGTAATCTGAATCCAAAGGTGTTTTTGATCCGCTGGGTAATTTTTTCTCTGGCGCTTTTCTCAGCTATGGCCTTGGCCACTTTCTCTTTGAGCTCTGGCCACTCAGGGACAAAACTCTCACAGAACTGCTCAGCTTTTGGCCGCAACATAAGCCGTCGAATTCGGAACAAGGTGTCGTAGCGGCCTGTCTTCAGTGCCCAGTCCTGAGCACATTTTCCTTTTGTGGAATCTGCTGCATGTATGTCAGCCCCTGGAAAACAACAAGGATCAAAAACATTTAAATTTACAAATGAGCAAGATATTCAACTTCTGTTTTATTTTATTTTATTTTTTGGGGGTGAATCTGTCAGTCATTTTGACTTGTACCAGGAAAAGCACAGGTGTTAATAGTAATTGTTAGCAAAGGCCCCATTACGCTTTACAGGTAAATACAAGCTCATTCTGAATGTTATTATCAACGATTGATTATGCCTGTGCATTCTCTTCTGCATATTTCACCAAATTATAAACCTGAACAAAGGGGCCACAGGGAACAGTACAGTCTGGTCAGTTTTGTGCAATAATAGCAGTTATTAAAAAATCTAAAAGTTCACAGCCACAGGACTAGATACTAAACTATATCTCTCCTGTGGTTGTAAATGCTTTCCGACACTAGGATATTAACAGTATATTTTCTGTTCTAACCATCCATTCACATCCCTCTAGGCCTGGACAGACTTTACTGGATGGTCAAACACTGAGCAAGTTGCAATAAATGTAAAATACAGTTATTAATACCTATGTTTCACTAATGTTGAAGAAAATGTAGTAACCATGCTCTAATTTAAACACTGTGCAGCCTAATAATAGCTGTGCAACTGGCTAATCTACAACCAGCCTGCAGGACTTGTAAGTCACAGATTACTGCAGGGTGCGTTAAGATGCACTAATGTCCTCAGAATGATCCCTTAAAACGGGTCTGGCGTCACAGGCACACTGACTCGCCGACAGAGTTAGCTCACTTCACATATGGAAAGATAAACTCTGGGGTCAAATGCTGTCATTAACAGTGCTATAATTATAAGAGAACTAGTTAATGAGCTAATGTCATGTTTCAAAAAAGATCTAGTTATATCATAGGTCCTGTATGAGCAGAACCACATCACTGGTCATATCCACCGGTTGGGAAAAAAATTAGTAGATATATTGATTTGATGCTGGCAAGGTTCTGATATATAATAAATAAATATAAATAAAAATACACATATTCAGTCAAATAAATTAAATGAATGGCAAATTAAAGTACTTTTTAAGACTCACATAACAGGAAGTTTGTTAGACTGTAAATGTAAAAACTTAGCAGATATCACAACTGTCTCCTTACCAGCCATGATGAGAGCAGCCACAACATCGCTGCGACCAGTCATGGCAGCTTTGATGAGGGCTGTGAAACCTCGACAATCCCTGATTTCAGTGTCTATCTCAGGAAAGTAGTTTAGGAGGTACATGACTGTGTTGATGTGACCTGGAGAAAAGGACAGGATTCAGAAATTACATCGTTAGTATATCGTAGCAGTATGTTATACAAAAAAATTATATATATTGGCTCTATTGCTAAAAATCCATATATCTGACTAAATGAGAAGTAGCTCAGATAGAAATATATATTTTTTTCCTATTTACAAATTCCAGCCTTTATAAGTCACACAGGATATTTTGTAATATGTAACACAATACCATATGTTACAGCTTCACTAAGGAAGGTACTGTGAAACAATGAAAAAAACAAAAGAAGGTGAAGGTGTGACTGACCTGCTTGAGATGCTATCATAAGTGCTGTGTTGCCTTCATTGTCCTGGTGGTTGATGTCTATAAAGGGACAGTTGTGAAGCCCATAAACAATATCCACAAAACCTTTGCAGCAAGCCAGCATCAAGCCATTCTGTTGGGGAAATCACCAATAAGGATCAGTGTCTTACAGATACATGAAACATCTCCTCATTTCCGAGCTTTGATTTCAGGTTTGTGATGGAGCATCTTACCCAACCATTGATGTCCACCTCCATGACCTCCTCCCTTGTGACTCCTCTCTCCATAACTTTTTGTAAAGACACAGGTTCGTTACGAGCACACGCATCATAAAGTGTTTTGACTTGACCCCCATTTGCTCTTTTTGGTATGTAGTCCGGGAGCACGGAGTCATCTGAGAGGATGCTGTCCGAATCAGAGTCGCTCCCTGACAGCGATGTTTCATCATCATTAGGACCGGAGCCCAGGTGGGGGTCATCTGATGCAGTGGCCATCTTCTAGCTCAAAAAGACCCGACAGCAGAACAGGTGAGGTCTTTATCCCGAGGCTACATCTACACAAAAATCAAAATGAGAAATATTTATCTGTAGGAACAAAGCTTCAGTCCAGTGTAGAAAAATTAACCTTTTTTCCAAATAAAACCAAGCAAGTCATTGTTTTTAAACACAGCATCCAGATTGACCACAGCTCATGAAAGGTTTGGTTATTGACAGACTGACAAACGCTAACGTGAGCCTGTCAGTCGGGGATTATGTGTCCGTTACCTGTGTGTGTGTGTGTGTGTGGTGGAGTGGGTGGGGTTGTATGAGCTCAGTGGGCCTTTTCTTGTTGAGTAACTGGATCAGCATCTAAAAGCCCCGCAGAACATGCAGGAGGGCTAAATGAGGAACAACCCACCTAAGAATAACCTCTGACACACGTGGACCCTGTCAACCCAACTGTATTACTATTTTCTAATGTCAATGTACTCATCATTTCTGTTTCATTTTACCTCTAGAATATGTTTGATAGCGCTATCATGCCTCATGTTAATTAAAATGCTCATTTGAACCTAAACAGGCTCAGAGTGTATAAGTATTCCTTATCATCTACCATAGGACATGGACAGTGCTCTTCCATGATGTTTTTTTTTTTCAGATATTCTTATGGCTAAAAGTAAAGACACAAATCACCTTTGAAGTATTCATGATAGGAAGTTTGTCTTGTACAGTACTTTCAATGCTCCACAGACCTTTTCATGAAACTATAATGAAGAAGTAAAACACAGAGGCAGAACTGCAGCCATCATGTCACCATTATGAAAAAAAAAGTGTGTGCATTAATATAACTCTAGTCAAAGTAACTAAAACACATGCACATGGATGTAAAGGCTGTAAACTTACCTCTAATGTAGTAAATCTGTTGACAATATGAAGGCGTCCACTCGCTGGTGGGTATTAAGTCACACGTCTGTGACTTTTAACTTCATCCAACACTGTCACTGCGTTTTCAGCACATTTGAGAAGTCAGTTTCCTTTAGAGCCTGTAAATATGCACATATTGGCATGATGACATAAAACTGAGAGGAGGAGTCTTTGCAGACATATACTGTGCTTAGCTCATCCCAATTAAAACAGCTTTATGAAGAGGATTAGTTACTACTTTTGGCCTTTTCAACTTTCACCACTAACATAGCCTACTACAGTACCTGTTACCAACACTGATTTTGTTTTACTGCTGTGTTAAAGATAGTGCCCTGAAGTTTTGTGTGTTGTCTGTTTTTTGAATAAAAAGAATTTCATCTGACTGACCAGAATGGTGTCAAACATGACAGATGTAGAAAACACAGAAGAGAAAAACTGGAGGACAGTCGCATTTTAGCACCAATCAATATACACTTATTTTTTTTAAAAAAACCCTCTAAAACCACACAGTGCTTTGTACTCCGGTCACAAATAAGTCACAAGTCTAATTGTATTTGTATTAAATGTTAATTAATCTGCTTAAGCTAGTGTAATCTAATTATTTGTTAAGACTCACTAGCCTAGACTATCAAATCCTATCAGAAATGACCAACGTACACAATGGCAAACGAGGCGTGGTGATAGTATTTCTCGGCTTAACCACAGGATGGTAGTCTCTCACACTGTTCATAAGCTCCAGTCTCAGACCCCAGCCTTTGTCGTTTACCAACAATAGAGTAAAATTTAATAACTTCTTACACACAATAACTCTCATGAATGGGAAAGTGCAAACTGTTTTAAGAGGATGTCACTTTTTGCCACTATTGCAGGATTTCGTTGTAGTCATGTGTGCAAATAGAAACCAGAATTAAAGTTTATTGCTCATAAAAATGAAGGTAGGAAAGTTAAAACATACTTGTGCGCTGTATCATTTGAAGTCTGTGGTTAAAAAAAAAAAGAAACACATTTTCACAACTTTTTCCAGAGCTCCTTTGAAAGTTTAACAGTGTAGCTCTGGGTGTTTTGGGAATGTCCAGACTGAAATGAGCCTTTGGAACAGTGGGACGTGACTGGACCTGTCTGGACGTATTGACCCCCCCTCTTAACCAAAAGGCCCTGAGGAGGGGTCCCAGTGCAATTGAACAGCTGTCATTATCTGCCCAGAGGAGAGCTTGGCACATAAAGGTCTTGTGAAAAGCAAACTTTTGGTCTTCTTCTGCTTGGAGTCAGTCAGGATGGTAGCAGCCTTTTAACTTATCCACTCTGAGTGTTGATTGAACTTGATTGATTGATTGATTGATTGAAACAGGACAGGGCATGTATTCCTAATGAGGGAGACAGGAATGTGACCGATTTCAAAGAGTTTAAGGTGAAGTAAAAAACACATTAGGACAAACTCACTGGGGAGCAGGCAGAGCAAGGAAAATGAAGACTTTGTCCAAAAAGCACACGAGGACTGAACCTTTTCTTGGATACTTGAATGATAAAACGAGGACCTTTACTCCACCAGGCCAACACAGCACACCACAGGTAAAATAACTAACTTAACCCATAAAGACCCAAACAGCCACCGACGACCAAAACCATCTACTGATCTAAAATGTTTAATAACTTCTGATTCTATCAATACATGTAAATAATTGGTGTAAAATGCAGTTTGTTCATCTTTTCATGGTCATCAGATATGACCCATTTGGACGTTCAGAGGCTCCGTAGTGAACGTGGAAATAATGCCATCTACTACAACATTGATTCACCAGTAAAACCCATGGAGTTGGATCAATGACAGTGGATGGAGACAGTTTATGTTTAGTTGCTGAAAAAGTCTCTTTTTCTTCAGTTTTGTGTGTTTTTCATATAATATCCCTCGACTTTAATCTGAGCTTTTATGAACATTTACATGACTAGTATATTAAATACCTGATGTTCACTGAAAAAATGCAAAATACAGAGGATTATGTCATGATAAGTTAAATATAGAGAAAAAAATATTTTGCAACTGCCACAAAAGTAGCTCTGGGTCTTTACGGGTTAAATACTTGCAAATATTAACCAGATCTCTTTTATTCACTGTGTGCACTCACAAAGGCTGGAACTGTCTGAAGCAGGGGTGTCCAACTCTTTTTAGTTCAGGGGCCACATACAGCCCAGTTTGATCTCAGGTGGGTCGGACAAGTAAAATAATAGGAAAATAACCTACGAATAATTTCAACTTTCTTGTTTTAGTGCAAAAAGTAAAAGAGCAATTTTAGTGTCAGCTTATTTTTACATCTTACAGATTGTGGTGCATTTACAAAGGCACAAAACATTTCGCAACAGGAATAATATTGTTGAAATTGTACTTACTTTTCTTAAGAAATATCAAGTTGTTTATGGTTGTTTAGATTTTTCACTTTTTTTTGTAAAAGGACAGTTTGTAAATGTAAACATTTTTATCATGTAATTTCTTTTGTCACACTAAAACAAAGAGAAAATTTTGGATTCTAACACTATGGATAAATGATTGAAATACAAATTAATTAAATAAGCAGCAGATCTCTTCTCCAGTGTCCTCTGCTGTATTAGTCTCCACTATATATTTGGTGTTGTGGTGTCCTGATCAGTTTTGTCCTCCCAAAGAAATTCCACAGATAAGATTAAAAAAACACTTGAGCTGAAGAAAAAATAGAAAAGAAAGAAGGGTGGAGAGGAAGATGGAATGAGCTGGAATGAGTTAGAACCCCTGAAATAGCTTATCATCCTCTATTTATCCTAACATTGAAACTGGAAATACTGGACATCAGTTTTGTCTTCCTGTACACAAGATTGTATGTCTGTGTCTCTTAAAAGGGGAAACCTTCTCTGTAGCTTCGTCTTTTTTTTTCCATTAAAGTTTTTCAGTTTGTAGTGGAAGATGGTGGTGCAGTGTCTGAGGACAGAGGGTGTTGACACTGAGCAAAAATTTGTGGAGCCCCCTGAGGCAAATTTGTGGTTTACATGTGGGTTATTATTATAAAGAAAACCGATTTAACTTCAGTAAAATCAGTCATATTATTAATGATACATATATATCATGATTTTGCTAACTTTTTTCTATAGGGTTTATTTTGGTTACATTTTCAGCTAAAACACTTGAAAATATTTCAGTGTATTTTGTTTTAGTCAGTTTTACTTTATGTTGGTGGTGAATGTTCTACTACTAGATTTCTTAAATGTTCGATTAATACATTTTAATCTCACTGATGAAGAAGTTAGATTCTGCATATTTTCTTTATTTTGATTTCATGTTGTGAGAGCCAGTTGATCAAATTAAAGAATACGAGCAAACAAAGCATTAAATTATAAAATCACACTACAGGTACAAGACATAACATAGGCCTGCTTGTGTCTTTTATTTCTGTTAATTTTGTTGGACCTTTATATTTGATTTTTGTCTCAAACAAATAATCATAAGCCACAAACAAGGACCAAAAAGGATCCGTTAACCAGGGGTAAACAGTAATTATTTGACATTTATTGTGGCAATCATTAAATGGCATCTTTGGCCTTGGCCTTAATTTAACTTCACTTTAAACATAAACAAATA
The DNA here is from genome assembly GCA_037367365.1 of Apogon talboti. Taxonomy (NCBI): domain Eukaryota; kingdom Metazoa; phylum Chordata; class Actinopteri; order Kurtiformes; family Apogonidae; genus Apogon; species Apogon talboti. The sequence continues at coordinate 19,683,796 of JAPQRQ010000022.1, forward strand.
TAAGTAATTTTTATTAAGCGCCTTAAGGATATCACCTTCCCACCCATTTCATTTCACGTGTTTCTTTTCTGTAAGGTTTCAGATCCAATCAGGGATGAGCTGTTGCCTGATGAGAAGGACCAGGACGTGGGGATGAAGTTCAAGTTGGCCAGAAAATCCAGCGTCGCTACAAGACATGGAGGTAACATGGAGAGTTTACCATGTTTATACTGTAGTTTAATGTAGTTCTCATTGTTACCCATAATGTGAAGCCCACTTACTAAAAACAATAGCTGTAGACACCGTAAAACAGCAGCATTCAGGCCAGAGTTTTGGATGAAGGTGTTTGTCTTTGGGCTCAAAACAATGTGAATCAGTGTCAGATGTGAAGTACTCACAGCAACGCTAAATACAAAAAGATGTGCACAGTCACATGCACATGCAGTAATCCTACACTGTGGAAAGAGAGAGAGAGAGAGAGGCTTTTCAGCTCGGTGGGATCATCATTTCAGCCGAGTTTTTAAAAGCTTAACTTGATGTTCAAGAGAGCAGAGCATTTTTATAGCTGTAATCTGTCCTGGTGGGTTGAGATGCCAGCGTTGTGTTGGTCGACCGCTGATGTGTGTGTTTATCTGTTCATGTGTACATAATATGCGTGTCAGATACAGTTTGACACAGCGATTGTCTTTTGTTTTCTTCTTTGACTTTGTGTTTTGCATTCGTATGAGCTAAATCTCCTTGAATCATACCATGAGCCTGGACAGCTGTGCTCAGAAGATCATCTAGTCATGAATACTTAATCTTGGCTTTGAGATTAAATCTGCCTGCATCCATCATGTGAGATCAGTTTGCCCTGTGGAGGATATTTCCACATGTTGGTTTTTCCACAGCGGTGGAGATGCTTCAGTACCTGTGGTGACAAAGTAGAAAGCAATTGTCTTGTTATCAGAGCAGTGAGTCTTTTATCAATTAGAACAATACATTATGTGATAGATAAGGATGTAAATCTGACAGTGTGAATAACAGCAAGTACTTTTATTATGGTTTTGGATTCAGCTTCACAATGGGTTTCTCACATATGTCGTCCTATTTGTGACTTTAAAACATATGAGGGGGTAGAGGTATGCTTTCACTGTGGGAGCGATGACAGCTCAATATTAAAATGATGACCTGATGATGACTAAATAAAAAAACTAACCTGGCAATGCCATCAAACTGACCGCAGATAATCTGAAAATGACCAATCTGATTGGTTACGTGATGTAAATACACAGTCCATGTACCCAGGACATCATCTGAAAGGTCAGGTGTTGTTTGTTTATTTATTTATTTATTTATTCATTCATTCATTCACTCACCTATCTGTATTTGACCAGGTAGGTCAGTTGAGAATCCATTCACATATACAATGACAACCAGGCAGAGTCACATGCACGTGAAGGCGTTTTATACAAAATGTAATAAAAATACATCACACTATACAATATGTACAACAGCGCTAAACCTCTGTCACAATTACAAACATGTGCAGTTCTGGCTATTGTTACAGGTGTTGAGCAATGAGTGGAGACATGATTGAGTTTTTACCAGTGAGGTATCAATTAAATGATTTTTCTCATTCATTGTGTTAGGTCTGTGACTCGGCACACGGTCAAGATCATTTTGAGGTTTTTTTTTTCTTAAAAATTACACAAACCCAAGAGTTATCAATGTATTTGCTGTTTAAAATTTGTCAAATGATCAACTCATGATTGTAGCTCTGTTTTAGTCATTTGTGATGTTTTATTGTGTGTGTCCATATGCAGTTATGATGAAGAAGCACAGTTATTTCAGTCAGCATTAAAGAGGTTAATCAAAATTTCTGGACAATTCAAATGTCCTTGCTCATGAAAAATGAATTGCTGTTGGTGTGCATGTTGTGTCTTTGCACAGCTGCAGCTGCTGTGTGTTTGTAAGTATCCTGATAATACACACAGTGCTTAAATCCATGTAAATTAAGCTTAATTAAGCCTTTACATGTTTAATATTTTAGTTTGGTCTATAGTTTACAAATGGCTGGTAAAGATAGTGTTTCCTATGCAATTCTACTTCAGGTGTGGTACAATTTTAACTTTATTTCTCTAAAGCTGAGGTTACAGTGTTAATATCTGGACTAAGATTTGGTCAGTAATTGGTGAATTTATAGGTTGAGTGTGTTGGATTTAGTGATACAGTGTCTAGTATAGAAGATGTACAGTAGATTGCAGCCAACCTAAGGTAGTCCACCCTCACTCACAGTGTCCTCAAAAAGTAGAGAAATCTTCAGTCGAGCCAGTTATTGTTTTGTCCGATCTTTAAGTGTCATTAATACACACACTCTGCTGTATAACTTGCTCCTGTCAGTCCAAATCAGAAGACAATAGATACCTGTCGAGCCATGAAGTAGAGCACTAGGGTCATGTCTGACAAAATATACTGTTGCCCATAATGTTGGAATCTTTTTCTTTACAGACACATTCCTCTTTTTATTCTTATTCATACACATCAATAATACCCTTTGACGAAGTACAGTGATTGCATACTGAGTCCCAGTTAGACTTGATTTAACAAGAATAAATCACAATCATTTCATGAGAACTGGTGAAAATATTTTATTTCAGATTTATGGACAACAAACAGCTGTGGGTCACATATTTAACTTCATACATGTCTGAAAACACCTGTGAGAGGCTGAAATGAGGATTATTTTCTTCAGCCTGAGGGCAGGGTCAAGAGAGGGAGGTGGAATTCTTGTTTACTCTTCAGTTATAGAAAGTTGAAAGTTAATTACGGAATTCTTGCCAAACAGGGCCAAAAAATACTGTATTAAGTAGTGAACTTTCAACATTTCATGCCACCGCTGTCAATGGACAAGAAAAGCACTCATTCTGAGTAATAAAACTGCAATAATTATCATTTTTATGGGATTATGTCCCCACTGTGGCACTCCTGAGGTACCCTTTTAGTGTACCAAGGGTCTGAGTCAGGGCTCTTTTATTTTGATTTTACTTATTTATTTTTCTCCATCAGTGTGAACATTTTTTTCCAATTTTTTGCAGTTAGATCTTCTGTAAAACTCATACTCAGGACATATGCTGTTTATATGTATTAGTAGTTTTTGTAATTTCCTCTCTTTGGGTGTGCTCCGCTGCTACATAAACAGAAGAAACACTAAATACACATTGATAAAATGATCAAATGGAAAACGGCTCCTACATGTTTTTTTTTATATTTGCTTTGTGCTGATGTGATGATGGTGCCAAAAGGTGCCACATTAACAGAGTAAACACCGAAGGGAGGCTGATGAGAGACGTGTGAGCAGGGAGAACAGAAGGGGAGGGGAGACCCACAAGGGGAGGTGGGACTGGGAAGCAGATGCTGGCACAGCGGTGCAGCCTGTCAGCGGACATCCCCTCCCTCATCCAGTCCCTCCTCTCTTCCCCCTGACTCGTTATCACTCCCTCACTCACTTCCAGTCCCTCTCATAATCTTTGCCCACTATCTGACCACATAGAGCGCCTGGTGAGTGGACGTGGACGCCTTGGCTTTACCTGCTGTTTACGTCCAAACCATGGGATAGAAACAGCTCTTGAGCTTTCGTTGCAGGAGTTTTACTCACATTGGGAATATGAGTGGGGAGTTTTCTGTATGTTTTTCCTCCCACCTCCTCTGGGGATTACCACAGGAGTAGAGTGTGCATGCGTGTGTGTTTCAGTGTGTGTCTGTCCAGCACTATGGCTGCTTCTGATAGTCTTGAGTCTAGCAGCAGGAGTGGGTCAGCATGAAAGGGGGTCACCACCAGCGACAGTGTGGGTGTCAGCACCTGTTCAGAAAACTGCTCGGCAAATGTGGATGCTGCTTTGCTCCAGTCAGAGGTATGTAGTTACACTCGTACTGTTGCCGCTCTTTGACGGAAAAAGAAAGCTGATACAGTACAATACAAAACAGTATGAAGATGTTCATTTTGTATCATCGGCTTCTCATACATGGACCAAACATTGTCTGACTGCCTTCTTTAAAATGTTCATGCATAGATTTAGACATATTTATGCAATATTGTATGATAGGTCATCAATTCTTGATTGCAAAAACACATGTTTATCTTTAGCATTTGCATTTTTTAATATTGTTCATTGCAGAATTCAGCAAAAGACATCAGAAGAAAAGCACTTGTGTTTTCCCTACTGTCAAACTGCTGGTCAAATAGAAATATTGAGTGCTGTTGCTTGTAAAGGGTCTTGTTTTGTAGAATAGGAAGCAGTCAAGTCTTCTTTTTAACATGACTTATGATTATAAAACACCAAACAGACTTTCACAATTCTCTTACAGTGTTCAACAGTGGCAGCACTGATGGATAACAAACCTTGTTCCATTCACACATTTGCTCCACATTTCATTTACAGTAAACATGTAATCTATTTTTGGAAAGATGTGGTACAGATACAGCACATGCAGCTGCTGTTTTACATTAAAAACGTCAGTGATACAGTCACATCTGGATCTCTGCAGAGTGTCTGCACATGATGCATTTCACTGAATCATCTCAAGAGTCAGTAAGTCAGTTACATTCTTTTCCTCAAAAAGCTAAAGACCCCCCATACACACACCCTACAAGAGACTTTTTGACCTTTGTTTGAGACAAAAGTGATTTTCAACCTGTACATGTACAATACTGTAACAATGCTTCAGAGCAAAAGCAGCTCCATGTACACACACACACACACACACACACACCACATGTCCCATTACTGCCCCGACCCTTAAATCCTCTGTTGTTCCAGTTGC
>JAPQRQ010000022.1:19688677-19710106 GCA_037367365.1 Apogon talboti
ACACACACACACACACACACACACACCACATGTCCCATTACTGCCCCGACCCTTAAATCCTCTGTTGTTCCAGTTGCTTGGGGAGTGATTACAGAACAGCTCCTCTGCGCTGCACGTCACTGACAGAATAACTGCAAATAGATGTGTGAAATGTGAAAATGAAAACAGCCTTGCGTTGAGATTCCTCACCTTTGTTCACAAGGATTAATGGAAGATATCTGACCGTTTTCTTGGGGATGCACATGGTGTGACATTAGATCAGTACTGCTGTGATACTAATCTAAAAATACACATTGGGCACTTTTTGGGAGATGTCACTGTCAGGACAGTACAGATTCTACATTTTCCATCTAAGATGCATCTCTTTTTTTCCCCTCCGGTTTTGCTTCATCATCTTCCTCCCTTTCATGCTTCCTATCCTGCTATCCTTAATTATCTGTGTTGAGCCTCATTCAGTGTTTTGTTTCATTTGGCAGCTATTTATAAAGACAAAGAGACGCCTCCAGATAAAGTGCGTTTGGGAAACTAACTTGGAAATCTACTTGAAGGTCCTGCCAACTCTGTCTCATTACACATATATCACTCTGGCTCAATAACTGCCATGACTAATCGTCCATTAGCCAACTAGTGAGTGTGAGGTCATCTCTGCCAGTATGTGAAGAAGTAAACATGATGACTAACAGGAATAAAACTATTTAGTCCAACAGAACACCTTTAAATATAGCAGCTTACATATCGTCTGAACCATTTTACACCTTCGTATTTGTACGGTTGTGGGTTTTCTTGAAATATTTTAAAGGGACTGCAGGAGATGTCCTTCATTTAAACCTGATATGCATGAAAGCATGAAATTAGACTTGGTCTGGGTTTGCTACAGGACACCAAGAACTCAGTGTCCTTTTCGGCTATTTGTAGGTAAAAGTGCATTAAAGCATTAAACACAAAATACATCCTTGACCTTTTCATAAAGATTTCATGTGTTAAAAACCAATAAATGACTATAGCTGTGTAAATACACACTGTAATACACTTGATGTTCAGGTAAATATAGATTAAAGATTGATGGAATAGAATGGGCTTCATATTTTGGGAAATTTTGAGTTCTAGCAAATGTTTACTTGTTTTGCTGGTTCAGGAAGGTTTATGTGGTAGAAAAAGACCTTGGCCTGAAAAGTAATTGGATATGTTTGGTAGCCTAATGATTATTTTCTTATCGTAAATAATCCATGGTTTTCAGAGTGGTGTCTTAAATCTACGAGACTGACCACAGTGTTGAAGTGAGAGTCCAACATCAGTGTGGGAAGAGGAAATGCTGGTGTGGGAAGGAGTATAAATCCAGTTCGCTGTGATGTAGAAATTATGACTTGGTCAGACAGAGTGAAATGAAGTGATGAATAGGTTTATTTTGATTGTAAATCAAGTATCCTTAAAATGTCTGTGTTGAAGCAGTTTTCCTGTTATGTCAGACATTCATATCGTGCTGGGCTGAGCCGTAAAACCACACAGCAAAAGTGATGAAAGAGCAGGGATAACACAACTACTAGAGCTGTTCACACATGCAGATGATATATAGTTTTTTATATTTCCCAGCATTTATTAAATCTACCTGAATTAAGAGCTCATAATCCTCAGACCCATTTAATCTGATCAGGCTGCATCCGAACATGTAACATTTAGTCACATGATTTATCATTTTAATGTTGATCAAAGATGATGACTTATTTCTATCTGTGGTTTCAATCCTGTCAGTCTCCTGTGTGACTCCTGGATTTCTAAACTACACATGATGCATGTTTAGAGGTGTGAGACAGGGCAGAGGGCATAAGAGTCAGTGAGTCGTCGTTTTCACACTGCTGCTGACCAGGATGTATTTATCTCAGCTTCATTCCAGCAGAGCGGGTCACTTAAGCCCAATATGAACGGATTTAATTGCAATTACGATAATACCGTCCATCCAAATGCAGAAAATATGAAGCAGACACAGTAATCAGCTCCTGCAAATGAAGATCTGCCACGTAATACCAACAAAACTTTAGTCATGGTTTGGTGGTTTCAAGCAGCATCTCACTACCTCCTGCTGTTGCTGACCATGTCCATTTATGGGTCAGACCGAGGAAGACGTGCCTGACGTGTTGTCTCCTAGATATCTGTCACAGACACACAGAGACATCACTACCAGGATGTAAAGTAAAGCAGCTCCACCACTCTGTTGTGAATGTGTGACTGGTGAGGCGTAAGAGCCAGATAAGCATAAATACTACTAGTGCTTCTGCTATGAAAGGACAGGGCCATTACTACAGGATTTAGATGATCTTTGCACCTCTAAACTATCATGTTATTTAATATTGTAGAGGCATTTTTTTCTATGAGAAAATTAGAACTACTAAATTGTGACAGCTAGTTTTATAAATCCTGACTTTTCCTTAAGTCTTTCATTCATGAGAGATGACTTAGAGCAACAGTACTTCAAACTCAAACAAAATCCTCAACTGAAAGTAGTAAATGACCGTTCTGATAGATGGACTTTCTATTAGAGACTGAAATTACTAAAAGGGTTTTTGGCACCATTTGGTTCCTTTAGAAATGTGAATTACTAACACTGGTAAAAATATGATAACAAATAATATTTCAGTAGTGATGTAAACATTTTAATAACTTCATCAAAGTGATGTAATGTATTACTCATGATTATTTTTTAGAACAAATAGTCTAAAGTGAACATTTGATTTCACTGGTAAACAAAACCTAAAACAACACGCATCATTTGAGCACACACTGATGAATGAATGGAGCTGTTATTTGCTTGTTGGTGTTTCACTAAAATTTGTTAAATAGATGCAACACAATCACCACCACTTTGATTAGTGAGTTTCATTTCATGGCACACTTTTTTTTTTTTCTTACAGCTACTGATAACAGTTTAATTTATTATATTATTTAGTTGCATAACCCTGTCTCCTCCTGGCAGCACTCCAGCAACACACATGTAGATGCAGGATGTCCCAACTTTTATGTCCATATTTGCCTGGAAATCTGCCAAAGCTGCAACAAAATGAACGTTAATGTCCAGATGTAACAGACATAACCACCAATGGTTTTTAGTAACTGTAAATTAATTAAATCTTATAACATTTATATTTATTTTGTAATTTAATTACAGTATGTAAGTGAGTGAGTGAATACTCTAAATACTGTGTTTCTGACAGAGAGTAATCTCACTGATGTTTCGTCCTGTATATTCCTGTTTCTTGTCATGTGACCAAAAAGGTTTTCTGAACCAATAGCATTTGCACAAAGAAAACACCCAAACATAATCCATACATTCATCTGTAGAGGATTTGTATCGCATACGACACCATCCCCACAGACAACAAGATACCCATATCACTTTAAGTTTGTGGTAAAAATATTCACATAAAATTCGTAAACTGAAGGTAGAATCTTGTAAACATCACCATCATTCACTGTTCACTGTTGTTCAATATTTTTATTGACTGAAAATTTAGATGAGATGAAAAAGTTCCGCATCGGCTGGATGTCTATAATTCTTGCACATGGTGATGCTTTCACAGCGTGCATGCTTGCATACACCGCTGACACTCCCTGCCGTCCGGATGGTGGTCCAGCTGTTGCTTCGTGGGAAAATGACACATTACATAAGCGTCTCAAAACATGACAAGCTGAGGCACTCAGTCCTGCGCTGATTTTAGCGTTGTCATAAAGACCGTTACTCAGCATTAAGGGTCAGTTCAAAGGAAATGGTGATGCATTTCTAGAAAAAAACCTGTGTCTCAGCTGCAGATTGGTGCACTTATGCCATTTCAACAGATGGGAAAATGTTAGTGGCCTTGACATTGAACGCTGCATCACAGATAGAAAACAAGAACAGATGGCCAGCCCTGCTCAGGTTGATAACATGCTCTAGATGCTTGTACCTATTTGAGTTAATTCTTCTCATCTCCCTGTTACAGAAATGACTTGAGTTTTTCACTGCATGACAATGAATCACCAGACGATGAATTACTTTAATTAGTGGGATAATTAACTCCAGCCTACATTAAATGCCAAATTGTTTCAGGGGAGAATGGATGGTTTGGTGTCAGTCAGCCCACTTTATCAGTGTTGATTTTACTTCACACAATTTTCCCATGTGCCTTAGGATGTAATAGAAGGAGAGCTGGATTGAACAGAAAGAAAAACACATCATTCAGTATTCACTGTCAATGTGGTGTCTTGTTTAATGGCTGTATCAGCCAGTTTTAGCAAATGCCTGACCCAGATTTCAGTGGCTTCTTGAAAGCTTGTTATTATGATTACAGCTTACGTAAATGTGCTGACAGGGAATAGTGGCTTCTGGGAAGAGTCCAAAACGATGAAATGGGGCTCCTGAAAGATTGCACTTTGCTATGATCAGCAGAAGAGGGTGAAATGTTTGCACTGGGTACTTGATTAAAACAATGTGGTTGAGGATTAGGTACCAGTTTCCACTCAGGAGACTTGGAAACAAAATCCAGCTGTGGCTTAAAAGGGTGTCAGCTCCAGCGTTGGTCCAGACTGAGTTGAATGAGGGCAGATATGATGAGCTTAGTTGTGACTGACTTTTAGGACATACAATCCACAGTGGGCTGGAAAAATGCATCACTCACTCTACTTTATCCCCTTTCAATGCTTCTTTTGCCAACGTGAAACAAAGGGCAGAATTGTATAGCTGTTCTTACTGTACATTTAGTGACTGATGGTACAGAAGCTGCAGCTCCTAAAATTACAGCTCGGGCTTAACACAGGAAATTGAACAACATTTTTGTGTAGAAGTCTGTCTGCAACATCTGACCTGAGAGGATATACCCCACAATTAGCTGTACTTTAACCCAGTCTCCCCGTTTCTGTAGCCGAGTCATACACCGTGGCGGGCAGCGAGGGCAGTATCGCCCCGTCTGCGCCCCGCCAGGCCTCAGGCGGATCCAGCCCCTGCTCACACTCCTCGACTGGAGGTTCACGGCATCCTGTCAGCGCCCTGAAGAAGTGGCTCACCAATCCCATACGCAAACTGAGCACTGATGGCCGAGGAGGAGCGGGAATGTTGGAGAAGCAGATGAGCAGGTCAAGCGAGGGACACCCGCCTTCACTCCTTTCCCACGGCAAACCTGAGCCCAGAGCCCTGGAACAGCAGGACAGCTACACCACCCTCACATCAGGAGACATGGTCAGACTTTCACCTCCTGCGTATGCATGTATTCCCTCTGACAAAACCGCTTTGTTGTTTATTTAACCCTTTTATGCACGGATCGTTAACAAACTAGTGTTATTTTTGACATCATTCTTCATATTCTTCATCAGCTATACCATTCATTGTAGTGGATTCCATGCATCAACAGTTTAACACGTAATGGTATTAATTTTTAAGCATAAATGCATCCATACAGCTTTCCACAAGGAGCACATATCACCACTGTAAGAAAACGTATCATTTCAATGTAAAATGTAACTGTCCACTATGGTTAATGACATGAATCAGTGATTATATTGTGAGAAACTTCAGTCACTGACACAAAATGGCAAAAACCATGAGGATTAAACAGTGAACAAACTGTTCCTTAAACTGTAGCTCAATAGATAATTTCTTTGTAACCACATGTTTAGGATTTATTAAACAATATATCAGGATAAGATAAGACTTTATTTATCCCACAGTGGGGAAATTCAAGTGTCACAGCAGCCTTTACAATAAAGTGAGCCTAGCAAGTATTAGAGCTAGAGTCATTACTGCAAATAATGGAGCTTTAACTAAAGACAGAATAACTGTCCACTGCAGTAATGTCACACATGAAAGGGTTCATTTGTACTGGTTTTTGTTGTGTACAGATGTGGAAAGATGGTCAGTTGAGTCCCACGGCTTCGTCTCCCACTCAGAGGTCCTGTCCAAGCTACGTATCTGACACACAAGAACGAGACACACCAAGTCTGGTAATATCTCTTTTTTATTCTTTAGTCTGTTATATTCTACTCTTATTAGTAGTGTCTCCCCTTGTCTACTCCTCTGCACATATTATATATCTCTATTCATAATTTACTTAAATGTCAGACATACATTTGCTTGAGTTGGAGTACAGCCTGAAGTTATGGTTACACTTTAATTCTTTTGAAAACAAACCTGATAGTCAAGTTCCATTTTCATGTACAGAACATCAAACTAGAACTTACACTGTGCTCTGTTAACCCTGAAAGACCTAAACACACCCTCGTGACCAAAAGCATCTACGGAAATAAAATGTTTCATGACTCGAAAACCACTAATCCTATCAATTCATTTAAATAATTCATGTAAAATGCAGTTTCTCAGCTTTTCAGGGGCATAAGACATGACCCATATGGACGTTCAGAGGCGCCATAGTAAACATGGAAACACTGTTGATTCACTGATAAAACCCATGTAGTTTGATAAATGACAGTGGTTGTACACACTTGTTTTTGCATTCCGTTAAGGATATATTTAGTTGAAAAAGTCATACTTTCTTCGGTTTTCTCTGTTCTAATGTAATAACCTACTCTTATTACTGAGCTTTTATGAGCATCCACATGGTCAATGAATTAACTTGGAACATTATGTTGAACTGAATTTAGAACCTAAGGCTATGTTTTAATCACTGGTCGTTGTACTCAGTTCTGATTGAATGGTCTGATTTTTGTGTTTGGTTCTTCTTTTTTTTTTGGAAATTACACTTGTATATAGTAAAAGCATTAACACACACAGTGAAAATATTCCACTACAAGAAAAAGTTGTTCATTAACAACCTTACTTTTCCATCCAAAATATGCATTTTGAGTATTCATTGAGTTGCATTGATATATATGTTGCATTGGAATCACTTTTTAAGATGTGAGTGACTCCCTCCAGTGCTGAGTGGTGAAAAATCTCCACTTAAAGTGATTCACACAAGTTCTGATGTCAGTGTTCATACCGAAGCTACACTGATAAGGATCAGGATCACATATGGAATTGGCCTGGATCACAGTTGAAAAGATCAGATTCCATGTGATTTACACTGTTCACACTGTCTTCCCCCCCCACCACCACCACACACACACACACACACACACACACACACACACACACACACATCAGTGTTACTAACAAAAATAAAAAAGTTTCTTAGAGAGAAGAAGGTGATGTTAATATCTTAACATGTGTGTAACAAATGTTTCAGTTGCACAAGAGCCTTTTTTGGCCATCAGAGCCACATTATTTGTCTGAGAAAGTGCAGTATGTATAAGCTAATGGTCTGTCAACTGTTGAAGTATGTCAACCTATGGCCACATGTTATTAATATTTATGAATAAATATGTATAATTCCCTCTGAAGCCTGTTGCAGGTGTATGAAACACACAAACTTCTCTCACATGCACAAATGATTTGACGTCCATCGCATCATGGCCTCGTGTTTCCTGTGTACGCTCACACAAACCTCTTCTCGCTGGTAACTCTACACTGTATCTCGTACTCAGCAAAGTTCCGTGGTGTGGAATCAATCCTGTGTGCTTTTTGTAGACAGCATCTGGAAGTAATCAACCAGCCAGGCCGTCTGTAACAGGCTGAAACAGGGTCAGGGATGGGGTGAGGAGTGTACACCAAAATTAGAAGAGAACGCCTGCAGGCAAAGTGACATGTTTGACAGTCCTCCTCCGAGGATGACAGAGCCAAGGTCGTAAGCTTTACATAAGAGATAAGAGGAAACTAATGGACAGATAACATCCATTCACCTGTCAAGTGCATTGTTCGGTTTGATAAATGACTCCCTCTGCGCTTTCACTTTGTCTAATGATCCTTTGGGACAATTTTATTTCATAAGACTCATATGGTTTTATATTTACACTGGCAGTGATGCTTGTCCTGTCCAGGTTAGGGTTGATAGTAGACACTTAACACATTAAAGGAATAGCTTGTTACGTTTAGAAATATGGTTTATTGATTTCTAGCAGAGAGTTAGAAGTAGAAGATCAAAACCAGCTCCATGTCTGAACATAATGTACTGTGTGTGCGAACGCTGCCAGGGGTAGGACAGCGAAATAGGAAGACGTTACAGCGTTAATAGCATTGCAATTAAAAACTGAAGAAATATAACTGTAATCACCTGCAGTTAGTAGTTAGTCACATTAATGAAAGTATTGATTATTGCAAAGGTTACATGACAATTCTAAGGGCCCCCGACTGACTAGAAAAGAGTTGAACCTTAGTTAATTTTCTTTACAAAAATTATTAACCTATCACCAGAAACGAATGTTGGCTTCAAAAGGCACTAATAATTATATTTGTTCTTTGAATTAGTTTTGTTTTTGGCAAAAAAGAATAAATTCCAGTCAGCTTCTGACCCTGCCTCCCCCCACCTTATTTCATCATATGGTTTGGTCCAGGTGCCAGAGCTCCTAGCTGATTCTAGTAAATATATTTCCATCCAAAAAGTAAAACTATAGTTTATTTATATTTGTATATCAATAGAAAAGATGGCTTGCACCTTTTTCATCAATCTTACACAAAATGTGAAAATCTATTTTAACCTGAATATTGATTCATGTCTGCAGTGTTCTGCTTTTATGGTTTGCGTCATTGAAGTGGTGGGAGCCAAAGTAGAAAAATTTTTCACTGGGCCCCAAACCCTATGTGCATATATTCTTTTCAGTAAAGTGTTAGATTAGTCAAATCACCGCCTAGCAACCGTAAACTATTTAGATAGAAGTTTGACTGTTGCAGCACCCAGTTTAACCAGAGACATTCAATAAAGGACAAGGCAGGTGTTCCACTGAGGAGTCATCTCTGTTTTGTGGGTTTCTCCACTGTCCTGTCATATTCATTCCTATGGGAAAAGCGAACGTGATCTCAACTTACAACCTATTCTTTCACCCCAGAGTCAGTCAAGTAAATACTGGACCCATTTTCACAAGCCACATTTCTTCTGAACATTCTAACATTCTCAACCTTATAGATCAGGACAAAATAGATGTGTTTGAGACCTGTGTTTATATATACAAAAAAAAAACAACTTAGGTAAAAACAAGATAGATGAATGATAGCGAAACAGTGAATGATAATATACATATATGATAACATAATTATAGTTAAGAGTAAAAATGGTGATGTTAATATATTACTTTATTTAGAATTTATTAATCTGCTTGAATTCCTCTACACAATGGTCTCAACAATTTGTTGGTAAAGTGTACAGTGTACACTCATTGACTTCAGCTTTAGGATTTAGCTGAGTTAAAAACATTTGTCTGAAAACTAACCAAAAAGTAATCAGATGAAATAAGTTACACTACTTATGTTATGTGATTAAGTTTTAACATAGTTACATCTCACATTTTTAACCTGTTACATTTCAAAAACCTTTCCCACACTGGCTATCACTGAGCTTAGTCTTGAAGCCTTTCTAAAGCTCACTTAACAAATTATTACATTATATCTTGTTTGTTTAATGCATAGAACAGTGTTAAAAGGACGGTCATAAATGCAGATGCAAGCAGAAAGTCCAAGAAGAAATAAAAATAGTCAGTAAGCGATCATAGTAAAGTCTGTTAGGGAACACATTTAAAGACAACTTAAGTGCTGTATAAAAGGCATTAAAATGTTGAATAAAGAGTAAAAATAACGCAATGAGAAACATATTTGTGACAGCAAAGTGTAAATTCAGAATTCGAAACATTTGAAAGATATTTGTACTGGGAAGGACAGAGAATAAAAACATGTCTATAACACCGCACATCCATAATTGTTAACACTCACAGCAGGAAATCAAGCACTTACAATGGATGTTTGACTATTTCTTTAACCTACTTTTGCTAATCATCCTCAGGTGGTTTTCATAGTGTAGACGTGCACTGTTGGGTGAGACATGGTGGGATCAGAGCGCAAAAAGGCTGACCCTGAGAGAAAAAAAAAGGTAAAATAAGCAGAAAGTGCATATTTGACCCACAAACTGACTCAACAGACGGATTATCATCTGCTGCTGCGAGGTAGGGAACACAATGTGGCGCGACTACAGTAAGTCAAGAGGATTACAGTCAAATTCACATTAGATTAAACTGCTTTTAGGTGAGCAGTGATACTTGTTATATAACAGCTCTCCAAGCCTTTTTGGGTTCTCCTGACCTCTGTTATATGACTTGACAAATTGTACAAATTCTGCTTGTCATTATTCACCTTCACCCTGTCATGCTTGATTATAGTTTTCCAACTTTCCCTGCATAGCCATTACATCAGCAGCAGGGGGAAAAAAAATATAAAAAGTGCTTATTACTTTCAGGTTACTTGATATTTGGGATGGCACCATTTTCCAGGGATCAGCGGTATTGCCACACTAATGTGTTCCCCAGGATGCAGCCATAAGATTGTAGCATCTGTCATCTCCTTTTTCCACAGATGTGTCCTGGCTGCAGTAGATGTCAGTGTGTGCGGTTGTTGCCCAGTGGTCAGACATCACTCTGCACCTCAGCGTTCTGCTGTCTGCTGTTACGTAACGTGTACAGCGATGCTTGACAATAACTCCACTCTCTTATTTGTGTGTTTTAGAGTCACAACTCCAGTGCCAACACTCTCCAAGGTGACGACTCAGTGAGCCAGTGGTCGGCTACAGTCGACAGCGAGGAGGGCAGAAATATTGCCTTAGAGAAGAGCTTGTAGGTCCAAATAACCATTATTACATTCCACTACATTTTTTCCACTTAATATTTTATTGAATATTCACAAGAATTTCTGGAAAAAAAAATGAGACAACATAAACAGCCGCCTGGACTTCATGCAGTATGGTACAGTGCAGTACAGCGGTGCCGAACATACGGCCCGTGGGCCAAAACAGGCCCATGGGATAAATTTGTAAAATGCAAAAATTAAACCGAAAACATTAAGTCAAGGGTGTCTCGACAAGTTGTTTTGATTATAAAGTTAAATACTATATTTTTCAGTTCCAGATGCCTGTTACTAAATACTTTGTGTCTTTGTAGATTCACTGCAATCTGTAAGTTGTAACGTACATGCATAAATGATACAATGAGCCATAATGTTGTTAAAATTGCACTTATTTTTTGTGAAAGGATAGTTTATAAATGTAAAGATTTTCATAATGCAATTTCACTTTTAGTGCACTAAAACAAAGAGACGGATTTGGAGTCATTATTTATAGGTTATTATGCTATTATTTCACTGGTCCAACCCACTTGAAGTCAAAGTGGGCTATATGTCACCCCTGAACTAAAATGAGTTTGACACCCCCGGTGTAGTATGTAGTGTCACCTGTCATATAAAAATTACATTTTTTTCCAGTTTCTGTTGAAAGTTTTTCCTCTTTTTCAGCATGTAAGTCACTTTCTGCCTGGCAAAAATATCTTCAACAATATACAGCCACTGATCTGTCTCTGGTCTGTTCTCATTAAGCCAGTTTCTAATAACTGCTTTTAAAACTGCAGTCAAATAAAGATTGTACACCAAATGATGTTCATGATGTTCCCAAGACACATCATGAGTTTAAAAGTCGTGTTAATATTTTTGCCCATATGGTCTTATTTTTGTACAGCTCCATATGAATGGTCCCACACAGCCTCCAACAGCGTTCTTATGTACTACATCTGTTACATTTTTAACTCTGTTTTTGGAAAAATGTCATTCCTATTTCTATTTGTGCTGTTTTCTCTCAGATATGTGCTGGCAGAGCTGGTAGAGACAGAACGGTTGTATGTGGAAGATCTTGGACTCATAGTTCAGGTGTGTCTCCTCCTCTCCAGGTTTGCATTAAGAGCCTCAATATACAAACAGATAATAATAATAATATTAATATAACAATAATAATAACAACAACAACAACAATAATAATAATGAACAACTTATTTTTTATTGCACCATTCATACAGGAAATACAGCTCAAAGGCTCTAAAAAGAAGAAATGATATGCATTTATTCAATGCAGTTATGATGATACCATGATGAACGTGTTTTCTACTTTTAATAAATATGTTCATTGCTACGTCCGCTAAATGACTTCCTGACATACTGTTAGTTTTTTCCTTTTCGTTGCATCTTGGGAGAGAATGAAGCTGTGGCCGAACCTTTCACTTCTTCACTCTGAAAACTTCATTATAACAGGAAAACAGGGATTAAATGTAATAATTAATACAACATAAGGCAAAGCAAGTCTATTTATGTAGTGCATTTCATACATAAATGCAATGAACTGTTAATGGAAAACCGAGAAGAAAATAAAAACAAGACTTTATACTTTGTCAGAAAAAATCACAAAGAAATTAGAATAAGATTAAGAATATAAAAGCCACTGAATAGAATAAAATGAAGTAACTCATCAATGCAGTGATTGTATTATAAGTATATGAAGAGTTAAGCAAACCAGCATAATTACAATTTCTGTATGTATAACTTTGAGGCATATTGACAGGCACTGCTTTAATCTTTAAGTGGAATAGATACGTTTTCTTCCCATATGTAAATCAGTGACCTGTGATGTGATTAGCCGTGTGTGTTTTGTGTGTTTGCAGGGATACATGACCACCATGGCCAGTCAGGGCGTTCCAGAGGACATGAAAGGGAAGGACAGGATTGTGTTTGGAAACATTCATCAGATCTACGATTGGCACAAGGAGTGAGTGTTTTTTTTGTCTCTCAGTTCCTCTGAGTTTGAACACTTCCTTACAGTGTGCACTTATTTTTCTGAGCTTCTTGTGTTTCACATGGTCCGTGTGCGTCACGTCCTCCTTGGATGTTTGTTTTCCTGCGAGTTTCCTGTGAATCTGTGTGTGTTTGGCTTGATGAGTGTTTGCGCCTGACCTTTTCTGCTTCATGTCACACAGTTATTTCCTGGGAGAGTTGGAGAAATGTGTGGGTGATCCAGACAGCCTGGCCCAGCTCTTCATCAAACATGTGAGTCTAAGTGTAAATGAGAAGTTTCTGTTTTTGTCTCTCTGGGTGTTTTGGGTTTCACTGAACGCTGAAGCCTTCTCACAGAGCTCTGGCTGTGTGGAAGCCCCCTTAACCCCCTGCCGCCCAGATGTGTCCTCATCTCTAAGATCAGTGAGTTGCAGGTGCAGCTGCAGAAAGCGAGCTCTTGTAATCACTGTGATTCGACTGAAGAGCTCTCAGAGCCAACAATCAGGGCTAAATACGCTCCACAGAGATCATGCTGTGTATGAAATAAGCTGAAATTACAGATCTCAGAACTTTATAAAGAGCCCAGTGCACTATATTAAAAGTTTAATGAGGAACTGAAAGCAGATCTCGACAGACGAGTTCAAATAAAGGGCAACTACAAAAATAACACAGACATCAGTGATTTTGTGTTGGAACGCAGTAAAACTCCAATATGTTTTGATTCTCAGCTTTTCACACCTAGCTTCTCTTCAGTTAGTGAAGCGTAGTGTTCCTAATTAGCAAACGGCAAATCAAACCATTTGCTCTCATTCACTGGAACTATTTAATGAGGGAAAAGGCACCTGAACTTATTCAACAAACTTTGAAGCTACAGAAACTCACAGGAAACTAAACCTTGAAGCATCTCAGAAGTGTGTTTCGTTCTGATTTTGCATAATTATCATCACAGCTCTTCTACTGTTTCTGTCTTTGTCACGT
Source organism: Apogon talboti (assembly GCA_037367365.1). Taxonomy (NCBI): domain Eukaryota; kingdom Metazoa; phylum Chordata; class Actinopteri; order Kurtiformes; family Apogonidae; genus Apogon; species Apogon talboti. The sequence continues at coordinate 19,702,302 of JAPQRQ010000022.1, forward strand.
CTTCCAGGAGCGGCGTCTTCACATGTATGTTGTTTACTGTCAGAACAAACCCAAGTCAGAGCACATTGTGTCCGAGTACATTGAGACATACTTTGAGGTGAGGCCTTGTCTTTACAGTCATATTTTAAGCTCTTTTTTCTGAATTGTTCATATTAACCTATAAGGACCCAGTGTGACTTTTGTGGCAGTTCCCAAATGATTTTTTTTCTCTCATTTTAAGCTTTGCTAAGTAATTTATCACCATTTATTATAATTTTATCTTCTGAATTTTGCATTTTTTCCAGTTAAAATCATCTATTGTGTTTTATGTTTAATTGACTGATCATGTAGATGTTCATAAAAGCTCAGAGTAAAGTCAAAGGTTATATATCAAAACAGAAAAAAATTAAGAAAAAGTCACATTTTCAGCAAATATATCATTAACTGAATATAAACCTAGTGTGTCCATCCACTGTCATTGATCAAACTTCATGGATTTTACTGGTGAATCAATGTTGTAGAAGATGACGGTGTTTCCACGTTCACTACGGAGCCTCTGAACGTCCAAATGGGTCATATCTGATGACCATGAAAATACGACACTGCATTCTACACCAATTATTTACATGTATTTATGCGATTAGTGGATGAACAGTTTAGATCAACAGATGCTTTTGGTCGACGGTGGGTGTTTGGGTCTTTATGGGTTAATCATATCATATAATACTACACTTAATGGCTGATTCTTTTTGTTTATTGTCAAAGCTGTAGGATGCATTTCTTTTTTGTTTCTGTTACTTTACAGGATCTCAGGCAGCAGCTGGGGCACAGGCTGCAGCTCAATGACCTGCTCATCAAACCTGTTCAGAGGATCATGAAATATCAACTATTGCTGAAGGTGTGTGTTCACATACACAGCACTGCTACAAGTTATTATAGACTTTATGCTTAAAGTTTGCATTGTAACATAAATACAGTGAAATGACCTATGTTTAAAGTGATGTTAGAATCAAAAGCTGTAAATTGATTTGAAATTTGTGTAATTATGAAGCAGGATAAATGTATGTCATTTTCTACCTCAGGATTTCCTGAAGTACTACCGCAAAGCCGGGAGGGATGTCGAGGAGCTGCGGGTAAAATTTAATTCTGGATAACAAATATCTGCTTTGCACTTTTATCTTTCTGCAGCAAAATCTCTTAATAAACATCTGTTATGTATTTATTGTTGTTAGAGGGCAGTGGAAGTAATGTGTTTTGTGCCAAAACGCTGCAATGATATGATGAACGTGGGCAGGCTTCAAGGGTTTGAGGTGAGATAATGACATTTTCTTACATTTTCATCTTCGTGGTGTTAAGAAGAGTGATTAACATCCAGGGCAATGTGCAGTGTTTGTGACTAATGTGTCGTTTCAGGGGAAAATCACAGCTCAGGGGAAGCTGCTCCAGCAGGATACCTTCTCCGTCAGCGAGGAGCAGGAAAGTGGCATCCTGTCCAGAGCCAAGGAGAGGCGGGTCTTCCTGTTTGAGCAGCTGGTCATCTTCAGCGAGCCAATTGATAAAAAAAAAGGTTTCTCTCTGCCAGGATACACTTTTAAAAACAGCATCAAGGTATGAGAGACACTTAACTCGACAACACCTCTGTGGTTGTGTTCTTGTGTTCGACATGTGTACTGTGTGCTCCGCAGGTCAGCTGTTTGGGTGTAGAGGAGCGCTCCGAGGAGGATCCATGTTGTCTGGTCCTGACCTCCCGTGGGACCGACGGCAGTGTGACGCGCTTCATCATGCAGGCGTCATCTCCAGATAGACAGCAGGCTTGGCGCGATGACGTGGTTCAGATTTTAGAGACTCAGAGGAACTTCCTGAATGGTACCAGATTAAAGTCATATATTGAGGAGTTAGGTGGAGTGTGTGTGTGTGTGTGTGTGTGTGTGTGTGTGTGTGTGTGTGTGTGTGTGTGTATGTGTGTGTGAGTGATGTGACATCTCTTCCTGTCCACTGTAGCACTCCAGTCCCCAATAGAGTACCAACGCAGGGAAGACAAGTCCAACAGTCTGGGCAGGAACATGAAGCCTCAAACTGCGTCGGCGTCTGACCTCCGACCTCACTCTTCCGCGTCTATGGACCGACGTCAGCAGCCCTGTCTGCTCACATACAACACCTCCCTGCCCTCCCTGCACCCACCCCCCCACAGCCTGGCCTCCAAGACGGTGAGTGACCAGCAGTGCTCCCTCACACATGGACTCTACTCATCTTTTATTCTTATCACAAACACTGTCTTTTTTTGTGTGTGAAGATTTCGAATCCTTGTACTTCGACTCCCGGAGCGACTCAGCTTCCAGTTCCCTCATTGCACCAGCTCACTTTGAGTCAAGAAGTGAAACACAACCACGGGACGTCCAATGGACTGGTGTCCTGCAGCCATAACAGCGTCCAGGTACATCAGTTTTCCACTAAACAAGGAATTGCAGAGGCAGGGGAATTAAGTCATGTAACTTGATTTAAATCAGACTCAAGTTGCTATTTTTATGACTTAAGTTTCACATTTTAGACTAACTGTGACTCAGTATGTAACCATTACACCTGATTATGATGTGTAGAAATAGGAATTAAAAGAGGAATGTATCTGAAATCAAAAGTATTCCAACTTTAAGGCCAACAGTATTAATATATAACATTTCCTCATTAAAGTCTATAAATGACTGGGCCTATGTCACCTATGGTATTGTGTATTTACAATAGGCAGAATCCAGTATTTTCAACAATGTTTTAATTCAGATATTCAATATATCATTTAATTCGATGTAATGGCCCATTTTATTTTTTCACTCGTGAACATCCCTTTAATGAATTTTTAACTGCAGCTGTTTCATCACAATAAAATGACATAACATGAATATATGTGTAATGTTTGTAGTATATATAAGACTTTAATGCACGACAATGAGTCACGTCTAATGTCTCATATCACATGTTTATTATTATTTTTGTTTAGAGACCAGAGACGGAAATTACATATTCTATTGTTTCAGTCAAAAAATCATTTTCTTTTTCTTTCCTTTTACTCAACTCGAAGATTTTTTAGTTTTAAATAACTTCTAAAGAGGATTTTAAATGGTTAAATGGTCTGTGACGATCGTTCCCTCTTTATCTTGCCTTTTAATTATCTATCATGAACCGCAGCATAGTTTACCTGATTCTAAATTGTTCAGATCACACTGGTGGAGCCTTTATCTGAAGCAGCGCGTTGACATGATCACACGTGATGAGGGGAAATGGCCCTGTACTCGCCTTTGTCAAATATCCTGTTGTTGTTTCGGTGTGGATTTACAAACCTGCTCAGCTTAATCTGTATCCAGTGTCATTTAGTCATCCATTTTATAGAAAACCCTGTGACCTGCTGTTTTATCTTATTCGTTCAGACTTCCACCGTCAGGAGGAAATGGTCTGATCTCTTATTAGACGTGCTGAGCTGGCCTGATTCCACACGAGCGCTCGCCTCCTCTTGTTCTACGTCTGTATGTTTCCATCCTGCTTTAGTGAGAATGGGTACAGGTTGTTCAGGCAGGAGCTCTCCTCTCCTGTCATTAGCACTTGTTTAACACTTGTTTGGGACTATAGGACTGGGTGATAAATTAAATTAATTCATGTTTGACCAAAAACCTCCTCTGGACACCTTTTGTTCTTCTATTAAAAAAAAAACATGCAGCATATCTTAAGAATATATTAAGAACTTGTCTTGCATTGATTCATCAGCAGTGCTCCTTATGCAAAATAATTTAGTTTTTAACAAACTGCATATCAACACTATGGAGATGCTTTTTAAAAATTTTTATTATTATTGTTACTAGTTGCACATTGTATAGTGTGTATTTCTAATAAAAAAATCTATTTTTGAGTTATGAAGATAAAAACATTAGTAGAGGTTGCTACACTGAGCCAAAAGCAAAAACTAAGGGATGATGTAGATGTCTTCATGTACTGTACTGTACCTACAGGCGACTCCAAAACGCAGCCATAACATTATTATCAGTGACAGAAGAAGTGGTAATAATGTTGATGATATCACTACAATGACACCTTTCACTGGGTTGGATATATTAGGCAGTAGGTGAACATTTAGTCCTCGAGGCTGATGAGTTGGAAGCAGCAAAATGTGTAACATAAAGAACTGAGTGAATATGGACCAGGTCCATATTGTGATGGTGATGACTGGGTCAGAGCGTCTCCACAACTGCAGGTCTTGTTGTTTGTTCCTGGTCTGCAGTGGTTAGTACCGACCACAAATGGACTAAAGAAGGACATCCACATCTCAGGACCATTGATCATTTGTGGGAGGTGATGGACAAACAAAGGTCCACCTCTCTACTTCCAGAACTTCAGGGATCTACAGAGATCCAGTTGTTCTGCTTTAGATACCTTCGGTCGGTACTAACCATTTTACACTGGGAATGAACAACAAGATCTGCAGATGCTCTGACCCAGTGATTTGACCTTCACAATTTATTCTTTGTCAAAGCTGCTCAGATCCATACTCTTACCCATTTTCCTTTTTCTAACACATCAACTTCGAGGACTAAATGTTCACTTACTCCCTTATATATCCCACCCACTGACAGGTCCCACTGGCATGAGATAATCAACATTAATACCACATTACCAGTCAGTGGTCATAACACAATGACTGATCTGTGTTTAGTCTTAAGTGTATCTAGTCAAGACATTGAAGTACAATTATAAGTAACATTGACATTTTTTTTTTAAATGTAGCCCAGCGTCATCTTTTCTTAGGAAAAGTAAAAGAGAAAAATGTCAACTTTATTGTTGAAGCCCAAAAATGTATGTTTTTACAACTCACCCATCATTTTCAAGCATATTACACTGAGATGGTATAAAACCGATCTCTGCGCTCCTCCCAGGAACGCCATCTAGCAGTACCATCACTACGGACAAGGCACTCACAGGCTAGACATTTCTCACAGGTAGTTCCACTCTGGTAGAATGACCTGCCAGCCCCTACCAGAGCAGGGGCATCCCTCCCTACCTTCAAGAACCCCTTAAACACCCACCTCGTCCAGGTCCACCTTCTCTCTTAACCCCTGGTTTTTAAAGTTTTTTTATGTTTTTTCTTATCGTACTTTACCACTGATGCTTGATTTGATCTCTTAACCTCTGTTTTTATGTTTTAATGCTGTTGCTTATTGCACTTTAACACTGATGCTTGGTTGATCCTCTCTTGTAAGTCGCTTTGGATAAAGGCATCTGCTAAATGCAGTGAAATGTAATGTAATTACAAAATGTAATGATTCTATTACTTTATTTTTGTCATGTTTTAATTAGTGGAGGGTTGAAGTCATGTTTTTTTTAAATTTGTTTGCTGGTTTGTTTTTTAAATGTGCTTTGCTAATTCATGAAGTAGTAATGGAACATGTCTTTTGCATGTAACTCACCTAGAATGAAATACCTGTGTTGCCATTGGATGTTTAATGTTGAAATTAGCTCTGAATCCCAAAGAAAAAAACCCCCTAATCAGTTCACACACATAAACAGAAATAAATTAAGAAAAGAAATTTAACCAATAAAATATAGTGCATATTACAACTTTGTAAGTGCTAAAATATGCTATTGCACATTCCTCCTTTTGTGCCAAAATTATTAGACCATTTTCACCCGTAAAAAAATATGACCATTACTTCAACTGTTGGTAACATTAGTAGGTAGGAGTGTTCTTTGTACTGTTTGAAGTTTTACATCTGACTAACCAATGACAAAAATGATTTAATCGGATGGTTTTTTTTTGTCTTCTCAGGGTGTTGCCTCCAGTTTCCAGACGATTATATTTCACGAGGGCGGGACATTTTCAGTGCATCAACCAAACAACCTGGATCAGCTCACGGAGGACAAACAATAATAACCCGCGTTGACACGTGAACTCAGTTTGTGGAGTCGGAGTGCCTCAACTGAGTCAAGGCCTCTGTGTTTCAATGTCCCGATCATCACATATTGTCCTAAGTTTCCTTAATATGCCACTGTGACGCACGTGGCTCATTTGGATTTTGTTAATCATATTGGTTTAATTGTGTGTGTGTTTACATGCTTAGTGACAACAGCGAGATTTTAAAGCAGATTTTAAATCAGCATTAGACTGTACTTCTTATTGCATGTATATGACTTTCTATCTTGCACCATTGGAAATTTCTTTATGGGTATTTTTGTAACTCATAATATTTTTCATAAGGGACCAATTCCACTGTTTGCCCCCCTGAGAACATCTTGTTTCTGCAGTCCTTTAAAGATCCAGCTTCCAGAGTACTGTATGTCAGCGCGTACCCTGCAGGTTAGCAAATAGCTGTGTTTTCCCTTTGGTGGGCTATTTTAACCCGGCCATTGTTACAGTGTTATCTAAGCAAAACACATTCGCAAACTCACACAAAGCTCAAGTTGTTGTAATCAAGCAGAAAGAGGAAAAAGGGAACAGAGATAAAACAGAGGTGCTCATGTGTCACTGTCATCTTGAATGTAAATAATCTCATGTGGCTCCTGTCATATCAGTGCAAACTCTGTGACTCGTGGCGTCCTGAAAAACACATGGAATTAAAGAGAAATACTGTTCAAATGTTGGTCATCATCATTTTTTTTCCAGGAAAACTGCAACATTTGGAAGTGAATATAAGAAACGGTTTATAGAAAGTGTATTTTAACGATTTCATAAAGCAAATACTACTGACTTTTTACCAATAAACTTACAAAATAGGATTGATGATGCAGATGTGTTTTCTATAGTGTAGTGGAAGTTACAAATGTCTGTTTTTGAGCAGGGTTATCATTTTCTGAGGATTTTTAGCTTCTACATTACCACATTATGACACATAGACTGATCGTAATGGCTTTTCTTTTTCTCGAAGCAGCATCTTTATTGTTTTCTATGTGTCTTCATCAGCAGTCTTTTTTCCCTTTTTTTCCCCCTGTGAGATTTTGCAGATTCTTGAAAGATACATTAAATTTAATCACTTTAAATTTATTTTAGTAAATTTACAGTTCTACAGTGGTTTAAGTGGAGTATTTGGATCATACATTTTAACTGAATTTCAACTATAACACTAAAACAGGTCATGTGTTAATGTTAAATAGGGGATTTAACAGTGAACCTCTTGGCATTTTCTTCACTTTCCATCTGTTTCACTGTAGACACAGACAGAACATTTTGTCTACGTCCTCATCTGCACTGTGGTTCTATAAATAGTACCGTGCAATAGTCTACTTTTAGCTTTTGTTGTTGTTCCAGGGTTGTAAATAGTATACATATGTATTTCTTTGTCTCTTTTCTTTGGCTATAATAAGGAAATACAAGAAATATATGCCCAGTATTAAAAACACACAAAAAATCATAACTAAATGGCTTCTAAAATCAGTATTTAGTGATCTGTGTTGTCATAAAAAAAAGTAGCCCAAACTCTAAGAAAAGCCTGTTCCTGTATCCAAATGTAACATTAGTGCAGTAAATTAAAAACAAAAGAAAAACGTTAAGTGCAAAGGAAGGTCACACTAAATACTGGATACTTTAGTCTGTAGATGCTTTTGTTTCCTGACACTTTTGTTTTTAATGCTATACATATGTTCCATATATCCTGGTTGTATCTTAATACAGAGACTGAGAAATAATGTGTGGCTTTTATAACCTTACTAGAAAACAGACCTAATAGTGTCCTAAAATGTTTGCACAGTTTTGTAGTTAATAAGGTCTGCAGTGTAGCATCTACAACACTACAACCCTTATCTCAAAGACACACAAGTGGCTCACTCTGTATTTATACATAAAGTACCCTTAA
>JAPQRQ010000022.1:19722976-19749099 GCA_037367365.1 Apogon talboti
GTCCACTTTATGAAGGGGGACTCGAGCATATCGGCCTGTGCTTGGACTGAGTACACAAACACACACACATGTCCTTTACTGTTTATGTATTTTTAGCCTGATTGATGTGCTATCTCCTGCAACTACATTATTTTGTAATTAACCACAAATAAAAGCTAAAAATTGCTCCCATTTGTCTGCAGCCTATTTAAATACTCCATCCAGCATCAAAAACATGTGCATCTGCAAATTTCTAGCCATGTTTGCATTATTTCTGACAATACTTCCTCCAAAGTTTACTCACCTGCTTCTATCCAGTCAGTGAAAGGGTGTCGTCTGTAGACACCTGCATCTCCAGAAACCAGATAGTAAACAGAGATGAGTGAGCACCTTCCCCATCTGTAAAGAAAAGGAAATCAGATGTGTGGGTTAGGGTTAGGGTTAGGGTTAGCAATTTATGAGATAAAATAATATATAATATGGAGGGAAAGATCCAAACATGGATGAAGATGCTACCATGTACTGTTTTATCATCAACATGGTGAGATTTCTGAGTAACTACATCACAGGATGGGCAATATCAAATGAAACAAATGAACCTTGATATTGAAGGAAATATTGTATCTCAGCTAAACCCAGTCATCAAGAGGATTTTTACAGATTGATACAATCATGAAAGCCAATTACCAATTAACTGCCTATCATGCCCATGAGAATATTATCTTTAACTTTACAAGAAACTGAATAAGAGTTGAACTTTCTCAAAACAGTAACTACTGACAGATCTGGAAATGAATAAGAAACTGCAAAAAGTTTAAGTCTAGGCAAATGTAACTTTTTTGTATCATTATTTTCCCTCATAGTAAGTCATTCCAGCCCATATTAACAGCCATTATCAGAGCCAGATTCTGAAACCTCTTGTAGTAAATGTCCTAATCATTCCAGCTCTAATTTCCACAATGCATTTGAAAGTCGGACATGTATAGACTAAGTGTTCTTGGATGCACAAATATTTTTACTTAAGAGAGAGAGACATCCAAGATCAATGCACTGTCAGTCATCAATCACAACAATTTTGGATAAGTTTATTAAATCTTAATGGAGTGATTAATCAGGGGAAATCTCAGTATTATTTCATACTGACATACAGTATATTGTACAGAAAAAAGATGTTGCCATATTAGTTTTTTCTTGCATCATGCAGCCTTACTGCCATGTGCATGTGGTGGTTCGGCAGCTGCTGCTGTCATCTTATGGCCCCCAGGGGAAATCCTGCATGGTCTGGGGTTGACCAATTTAGAGTAATTGTGGTAATCTGAATAAATCAATATGTGGAAAGACAGGGAGGATCTGAGCGACCAATCAGCTCATCCACTGGTCTGTGCACTTAAGCATTTCTGTTAAGAAAGGCAGTAGGCCTTGCTCTGACTGCTCCCTTTAGATGCACTTCCTCCTGTTTAATTAGTAATATGGGCAAGTGTGCACATTAGAGAGACAGTTTATATTTACCAGGGTCACTAGTGTTTTCAGAGACAGCACAAGAATTCTCTCTAAAACCACACATCTTCAGAGTATATGATAAATACTCTTCCCTACATGACATTACATCTGAGTCTACTGTATTAATGAAAACAATAGTTTCTCTTTGCTCCTTTCCTCCACATTTAGTGAATAACTACTTTGAGTTTATGTTACGTTAGATTAGTCAGATTTATGTATTTTAGTTTTTATTATTTTCACTTGGATGCTCAGTTCAACAGTTATCTGATTTCTAATACAGCGAATGAGCTCATCAGATCATACCCTTCCAGTGTATTGGTGAGAAACGTATTCCCTGTTTAATCAGTTATTGCCTACATTTCATCTTCTTTTAAAAATCCACCATCAGCCAACATCTATAACAATGAAATTTAGAGAGAAATGGCAAAAACAGAATAAAGCATACCACTGCTCATGTTAAAATTATGTTTAATCTTTAATCATTCAACTGACTTTTATAAAAGGATAACAGCTTATTTCTGAGAAATAGCTGTATCAACCATTAGTTTAGTTACAGCACAGCCCAGGCCTGCATTTTACATACAATTAAAGCCATAAAAGGAGGACGAGGAATGTAAAAGACTGGTATGAGGTGAATTATTTGATTTGATGATAATACACAAAAAATGGACAAAGTAGAATCTTAAATGTCCAAAACGAGGACAAAATAGTCAGTGGGTAACCAGAGATCTGTGACAGTTTCCCATTGTTTTGTTGATCTTTTTAATCCTCCCATACAGTTTCACAGCAGGTCTACAGTTCTGCATATGGACATACAGTCTGCATCTCCAGACCAGTGGATCAGCTGACTGGTCTCACAGATCCTCCCTGACTTTCCACATATTGATATAAGGCTGTGATGTTGTTGTCACGCATGGACACACAACTGGGCCGATGAGGAGAGTTGGAAAGTGATGCAGCCAAGTCTTAAAATGTACATCGCAGTTCTGTCCTAATTAACCTACAATCTGTCTGTGGGAAATAAGACACGGTGCTGTCCACAGAGCGGCGAGTCCCTCCCAAAGTGCGCGTGACAGATTGGCCGCTTCATTTAGATCCATTCATTTTCTGGACTATTAAATTACTGCAGTTAAGGCTTTATCCTCAGTGCAAGCCTCTCTCTGCACGTAGAAATAATGTGAAGAAATGCAATCATCTGCTCAAAAATCCAGCGACCATGCAGCGAAAATACATCCCTGTCTGCATTTTAACTCGACCCCTTACACAGGCCCATTAGCCTACCTTGTCGTGAATAAGACTGCAGGAAAAAACATGCATACACAGCTTAATGTACCGCTATATTGCATTCTCATTTTGCAGATATCTAAAACACAACCCCCCCGTCTAAAGACTATGACTTTCACGCATTTATCTGCAAGAATGACTCAAACCGTTTAACGCATTTTTGTCCCATTTTATTATTTAGACCAATCGTTGCGCCCTAACGAAGTTGAAACCAAAATAATATTGCTGTATACCGGGCTGTGGGCCTATTATTACTATTATTACTACAGATAAATCAGAAAGAGGGAGCTCACCTCAGTTCCAACACTGTAAGCCGCTTCTTCTCCTCCGCCTGTTTTATGGAGGTCGCTCCTTCTTAATGAATTTGCTCGCTCTTCCAAATAGGATTAGATGTGAGAAGCACAGGCACCGTGAGACAAATGAAGCGGCCGCACATCGCAGCACTGCAGGCTGTGAACGGACGCTCCCCTGCAGCAGCAGCAGCAGCAGCAGCAGCAGCACCGCGCCTCAGCAGCAGCAGCGGTCAATCAGCATCACACCGCTCCGATTTCACACACAAGACTGCTCCTCCACGAACCGGAGCACAGACACCGAATACATGCATCTACTCATTTAAAAAAAGAAAAAAAATTAACCCAAGCATTGACACATCATTTGTAGGAAATGCATGTAAGATGGGTGGGTGGGCGTATGTGCATCGGCCCGTATGTTTTTTTTTTTTTTTTAATCTGTTTTGGCTGTACCTACATGTGTATGCAGCATGTTTGAGGTAAAGATGCTCATACTGATTGCTTCATACTGCAACATGTAAAATAAAGGCTCCATTTTTGTCATAACGCATTATGTTCCAGTGCAATAACACAAAGGCTGTTAACTGGACTATATGTTAAGGCGTTTAAAAATAACTTCTATTTCGCTTAAATGTAGACCCTTTAAATAGAAAAAAACACCACAAGCCTGCCAAGTGTGAATAATGACCGTTATATGGATAAATTAGCTTGTAACACGCCTTATTCACCAGGCTGGTCTCTGCTCAATGAGTGAGTTTCTTTTAAATTATGTCAACGCTGACAAATGTCATGTATGTTGCTTTATTGAGATAAACACATAACAAAGGCACGGGCTCCGTCCGCTTACTATGTGTCGGCATCGTAAACGAACACACCCCGTGGCAATAAACTTGGTGAGCGACACCAAATTTAGCCAATGGTGGATCAGTGCGTCTCATATCAACCAATCGGCTGCAACCATGTCAGGATTTCTGTGTTTTGTTGCTGTCTGACAAATGGGGGTATGAGCAGAGTGGCAGTCATGGCTGCTTCCTTGATACGATGGTTGAAGAGGTTGTATGTTTTCTTGTTGATATGTCCCCTCTGTGTGCCAGCCTTCTTGAATTTGGAAGAGCTGAATGAGATGAAATATGGGATTCAAATTCTCCCCGATCCCGTCATCTTGGGGCAGGTGCGTAAGGACTGTTGGGAAAGCTAAATATTAGCCTGCTAGCTAACGATAACTAGACAGTTACGAAAGCTACCGTTAGCTAGCCCTACATATCTTATTTTAATATGAATAATCTCTTTGAGTAGCAAACTTTCTTGTTTCGCCACAAAATAAAATATGGGATGAAAATTGCAATTTTAATTCTTAAGCACAAAGAAAAATCAATGCTAGAATTATTAGCAAGTGACTACGCAGCTGCTGACAGCTGTCAAAACACAACCTCAGTTTCTTCTATGCTACTAGCTTTAATAAAAGAAATAGACTGCATTTGAATAACCATAAGAGCTATATCAAAAACAAAGGGAGAACAAGTACTCAGATAGCCATGTGAAGTACTGCATTAAAAGCGTTGGATGTGGAGGTACATAAATAGCCTTTAGCCGCACCATGAAGTGATGTAAAAGCATAAGTTTGGTTCTTCTGACTGATATATTATTACATATAACGTTAGATTAGTAATACTGTTATAGCTGCATGCTGTTGCTGTTGGAGGTGGTAGTTTTAAGTACTTTATACATAGTTGTATATACATGGACATTGACTGGATACATCGGAGAACTCACATGATTAGTGGGAGTTGAAAGAAGAAAAACCACAAATCTCAAAGCTCCAATAGACAAGTCTATTTTCAGTTTTTAGACCATTTCTCTAATCTGTGATTTTTGATGAGATATCAGATGATTTTTTGCATTTATTGAAATGAAACCATGTCAGACATTTAGTGGGTACATTAATTATTTGTTGTGGCTGATAATAACTCTGACACTCTGAAATGTGTACTTGACTAGACTGCTTTTTGTACCACATTGAAAGGTTGGAAGCACTTATTTAATCTTAATAATTTGTAGTTTTCATGGTTGTTGTTTTCCTTTAGACCAAGACTGAGGAGGTTATGATGGTTTCCAGCAAGTATAAGCAGCTGTATGAGTGTCGACTTCCAGCCCAGGCGGTCCGCTTTCATCAAGATCTGGCTTCAGAGCCTGATTCACAAGGATACACTGGGCCTGACATCCCAGACCTCCTGACTCCAATGCACAGTGCACCATGTTTAGTGAAGGTTAGCTTTCAGCTACAGATCTAATACATGTTCTAATTTCTGGATGTTATAATTGTTTTGATATAAATGCATCTCACTGAAAAGATTTAGTTGAAGTGCAACAGTTGGTTCTACCTCAGGTAAACACTGTATGTGATCATTTGATTTAGAGCTGCGTAAAATAGATAGTTTTAATATCCACCATTCATACAGGTGTAGATGGAGTCATAAAAGAAAATCTATGTAATGTACTGTAATTGGGAATTAACATGACACAAAATATACATCATTCCTAAACAAACTAAATTACATAACATTTAATTTCCATGTACATCAGCTGTTCCTAAGACAGGACATACTTTATATTTAACAGGGTTATGCCTGGTCCCAGTCAGCTGACACAGGCCTGTTGTCTACAGTATGGGCAGCTAGTTTGTCAGTAAAATCAGATGATGAGCGGTAATCCATTTAAGCTGTGTTACAATCTTTAAATGGCATACCTGCATCCAGACACACTGTGACTATCTGGTTCTGTAATCAGAGCAGGGCTGCACATTTAGATCTCTGTTCCCTTTTCCTTTTGTAGACAAAGGATTGGTGGACATATGAGTTCTGTCACCATCAGCACATCAGACAGTATCACTTAGAAGGTAAGAGCTTAACTTTGTGTTGTCTTTGTTTTTCATGACAATTGCAACAGATGATAATGGATAATTTTCTCCTCAGACACAGAAATCAAAGGGGATGTTCTCTTCCTTGGTTATTATGAATCTGAATTTGATTGGAGCAATGAAACAGCAAAGGTAAAATTGCCTCACATTTGTAGTTTTATTTCTTTGTATTAACCATAATTGTCTCACATTTTAGTATTCATTCAAAAAAGAAATAAAAGGGAATTAGCGTAATTGTATAGAAGTTGAAAAGTGTAATTGTATGTGGCAATGGGGATTAATCAACCCTGGTCTTAAGGCGTGAATCATACAGAAATTACACAATATGATTTTCTCTTTATGTTCAAAAATGTGAATGAAATACAATTGTATTAACATATTTTACTCAGATAATCTAACAGTTTTGCTAAGCAAGTTATCTTTTGTCACTGAAAAACTGATACTTGCAAAAAATATTCCTGTTAAAAAGACAAATATTACAAATTTAGCTTTAAAATAGTGCTGTCCTTTTCAAACAAATGGAAAAAAGAGACTATAATCACGCCTTTGGGTGTTGATTTTACAACTAGAAAAGCACTCGGAGAGCGCAGACCTCCGCCAAGGCAGCTCAGTTCCCTACCATACTGCTATAACATGTAATACCCTTGAAGTGGGTTACCTAGCAACAGATAAACAATTGAGAGCTTATTCAACTGAAAATGCCATAAAAAAATCCTGGATCACCCCCAAAATCGACTCGCCTGTTTCTTGTCCCATTTCAGACATTTCCTGAAAATTTCGTTAAAATCCATCCATAACTTTTTGCATTATGTTGCTAACTCACAGACAGACAAACAAACAGACAGACAAACCCTGGTGAATGCATAACCTCCTTGGCAGAGGTAATAATAATAATAAGTAAGCCTGTACAATAGAAGGATTTAGATTTTGTCATTTTCCTTTTTTTTTTTTTTACACTTAATCCCTAACATCCATTACAGATCAGGATGATGCAACAGACTGGATTTTCAAGCAAAACCAAGACTGTAGTCACACTGGGTCACTGTCATTAAATGAACACTGTCTGCACCAGACACATGATCTTTTTGTCAGTAGTGGATGTTGCTAAATATTTATCCTAGCGACTCTCAGTAAATGTTGACTTAACAAACTAAAAGTAGTCTCACAAGATCTGACATGAGACCTTACTGAAAATTAATTTGGAATACGGTCAAATGCTACCTGATATTTGATAGAAATATTGGTTATAGCGTTGTAAATTGAGAAAATTCTGGCACTATGTTACGAAAATGAAGATACAAAGTTATCAAATAGGTCTGTTCAGTGTTTTTATAATATATTCTAAATAAATTGTGCTAATTTACCGTTGTTAAGCCTTTTACCATCTTGAATATTTACTTTTTACAGTGCAGCTTTATGTGTAACTTGTTACATTTAGCTAGAAGTCAGTTGAGTGTAGCGCACAAATTTAATCATGGATGGTGCAGCCAGAAAGCAAGTGTTTTTGGATGATTTATTAGTGGTCATGACTATATCTGAATGAATTCAAGCGCACATACATGAAAAGCATAAAAGCCAAGTCATGGATTAAGTTACAGAGGCTCATTGTTCCAAAGGACTTAAATAATCTTTTTTGATGCTTTTCCACAGGCCTCTAAGCAACACAGGCTGAAACGTTACCACAGTCAGACTTATGTTAATGGCTCCAAGTGTGATCTCAACGGAAATCCCAGAGAAACTGAAGTCCGGGTGAGACATTTCAACAGTGTGCAACATTTCTGTAAACATTTCTATGCATCTATGAGTCAGGCTCTGTTTTGTTTTGACTCTTGAATCCTGTTTCCCTACTTAACATGGATGTACAGTATTTAGTCAGTGGAACATGACTTATTGCATCAGAAGGCCTTCTGGCTGATTTAACTCTGATGTTTTCAGTTTGTGTGTGAGGAAGGCTCAGGGGACTACATTGCGCGAGTCGATGAGCCTCAGTCGTGTCGCTATGTGCTGACGATACACACCAGCCGCACCTGCCAGCATCCATTCCTGAAACCACCATCTACGGCTAAACCTCAAGGCATTGTGTGCCAACCAGCGCTAAGTGCTCAGCAGTACATGGATTATGTCAAAGCCCAAGTCTGTGAGTTAACGAAAATGAAGGTCACTGTGCACAGTGTTTAGGGAACATCAAACATGGTTCTGTTGTTGAGGTATGTTACTAGAGCAGGGCCTAATGTTGGAAAAAAAGCACTTTTATTAAGTAATTTTAAAGATGTGTAAGTTTGTTTTACTGGATACATTCTTTATTCTGACCTCAGGGAGCGGAACAGCACTTAACTTTTTTTTACATGTAGTACACAGTTTATATACACTGAGTCACATGATCCAAGAGAAAGATTTAATCATCACTAAATCACATGCCATGCAAGACAGCCACAATGAACTGATTAAATGCCCTGTCCACGCAAATAAATTCTGCAAAACTAACACTCTACATTTGGCCTCTCAGTTACATATAAACAGCTTTTAAAACACTGATTTTTCAAAACACCTTCCATATTGACTATTTTTAAGAGCTCTGTAGGCATGAAAATTTAGAGTTTGACAAATGATGGCATCACGACCCAACTCGTACATTGTTGCTTTGTACAATGAACTTAACTAGGATATACAACTAAGACTGATGCATGTCTTTACATTTGCTTAAGTCTTGCGGTTACAGCAAGATAGTTTGAATTTTTTAATATTCATTTGCATCACCCGCAATAGGTCACAGTCAGTGCAGACACATTTTGGAGACGGTCACATGTATTGATGTTGTAGTGAAAACTACATTACAAGAACGAGCTTCAAAAAACTTGAACCGACAATTGTTTTTTAAATTTTTTTTTTAAAGAAGGGGGCAAATATCTGCAATAGTATCAATCGTTACTAAAATGTCAAATTATGCATTGAAAACACATTCCATAAAACTTACAGTACATGCCCATTTCATTCCAAAAAACTGAATGTTTACACTAAAATTAATGACATTATCCGCTTTAAAGTCTCATCTAATCTAATCTTTATATGCATCTGGAGCTGCTTTTACGTAAATACACATAAATATAAAAATACAAATACATTAGTGGTAACGGAAAAGATATGTCTTTATGCAGTTTTATGTAATACTATAGCTGTAATGTCTCTGGACAGTGATTCATACATTTTTTTTTACAAGGGAGCTGACTGGGTAAAGTGTATTTAGGAGTTCAGTCTAGCTTATACAGTCTCTTTGGGTTATGTCCAAATAATTTCAGGGAAGCAGAGCATGTGTGAAAAGGGGCTTGAGAGTCAGCCTAATATGTACGTCAGTAGATTAATGGCACATTTCAGCTTCTTGTTGCACCAGCTGTACAAATTTTGTATGCAATACAGTATACACTAAGTCACTGACATACATATTGTGGCTTTGTACCCTAAGGAAAGCCTACTTCTTATCATTTTCAGCAGGTGCCTGCCCTTGAATTTGCCCCCACGGGTCACTGTGCCCTGGGAAACCTCACAACAGGTTGTTTATATAATTGTTAGATTAGACAGAGGATAACTTTGTCCCATAAAGCTACAAATAAATGGTAGCATAAGATTTATATGAAGAAAAGGACTAACATCTATTGCAGAATAAACAATTTTATGCGTGAAATTCAATAACAATGACATTATCACCTTTTTTTTTGTTTCTTAAGACATAGTTTGCAATGAGCATTCTTTCACTTTTTCTTTAAACTCATTGTTATATTTTTCCTTTGCTGCTTCCTCCTACCTTCCTTGGCCTGATCCCAGCGGACACAAAGCGTAAAGTGGAGCAGATCTCAGAGGAGCTGAGGAGTCTAGATGAGATGTTGGCTGTTAATGAAGGGACAGATGGAACGACGGAAGTAACAGCAGAAGAGTCATCACCTGCACCCACTGATGACTCAGACCAGTTAGACAGACGAGGTGCATTTTTTTCATTACAGCATAGTCTTTGATGAAGTATCACTTCTCATTTTACTGAAATTTTTATTTAGGGTTTTATTTTAAATCAACAATAACTTGTCAACTTTCATTGGTATTAATTGTGTATGTTAAAACAGATACTACTGATGTATCAGAGGATTCTGAATCAGAAGAAGCAGAGGATTCAGACTTCTGGGATGGAGTTACAAAGCCAGGAAGTTCAAGAACAACAGCTTCTCAGGAGGATCAGGTAGAGAAATTGGGAATACTGAATCCTTGGAGATCTTTCAACCTGATGACAGTGAATGAAAGAACACAGTGTTTCCTGTGGAATTGATCTCTTGGTTTGGTGGTGTGTCATCAAGGGGTGCGCGGGTTGGTCGTTTTCTGTTCGGCATTTTTAAGGAAAGAAAGTTACATTGCAACAGCATTTATTATAATAATTTAATAATACCATTTAATAACGAAAATAATATCAATTATTGAGTCAGGATACACTGACATAGTCACCCGCAGCGCAGAATGGCTCTGAACGTCTCTGGCAGGGCATTTTAGGCAATTTGTCCAAGTACAGTTACCGTTGCGCATGTGCAAATGGGCAATTGAACCAGTAGTGACTTTAATATGCATAGCCTAATTTGTAGGCCTATTTTGGATTTTTTGTGTCAAATGTATGGTGTGATGGCAAGGAGTTTAGATCAAGGAAGGAACCTTACCAGCGGAAACACTGGAACAACTACCAAGCTTCTATGAGGTGCCTCAATTTTAAACACGGATAGTAAAAAAAAAAAAAAAAAAAGCGGGTTCCTGCTGTCATTCTAATGTACTGCATTGAAAGTGAAATGTTTCAGTCTTGTTTTAAGCACAGTTTATGTGTTTTCTGATAATCAGAATTAGGTACAGACCGACATTTACCATCTAATTCGATTTTTTTTTCTCCCAACAGGCAGAAGATAATGGCTATAACTCCATTACAGACAATGAAGTCATGGACGACGTTGATGAAGGTAAAGTATGACAAGTACTGTTCTCTCTCAAACACTTACACACAAGGAAAGACCTGTGCTGTTTATAATCATTAGTCACTGTTTCACAGCCTGTTTTCTGCATTGGTACAAGACTAACAGAACCACAGTTTGTTTGTTTTCCTTATTTAAAAGAGCTTGTGATTTTAGTGCAGCTAATGTTTATGGCCTGTAAAAATGGACCAACTGTATAAATTCAGTACTCTGGTATTTTTAACACACTCCTTTCGTACTGATTAATGTTTAGATTTTGAAGTGCCTTTCCAATTAATGTCTTACAGTTGAAAAATTCAACTTTAAAATCATCACTGACCCAGCAGACCTGATGAAATTTGTTCAGCACCTCAAAGAGAGCAACAGAAAGGTCAGTGCTTCACAAGACCATTCTGATGCTTTCTTGAACATCTCATGTGGTTTATTTTTTGTTTTTGAGACATGTATTTTCATGTAGTGTATTTTTTTCTTTTAGAAAGCACAAAACCAAGAGAAACTAACAAGCAACAGGGTAACAGAGAAGCATGACGAGGAAGAGAAAGATGAAAATGAACGTCTTTTACACGAGTTTGAGAGCGAAATAGCTGACCTCACAGTGCCATCTGATAAGATTGAGGAGATAAAGGAGGAGATGCAGAAGGAGTTTGACAACATCATAAATGAGGTTTCAGACTTTTTAATTACTATTAGTTTTATTGACCTGTTGATGTCAATTTGAAAACCACACCAAAATCCATACACACACCCATGAATACATACGTATACACACACCCCCCCGGGTTGAATAAATACAAGAAAACCACATAGTAATACATGTCATGCACATATACTTGCTAAGTGCAACTCCACAGGAACAGGGGAATACAAGGACAATGAGAAAAAAATGCTTTAATTTGAATGCAGATCAAGTATTGCAGGTTTTCTCTGTGTTAATGTGGGCATTTTAAATGATAAGATTCTCTGTGAGGATGACTGAGCTACAGACCAGTTTGTGCAGCCATCTTCTGAAGCACAGTGGGGTTGATGTCTTCAGTCTTTGAGGGTATTTTTTTGTTAAGTATCATTCCCACAAATAGAGCTGTTTAATTAAATGAAGGAGAGACCATCCTATGGTGACTGTAAAACATAAAAATCCAGGCTAACTAAATTTAAGGACAGCTCCAGTCTCAAACTTTATAGATTTGTGTTTTTAACACAGAAGTCGGTGCAGATACATCTTATCTTTGTTTGCTTTGTCATCTTCACCACAGGCTCAGCAGGAGTTGGAGACAGAAGGTCTTAAAGGGGAGTTTGATCGCACTCAGGCAACACAGGCCCTGGAGACGACGCTGGACAAGCTGCTCGACCGTTTTGAGGAGAAAGAAGTTCAGGATCCGGACCAGCCAACAGCTTCAGTTCAAAGAGGCAGTGACCCAACCAGAGGAAGCCCCAGCCTGGCTCCCAAACAGCCAGGTAACCAGACAGTGCAGCCTCCATGTACATCTGTACACTCTGTGCGCCTTCATTCTCGTCATATTTCATCCATATGCACAGCAGATGTTTGACCTCACATCCTCCATCCCTCAACAGATCCACATGTACTTTGTTCTTTTGTCAGAAGCATACATTTTATTAGTTAGTGATCTTTCCGCTGCCATTGATAAGTCTGTGGGTTACAATATAATCAATTACAGATTTCAAATGAAAATGGGTCAGATTAATAAAAGGCTTTTACTACTCAGATGTAAATCAGACAGAGCATTTTTTTGATGAAACATTCTCGGCTCTTACCTCCTCCATCCTGTGGCCCTGCTAATGGTTTTGAGGTGAACTATGTGTTGTTTGTTCCTCTTTTGTCTCGACACCCCAGACCAAGCGGCTGACGACCATGTTAAGATCAAAATTACTAAGTATAAGACGGGCAGCAGCCCTGATGGGGAGGTCAAAGTTCAGGAGATGGGCGAAGGAGATCCCCAGTGGCAGCACATAAAGGACGTGGTTAAAGAACAGCTAGAGAAAGCAGGACTGAAGGCCGAAGGTACGAAGGGTAGTGCCCGAAAACACTCACGGCCTTCCTCTTTTTCCATCTGTGATCTTGAGCATAAAGTTCTGTATTTCTCTTCTCATCGTTGTCCAGAAACTTTTACATACTGGTTTAGTCTACAGAAACAAATGAAGGCAAAGACGCAGGTAGAAACAAGGCAGTCGTTTTATCATCCAAAACCTGCGCAGAAGGAGATTTTTCATTTTCCGTTAAATACACCAATACATGTTTTAAATACATCCTAATAGATTTTCAAATGTTCAGAAAGTGAGTAAATACAATAGAATGGAATACAAGTATGTTTTGTTGTGGATGCCAAATTAGAAGCTTCATATTACACCAGGAAGCCTGAAGTGTCCCATTTTAGCACTGTCATATTGAACGTCTTTGGAGGCAAAGAAAGTATCTGACAGGAGATACTGGAGTTTATTTAACAAATGAAAATAGCGTCATCCATGCGTGTCCTTCCTTTCATTCACTCTTCTATCTGTACCATTCTTCATTATTACTAGTTCTTGCTTGAATGTTTTGTCAGGTGTTTAACTGGCAAAGCCCTCTTTGTCCTGTTTTTCTCCTGTTCTTTCAGGTAAAATTGAGGTTAAGATCTTAACACGAAAAAATGCAGAGGAGGCAGGTGATCAGTGGCTGACAGAAGAAGATACAAAGTCTTTCAGGGAGCTCCTCATAAATCTCCTGGTAAGTCTAGTTGTCGTTGAGTTTGTTTGAATCCATGTGTGTTTACACTGTTAAGGTGATGCTTTGGCGTTACCCGTCTCTTTTGTTTGTTCATATAACAGTGCACTCTTAAGTAAAACTTCCTCTTGAGTGAATCATCACCATTGCGCTTTCATCACCAAGTAGGCTCCAGTATATTTTTTTCAGATTTGAGTTGTGAGCAAATGTATATTAGAAGATTTGGTAGATTAGGAGTTTCTGTAACATAAATTAGTGTATGCACAAACCTCACCACAATTTTATTAATTCTGATATCAGATACATGGTAAGGTATCAGATTTAAGTGTTCACACAGTCTATATGGTATTAGATCAAGTATTGAGCCAAATAATCACAATTTTACATTTGGCTATTCCTATAAAAAAAACTCCCTTCTCTATGACTGATATTAAATGGAGTTTATTTAACAAATGATTATTTTTAGATGTTAACCTTTAAAATATGACAAACTCTGGTGAAGAATGAGTTTATTTAACAAATGATCATTTTTAGATGCTAACCTTTAAAATATGACAAACTCTGGTGAAGAATGAGTTTTTCTGTCAGACGGTGTAACCTCAGTGCTTTATGACCCTGTTGGACTACGCTTTCCAGACATGCTCTACTAACATCATAAAAAAAGACAAACATACCTATGTGAAATAAAACAGCAGATGTGCTTTTTAATACAGCAAATACTGTCTATTTAATCTAACCAGGATACAGTTAGAAAAAAACAAAAAAGAACTCTGTATGGCTACTCACTCACCCACTCACCTGTATGTAAGGGCAGCAATGTTTTGGACACTTGTCTGTACCAAACTCTGCTATTTACACCTCAAGGCTGCCAGCTCGTAGCTCGTATACTGAGCGTGGACTTTAATCCAAACCATAATGTTTTCCTAAAGCTGCAGGAGATGGAAAAAAATCTGAAAAACACATACAGCTTTCTCCTCTCTGTCCAAATCTTGAGACTAAATATAAAAAGATAGATTACCTGACATTGTTTCTTGCTGCTATGAAAACGTAAAGCCAAAGTATGGCTATGGGAACTACAATGTTACTTCTGCATCGAGCCATGGAGTTCAGCTGTAGAGTTGTGTCCAGCAAAGATTGGTAATTAAAAGTGTTGATTTAACCTGGTTTTAAAGGAAAATTCAGGGTGTCACATTTCCCAAGTAAAAGCAGAATATACCAACTCATTTACCCACTACACCCTTGTTTCCACTGTGACATACAGTATTATGTTAAAGTCGTAACTCAATGTTAGGTTTGTTGGTTTAGTAACGTTGTAATGACCACATCTGTGCATCTCTGAATCTCTGTATTTAGATCCAGTTTGGATATATGGGAAGTGTGTACAACATTAAAAACAAAAGTTTCAGGGAAAAAAACAGTCTCTGTAAACCAAAGAGGTAGTATTTAGTGTGGCCTCCCTTTGTACTTAACATGCCTCAGATTTCATTCAACACATGTCAGATGTTTCTCTTTGTGCTGCTCTTTGTCATGGGGACAGGTCACGTTAAATAGTGACTTTAACCTTTACAACCCATTTAGTTCTGTTTTTGTGTTTCTTTTAAGGCTATGCACATATTTTCTGTATTTTGTTGTTGTACTTGAAATAAAGAGAATGAGACATAAATACCTGTATGTATGTATGTATGTTCCTTTCAGCCCTGCAAAAGCAACAAAGTTAAAGGTGGCCTGAGCCTTTTGCACAGTACTGTATGTCACATATCATGTGTTTTTATAGATTTTCTGTGTATGTGCTTCTGGGTGTAAAAAACTGAGTAATTGCCTTGTAGCTAAAATAGAAAATAGGAAACAGTGTGTTGTCATCAGCAGCAGCCTTCTGTGTGTGCAATTAAGTCTCTTATTTGTAAATTCAAATGAAAGGGACTCAGATGTTTTTTTTTTTTGTCAGACTGGAGGCACAGAAGAAGTTTACAAGGAGCAAAAGAGGCAACAGGAGTTGGAGAACAATTACAGGTTTGTGTGGGGAGAGTCCCAGGAGGAATCGCAGTCATCCAGCACCTCTGACTCGGATGACGTGGACATATGAGCTCATGCTTTGGTGAACTCCTGTGGAGACCAACAAGGAGGGGGAACTCTAAGATGCAGCTGCAATTTTTGAGAAGAGCCCATATGATTCAATTATGGCTATTAAACCTGGTATTTGGTCTCAAATCATCTGTTGCACATTTGGGAAATGTGTCTGTGTGTCTTGAATAGGCAATGTGTGTCTTCAGTCAGCACGATTTATATGTTGCACGTTAAAATCGCAACATGTCAGCTGTACTTGTGCAGTTATGCATTTTTCCCTTTTGATGGGATTCAGTTTTGATAGGCTAGGAAAGCCAAGGGATGTACAATATTTACCTTTTTAGAAATATTTCAGTGAGTTTTACTGAATATTTACATCTAGTTTTGAAGTTGTTTGCAGCACACTGTATCCACAGCTGGTTTAGTCCTTTGATTTGTCCCATATGTTGCCATTGATAAAGTCCTCTATTCTGTGAAGCTGGGGGAAGTGTGCATGCCTCAACAAATTGGATGAGCGTTTGCAAAAGTTGTTTTATAAACACACACCTGATCAACATTTTAAGACCAGTCGAAAAATTGCAAAAATTCACATTTTGCACTGTTGGATCTTAAGAAGGTTCTAAGAAGAGTTTCAAAATGTGACAAGAAGAAATGGGAGTAAGACAAAAAAAAATGAGTAAGCAATTTATTGATAACAACAATTAAACTGAAATAGGCTGGTCATCGGCCGATCAAAAGTTTAAGACCACAGCTCAAAAAAAACTCTACTTAGAACTGTCTTAAGATCCAACAGTGCAAAATGTAATTTCATGCAATTTTTCAACTGGTCTTAAAATTTTGATCAGGTGTGTACTGTGTATTGGGGGGGGGGACACAAAAACAAAGGACTAATGCATAAGGCCTCACATTTCAGTTCTACTTTTTGTGATTAAATTGTTAGTGAACATGACTGTAGATTACAGAGGTGTTTGTACACATGCTGTGGCACTTTACGGAACCTTTTTCTAAAAACGTAAACTCAGAGTTCATACATTGTTTTTGACTAAAATGGTGTTTTTTTCCCTTGGCTTGTCACTCCTGTTGACAAAAAGTGACTCGGAGGAAAAATATTGAAACAAGAGTAGGAAGGCATTTTAATTGTGTTCTGTACTTTATTTTTTTTTTGGCAAGAACTTAGCTTTAATTAATTTAGTAAAGAAAAGCAAAAAAAAGCAACATGTCAATCAGACATTCAATATACCAAAATAATTACTTTACGCATTGTTTGCTAAGGATCCTTCAGAGATGTACTTACAAGGGCTTAACTTGTATAGTTTGTGAATAACTGTGGCTCCTTGGATCTCAACATGCACATAATGTTTGCGTATATTTTTTAAATATTTTGTTGTACACTGGCACACATTTTGTGTAACCTGAATGAATATGTTCAGTCGTTTGTGCGTTCATATGCTCAAGGCTTCATGTCAGACTAATGGACTGTCATGTATAACCGATTGGGGTCATTCTCTCCCAAGACACAATCATACAGAAATGCTTGAGGCACCGTCAGTGTGTGTGTCTTTCAACAGTCAACTGGATCTTTGTGTCAGAAGAATTTTAGGCATTTGCCCATGGGTAGTTTTATCTGATTAAAGCCGTGTAACACAAAGTGAGATAAGTGAGTTAGCTGCCTACGTTTTAATTCAACGCTCATTTGAAGCTGCATCACCTTAACTGCTTCCTGATCATCGGCTTCATACTACCAGTCCAGCATTATTTATTTGACTCCGTGTAAACAGTTATATCACAGGTACGGCGTGTTTTTTGGCATTACACTTTGACATTTACACTCATCTGCTGCAAACATTACCAATAGATGTTAACACTACTTAGGCCGGTAAAATATTAGTCTGTTACCTCATTCTTAAAGGCGCAACATTATGAGGAGTAATGAACTGGCTTTGTGATCTGAAAAATATTAGACCTATTTGAACTGCCATACAAATTTAGGCCATTGAGCATTTTTTTTAAAGAAATAAACATTACCATAAAAGTTGTCTGGATGTCATTTACCTGATTATTTACGTTGTGGTAGATTCACATTTCACAGTTGTGTGCTTTTCTATATTAAAAGGAACTTAACGCATACTTGGTACATAAATAGTAAATAAGGTCCAAGCAGTGAGGATGCAATGAATATGTTTTGGTTATCTGTATTTTTATCTGCTGAAAGTGAAAAACTGTAAAAAATTACATTTTATGACACGCTTCCAAATTCCCACTCATCATTCAGGCCCCAAATCCGGCACCCACTGGAGGCGCTACAATCAAATTTCCATTTTATCAGCCCTTTAGTCAAATTTCTTTCGTCATTTTAATCTCTCAGTGCATCATCTGCATGTGTGCTTCATTGAATTCATATTCAGAGATTCAGGTGGTTAGTCAACTTCTCTTAAGAACACAAAAGTCAGGGTTGGAATCCTGATTTCATGGATGTGGTCTGGGATTTACAGCCTACATCTCCAATCTCTCATGTTACAAAGAAACTGCTAAACCTTGTTCTTCCTGTCTTATTATTTTAGCATTTCATCAATATACAGTAATTAACTAACAGCTGCTCGGCCCAATCATTGCCTCTTGCAGCTTTATCACAAACAGTGACTAAAATATTTACTGGGTGTGACTTTACTCTAGATTTACTAGATTTACTCAGCAATGGTCTCTGATTAGAAACACTTCATACGTTGTAAAACAAATGCACATGACCTTCAGACTGTCAAGCAATAACATTCATGTGATCTTTTCCTGAAGTCATGGTATAACTTTCTACTTTAAAACTGGAATAAGTTACTGTAACACAGGCTGCAAATAAGTTTCAGGTCTGGGGGAGACTGGGTATAGTTGTAACATGAGGAGAATTGTAATTTATTTAATCCTGCCAATTAGGGGCAAGATAGGAGTCATGTGATTATTTCAATGTTTGGTCACTCTGTCCCTGATCCACATGGTGATTGTCCAGGCTGTAAATAGACACATGCAAACTGTAATGGAACAAACACATATGCAGATAAAAAGGTACATTTTTTCCCCAAGACGATGTTTTGTTTAATACTTGGACAAGATATAATCCTAAATCGGATGAAATTGTAACAAAATTGTAGCAAATAAGTCACATTAATTTACTAGCTTAAACAGCTAATGCATCTTTAAAAAGTGTTAAAACTATGCCCTCGCATACAATTTAGGACCTTTTGTATTTTAGTATTTTTTAATTTTAATAAAAGTAAGTAGAAAAGACATGCAGGAGCAGTGATTTTTCTTTTTAGTTTGTATATAATCTTTAGAACTCTTGTTCTGTTTATCTGATCAGATTAATTTCAGGTACTGGAACTAATCAGTGAACTACATAAAGGAAAAAATCTGCTAATCAGGTCTGTGCAAAAATCTTTCTAATGCACAAGCTTTCAGGCACGGACCTTCAAGGCAAATGGACAGAGCAGTGCAGCAGGTCGAACTGGCTTCACTTGTTCCCTGTCTGTGTTTGGTTTGTGTTTATTTCACAAGACCACACAAACCATCAGATCATCCTGTTACTTAAATACAGTAACAGGGTTGAAAATGAATGCTAATGTAGGCTTGTTTCAGGAATGTAATGTTACTCTTAACATCAAGAACAGACTTAGATATATTACATTAAAAAAAACTTTGAATTAATCTGTCATACAGTATTCAGATAGTATGACAAACAGGGTTGCATTGACTGGAGAGACACACTTAGTCAAAGCTGAAAACATTGGAAAAATAGAGGAGAGGACTTTGGTCGACTTTGTTGATGATTCTTCCTCTGTGACTGTTTTTCCTCTTCCTCTGCCATGCTAAATAGGTTTCTGTAACAGGGTTGCAGGCATATTATGTGACACAAGTTCAGTGCATCATTACTATTATGTAAAATAGCCCCCTTTCCAGCACAGGAACTTTAACTTTACTCGGCCTGCTCTCACTAAAATTTCCCTAGTAAAAACTGTCCCTAAAAAAAGTTCCTAGTAGGGGGAGGGACTTTTCAGATTCCCTGGAATCCTTGAGGGGCGGGGCTGTGTGATGAAGAATGCTGATTGGTGAAACACACTTGCAGGGTTCCAAACTTCTGTTCACCCATAATGTTTAAGCCAGCAGCATCTGCAAACTTATTTACTCAGTTTCTATAAGCTTCTCTTGATTTGTGTTTTGATCATTTGTGAAATTGAGTAAAAGAAGAGAAGCCACAAGAATTGAACAGACATCAATGTCCATTTGATAAATACTTCCTTTTAATATTTTGACTGTATTTGGCACACTCCAACAAATGCGTTGCAATAATCTATCTGTCACTCAACATATAAGAGCCTGGACCTCGCTGATTGGATTTATGAATATGCTCAAAATATTTAACTCTTTTTTAATATGTATATTTAGGTACATTTATATATTTAGAGCTAATTACATGTGCATATTTAGAGCTGTGTGTGTATATATATATATGTGTGTGTGTGTAGGCTATACTTGGAATATTAATAATTTATTCCCTTTTTTTCATATATTGTAGCAATTGTGACCTCACATTTTCGTCTGGCATTAATAAAGTATTCTGAATCTGATGAAAAGAAATTCTAAACTACTGCCTGATTTGAGAAACGCAAACTATACAGATTATCAGGAATTATTTTACCCAGGTAAAAAAAAAGTTCATTGGTAATTAAAGTTCCTGGGAATGTTGGTGGAAAAGAGGCTAATATGTTCTGGTCAACATTGCGCTCTTTGAGAGCTCTAGGACAAAAATTAAGTGAGATGAAAGTGTTGAAGGAAATGTGCCCCAACCACGGCAAATCACCTTTATTCTATAAATGTGGATAAACTCATCACAGGTAAACCATGTGTTGTGCAGTAATCCGTTTTAAACAGCACCAGGCATCACATTAGATCAGAGGAACAGCCTGGACCATAGTGCTAAAGCATTGTAAGTGTCTTAAATCCATAGTTTTACTAAAAGTGAGGTCTCCTGGTCCTTAGCTGGTCCTTAGTGGCGACACCGACCGGAGCTTTTCTTTTGAAACGCCCTGACCGGAAAAACTCGTTTTCAGACGGAAAGCACAGCAGTCATAAGTTAGTTAATGCAGCAGTGTCATATGTTACATGGGGGTTCTTAGTGTGTCAGCTGCTGTTTTCGGGGGACTGTTGGATTATAACCACCGTTTCACAGAGCCGTGTCGGTCAGATGTGTACCGTCTCGTTAGCTGCGTTCACGGACAGAACGGCTAACTTAGCACTGAAGTTAATGTTAGCTGGACGCATCAGATAACGGATCAGATAGCCAGTTAGCTCCGCCAGCTGTCCAAACACGGAGTTAGGCCAGGCGCTAAACATGAAAATCCGCATTTAATATTAGTTTGTTTAACACTGAAGGTTACTTAATTGAAGGTGTGGCTAAGTGTTTGGTGTTTGTTTGGTTCGCTGGGTATTCGTTAGCAGGCTGTGTGGCGTTAGCTGGGCTAAGTTAAGGGAAATAACGCGACGTCGTGGTCAAAACTGTCTCAGCTCTCTTTATTCAAAGTTGACATTTTCCGTATTTGGTTAAGTAGCCGTCGGACAACAGAGCTACTATGCTGTCTGTGATAAAACTGGTGAGTGAACCATGTTAAAAGGGGAGTGTCACTTTTCAGGTGTCACTTCTCAGTTTTTCAGTCTCCGACGCAGCCGTGGGACTTGAAGTTTACACCTCGACACCAGGGCCTCTGTGGTGGAAACCGTGTCCGTGATATGTTACATTTCCTCTTTTCCAGCCTCTGCCGAGTTGAATAACTGACAGTGGAACACCTGGTCCAGAAATGAAGGCCCTCGGATCCAGATTTTCCTTCTACGCGGGTTTCGTAGTGGGGACTTTCACTCTGTACGTGTTCCTGCGGCCGGTGTGGTTCGAGAGGAGTCTGTCCGCTCAACGCACCGGAGGCTTCGACAAACTTCATGACTACCAGCACCAGCTAGAAGAGGAGAGGAAGGTCTGGAAGAAGGAGAGGTCTGCTCTCTTCAACCTCAAACACCCTCACCACAAAGGTACAAGTGCGTTTCTAACACAAAAAGGGAGCGAGTTTGATCTGGATTCTTACTTTCCTGCACCCTAGTGAACCATATAGAGTTTATTTCATTCATAAAAATAAAAAAGCCAGAAAAAGTACGCTTTTACATTTCAGCAGAATTCCCACATTATGAATGAAAAGCAACAGAAAGAAGAAGAATCATATATCTTCTGCCCCTATTCAAAAAATACCAGTATCTTTATAATGGCAATTTCATGCAGAATTGTGAAGATCAGCCTCATAATGCAATACAATATCTGTAATTACTTATTGTTCTAATTCATTTACAACTCAACATCATTCAAGACGTTACATTAAACACTTCTCAACCACCAAATTAATTTCCTGTTTAATAATTCCATCGTGTGTTGAATTTAATGGATTATTTAAAAGATTCTATGTGATCTGTATCTTTGTTGAAATCGTTCCATAACTTGACTCCCTTTACTGATATACACTGTTCCATTTCTTTGGTTGTGAATCACTGTGTCAGTTTATGCTGAATATTTTTTTTTAATATACTTCCAAATTTAAACTTTGTGCATCTTTCGTGATTTTATTTTGAGGTAGGTGAATCCCCTGAAAAGATATTTGTTATATTTTGGCTTAAGTCCAGTAAAAGCAAGTTCATTTGGAAATTGAGTGAGGTAAATCCAATAATGAAGTTAGTCATCTTTTAGAAGCCTATCAGAGGGTCATTACAGTGTTTAATGTATGAACACTAATAAACAAAGCATCACTTAAAGTGTGTGTAAATGCTTTGCAGGTTGCTCACCCTTAAGTGATGTGTAATGGTGTGCTTTAACCCACAGTTAAAAGAAGTTTTAAAGTGTTACTTAACGCCCCTTCTGAGTCTTAACTCCTCCTGAAGCATGATTCCACGAATTGTTCCAAAGTCAAAAACAGGCTGAAAATATTGTGATGACTGGCTGAATGAGCAGGTGTGGATATGAGACAGGACTGGTTCAGGGACATTTGTGTGATGGTAGCATTCAAGGCTCCGTAAAGACAAGTTTGAGTTTGTATTGGTTTTACCACCAGAGAAAGGAAGACTTAAAACGTCACTATCCACATTAAAAAGCAGTGGTTTTACAAGGGAAACTCACTGCCTTTGTGTGAATCTGGTGTTTCTGAATGGAGCGATGAAATGGCGTTAGTCTGACTGAAGGACAGTTGGACCGAACAGCTTTCAATAGAGTTTTTACAGGCATGATGTAGAGCTGTAGGAAGGCTCATGAAAATTTTAAAACAGGAAATGGAGAGAGAGATTTTTATTTTTTATTTTTTTAGATTTTGTATGTATTGTTCCTAGTTTCATCACAATTAAGTCATACTTCTAGTCTAGTGTCACTTTTAGCACCACTGTTTATTTTCTGGAGTCAGACCAGAAGTCTGCTATATCAAGTTAGAGCGTCCGTGTACTTGTAATTCTTGTCCTTACTTTCAGAGAGCATTTGTCCTTCTCAGCGTAAACATCTGAGGTCTGATTTGAAAACATTGCAGATAGTTTTGTAACAGTACAAGCTCATTCAGTTTCAACTGATTGTGATTAGAATCAGATTTTGTGCAATTTACGGTGTTTAATAATATGTAATTTAAAGTCATTTATGTATCTTTGCTGAACCCATTGTTGTATAAGTGTTAAGAATCAGTGCCAGAAAATGTCAAACTTGTTTTGGTTTTTTTTTTTTCCGCATTTGTAGTTAAGGGAAGTAATCATAACCTCAAATGAATGTAGACTGTTTTAGACTTCTCCCAGATCACAAACAAGGACAAAATGTGATGTGCTGCTCACTCTGAGACCACATCAAGCATTCTGTCCTCACCGGTGGTTATTTTAACTGTGGGTTAAATGGAGCGCACACAGATTTGATCTTATCGGTTGCTATATCTCTGTCTCTTGTTGAGATTATTACATTGCTGTGTATAAGCAAGACAAAACTTTATTTCACTCATAGACATTGAAATAATACTGAACATGTCTGTATCAAAATAAAATGACAGGCACTTGAGACATTTAGTACAAGTCTACATCAAGGAAGCTGTATTTGTATTAGTAAAAAAAAAAAAAAAATCACTGTCAACACCTTGAATCACCGGTGTTCAGTCCACCTGTCCTTCAGTCAGACTTTGCCAAATGTCATTCATTTACTGACAGGTCAACTTGAATCCTTTTTATTGCTGTATTCAGATCCACCAGGCTTGCACAAAGGCTTGTAAAACACTTCCTTGACTGGTTAATATTTTCTGCCATTTTCAATTCAAAATGTATTAAAACGCAACCACACAGGCTGCAAAATTGCTTTTTTCTGGGAATTGTGGTAGGTTTAATAATCTTCAGGGCTGTAGTTGAGACAAAACATTCGAGACACACAAACAGGTTATCTGGTACATCTTTCTCAGGTGGTTAAACAGGTATACTCCTGTCACACATCCACACCTGCACATTCACTCATCACGTAATCACAGTCTCTTTCCAATTTCCTGAACCATGCAGTGGGTGGAGTTAGACTTTAAACTTACTTTTATCTGTGAAGCATTTACACAGCTTAAGCGAGGCTTTGTGTGTTAGCTGTCATGCAAATGTAGAAACAGACATGTGAACTTATTGCAATTAAACCTTTCCTTCAAACGCATATAGGAATCAAACTAAATGTATAAGCCTTAGTGGAGCTTGAAGAAGCCCTCTGGTGTGGAATGATGATTAAAAACACGATAAAAATGCCATAGTCTGTACCTATGCAAAGTGGCCAGGGACAATTTCTTTAAATCTTTGTAAAATGTCATGTCACATCCCCTTGCTTTTATTAACATTATTATTTATGTCCAATGTATCTTATTTAATTGATGAATGCAAATGTTTCTGGACCATTTAGTGATTGTAAGTTTTAGTCAGGTGAGGAGTGGGTTTTATGTTTAGTTAAAAAAAAATAACTTACTGTGGTCTTTTCTGCCTTGTGGGTTAAAAATGCTGTTAAAACCTAGATGTGTAACTGTGTCATTTACTCTGTTTGCGCCCCTTTACTTTCAAGCTCTAGATAGCATCTCGGAGCGTCCCATTTCACAATTCATACATTCTTATCACTGCCCTTGTATTTTATTTGTTTGTGAGTAAACAAACAGGAAGTGGGTATTAGGAGAGTTTATTATTAACAGAATGCAAACATTTTAATGTTGATCTCGTTTTGCCAGGTGAGGATAGTCGCATGGCTGATGAACTTTACAAAAAGGTGCGTATTCTTTGCTGGGTTATGACCGGTCCTAGCAACCTGGAGAAGAAGGCTCGGCACGTGAAATCCACATGGAGTCGCCACTGTAACGTCGTGGTCTTCATGAGCTCTGTGGATGACCCAGACTTCCCCACAGTGGGCTTGGGTACCAAAGAGGGCCGGGACCAGCTGTATTGGAAAACAATTCGGGCTTTTCACTATGCTTACGAGCATCATGCCCATGAGGCCGACTGGTTCCTCAAGGCGGATGACGACACCTACGTAATCGTAGACAACTTGAGATGGGTACTCGCAAATCACACGCCAGAAGAGCCGATTTACTTTGGCCGAAGATTTAAACCCTACACCAAGCAGGGATACATGAGTGGAGGTGCTGGCTATGTTCTGAGCAAAGAGGCTCTGCGGCGATTTGTAGAAGGGTTTAAAACCAAACTGTGCACTCACACTACCTCCGTAGAGGACCTGGCTATGGGGCAGTGCATGGAGAAAGTCGGGGTGCTGGCAGGAGACTCCAGAGACACAATGCAGAGAGAGACGTTTCACCCTTTTGTCCCAGAGCAACATCTCACAGCAAAGTTTCCCAAGAGCTTCTGGTATTGGAGTTACTGCTACTACCCGATCTCAGAGGCAAGTTCAAATAATTTTTTTTTGTTTGGTTATTATACCTGTGATTAGGAATAGACAAATTTTCAGATCTCATATTAACATTTTTGCAATTATTATTATCAGTATTTTTATGTTCACGTGCAATTAGACTGGCGTGAGACAGGTTAGTTTTACCCTATTGAGGATGTGTTGTTGCAATAATGAGAGAAGACCATCCATTCATTTACTAGTCTTGGTCCAGGTTTTTAGCTCACCGACCGATAGGCCATGAGCTATTGTGAAGGCACTGTGTTCGTCTTCATTTTTGACAGCAATTTCTTCAAACGTCTTCTCTGATGAAACTACCGGTCAGATTCATTTAAAATTTTATGTGAAGTTTCCTTGGACAATGTCTACAAAGTTTGTTTAGAGTTTTGAGGAATTTAGGTTTTAGAATTTTTTGACAAGGTTTTGA
>JAPQRQ010000022.1:19749334-19760939 GCA_037367365.1 Apogon talboti
AATTACTATTGAGCACTGATAGGAAGTCATATATGGACTTTCATTTAATGTGTTGAGTTCTCCTCCAGTGAAAGTACCACCCACTTCTATTGGCAGAGTGATTTCCTGCATCAACACCACAGGAATCTAACAAAGCACCAGAACCTGACAACCTCACAAATTCAAGTTGTTATTGATTCTTGATAGAACAAGCCAGTTGAGATTCAGGGACATTGGGCCTATTTTTACCTTGGCCATAGTTCTCTACCACATTCTATTATTTATTGTCATGCTTAATCAGATCCCTTCACTGTTGTTTAACCAGTGTTCCTTTGCAGTTATTATTATTGTCATTTTTATTTTTTTAATGACAAGCAAAAATGTGAAGGGTTTCTTCTTGCTAATTAATTTTAACATATGGTTCAAATCTCTAACCTGCATGTTTC
Organism: Apogon talboti; assembly: GCA_037367365.1. Lineage (NCBI taxonomy): Eukaryota > Metazoa > Chordata > Actinopteri > Kurtiformes > Apogonidae > Apogon > Apogon talboti. The sequence goes on from JAPQRQ010000022.1 coordinate 19,749,760, forward strand.
TTCAATTAATCTTGTAATGATACAAGTCAAATATTATATGAAAATGTGCTGTTTTTAGGAGCAATTATAATAATCCATGAACACACTATCTCTGCAATTGCAACTGCAGAATCTAAGCCCTAAGAAACCAAGGGAAAACCCTATTCTATTTACTGACCTTCAAAATCAATGTGGAAACAGTCAATATTGTTATATAATTAAATTGGATATTTTTATTTGACAGCTTAAAGGCATTTCAGCAAACTTTCCTTTTTCATTTCTGTAAGTTATCCTAAACATTGGGTCAAAGTATGTACTTTTAACTGTGAATGTAATAATTAAATACTCAGTGTCGGGTATTGATCTGTTCGATTACCAGTATTCTGTATCAGTCCTGAAAAACAACACTGATCTCTATTCCTGACATCGTAATACTAGAATTACAGATAAAATATGATGCTTTGATATCCGTGTACAGTAACACATCCTGTGTTTTTTTTTTTTTTTTTTTTTTTCCTCAGGGTCCAAACTGCTGCTCGGACCTGTCGGTGTCCTTCCATTACGTAGACGCTTCACACATGTATTTACTGGAGTACTACACCTACCACCTACGTGCCTTCGGCTACAAATACCGCTACCAGTCCCCTGCTCCACTGGGTTACAAGAATGAGCAGTCCAGGGATACAGCGGGAGATAAAGATGATCCTGCTTCTCAGGAGAAGGCACCAGGGGAGGCAGATGATACATCTAGGACTGACAAGAGACAGGAAGCAGACCCCCTTCCTGCCGATGGCAAAGGTCCTCCTGCTGCTCCAGCAGGAAAATAACTGTAGGACTGTCTGGGTGTGTTTTCAGGGAGGGGAGAGATGTTTGTTCTACGTGTTTGCTTTTTCATCTTCATAATCTTGGCTCATATCTCTACAAAAGTAGAAAAGTCCACTAAATATACCCAAATACATGCACATTGCCTAAGGAATTTTGAGCTTACAGAATGCGAGTAGGGCTGGGTGATCTCACAGTTTTTGGGGTGGGTCTGAAAGGTCCCAGACCAGAGAGTGATCATATAGCCACTCTGGTCAAGAGAAGAAAAAGGAGGTCTAGGTCAAATCAATAAATCATTTACATTGTGAAAACACTTCTTGGATGGTTTGGACCAATTACAGGAAAATACACGAAGCTATTGACATGATTAAAGAAAGTAGAATTACAAACCGAAGATGGCAGAAATTATCACCAAGATGATTAGGTGACCGTTAACAACACGTGAACAGCGCATGTGCAGCCATCTGTAAAACAACTGATGTCAAGTACAGGGAGACACAGCATGAAAACAGGATGTGGTGTGGAAACAACTGAAACTAACCAGACTAAATATGTACAGCATTTAAAAAAAAAAGGAAAGTAAAAACCTTTGTAGTGTGAAAACAGCTTAAGTTCCTGATGAATTTGTCATATGATCTGCTTTTCACAGGGATTATACAGATCGTATTAATAAATGAATAATAACACCTCTGTCCAAACTGCTAAACATATTAAATGCCTCAAGTATCAGTGTAATAGAATTGTATTGCAGGTTGCTTGTAGCATTTATCTAGTTATCTAGTTTATTTATGCCCTTTTTACAGTCATTCTGTAGCTTTTGTCTGCACTAAAATAATTGGTTTCAGTCAATTTTTATCCTGCAGAGTTTGTGTAACATTGTTTTTCTGGTGAAATGACGCCTTCAGACAGTGGGGCATCACTGAAACACTGTGAGCTGCTGGTCCAGCTTCTGAACTATTAACGTGCACCAAGTTTAGAACGTTTAGAAACATTTGGAGTTGATTCAGCTGTGATGGGACATATTAAAGCTACCCTAGTATTTAATGCACCTCTGTAAATGTGAATAAATGTAGGAATATGTGGACGAGTGCATCAACAAGCTAATTTGTTGACAACAGACTTTGACACAACAACAGAAAGATATCACTCACAGCCTAATTCTCCAGAAATCAGAGTAAAAAAAAAAAAAAAAAAGTGAGAAAATTGTTAATCAGATTTTTAGGTCTCAGAACCGTCATTAGTCTTAGGTCAACATCTGAACTGTTCGTGGCCAAATGAATGTAAAATCAAGCTGGACATCATCAAAACTAAGTCTTTTCTAAAATCTAACAAGCTGGAGTTATTGTCCCTGTAGAATATTGTTGTTAAGCTTCAACCCCATAAACCTGATCTGCAACCACAGCACCTAAGCCCATCTAAAACCTAGGTAAAACCCTCCTTGTGACCTTTTGTCCAGATCACCCAGCCCTAAGTGCTAGTAACGTGAACTCTGACTGCAAGGGATCAGGAGTAACCTTGTTTTTCAGGTTATAAATATCTTATGGTTAAGACTTGACTTGATGTGTATTCCATCCTAATCCATGTCAGCCTATATTTTTACAGGCCACCATTCAAGCTTTGTCACTGTTATAATTTTTTTTTAAAAACCGTTTTCTTTATAACAGTAACCCCAACAAAACTCCGTATGACCTTTGTTTTTTTTTTAAAAAAAGAGATAGATCTTGAATGGCTGAAGTTGTAGAGTTATGTGCCTTGAAGACTGATAAGACCCAACTGATTAAACATCTGTCAAGTATTTATAAAGTCTGAATGCAACCATTATTCACTGCAGCTGGATTCCTATGGACCACAGGTAGTCAAACAAGTAGAAGTCAGGTGGACGCTTGCATTGAAATGTAACACGTTAAGTATATATTGTCCCGTTTCTGCTAAACCTGTTTCAGGCTGTAAGTACAGGTATTTTCACTATGCAGTTTGATGAATAAGTGTCATGACAGCGCAAATGTTTCTACAACAGCTATGGAAAACATCTGCTTCATTTGAGGAAACTGAAGCGGAACTGTCATGCTTTATGCTTTCAATGCATATTTATTTTGTGGGTTTTAAATACACAGTAAAAGAAAAGTTGGTTTCATGTCACGCCAGAGTAAAATATGTTACCGTTCATAAAAAAAAAAACGACATTCTTAAGCCTTCCTTAATTGTCATAGCAAAAAAAAAAAAAATGGTTTAAGGTTATTTGTGTGAAGACATTTTAATATTGGCTAATCCAGTGACATTAGAGCTTTATCTGCTAAGGGATAACACCTTAAAGCTCCATTCCCTTCTTGAGCACTAAATAAACACTCAGTCTTGTTTATGGTGTAACTATAAGCAGGTATAATGACATGGATGAACAAGCCGTCGCCTCTTGTGCACATAAAAACAGCACTGCAATTATTCTCATGAGTATTTAAAGAACTGTACTTAAATTTGCCCACAGCCAATTTAAAGTGTTATGGTGTCTTAAATATTGACATGCTGCTTTCAGGTACTTACTAGAGCGACTTAGTTAGAAAATCCAAATTAGTACATGACAAATGATTACAGCGTGCAGTGAATCTTGGTGCTTTCTTTCTTTGTGTAGTCAGCATTGAGTTGAACAGAAGAGATGTTTTTTCTTATGTCTTGTGTTGATTTTCTCTGGTTTGTATCTTTGGTTGGAGGACACACCTTGAGCTGCATGGCGAAGTAAACTCTCACCATTGATCTTTTTTAAAGAATAAAAAAAAAAAAAAAAAAAGCAGCCTCACACCCCGCTATGTACACAGACTTCCAGTTCCTGTTTCCTGACTCCAGTTGGACTCATTAGCTTGTGCCTTGCGAATTGAGATTGTACGAGCCATCAGCTGCACATATGACTTTGCACTGTGACGTTATCAAGATGAGAGCGATGCTTTCAAATGGAGTTTAATTTTAGTGCATCTTTCCAGTTCTTGCATCTTGATTGCCTTTGAGCAAGCCGATGGATGACTTGTTCATGACAGTAATTTTATGACTGGGAAATTTTTTTCTTTGAACAAAATCGTTTCAGCAATGTGATTTTTTTTTTTTTTTTTTTTTTTTTTAAATTCTGGGTGGATAAAACATGTAATTAGTTGGTATTATGTGTTTAAACTTAAGCATTTGTAACCTTCACTGACTTGTAACCAAACAAAACAGATTGCTCATGCCTGTTTGAGTATTTCAAGACACCAAATATGGAAAAACAGCTTCAGGAATTGGACATAATTCCATGTAGATTCAAAGTGAGTCAATTTGTCACATTTTTTTTAATGTCTTAAGTGAATGATTAATGCACTTTTGAGTGTAACTAATGGCTGTTTCTCATTTTAACCACTTAAATATTTTTTATTCTCCTTGAACATGAACATGCGGTAACAAATGCCTATCAAAAATGCCTTTTGTCAGTGTTTACACTCGTTCTCCTTGTGTACGTGAGCACAGTCTTATTTTGTGTTAAAAGTGGAACAGACCAGTTTGAACCAAATCAGCATGTTTTACATTACAATTTCTTTTAGATTGATAATGTTTGTTACAAGTTTACTGATGTTTTCAATATTTCAGTAGAAAAGAACTGGACTATTTCTTACCATTTTACCCTCACTGAAAGTTTTTCGGGGACACAAACAGTTTGCTGTTGATAACACATCTGGTTTCTGATTCCTGTTGGTGATACAACATCCAGTCGTCGACAATCTTCTCCTGTCAACATTGAAACTGTATTAAAGGGAAAGGTGTACAGTACTGTATTTATATTAAATGAAATGTATTTATGTTCGTATTGACGTCCAAACTGACCCAATACGCTCGGTGTGTAAATGAGTTGGTGAGTGTGTGAACACACATAATCAGTGTGGAGGATTCTTTTCAATGAATGCTACTTTAATCACTATAAATAAATGCATATTTTATTGTATGTGCGTCTCATTTTTTTGTTGCACATGACATTACATCATGGAATTTCCAGTGACAGTAGAAAAACCTTCATGCATGGATAATACAGCTTTGTCACTTGTATTTGATTAAATAATATACATACAGTCCTCAGTGTTGATGCAATAATAATGAGGATTTATCAGCTTTATGAACATTCTACAGTCTGATGATGATCCCTGCTACATAAACCGTTGGAACCTGAATAGAAAAAGCATTATTTGTCTTTTGTTTCAAAGATTTTGCACAAAGTTTTCAATTGTTATAGTGAAAGATGCTGATTTTTCCTCACCTTGGCATCTGCTGGTTGATGATTTGTCTTCTTTGGATCCTTCCTGTTTTTTTTACAAAGACAACACAAGTTCATATCTTTCTACTGCTGCATTATTTATTTTTTCAAAATAACCAGATGGACTGCTTCTACCATTTTACTACCAGCTAACGATGACATATACATAAATAAACTAATAAACTGTATATATTCAGAATTATTTACATATTAATTTGAAATTATAAGACTGATTTATGAATTAGATGATCAACAGTGTTTCATTAGTTACTGAGCTTCATTTGTTATCATTTATACTTTTCTGCTTCATCTAGAACAGATATACCATCAGCATATCTTGGAATCATCTATTGTGTTGCACAAAGCCTTAGAGTCAGACAAACTTATTGGGAAACTTGCGCTTCACAATAACGCTCCATTTGCCTCTAAATAGTTGAAAAGTGCAACAGTCACTTGATCTTTCCATTGTCACTGTCAGCTGAGTGCTTAGATTATTGCTCAGATCAGGCTTTTTTGTAAAAATTGGATTACATAGATTTAAGTATTTATTATCAAAGAATCACTGTGTGATTAGTATAGTCCCTCTAAGTGTTTTATTATTTCATATGCTGTTTTTTGGTTGATTTTACGACTGCATTAATATGTTGTCTTTCACCGGTGTTCATGTTTAATGTTAAGCACACTGGAACTACTTTATCCTGTTTCAGTGACTCATTCTAGTGTAGAGTAGTGATGAATTTTAATTTTAAGAAACACATATATTCTAATCTGAAAGTTTAGGCTAAAGTTGTCGTGAAAAAGATCAGAACTCTATGTGTTTTGTGATTTTCACTCTGTTGTTAACAAAAGAGATCTGAGACACATATGAAGGAAAGGGTCAGATTTGGGCTACATTTGCCTGCAGTGTGAATATATAAGGTGAGCTTGAATTGTGGTATAAAAACTGCAAGACTCTTAAAATTATTTTTATGACAACCTTATTTTAAACAGTACTCTAAAATGAAACAACCTACGGAAGGAGTTAAAAATCAAGGAGCTGGTCTCTTTGAATACATTCAAAGTAATTTTAAATGGAAAAAAATAAATAAATATGGATCTAGATGTATTTCTAATTGATTGAATTGGGTTCTGCTTTAAGATGCTTTTAATGAACATTGTTGTATACTTGTAGTACCTTTTAGATTATTGGTGATGCTCTATATGCATGTTTTTTCTATTTTAGTTTTTAATGCTGTTTTATGTTAGCACTGAGTATTGCTATGTGTTTTATGTACGTTTTTAGCGTAGGTGTAAGGCTGAAATTTCTATTTTTAACTTCTACTGCTGCTTATTATCCAGGACACTGTTGCAAAATTTAATCTCCACTAGTCATTTTTCCTGATTAAATAAAAATTAATAAATAATGATTATGTTCACCTTCAAATGTTGGTCAAACTTATTACATGTCAAACTAAGCTTATTTTGTCTTTCAAATATGAGAGAACAGAGTTGTTTAGATTTGGATTCGGCCACTGGAATCGCTCACCTGTTGTTCGCCCAAAAAGACCAGCCAAGATGTGATCAATGTGTCCTGCATGAGACAAAAATGGAGTTAAAGGCAGTCATATTACAGAAAAATACCCTGCATGGTTTTTGTATGGAGCAGCAGACAGAGACAGGAGTACTGGTGGAAAGTCTTACTGTTTGGCCGAGCAGCGCCTCTCCTTCCCATGAGACTCACAAAGCTGTCATTGTCGATGTCATCAAATCTCTTCCATGCTACATCTTTACCAATGCAACAGTCTGGCTCTCCCTGAAAGACCACATAAAGTCAGAAATCACCCTGATAAAGTCAAAAATCACCCTGAAAGACCACATAAAGTACAAGTCCATCTATCTTCAGTTGTACCTCTGTTGGTGTTTCATAGACGTCGTCTTGACACCAAGACATCACAGGAAATGTGAAAAGAACAATGAGAATGACCACTGAAGCAAAAGTACTGCAGTTTGAAGTTCTCTCCATAACTCTGAAAAAGAAAACGGGAGAGAAATAGTTTCTTGTTTACCTTTTTGTGTGCTAATGTTCCATTAGTGTGGTATTCAAGGGTCACATAGTTTAATTTTTGTAACGGGGGTCTTAATCAACCAACATATTCAGTGTAATGCCTGTAAATGTCAGACTCGCTGTTACACTTGATTAAAATGTAAATTCACATGTATTTTCTTGTTATTTATTTAAGCAGGGAGCACACAAATGGCACATGTCAGGCGTTGGTTTTTAGCTTTGGCTGAAACACAGAAAACATAATCTCACTGTATCACACTGGGTAATCCAAGGAGTTCCGTGACATTATAAAGCTTTGGTCCAATTAAGGTGAAATCAATCAAGAGCATTAGAAATAACTAAATGACTCCTCCCAGATCCACCATTTGCATTTTGTCCCCAGTGGACATCTATAAGTTGTTTTTAACCTCTTTGGGTCTTTGTTTTTTCTAGTGACCCCCGCAACCCTAGTGAGGATAAAGCAGGTTCAGAAGATGAATGAATGAATGAATGAATAATAATACCAGGTGTCAAAAAAGGTGTGAGATTCTCAACTTTTTTTTTTTTAATGAACCGTAACCTTGACTTGAGTACATAAGTCATTAACAAACATACAATGTCGAAAAATCTCATTATCAATATACAGAAGTGTGAGGAAAAAGATCAATCATTGATGTACTGTGACTTTTAAGGCTCTTATTATTAACCCCTTATTGCCCAAATTTATTTATAACTATATTAGAAAAAAAGATTTGCGTTGTCACTTTCAAGCAGATGCTAAATTAAGTAGAGAATGTTCATTTGAATACAATGCATATCATAGCTACTATGCAAATTAGTGACATTAGGCATAATTGGTATGATTGTCATAATAGTAATTAAACACATTTTCCAGTCTCAGGTATGTAGATTATTTTATTGATGCTGCTGTTGATCAGTTCTTCTAGACAACAACCCAAACAAAACAAAAATGATCCAAAAGTCACTAGAATGTCAGGAAATTAACAACACTGTAACTGAAATGGGGCTTTGAAATTAATCTATGACTGTCAGGGATCATAGGTAACCAGGTGTCATAATACAGAGTGAATCCTTACAAAAATAAAGGAATATTGAGGTGAATTTGTGATAGTGGTTGACGAGGGGATATACACGACCCACCCAACAACAGTAAATGGGTGAGTCTTCAACTGGATTTACTTCAGTGATTAACATGTTTCAACTGGAACAAGTTATTCAGGGAGTAGCTGTTACTCTGTTTCACAGGGGTCAAATTAATGAACTGCATCAATCAAACATACAGTACTGTGCAAAAGTATTTATAAAATATATAAACATAATATTATATTTATATATAAAATATATAAATAAATGTACTTTATTTAGCAAAAATGTCAGTAAAGTTATAATGACCACACATATGCATTATGCATACTGTAATCACTGTTACTATTGATATTATTGATATCGTTGTTATGACTACTACTATTATTATTATTATTGTGTCTTTTATTTATTATTACTGGTATTTGTAATGTGCAGTTGCCTATTTTTACTACTGTTTTTATTGTTATTATTTTCTTATTTTCCTTTTTGTCTTCTAATACCTCTTATATCTGTACATAAAGCAAAACAGAAGTATTTAGTGTCAATATGAGATTTATAGCATTCATTTTCTGATGTTTTATACCAGGATTCATTCAACACGTGCCAGATGTTTCTAAGTGTTTGTTCTGCTTCTTGTCATGGAGACAAGAGTCAGACTAAATAGTGCCTTTAACTTTAAGAACCCTGTAAAAACGACAACACTAAAGATGGCCTACAGCATCTGTGCAGTACTGTACATATATGTATACATCAGTACAAATAGACACAAGACATACATAAAATGTCAATATGTGACGTTCTTAAACTATGGAAATAAATCAGGCATTACATCTGCAGCCAGATTTTGTCCTAAAGCAATATGTATCCATATCTATATTAGAAGAGCTTAAAGATTCCCTGACTGTTTTTAAAAAAAAAAAAAAACAAACAAACATCTATGATTATATCACATTCAGGCCAATGTAACAATGTCAAATAGTCTTCTATACAGTGTCAAACCACATATAAACTGTAATTAGCTAAAACCCATTAAATACACATTAAATGTTTTAAAGCTACCATTTACTTTGAGTTTACTGATCAGCCAGTGTTTGACATGAACTTTGTTTTCTTGTGATTAAAGTCAATCAGAGTGATGGATTACTGCAATCACCGACATTTTATCAGCATTTGTCTATAGCTGTTATTTTATGAGCTTTAATTACATCTCGGCTTTTTTTTTTTTTTAGCATTATGTGACTCATCTGATGCAGTTTTACCAAAACAAAACAAAACTTGGTGATATAATATTTATACAATTCTTTAAATGAGCAATTTCAATTAAAGTATGAGCTACCATGAACTGTAGTCAATAAAATAATCAATATTGAATGAGAATCGACTGAAAAAACATGATACTGAATATATTTAAAGATCTAAAACAAGTGAAATTATTATTATTATTTTTTAAAGTTAGTCAGAAAGTTGTTGTTTAGTGAGATTCACTAATATTTCACAAAATTTACCCTGATTCAATAAGTCCCTGGATACTTTTGCTGAATCTCTGGGTAAGGTTTAGTTTACAATTATTTCAATATTTTGAATTCATTTTACTTTTACAACTTTTTACTTACCAAAATATTGTTGAATTAAAATAGTCAAATGTAGCTCAATGACAGCATTTAAAAAAACCTTAACAATGAGTAAAATAATGTCCTTATATTTTCATTTTCCACATTAAAGTCTGCGCAATATTACATTTTTCTACTGAAATTGGTTACAGTTTTATCAGCAAATGATGAAATCACTGTTTTAATGACCTTAATATCTATTAAAACCACCTTTAATCTGCTTTAGTAATTAAACGTACCGTTTATTCAAGTAGTAGGCTCATTTAAAGGAAATAAATGAACTCAACATCACAATTTCTTGATTAAGAATTCACATTATATTATAGTCCTTATGAATAAATAGGTAGAGGAGTGTTTGGTCAGGGGATAAGTCTGACCACCACATTATTATAAATCAACTTTTTCTAATGAATAATGAAATATTAAGTGAAACTCTTACCTGTCAGCTGTGATATTAGCTCTACAGTTTAACCTCTGGAGCTCTGGTCAAACTCAAACCAAGTCTGTCGCTCAACTGCTGATGCTGCTCAATTATTATAGTCTTCATGCTCATTTGTAATTCAATTAGAACTCCACCCGCCACTCAAAATCACATCCCACCTCCACACACAGACACACACTGAAGGGCAGGCTGAACACTTATGGTTAAAAATGATGATGAAATGAAAATAACTGATCCAGTGAAGTTGTGTGGAATCTCGCAGGGATAACAGCTGCACCTGAACAAGTTAGCCTGACTCCATCTGTCCACAGTTACACCCCACTTCATTGGTTCACCAATCCCAGCAGGGTGTGTATGTGTCCCAGGAGAAACCGTGTGTGTGTGTATACACCCTGCACACCCTACGGACGGATATTACTGTTCTGTCTGGATGCTGCGTCAGAACAAAAAGACAAAAAACTCCCACACTCTCTCAGTCAATGATCATTTTATTGTGTTTCTTTCCTCATCAGATGAAAAGCGGAAACCATCTTCCTTCCATGTTCTAACTACTGACGGGTTTCATCCACTCGCCCGGACTTAATGGGGTCACGATGGAAAAATTCTGTCCCACAAATTAGAAAATGGTTTAGGAAATGTACAACCATATCTAAATGGAAAATAAATATTAAAGAAAAAAATGCTGCAGACTCAGTGGACATGATGGGACTAATTAATAAATAATAAATAATAAATAATTGAAAAAAAAGGAAACAGGTCATTGCAGATTTGTGCAAAAATGAAAAATAATGCAAAAATGCGTCGAACATCATGAACATGGAACACAAAAATATGTTTAAAATATGGCAGCTCTCTCTCTATATCTATCTATCTATCTATCTATCTATCTATCTATCTATCTATCTATCTATCTATCTATCTATCTATCTATCT
>JAPQRQ010000022.1:19771367-19792622 GCA_037367365.1 Apogon talboti
TGTTGCATCATGATGTTTCCAATATAAGCAATTATTTAATTAAAAAAAGCCAAAACTCAAAAACCTGTGGGGCTCCCCGGTCTTAGGAGGTTAAGGACACAGGTATGCTAAAATCCAGTATCATGCATAAGTCTGTAGCTCTTCATTGTGTTGTCAGGAGCAGGTTAACAGATGCATTATTGACAGTGTTTTACTCTAATTACTTAGTTACCACAGATCATCCTCTCTTCATCCTCCTACACCATTCTGATATGTGTCTATTACTGTCAAAACAATTGTTGATAAAAAATATTTGCTTGACACAACACTTTGCCTGAGTAGTTACTGAATTATCCTGTATGTGTTGACGAATCCTGTTTCAATTTAGCTGAAAGTGTTCCAGCCGCCTGCAGCCTTGAGCCACAGACTCTGAATAATAGACACCCGTGTTGCCTCATTTGAGTCAGTCTGATAGTTTCCCTCTATCCTGAGAGTGAAAGTCCCTTTCTGATTTTATATACTCTTTGTGTTATAGGTTTTTCAATTGTTTCAGCACGTTACTTTAATTAAAGATATTTCTCTATAAGGTACTTTTTATAATAAATCGGTGAAGTAGGATTATTTTTTTATACCGCTCACTAGTGATAAAAATTGACACAAAAATTGACCTGCCACTTTGAATGGCAAATATTTCGGTGTTTAGGATTCCTTTATGTCATTGTCCACATGACTTAGTGGTTGGGTACCAAATATCAATGAGTTGTGGATAGAGTTGAAATGATTATCTGATTAAGTGACTAAAAGAAAGTTGGGCTGGATTACTTTGTACAATAATTGTATGTTAAAAACTGTTATCTTTAATACTGATGGAAAGTTATATATAAAGAGCAAGTGCTTTATAACTGTACTTGACACAAACCACATTAGTGTGACTTCATGGCAAAATAATTTTGCTTTGTAAGAATAAATTCCTCATTTCTGAAATACTATATATAGCTTGTGCTACAAATTTTTTGCCTCAGGTTCAGCATTTGCGCATGGAGCAGGAAGCCATGGAGACAAGCAGCCAGCAGGACCTGGAACGCAGGATGGCTGGCCTCAGGAATGAAGTGCAGGTAGATATATGGTTTCCTCTATGTTATCAATTTATCCTTTTCAAAACCAGAGTATTGAAATACACACATTGATTTCTTTTTCTTGCACTTATGTCTTAGTGCTTAGAGCATACGATGATATGTCTGGAGGAACAGCAAGATGAGTTTGATTTTAAATACCAGACCCACAAGATGGAAGGTAAAGCATATTTAACATGTTTGGGTGTATTATATGCTTGGATAAGGTCTGAAGATGAGTTATAAAGTGTATCATAACTGTATTGCTCTCTTCTATGGAAAATGTGATTCCACTGTGAAAACTCATACAGCAGTGGCAGATGAAGCAGTGAAAAAAACACAAGTACAGGTTCTTCAACATCTTGTCAACCGTCTGAATGAATGCAGAAAGGTACAGGATTATGAATACTGCTTAACAACTCCTTCCTCTCCTTGATCAATTTCTTTTCCTAATTCTTCCAATGTTTTTTCGCCATGTTGTGCCATCACTTTTGTAGAGCACATTGTCGGATATAAACAAACTTCTGGACAAGACTGAAGACCTGATCGACAAATTGGTGAAGAAGGAGCTTGTGGAGTGGCAGAGGAGGCAGCAGAAATCCTGCATCGGTGCTCCAGACAATGTTTGCCTGGATCAGCTGGAGAAGTGGTATTTTCATCTCTGCATGTTTTACTTTTTAACATACATTCATGTAAAACTTTTTTTGATTACAGCTTGATTGTGAGGAAATCAGGGGAAAACAACCAGAACTGAAAATGTACCCCACCTGCAGCTCTCACCTCTCTGTTTTAAGCTTAGACTGTATATAAAGATATAAAACTGATTACAGATGATCACAGTTAATGATGTTTCTTCTGTGACAAACCATTGAACACTGGAATAAAAGGTTGCACGGTCAAAACCAGTGTACTCTCCAACTACGTTTTTTAGTACCCATTTGAAATCTTTTGCTTTCTTCTTGTTGTTTTGTAGGTTCACCTGTGTGGCAGTGTGTCTATTCCAGGTGCGTGAGTTTCTCAGTAAACTGGAGGAGCTGGTAGGGAAAGTGTCCTATGAAAATGACCCGGTGAAGGCACAGAAACCAGGCCTGCAGAAGAGAGCAGATGCTCTGTTGAAAAACTTGCTCAAGAGGTCTGTCAGTAAAAGAAATACGCCATGTTCTTTTGCTTGCTCCTCTATGTTTTCTTTATGAAACATACCCACGTCATTGTTAATGTGTCTTAAAGCTCCTTTGTGGTAGAGACTCAGCCGTCCATGCCACAGGGGAAAGGACCCCTGGTACTCCGCACAAACATCCAGTTCTCTGTCAAGACCAGGTTAGTGTGTTACCACAGGCCTATTATCAGTCTATTTGTAGCACATATTTGTAATTATAGAAGATCAATGCTTTAAATACATGTTTCGCACATTTTAATTATGAGATTAAACAGTTAGAAAGAGGATGTAAACCAAAAAGAAGCAAGCTTCACTGAAAAGCAGTAGTGTAGCTTAACCTACAAAAAACCACAGATATTCCATTCGAACTGGAAGTAACAGTTAATCTAATTTACACTTATGCTATGTTTTCAGACTTCTTGTCAAGTTTCCTGAGTTGAATCACTCCATGAAAGTGAATGTATCCATGGACAGGTAAGATGTCTTAGTTTTCTTGATTTAAGTCAGTACACATGTAGTTACACCTTGTGACATTGTGGTTTTTTTTCTCACCCCGCTTTTAAATCAGGGAGGCGCCTCAGATCAAGGGGTTAGTACATTTACTCTAACTTTAGCTTCCATATCAAGTGGTATTTTCAGAAAAAGTAAACTGAGCTGTCAAATTTGTTGTGTGTTTGTTTTTACTAAAATTGAAATCTTTGTAGATACCGTCGTTTTAATGTCCTGGGGACCAAAAGCAAGGCTTTAAACATGGCTGAGAGCCAGAGTGGAGGCATGGTTGCAGACTTTAGACACCTGGTGGGTGATATTCATATGGAAGGATACATCTTGAATGACAGAAATTAAATAATAATTGTCTAATGTAATATAAATAATAAATTAAATGATTGTATTTATTAGTTATAAGATTTCAAGATATTATATGTTGTACACATGACATCTAATTTCATTAATTAACCAGAACCATTTTGACTATTTAATATTAGCACTTTTGTGTTAGACTTATTCTGTCCTTTTCATTCACCATAGACTCTGAAAGAGCAGAAGTGTGGAGGTGGTGGAAAAGGTGTCAGTGATGTGAGTTGACATTCTCAGCACTAATTAGGCTTCCCTACTCCCAGTTTAACACAATAATTCAAGAATCATGAAGAGTGTAAAGAACCGAATAATGATCTACATGTATGTTTGTGTGCTGTGGTGTTAAATAGATCTCTCTGAGCGTCACAGAGGAGCTGCACATCATCTACTTTGACACTGTGTTTGAGCTGAAAGGCATGACAGTGGATATGCTGGTAGAGTTTCTTCTCTTTTTCTGTTTTTATTTTCACAGATTGTATATCTCATTCGTCTTTGTATATAAAAATGAGCATCGTATGATTGAACTATGACCTGAAATTTAGGTCCTAATGTTATTTTTCTCTGGCATCCAACCAAGGCGTCCTCCCTCCCTGTGGTCGTCATCTCCAACTCCAGCCAACAGCAGAGTGCCTGGGCCTCCATACTCTGGTTCAACATGCTCAGTCAGGACACAAAGGTGAATTACCACATCACTGCATTTAGTAGTCCACTTATACTGTTCAGCTGATAAATGAATTATGTTTCACATTGACAATTGGAAGACAGTATGAACCTTTGCCGGAGAATAAAGATAATCCTTTAATTCTTAACACATTCTTTATATTTTGCTGAAGGATCAGTCTGACTTACAGTATAAATTCTGTTAGGGCTAAGGCAAATGCAAATTTGGAAATCTATAGCAAACATTATCTATCTCCCAACTGATGCAAATGGAACTGATTCGAGCACAGCTACTTTTTTAAATGAAACATACAAACTCAGATAAAAACATACAAACACATCAAAACCATAAACTTTGCATACCTGATAATGTACATGTTTCTGTTCATTGTCACTGAATCCATAATATGACTACCTGCCTTTTGCTTAAATAACTGTACACGTTGTCACTGCAGTTAGATTTAGTGTGCATGTATGTGTTTCTACAGGACATCAGGTTCTTCGCCGGCTCTCTGACAGCAACGTGGCTCCAGTTTGGAGAGATGCTGAGCTGGCAGTTTCTCTCTGCGACCAAACTTGGGCTGAATAAAGATCAACTGGATATGATTGGACACAGGCTCTTTGGTAAATTATGTCCCTCAGTGAAATCCGTTTCTTTATTTTGATGACTACTCTGTCCTTAAAATTATTGTCACTTTACCACCACTGTTAAATTCATCTCCTGTCTTGTTTATTTTCTTCTGTGGAAGAAGTGTTAGTGTTTGTATGCGTAAAAACTGCGATTTCAGTGATTGAAAATTATGTCATATGATCCATGATGTAATTTTTACCCCACCAGGCAAGCAGCAGAACTACAACACCTTTAAAGTAGCTTGGTCAAAATTTAGCAAGGTAAGACAACTGGCTTTTAATTCATGTATACAGTATGTCCAGTCTTGTTTGGTTATTGTTTATGAATACAGATGCTTGTTGACAACCCTTTGCATCCTTCTCCTACAGGAAAATACCCCTGACACTTTCTGGGTGTGGTTTGACGGCATCGTGGTGATGGTAAAAACCTATCTCGAAGACCTGTGGAGGGACGGGTATGCATGATTCTGAATGTATATTTAATGAACTCATGTTCTACAAAACAGTTGTTTGCTAAGACTTTTTGTGTACTTTGTAGCCTCATCATGGGTTTTGTGACCAAAGGCAAAGAGAAGGCCCTCCTGAAAAAGAAACAGAGAGGAACGTTCTTGTTACGCTTCAGTGAAAGTGTCATCGGAGGCATCACCTTCTCCTGGGTGGAAACTACCATAACAGGTGAGATGCTTTCATTATTTTTAGAACTTGATGATGAAGATGCGTAATTTTTGGAAAATTCTTCCAGAGTAGACATTTTTACAATGCTGTGTATGACTGTGATTTGTCTGTTGTAGGTGAACCTGAGGTGAAGACAGTCCAGCCCTTCACCAAAGTGGACCTCAGTCAGGTTCCCTTCCATGAAATCATCAGGAATTTCCAGATCTTAGAAACTGACAATGTCCCAGAAAACCCACTCATTTACCTGTATCCCAATATTCCCAAAGATGAAGCTTTTGGGAAGTACTACACAGAAAAGAGTGGAGGTAACGACACCCACACCTTTTCACAATACTTTCTGCTTCCAACTCAATTGTTTGTGGAAATTAAACAAAATGAACATATCATTTCATGTTTCTTAAAATTTAGTTCTGCTTTGTTCAAAAGCTACAACTACACCTCTATGTTTTTAAAACACTGTTTTAAGATGAAAACAATCTCCATCCACACAAACATATTGGCCGAGTTTCAGAAATGGTTTCCAGAGATTCTAAGACGCCTGAAACACATATAACATGGTCAGAGAGCTGATGACTCCACTCGGACAACTACACAATCCTGTAGCTCAGTGTCTCTGTTGAATTAGCAGGCATTTGTCCAATGTCCACACCCGATGAAGCAGGGAATCAGGCAATGAATGCAGTTACCTGTGTCATTGTCTCCAAGTCTTCATTCTTGTCCATCCACATTACAACACAGCCTCAGAGTTTACAAACAACAAAAAACCAGGGTCAACAGCATTTCCAAAAGTCTCAGTTTTGAGAATATTAAAACACTGGAATCGTGTGTGTGCATAAGGGGTACAAATGGACTAAGAGTTACACGTTTTAGAACAAACACGTTTGTTTGGTCAAAATAATGTGTTGGTTTTATCAATAAATGTGACATTTTAACTCATTCTCTTTCAGAGGACAGTCCGTACATCAAATACTTCAAAACCAAGTGGATGTTTGTTTCGAAAGAGTAAGTTTATTCTTAAGTTTCTTCAGGCTGGTTTTAAAAATTGTGCTTTTTATTTCAGAGAAACACGTCCCGTGATTGTTCCACCTCGTGTGTATTCCAGATGTGTGTTTTTACCAAAGCAACAACCTAACAGCAAAGTAGACGCGCTTACTTCATGGAAGGACTACTGCATGTCCGACTCTAATGTATGAGCGACTGGTTGTAATGGCTGTTTGTTGTTGGTCATGTAGGAACACACTGGAGGCTAAGTCACCCATGTCTGACGTGGCACAGGGTGAAGGCCTGGAGCCAATCAATGGCCCGTGTGGAGAGGTAGCTGGTGAGTCATGGCTCTCCCTGCTGTCCCGTCCAAACCCTTGTCAAACAAATGGCTCCCCTCCTCATCACAGAGATCTGTCCTACCGTTCCTGTTGAGGCCTTGTGGTTTATTACACCAATAGGGAAACTGCTTTCTGTATACAGTAGATGTCGGGTCACAGCTATGAAATTCTCCAGCTTCTTATTACCGTAATTTCCGGACTGTTGAGCGCACCTGAATATAAGCCGCACCGCACTCGTCTTTTTGCATTGAGTCAGTTCTTCACGCTGCCGTCTACGGTAATTTCATTGGTCTGGTGTGATGAGCCTAAATGTATGGGCGACATAAAGCTTGTTAGCCCGTAAAACATAAATTAGTTGCATCATTGTTTAAGCCGCAGGGTTCAAAGCGTGTGAAAAAAGTAGCGGCTTATAGTCCGGAAATTACAGTAATATCTGTTGTAGGTGTTGGCTGCTTCTACTGCATGTACATACACACTGGTATATTGAACTGGTGTCCCGGTGATTGGGTTGAACGAACATATTTATGTCATTTTCTGTCATTCTCTTCCAATGCTCCAATATGTGTTTACTTGGCTTGATTTATCTACTGACATGAATGCTAGTAGTTTTTGTCTTTGGCTTATAGGCTGTTATTATGATTGGCTTGCAATGAAGTGCTTTTGGTGAATTATTTTGGCTTTATGTTCAGCTCTACAGCATGGAGATCACTGTGCTATTGTCTGGTTTTATTAAATTAACAGTGCAGGTAATACACTTGATTGAACTGATTTATCTGCTGATTAATTTCTCTATGAATCATTCCCACTATCTCAGAGAGCTTTGTTCACAAAAAAGTCCAAAACATAAAGATGTTTCATTAACACATTAATGAAAAAATGGGCAGAAAATTGGGCAAAGAAGCTTTTTTTGGTTTGTTTTCTGTTGAAGCGTCATTCAAATATTTATTTATTTATGTTCCAATTCTTAACTGAATGGTTTAGTGTGTTTAGTGTAAATAATGAGCCAAGTGAATTCAAGAACAAGATGTTGCATAATGTCACTGGCACAACATAGAAAAAAATAAAACTGGTTTACTGTGATGAAGTCCAGTAGAATGTCAACACTGAACCCAGTTGTTAAGTGTGTTCCATTAAATCTGTCACTGTTTAAGGAATATCATGTTTTTCATGTCGTTTTCCCAGCCAAAGCACTAGCAGATGCTTGTATTAGAAACTAAATCTTTGTCTCATTTCTTTTCTGCTTTAGAACAAAACGACAATCCTCCTTTGCCTCTGGAACCTTATCCTGATCCCATGCTGTCTGGAGGTGTTGAAAATCCTGTGGACGACTTACACATGTATCTCAACAACCCCAACCTCTTCTGTGACCTAATGGAGGATTCGCCAGCGCTGCCTGATTTCAATCTTCCAGATCTTAATTGCCTACTCCCACAGCCTTGTGGAAGTGCGTTTGAATAAGCAACCACTTTTTGCCATTATTTTTATTTTTAACAATTCAATGTCAGCTCCACTTTACAGTTCTTTACAACTCTGAAAGAGAATAATAGACCACTGTTAACCACTGATTTGCAACATTTCCACATGTTGCACATGAACAGCATAAATGTAGTGTTCATTCATGTTAAAACAGCATAGTATTAATGTTTGAACCTATGAATAGTTCATGAAGTATTGGGTTGAATAACTTCGATCATCAATCATGCTTCATATGTCTTGCCATGTTCCAGATGAGTCTTTCTTATTACTTTTTGAAATTTCATGTCACTCCTGGTACAAAAATATCAGCACCTCACATTTGATTCATGGCTCTTCGGCGTCCATCCTCCTCTTAAGCATACTGCAACGGTTTTACTGGGGTTCAGATCTGAGAATCCAGAGTGATCTCATAATTTCTTTTTCAGAATTGTATATATTACGGTCTTCATTCCATAAACTTCTAGCTTAGCCTTCATAGCTACTCTGGTTTAAGTGCTTTAATAATGTGAAGTTTTAATAGCCATGGAGAGTAAATGTACTATGCTATATGGAAATATGTCATGTTCTGTTTCTACCGTACTGTACCGTCTTCTTCCGCTTATCCGGGTCCAGGTCGCGGGGGCAGCAGCCTCAGCAGCATGTTCTGTTTCTATTAATCATAATCATTAATCAAGAATAATATTAATATTTGTTCAGTATGTTTTCATTTACTTTTAAGGCACTGGGTTTTTTAGATCCTATATCCAAGAACATATAGTGGATAGGGAAAAAGTAAAAATGATAAAATAACTGTGCATAATTTATTCTTTTAAGATTTGTTTTGACCTTGTCTATCCTATTTGAAATAAAAATAAAAAAAATAAAAACATATTTATGAAAAATTGTACATGTAAATTTTTGGTTCAGTTGCTCACATTTTCCAGTTGCAGTAGGAAGCCACTTTGGTACTTGCTAGAGGCATATATCTGATACCGCTGTCGCTGTTTGCTGTAAAAAAAAAAATAAAAAAGACAATTTCTTCCTCTCTTCTTTGACTGTGCCCTACCCTTCCATCAGTTTCATGCCAATTGGTGCAGTAGTTTTAATGTAAATGTGCTGACAATTGGTAATGAAGTCTTCACATCCTTGATGGAGGAAAAGCAAAACAGACAAGACATCACCAGAGAAATTAATGGAATTAAAATGTAGAATTCACAGAAGAGCCAGAAGGCTTGGATATGTTACTGAGGGGTGGGAGTTATTACCTCTTCAAAATAAACAATCTTAACCAAACTAAACTAAATAAATTATGACAAGTACATTTGCTATTTTTTTACTATACATTTGATCGTATTTCTAGGCAAAAGAGTACTCACAGTGTAGTGTTTACTATAGTTACCTCCACCAAGGAGGTTATGTATTCACCAAGGTGTCTGTCTGTGTTTGTCTGTTAGCAACATAATGCAAAAAGTTATGGACGGATTTTGATGAAATTTTCAGGAAATGTCCAAAATGGGACAAAGAACAAGTGATTAGATTTTGGGGGGTGATCCAGGATTGTTTTATGGCATTTTCAGTTGAATAACCTCTCAGCTGGCATGTCTGTTTCTGCACATGACATTTGGCACCATGTCAATGTGACCCTATTGTTTATCTGTTGCTAGGTAACCCACTTCAAGGGTATTATACATTACAGCAGCATGGTGGGGAACTGAGCTGCCTTGGCGGACGTCTGCGCTCTCTGAGTGCTTTTCTAGCTACAACTGCAGTCACTGAAAATGAAGGGAAATGTCTGTAAAAGCAGAGCATGGGGACAACATCTGAACTTCAGTGTCAGTCTAAACCAGCGGTGTCAAACTTATTTTAGTTTAGAGGCCCAATACAGCCCATATGACCTTAAGTGGGTCAGACCAGTATATCACAAAAGCCTATAACTAATGTCAACTCCAAACTTTTCTCTATATTTTTATATATGTCTCTATGTAAAATTACATTGTGAAAATGTTTACATCTACAAACTATCCTTTAAAGAATTCTGGGTAATCTGAATAGCCATGTACAACCTGAAATTTTTTAAGAAAAATAAGTCACAATATTATGCCCCAGTTCACATGAGCATTACAATTTACACATCACAGTGTGTATTAAAACCATTAATTGTAATTATTATATTAAATTCTTAAAATTGCACTTAAATGTAATTGGATGTGGCCCCTGAAAATAATTTTGACACCCTTGATTGTTAACATCTCAGTGTAATTTTTACATTTCACAAATTCATCCCATGGGCCAGATTGGACCCTTTTGGTCCACGGGCCGTATGTTTGACACCACTAGGCTAAACTGTAGGACAGCACAACCTCAGCTTCAGAGTATCTTCATATTACGCTGACATTATGAGCAGTCACTAAATTACATGTCTGTGCTGTACATCAGAGTTATAACCCACATCAGGGTTTTGGACTTATACTTGCCAGTGTCACTTTCTGATGTTTTGTGTTAAATTATGAATTGGTATATGTTTGTGTTTAACAGTTTTGTTCATACTGATTGTCTTGCCACTCCTTAAACACATAGTAACATCCACATACCTCAATAAAACCCACATTACCATTACTCATAAATGTACTTTTCTTTTTTTTTTTTTTTTTAGCATTTATAGTTACTAATCACATATTTTGCTGAGTCATCATCATAGTTTCCTATATTGCTTAAATTAGGCCCGTTGTGTTAGTCTGGAGTCTCCTCAGCTGGTTATGTAACAGGGGATTGTCTTATGTCGCAACAGAAACCATTGAAGCTAAAAGTACTGATGACGACCAGTGTGTTGTTAGTCATATGCAACTGTGGAAGCTGCCAGAAAATAGATTTTATAAGATAAGATAAGATAAGATAAGTTAAAATAAGATGAGAAAGGATAAGATAAGATAAGATAAGATAAGATAAGATAAGATAAGATAAGATAAGATAAGATAAGATAAGATAAGATGGGAAAATGTGGGGAAATGTCAGTGTTTACAGCAACAAAATACAAAAACAATGTACAGAAAGACAGGTAGAAACATTTGTAAGAGTAAGAGTTTGTAAGAGAGTAAAACAGGATATATACTGTAAAAGAGAATCTGCTATTTATTTACTGTTCATATATTTACTTATCTATTTACTTGTCCTGTACATACATATATATTATTTACATATTACGATATAATTGCACATGATGTTATTAAACAAAACACACAATCTTAACACACATATACAGCTAAACATAAGAAAATATCTTATAAATACTGCAATGTATTTTTGCAAAAAAGAAACAGTTTAATACACTAAAAATGAAATATATTATCATCTGATTTTTCACCACAGGACTCAACACCAACATCTACCTTTATTTTAAGGCTGTGGAACAAAATGACTATTACTGTCACTAAGATTTATTTTTTAGATTGTAATAATTATATTTGTTGTGGTGTTCATTTTTCTTAAAACACTTCCATATATTTCAGTGTTTTGTTATACTTAAATGTAGGTGTGTATATTTTCATGTCGAACAAGTACTTTATCATTGCATCCCATCATTACATTACATCTTATGAAATGTTCTGCTTTTTGCAAATAACAGTCTTTTGCATTACTTTAATCTTGTTGCATCTTTTGTGAGTGATTTAACCTCTTGAGATCCAGCAATTTATTTTTGTCCTCTGTAGGGGACAAGAATTTCAGAGCTTTATTTAAAATAAATAAAATAAAATAAACACTGCAAAGGACATTAGGACATGACATAAAAATATTAAAAATGACATCTGAAAAAAAACAAAAAACCTGTTGCATCATGGTGTTTCAAATCAAGACGATTATTTGATGTAAAAAAAACCCAAAAACTTTTACTTTCCTTGTTTTCAGGAGGATAGGCTATAGCCACAAATAAACATCTGGTTTCTTTCACTTGGGACCAAACATCAACTTTCACCTGAAAAGATCTGACATTTATTGATACATTAACATTTGTTTTTGCTACATAGTCTATTTTATTCCCTTGTCTTTCTCTGGCCAATGTCCTTGCACAGAAAACCATCTGAGTGGTTGACAGTAGCTGAATGAAGGCTCCACTGCATCCTTTGTTGTCATACATTGTTTATAGGAAGAAACGGTGGGTGAATTTCCGTTTCAGGAAGTCAGGAGCTCAGCGTGGCCTCCAGTAGGTGAAGGGCGCGGCGGCCTTGGTGAGCAGCACACTGTAGGCCTGTCGAAACTGTCGATTCATTACAGCGTAGAGCACAGGGTTAATGCAGCTGTTGAGCCAGGTGAGATTAGCACAGAACATGTGCAGAACCTGTGGGGCACGGTTCTGTTTGTCAGCTATGTTGAGGAAAATAAAGGGCACGAAGCAGAAAACAAAACACAGGAAAACAGTGAAACACATGCGTGTGACGCGTTTGAACTCGCTAGTGTCTCCTTGAGCTGCAGAGTGGGATGGAGACGGTGCAGATGTAGGAGCTGAAGACACAACATCAGGGTGAGGCTTGTTGGTTGTTGTTGAATTTATGGACCTGGAGAAACCTTGGTTTGACTGTGAAGAATTATCACAGGAGACCTCATCCTTGTTTTGAGCCTGTTCCTCGTGGCTGCTCATGTCACAGCTGCATGTGTTGACTGTGCCACTCTCCACGCCGCTGTCATCTGTGCCATGAGTCGAAGCTGGTTTCTTCCTGGACGACCGGCGGCTGAGCCTGTAGCGGAGCAGAGCCTGCGATGCGATCCTAACGCGTCTGTAAATGAGGAGGTAGAACACGCCAACGCAGCCCAGTCCAACAAAAAAGTAGAAGAAGAGCAGGATGGTGCTGTAGGGGCGGCCTCTGGTGCGATGGAAGCTGCATGTGCACACCTGTGGCACAAATACAAAAACAGGCCAAAGTGGGCCAAAGCTGGCCAGTCCTAGCGCCCATGCTGAGATCAGGAGGAAAACGATGCCACGATCAGAGAAGACCCGGTCGAACACAGCCCTCTTTGCCACCAGGAGGTACCGGCCCGCCGCCAGCAGGCACAGGGTGATGATGGAGACCGAGTTGGAGAGGAAGAGGAGCAGGCCGAAGGTGCTGCACCACAGCGGACCGCTGCGCCATCGGAGGTGCAGGTAGGAGTCGACTGAGATGGGCTGCAGGATGGTGCAGTACAGGAGGTCAGCCACAGCCAGGTTTACGATCAGGAGGTTGAAGCGAGTCCTCAGTCGTGTGTCTGAGATGAAGGCTAAAACGGTCATCAGGTTTCCCACAGTGCCAGTGACGGTCACGACACATCCCCACACCACAGCGAAGTACCGGTATCCTACCACCGAAGGGCTGTGGCAGGAGAACAGGTCCTCCTCTGTTTGGTTGGTGTAGTTCTGCAGCATTTTGTGAACTAACACAAACAAGGATGTGAGTCAACTAGTTAAAGAAAGTGAATTCAAACAAAACTTCAACCTTTTCCTGTCTGTTGTGTCCACACTGTCACAAGTAAAAAAGGAACGGAAGGGCAGCTACAACCTTCTCTTTGAAACAGAAACAATGTAAACATTGTTTTATAGTTGTTGAAAAAGCTATAATTGACAAAAAGTTCTGTGTACAAGATTTTCTTTTTCACAGCAAGAAAAAAAGGCTTTTAAAATGAACCCTAAAATAACAAGTAAATGTAAGAACTAATCAGGAGAAGAATGATTGTTCTTACATTTATGAATAGATTTGTAGTTTTTTTGCTTCAAGTCCTATAAAATGTAGGAAATAACTTTATATTTAAATCAGGCAAACATTTGTTCTAATTAAACTGAACAGAGAACAAATAAGTGACAGTTTCTTACCTTGGAGCTGACGGATGCTGCCAGTCGGTCTCAGTGTTGGTGTGTGATTGTGTTGGTGTGTGTTGTATTACAGTGGGTCTGATGTGCAGAGTGACAGGCTTCCTGCAGGCTGTTCATTATATCTGCCCCTAATGTTGCTTAAGCGTCTTCGACACAGTGAAATGGTATGAAGCAGGGTTTTTCCACTTCATGTCTAAATTCAGGAAGAGTGATGTTGCATGTTTCCAACAGAAAATACTATAGCGTTTTTTATGGGGTTTTTTTTGTTTGTTTGTTTGTAATGGAATAATTTAATCAGATGTTTCACAGCCAAAACATATTATTGTGTTATTTATAATCCATAACTGTGTAGCAGGAAACAGGAAATTACATCACTGGTAAGGAGGGGGAAGGGAGAGTAGAAATTAGACACACCTGAGAGCTGTGTGTGTAAATATTTAAAAAAATTGACAGGTTGAGGTTAATTTTAATCATTCTCCTGTCTGGCGCCCAATATTTTTTAGTTTGGAGAGACTTTTATGCTACAACTGTTAATGATATAGATAATTTTTTTATTGTTACTCATATTATTCTTAGAGTCCAAAGACAAAATATTTTACTAATTACTTTGCTGGAAAATCTTTATCATGATATTTAAGTACTTAAACAACTAAATTGGGATTCAGTGTTATCACAGATCCAGTCAAATATTCTTTACTCACTTTTCATTAAGACCTTAAACCAACTTTTTAATTCAAATATTTCGCCAAACACTTGTCAAAGGTTCATAAACATAGTGAACCTGTTAAAATCAGTATGTTAGAGAGTGAACATTAACGTGCAACTACACTTGTCGTCGCTGTATGTGACACAGTTGTGGAAAGGAAACAAGGCAATGTTTGTGGTCAGGTTAGCTTTATGTTAAAAGGTCTTAATGTTTTTTTTAAATTTTTTTTATTTGTGTTAGCATGACAAGTAACACAGCTTTAATGTCAGTGCTGAAAAGTAAAACTCAATATTCAAATAAATCTTTACAGTTAATTGATGCAACATCTTAATGAAAACTTTATTGGTTCTTCTTAGTTTCTCTTTACCTCTAGCTTTGTAAATATTTAATAAATATTGTCAGGGGGTTGTTTCTGGCTCAACAGGAGTAACACTGTTAGATACAATGAGGATGATGAAGGGTAATGAAGGACACCAAGAAGAAATTTTAAGTACCGGATATAAAAGCAAAATAAAAATAATAAGTAGTTTAAGAAGATGCATAAAACGCTTGGAGGTGTACAAGATGTCACCTATGTCAATTATGTTGTTTTTCATGATTTATTTTTTGTTCTTTGAGAAGCTCCTGTGTATTGATGGAGTAACTGTAAATAAGATAAACATAAAAGTATACATTTTACATATTTAGGACTACAAAAAATGTACATGAGATCGAAATCAAAGTAGGAAGGACAAACTCACACCTTCTGAAATGATCTCCAGTCGACCTGTGACTCAACGAAATTGTTGAAAAAGGTTGAACCTTCATGCTATGGTTGAGTCAGTGGCCTTGTTTTGTTCTGCAATAACCTCTACTGTCACGACTTAAAAAAAGGATGTTCAGTGATTTGTTCAATAGGAAACAATGACGAATATTGTGTGTCAGAAACTTTGAAGGAAGAAGGAATTCTTGTATTGATAATATGTAGGAAAGATAGGGTTATTTATGGTTGAAAAATTAGTCAATATTAATAAATGAAATATAGATATAAATTCACATAAAATAATGGAAGTACAGAACTTGCAAATGCATCAGTGAAACCCAGCATGAACATAAATCAACAAAAACCAACATCTGTTCTCAAATATTTCTAAAGTCCAGGTGTGGTTATGTTAAAGTAGATCCATTCTTTTTGTGAGTCACATCACTAACATTGTGTAATCACATCATCACAGTACTGCACCACTTTTACAACCAAATACCTTTGTGATTTATTGTTAATGTCATATATTGTTACATCTGAAAAAGAAAATGAAAAAAAAAGTCAAAGAATTCATCAATTTCCAAACATGGCTTACAACCAGAGACTTAGTTTAATGGTTTATATATATATATAATCTTGTTATAATTTAACAATTAGGAAGCCCCAACATTTATCATTTCTCATTTTTCATAATCTACATGTACAGTAATGTTTGAATACAGTTCTCCTAGATAACAGTGAATATATTTGTAGACATTTTCTCTTTATTGCAGTTTACAAGAAAAGTTAGCAGGAGTGCTCAAAGTATTGCTACAGTTTCCATTTCCTAAAGCTTCCCTCTAATGTTTTTCACAAATCGTCACGACAGTCTTATCAAGATACTTCATGTAGGTAGAACATACTCATCTAATGTCTAACTACAAAAAAATGTTACGTTTATTTTGCATACAATTACTCATCTCTGTGTGTGTGTGGTCCTTTTCCTTCTGTAACATACAGTAATGCTGGTGTCTGTCGTCCCACTGTTCACACTCCTGGTATGGGATCGTGTTTAATTAAATGTGCACATGATGCAAATACCTGCTGTTAAACTCATAAATCAGTCATCTTCCTGCTGCACTCACAGTGTTGATACTGCTATTATTGTTATTCCATTAAGACACTGAAAGCTCTTTGTCTTGTGCAATAAGGTGCAGACGAAAAAAACAAAACAATAAGTCTTTGTTTGAGTGTATTTTAGGTCAATTACATGAAGACTTCTCACCACTAACTTGTATCTAATCTATGTGCTTTTTCAGACACTCTTCTACACACAGATTCACATGGTTGTTATCGGGGCAAATCTTGGGAATCACTGGGGGGGGGGGGGCATTCAACTACCGACGATTACATCAGGACTTTCACTTAGAAAACTACTAAGAAACTTCCATCACTATTGTCTTATTTTCTCCATCGTTTTGCTGCTTTCTACACAGACCTTGCAGGTAAACACTGATGGCTTGTACCACTCCACACGTAATTACTTTTGTTACAGCTTCCTCTTTGTCAAAGTGTTAAGACGTAATGTAATTTCTGCCGTATGCTGTTCCTCTTTCAGTTCCCGTTTCTGTCCCACAGAGGTAAATATAGACCGTGTTGGCCACCTACGTATGTAAATCTAAACATACAGTACAGAGAAATGTCAGAAACAGTACTGCAGTGGTCAGTACCTTATCCTCTTCATAGGCCACAAAAACAAAACGTTACAGTGGTACAGTCCACTATAGTGTGACAGCTACAGTATGATACCAGCTAACATCAGAGGCAACTACTTTATCTAACCCAGCAGGCATGTTTCAATAACATCGGTGCTTTGGATATGTAATGAGTCCTTGCAGAGATGAAAAAACATAAGAGGTAGGGTTTTGATTCAGATACAGTGGATCATGTGTTAGAGGAAGATATTTAGTCATTTGAAGGATGCTGAAAGAGGTCCATGCTGGATAGAGATTTATTTTTACTCTTCAAAGTATCTCCAAAGTCCACCTGTTGATTGGCAGATACTGAAGTGGTGAAGGGAAACTGAGAAGGATGGAAACATGTACAGTCTCTTCAGAGTTTCTTCCATTATCTCCAGTTCCCCCTGTTATAACAGCACTGGTCTGCAGCTATCATATGAACCATAACGAGTTGTAAATGCGCATTTTATTGTAGTGAAACAGCAGCTGGAGTCACACCAGTCTGTGGTTTTGGCTCTTGATGGAACGTGGTTGCAGGCCTCCGCTTCACAGTGTGCTTCTTCCTGATTCGTCCTCTTTCTTTCACCATTAATACGGGGTGAAGAGGATGGGGCCGTGTGTGGTGCGGATGGGCCCCGGAGCAGGCCTCAGCAAGCTGAGGGGTGTTCCCTGTAGGAGGTGGTGATGGGCATGAGGGTGGGAGGTCGGGCCGGGAGCACGTAGCGCCAGCTGATTGGAGGAGGCCGCTGCCGCCATGGCTGCAGCCATGGCCAGAGGGTTTGGTAGCAGTCCGGCTCCAAGTGTTTTTGGAAGTTCCTTTAAGAAAATCAAGAAACATTGTAAGAAAATGTGACACATTAACAGTAATTAATTGGTTTTTCTGGCAATTAACTTACAAAATGAACTCAAGTGTAATTCATTACAGTTTGTGAGAAGAAGTGCAAAAGAAAACCTTTATTACAGTGGGGTTACATCTTAATATATTCTCTGTCTAGAATATACTTTATCTGTGCTCTATACTAAATATACATTTATGTAACATATGCTCACATTCTCATAATATTGTTTTTGTTAAAAAATATTACATCTTTATAGTCACAATTCTCTGACTTCTGTCACAATATTGTGACTGTTATTCTCAAAAATGATTTTATTCTTGTAATATACTGTAATGATTTCATTCTCTTAATGTCATCTTTTTTTTCTCAACTATTACGACTTAATTCTTGAAATACTGGGCTTAATTTCCCTTCTTTGTTTTCCTAATACTCTGTTGTACTAACACTAACACAAGGCCCAGTTTAAAAGATTAGTTAGTACATTAACAAAGAGAACCAAATACAGTAAACTATAATCTATAACATTAAAATGACTATAAAATAACTTTTAATTACATGTCAAAAGTAACCTTGCCAACACTGCATTAGGAAAAACAGAAGTAAAAGCTTTATGAGCACATATAGAGAATATTGACTATATGAGATAAACTAAAGCTCTATACCATAAAGTCTGTGCGCTTCTTATGCCGACTAAGGAGAGGATTGGGTTTCCCTGCAACTCCATCCCGATGCCTGCGGCTCGATATATGCTGAAACATAAAATAAAAATGAGCGCACACTGTATTTCACATATGAAATAAGTTAACCCCAGGTGTGTTTCTCACCTGTTTAAGCTGCAGCTCTGAGTTGACTCTGACGTTGCAGATCTCACAGTGGAAGGTGCGTTCCTGAGTGTTAGGGTCAGAGGTCAGGTCCCCTCCCTGCTCTGGACTGGGTTTAGGACCTAGACGTGGGTACGCTTTAATAGGTCCCAGTCCGCTCCGAGCCTCCAGAATCGTTTTGTGTTTGGTACCTAAGAACGTCAAAAAGAAAGAAAAAGAAAGAAATAGTTTAGTGAGTGGATTAGTAGAAGGACATGTTACTGTTTTTGGATCTAAAAAGCTGAGAATGGTTTTGTCTCAAACATTAAGAAGAAATGTTGAACTGCAGCTTTGAATGCACCACTGTTAAACTGCTGTGCTGTAGGGTCAGACAAATAGATGTAGACTTACTAAGTATACAGAAAACAAAATCTAAAACTACAAAATGAGGTAAGACCACCCTCAGCCACACTATAAGACAAAATAAAATGCTCGGCAGTGAATAGTAATAATTTGACTTTAGAAACTTCAGTGACCTTAACCATGGTAAAACTCCTATGTTCTCTTTCATCCACACTGAAAAAAATGGGACTCTAATTCTGCAAATACAGTATTGTTAATTTCTAAAGTTTATCAAGTCGACACTAGATATTTTCTACATCTATAAAAATCCACTTTGTGCACCGATGGTTTCAGGTTTCCACACCACACTTGCGTAAGTTGCACAGTAGGACAGGACAGGCTCCTACGTTTTAGCCATTTCACAAGTTTAGTTGGTCCATTTGCCTCTTAAAGTTCATATTCCTGGTGAATGTAGAGTTTGAGTGAACCTCT
The DNA here is from genome assembly GCA_037367365.1 of Apogon talboti. NCBI lineage: Eukaryota > Metazoa > Chordata > Actinopteri > Kurtiformes > Apogonidae > Apogon > Apogon talboti. The sequence goes on from JAPQRQ010000022.1 coordinate 19,790,690, forward strand.
GCACAGACCTTATTCTGCACAGATGACAGTGACTGAACATTACAAATATACATGTTTTTGAGTGGAGAGGCACTTCAGGTTAGGATAGGATACAGTTACCTATCTCATATTAGTGGGAGAACGTGGTATGAGTCAGTCAACCCACACATCCTATGCAGTTTTTATTAACCTGCAGATCTGACCACTAAGTGGCAGTAATGCTCTTTATGAATCCCTCTCAAGAGCTATGCGTCAGCTTTACTGAGCAATTAAGAGGTGATTTGGGGATCGTGTCTGTGAAAATAACAACAGTGTATTTATCTTATTTGTAAAGATGATAAAACAACTGCCAGAAATGTATGCAGAAACACAATTAAATTGTGTGTTTAAGAAATGAAATATGCATAGACAAACCAATGCAGACACCACTAAGTGGCAGTAATGCACATGAGATGCATTATAAATGCAGAATTCCCTCACCACAGCCATACGTCAGATGCTTCTTCTCTGTATAAAGCTGCTCGTAAAGGCGCAACTGATTTCATCCTCTGTGACTTTATGTACTTCTGAATATAATCACTCTGAGTTTTCGACCCCATGGTTGAAGGACAAAGAGTGTTCCATATTGTATAGAGTCTAAATCCCTTTGAGGTAAATTTGTGATGTGTGATATTGGCTGAAATAAATAAAATGAACATGACTCTGATGTAGCTGTACCTTTGTTATGGGCCTCCAGTTGTGAGAGGGAATTAACTGCTACTTTGCACAGGGAGCAGTAGAGAAGCTTCTTGGCCTTCTCCTCCTCTGACTCTCCGGAAGACGGACTTGGTGCCGGGGATGGGGTGTCAGGAAGTCCGGCTGCCGCTGGATCTGCAGAGGGGGTACTGAGGGCCACGGAGGGCGAGGGGGAGGAGGGCAAAGGTGTGCTGACCGAGGGAAGGGGGGGACACTCTGCATCCGCTGAGCTCAGCGTGGGTGTCGGAAGCCGGGTGGGGGTCAGAGGTGACTCATTAGAGCTGGGAGAGGATTGGGTGTCATCTGCAACCAGCGCAAAGTTTTCAGGTTAGTTAATAATTTGTGACACGTGCAACAGTGATGATGATGATGATGATGATGATGATATGAGAGGGTGACAGTAATGACACTGCTTTTCCAGCTCTGGTGCGGTCAAACACACAGCTGTGATAGACCATCTGGACCTGCCAGAAGATCTGCTCAGCCCATAGTGTGACCTATGAACTAAACGGGGCTTAGGAAACACTGGACCTACATTTATACCACTCCTGCCTTCTCTAAGTATTTAGCCAATGCTGCTTTGAATCTCTGTATTAATGAGAGAAGATTATGCAGGTTTTACAATAAATGTTTAATACTTCTCTGTTGGGCTGTATCTATCGAACAGACAAATCCTCAATAAAACTGACTTAATAGTAAAAAAAAATAAAAAAAATGCTGAATGCGAAAAATAAGATACATATCGGGCTATTTCATCTACTAATATAGAAGTAAACTGATTAGTTACATGCACAGTTGGAGATAACAGTTTACAAACTTAACCCTGTTACTTTTACTTTAAACTTTTTTAGATAATAATCATTTTAAACAGCGATATGAAAATCGCTGTCAGACTGTACAACACAACAGTGTAACCCTGTCCTGTTTGTGTCCCATTTGTACCATCTGACTTTTTTCCTGTCTGTTGTAAATATGTATATAGTCTGTATAGTTTTTCATTATTATTATTATTTTTTTATTTTATATTGTTTGTTGTTTTGCACTATCTTGTTTTTTGAACCTTTATGCATGTACCCTTTTGTTTCTTGCTATTTATTCTGTTGCTGCCTTGAGCGTTGAATTTCCCCGTTGTGGGATCAATAAAATCTAATCTAATCTAATCTAATCTAATCTAATCTAATCTAATCTAATCTAATCTAATCTAATCTAATCTAATCTA
>JAPQRQ010000022.1:19799257-19809953 GCA_037367365.1 Apogon talboti
GTACACATCCATCATGTCATCCAGTGGCTGGGTTTTCAGCATCCACATGATGAGTTATTTGTTTTTCATCTTGACTTAACAGAACTGCCTCTTAAACGGGGCCACTCAGCTCATTCTTCTAGTGTTTCTTAACGTGCGTCCTCTTTTATTTCAGTCCCTCTGCCTCATGTTGGCACTGTACCGTCTGTCAAGACTGAAATACAGAAAATGTGCTTCATCAGCGTTAAGGTAGCATTGAGGACAAGTTTATGTTGTTTATCCTCCTGCTTCACGTCACTCTCCTCAATACAGGAAACTTTTCTTGTTTTAGTACAAGGCTGCTCTTAGGATCAGTTAATTGCTTTTTTCGCTTTTTAATCGCTTTTTTTTTACATTCATTTCATACCACTAATATGCTATAAGCCTGGCAATAGTTTAATTATACTCATACACTACATGAAAGATAGAAGAACAGTTATTAATTGGCAATAAACACTGGAACATGAAACTAGAAATTGCATTGCATTTATGCTTTGTAAACAGAAATTGCACAGACTAGATTTGACCTAAATAATAACTGATGTGCGCAAAATATATTACTAAAATATGAGATAATGATGTTATGAAAAGAGCTCCATTCTAATCTGAAATGGGTGTAAATTATGTGGAAATAGTGATGGAAATATGACACATCTGTACATTCTATCCAGCTGTTTTTACACAGCTGAATGGAGACAATTATCTCCATTAGCTCAAATAATTGTGATAAGGGAATGGAATATGTTATGTAATAATTGTAATGAGCCTAAAGCTATCACCTGTGTTTTCTAATCCAGTGACAGTCACATTGTAAATTACTATTTTTCTCCAGGCTAAAATAGGAGTCAAGATACTGTTCTCAGCTGCTGTAACTGGACATCATTCTTCAGCCAACTATGTTTTAGGCCAAAATGTAACATTTTCCTAAATCACGTTTCTGTTCACTCATTGACAACAAGGAAGAATATATATCTGCCTTATATATAAAAAATCGTAAATCTGGTTATTTCTGCTTTTTGTACCTCTGAGTTGAAGCGTATTTGACAGACGTTGCAGGAGATGATTGGCCGCTTTGTCTTCACCATGGGTGGCCCAAAGGTGTGTGTCATCACAGCCTTCTGGACTGGATCCATCTGCAGAGACAGAATCCAGAGGTCACATCAAAGATTCAGCAACCCAGGAGGAACTCAGAGCACAATGTTTCCCTGAACTGCATTGCATCTAAATGGGAACTTAAAGTCCTGGTGGATGACAGAGAAACGTGTCAGAGAAAAAGTGCAGGTGAATGACAGGGGAGATGCCTGGAGAAGAGAAAGCCAGAAGAAAAAAAGAAAAAAAAAAGGGAATTGAAGAGCGAGCAGTGATTGATGTGGACAGGAGGGTGTGTGTTTTCTCAGCAGCAGCTGGTGCTGCTGTCTGTGCCTGAGTTCTTGGGTGCTGTTCAAATGCTTTAATTCATGCTGGGGTTGAAAGGCCTAATTACAGCTTTGGTATCACCGAAAACCTGAGCTTGTGGGCTACAAAATATTTGACTTTTTCTGTTTTTATTTATTTTTTTGGACATCATACCACTAAGTTAGATGGAACCAAGGCTCATTTTTACATAATAACTTGGAAAATGATGATTAGATGAAATACAACGTATGAGACAGAACTTAAACTGTTTATTATTTACTTCAATATGAATATTCAATAAACACGGGGTAAACATATTCATTAAACATGGCTTAATCTTATGATCAGACAGTATTAATTACTGTCATTACTGTGCAGCCAACATTGACTTTATCGTACTGGCATGTATAAGGATAAAATTAAAGAACAAATACGACAGAAAATTACTCTCACTGTCAGGCAGAAACCTCATCATTTTTTATTTATTGTTCAGCCTTTACATTGGGTTTCACATATATTCAACCAGTGAGACATATTTACAGGAGCTTGTGACCAAACCTCCTAACTTGGTTTTAGAGATAGAAAGTTTCCCCCAGACAGCAACAATATTAAATTTAGCAACAGACCTGAACCAGTAAAGCACTAAATTTAATGGAGAAACAATACATTTTGAAGTAAAATAGTTATGGGGAAAAATCAAAGGCAATGACAGAAATACCCATAGCAATACAATCACTATTTCTTTTCTGGATGACTCAATGGACTCGTGTGAGCTCCGTGACCCATTGGCAGGGTTCAATAACCACAGCGCTGGGTGTTGCCCTCATTAGGAAGCCAAAAGTACACTGCGGTTTTACTCAGCCTCTCATCTCTCTTAGACTGAGTGTACGCTGCCAAATGAGAGACTGTTTACACTCTCAAGCTCCAGTCACCAGGGGAAATAGTTTAATTGGTCTGAAAACTTAAACCCTGTTTGGATGCATTGTTAGAAATATTTATAGACTTTAGCCTGATTTCTTTTTTTTTCTCCTGTCGCTAACTCGCCTGTTTTCCATGAGGAGACCTATGATGTCTTTAGATTTGTTTGTTTACAGTCATACATTTGTCTGCATGTGGGTGAAGGCTTGACAGGTTTGGTGTATGTGTGTGTATATGTAGGCTCTGTGTGTGCAGCCAAGTAGATAAAAATAAGAAACCCTCGTCCTAAGTTTACCTTTACTTGTTGGCTATCACAGACCAACACAATACCCCCATCACTGTATGTCTTTCTTTAACCACCCTCTGTTTTCTCTTGGTTTTGTACATCTTTCCTTTGACTCATAACTTCATTAACATATTAGACTTTTCTGGTTCTTCATTCAATCTCTCTCTAAACAATAGGTGATTCCCATTCAGCTGTTTTTAGACCCATTTTCACATTACACATAAAAAAAAAACTTGAGTGGGAACACACTTGGAAAGACCTCAAAATATTGCATATGATGAGGAGACTGAAAATTCACTGAAAATTATTAATAACTTGTCTTCTCCTCCACTCAGACAGCTTGTAAACATAAGAACAGCCTTGTATCATTTTACAAGAGGTGCAGCCAGAGGGGACTGCATAGTTCCACTGAGAAAAAGTACATTTGGTCAGGCCTCATTTGCAGTTACAGCTGCATATGTGTGGCACTCTATTCCTGTGGCAATCAGAGAAATGACATCTTATAACGAGATCAAAATGTATCTAAAAAACTGGTACATTAATAACTGGAGCTGCCAACATTGGAATTTTTTTGGTCCTGTCTTTGTTGTATTTTTTAATATGTCAAAGTTCCAAATGTATTTTAACCATTTTTTTTTACTTAATTTGTCTGATGTGTTATTTTGTAAATTTGGATTGCAAAACTTGTATTGTACTCGTCTGTGTATTTTAAATTTATGCTTTAAAAATTGTATGTTTATAACCTTGTGCTGCCCTTTTAGGGTGACTATTCAACATCTGTCCAGGGATTGCAGATGAAAAATAACCATTAGTCTAACTCTGGTGTATTCACAGCAATGAGAATTAATGTACAATGTCCCTGTTAAATTAACCAATAAATACACAAGATTAAACAAATAATTAAAATAAATAAGCATAAATGACAAATTACATAGAAACATTAACAAAACAGCATCATAAAGAAAGAAATGCAGTCAAATGTTGGCGAGAAAAAGGTTTGGCAACCTGTTGCAAAGTCCGAGAAGTTAGTAGAAGAATTTGAAACGTTATATGATCCAGCTCAGTGGATCAGTTCAGGGGACAGAAGGTAAAACCAGCATCCTCTTACCACTCACATCTATCAGCTCCTAAATCGGTAGCTTGTGTTGTATGTTATTGTATAAAACAAAGTCTTAAATCATAATATTCACAAAAGAGTAGTGAATGGGGACTGTGCACAGTTTGATTTCCTTTAGCTGATTTTCAATAAATTCTGTTAAAATTTGCAATATTTGGATGGAAACCCACCATGTGACACTGTTACAGTTGTACCAGTAATGTACACTGACGTAATTATTTTTGCAGCTCCTGTCTCATTTCAGTCAGATGATCCATACCTATGTGGTCTTCCTGTCAACAGCGTTACTCAAAAACTACTGCAGCAGTTTACATGAAACTTGGTGGCAGGGTAGGGCATGGGCCATCTATGAGCTCCTTAAATATTGGAGTTGATCCATAAAAGAAGGCAGAGGCTGGAATAGTTTTATTTGGTGAACAGTGGATCCACATGAGAAGATCTATAATTGACAAAATGATCATTTTATGAGACACGCAAGCGGCAACTTCAAGCGCCGAAAAGTGAAGCCGAATGCAAAAGTGTACAAATCTGCAATAAACAGAATGACAAACTAAAGTATTACCACCGTTTTTTTCTGTGTGACTGTTTATTCAACACCCCCACCCCCCCATGATGACTGTAAAGGAGTGAATTTTCATACAATCCAAACATTCAGATTATCCGACATCAAAAAGTTATATGCAATTAAGGGAGCGTCTGCTTTGATTGACAGGTGAGTGCTACTGCCATGTTGTCTGGCTGCTGAGTCAGACATTCAGAGCTTTTGTTTATTGAATGAAATGTATTTTTCACCCTGACAGGCAGCTCTGCCAAAGTTGTGTTACAGGAATTACAGTAACAAGACCATCAGAAAATTTTGTCATGAAATTTACCAGTACTTAATTGAAATAATCAGTTTGACTTAGCTGCATTAGCTGATATTAGCATTAATTCATATTGAATTATATGGTCTGTCAGCTAGCCTGCTAATTAGGTCAGGAAGCTGTAATTAGTGTGTGTTTATATATTTCACGACTTTAACAGTACATTATCAAACATAACCGTGTGTTAAAATTCATTAAGTAGCAGAAATTACTTGATAACATTTATTATTACTGTGAGGATGGTATTTTCACTAGGTTTCATTCCTCGCTCTTCTCTATCCACTTGTTTCTATAAAACTAAAAAGCTGATGGCCATGTCACACATATCAGAGCTTCAAAATTACAGCTCATAAACCTGTGAATGTTAGGTGTTGAGGTGTTATGACAGACAAGGCCCATTTATGGCAGCTCCACAGTCTGCCACGCACACACATTTTTTTTATTCTTCAGTATTGGTGAAACTAAAGGTAAAATTGACCAAACTCACCAAAAATGTCACTATTCTTCCCCATCACAGCTAAGAAATCCACTCAGCTGAACTAAAAGAAGGAGAACACTGTGATCTGGCTCACATTCCCCAGGATAACCCATGTAGTTTGACAAATGACAGGAGTTATAAATGCTTGTTTTTAGTTAATTATATATTCTTCTGAAAGTTTTTCGTCAGTTTTCTCTGTTTGATGTAATAACCTCTGAATTTACTCTGAGCTTTTATGAACATCTACATGATCAGTGAATTAAATACAGGAAAAAAAACTTGATTTCCACTGAAAAATCATTTTGAAGTCACCACAAAAACAACTCTAGTTCTTTTAACCCTTTATTGGGCAAGTGACTATTTTTGGTAATTTCCGCAGACATTAAATATGGGGCCAATCCCGTGCCTCAGTGATGTCAAGAAGCATGTTGGTTTGTATAACACTATACAGTGATTCAGAGAGATTTCATAGAAATTTTGACGCTGTAAATAGTGAATATGAGAGATTTTTTGACAGTTTATGACCTTATAACAGTTGTTTTATTGCATGTGTTTACTTTTTAGCAAGCGCTGCTCGGATATTTTATGGCTAGGGGAGGGAGACTGTTGTCACGTCAACCAAAGAGGCGGTAGATGACAATGTCCAATAAGACACTCAGGTTCAATTTCAATGAGTGCCCTATAAAGGGTTAAGGGTTAATATAACAATTTAAATCTCTGCAACTACCATTCGTGAAAAGAAATCTTATATCAGCAAATATTGACCCATACCAATGTCCAGCCGATAGCTTTCACAAAGTAATCTTTCTTGAGACATTAAAATAAAGAAAAGTGCTCACCTGTATAATACAGATTTTAGTATTTCTTTCTCATTTTGTTCTCATTTTTGTTTCTGTGGTTGTAGCTGAGCAGATTAGGCAGGATTCAATATGAGGACGTGCTCGTCCTGTGCCATTAAAAAACTATGACACAGCTGTACAGGTTGGTGTATATCAAATTACACAAATATCAATATTATAACAATATTTTTACATATTTTAACTAATGTGAAAAATCACCAACATGTGCACCTGCTGGTCGTATAGAAATGATATTTGATACAGGCATCCCAGATATGTTCTCAATGCATATAACCATCCACTTCACATGTGTTGTTTTCTCTTTGTGGGAAGCAATGAAATGAATAACATTACTCTCTAGGGAGTGATTATCAGGTAATAAATGACTATTGCCATCCATAAATACTATCAAAACATCTTAACATAATGGAAAAATTCTAACTTTAAAGTATTTGCTTCTTTCTGTACAGCGTGACTGACACTGGGACTAACAACATCTGCGTTAAACTTCTGCCTCACAAAGAAATTATTTTCCCCTGGCGTGTCACAAATCAACAGGAGCTCATTCTCTCCTTCTGCCCACACAATGTTTCACTGTGCAGCATATGTCTCAGTTCAAGTAGGTAAGACCTGCAGTACAACACTCCCCTGACAATTCCAGTGTCTGGCAGTCATTTGTAAACCAAATGAGACAGATCTGATAGGCTGAGTTATTTAAATAACTCTGTAATATTGTAACAAATTGGAATGTATGGTATATTGTAACTGTCGTTGGTATGTTCAGTCCCTATACAACCTTTAAAACCAGCAGGCCGAGGGTGGATTATTTTCTGTGGAGCAGGTTTATTATTATTTGAGACTTTTTTTATTATACTGGTTCACAAGTAAAATTCCTCCAAATAAAAGTTGTAAAACTTTACCAAGTTTGAGTCACTAATAAAGAAAAAATAGGTCAAAATGCTGGTTGGTTTGGGTCAAAATGTGAAATTCTGAGAATGAATGAGAGAATGGGTTTTATTTAAAAGGAATGAGACCCAGATCTGCAAATGACAACGCATCCACTTTTCATCTTGTTCTTTGTAGTGGAAGATAAAAATAGATCTAAATAAATGTATGTAAACCATTGAAAACATCAGCTAACCAGTATTTCCGTGATTTGTTTTCCAGTTTATCTTATTTATTTATGTAAGATTTCACACATTTAATCTCTGAGGCAGATCATTTCTAAACATTGTAAAACCAGCGTTAATAGTGGATTTTTAACAGCTAAATATTAACTATATTAACTATAGTTATTGGCTAATTTTTACTATAATAACTATAGGATGGAGCCAGAAAAAACTGATATCCACTTCACTGACTGAGCTCATAAACCCTCACCCAAATATTTTAACACTGAACCCAGAGTGTACATGTCTGATAATTAACTGTCTTTGGCTGAACTGAGCATCAAACTAATTATGGAACAAATTTTTATCTTTTAGCTATTATTTTCACTTGAAGTCAGTCTTTCCAGCCTGATTTTAGAAAATACAACAGTGCCAACTCCTGCTGATGCCAGTTTGTCAAATGTCCTTTTGGTGCTATGTATTTGTGGTCTTTATCTTTTTTTGTTCCAACAGATCTTAAGCTGAATTCACTGTTAGTCAGTTTAGCATAGCATAAATCTCCTAAAAGATGCAAAAAAGAAGAAGAAAAAAAAATACAGTTGTCTGTAAAACTGTGCAAATCTTGAATAATAATCCCTCACAATATTTTTATTCAATATTTAAATGTAGTAAAAATGACTCTGTGGACAATACAGTAGTCTTTATAAAGTGATTATTTAATCTGTCTTTTCTATGTCTGCCAAAACTACCCCAGCAGACTCATGTCAAGCCACAGCTTCCCAGTCTGTATTGTAGAGTTGTTTAGGTTTTATTGTGCAGACAGAAAGTGATTTGAATTGTGGTGCCCTGGCATTAGTGGCCTCGCACAAGGCCCTTGATGAAGCAGGATGACTCATAAACTCACACAAGGGTCATTTTGCCTGAGCTCATGCAGATGAGTTGAATGGTAATGTTGTGTGAGTGTGTGTGTGTGTGTGTGTGTGTCCATGGCGCATGTGCATCCGTGTTTGTCGCCACGCTGACCTTCACATGAAACCCAATCTTGAAATGAGAAGGAGGCACTGAAAATGCTGACTGTAGAGAACACAGCCTCTGCCTCTTATACAATTGATTAGCTGTTAGTCATTTTATTGCGGTAAAACACTCGCCTGGGCATTTTCTCAATTATGCTGAAACTCACTCTGCTGAATAAAAAGTAAACAGCTGTCACCTTATCATTTTAGATTATACCATATAAATCCTCAGCACTTTATCACTTGTCTTTGCTCAGGAGGCGACACTCTTAAACCACAGCTGAATACCAAGGCTGTCCGCAGTTAAGTGAAACAAGATGATATCAAACCCCAAACGCTGTGGGAACATGCTGGTGGTGTGCAGACAGGTACATCTGTGAGCACTCACTGTGTTAAAGTTGTGGAAGAGGCTGATGCCAGCTGGATGGGGCGACTCCAATGGGAACTGGAGGAAGGGCTTCATGTCCAGCGGGGGTGGGATGACAGGCGGGCTCCTGAGGAAGGCAGGGACCGGCCCTGGTCGGTTTACACTTCCTGTACAAGACACACACGTTAGAAATTAGAAAAATAATGACGTGAGAGAGTAGGGCTGGGCAATACAGAATGTCTGGATTTGATTAACTTAGGTTTGGCTTTTTAAATAATGTGAAAATTACAGGACAGTAAAGGTTTGTTGACCACGTATAACCTATGCAAGTCTGCGTTAAAGATATGGGAAATACGCAGGGCCCTTCGACAGCTACTGATACAGATACTTTTGGATAATTTAAGTATACCTTAAAGAATCAAGAAAACAATATACCTGCAATATGGTTGATTCTAAATTTGCATTAAAATTGCTGCCTTTTATTAATCTTGAATATTTGTTTGTGCATAAATGTGATTTCTTTACATAGTTATTGAGATTATTGAAATTATTGCTAGTACACAGGGCTATGATATGTGTTAGACGGGCTTTGAGTGGATGTATATGATGTTGTGTGTTGTGTCTTAGATGTCATGTATTGAATCTTACTGTGAGCATGAATGTTGCAGATATGCATCCATGTAAAGTAAAAATATTTGATTCAATTTGATTATGAGTCAGTTGTTAGTTATTCCAATGTACAGCAATTCTCAGTATATGTCAATGTATCATTTCCTCATTTTTCTATATTACTACATATGGCTTGTTTTTCATCAGTCAACACAAGTCATCAGATAAATCTAACCTCCCTTTATTAAGTGCTTTCAAAAATCAGGCTACAACAGCCAGCTTTTCATACATTACAAACAGGTGTATCTTACATGAGGTAGTAGAGGTGAGAATATGCAGAGCTCTTACAATTATAACCTCATGATTCACTTATGACATCTGTATTTGCACGTCTAATGAATGGGAACCACAGGAAAAGAATACACAGGAAAAGATAAACAAACTTTCCCTAAAGCTGAGCATCGTATAAGAAAAAGTGCTTCCACTAAAACAAGTTTTAACTGAACCTGACCTTATATTTTTAGCCTTCCTGCTTAAATAAATCCAATCTGCTTCCTCCTCTAAATCTCATCCCTCATCTTCTGCATCATTTTCTGGTGTTGAGCCTCCTTCTCCACCCACTCTTCTCCTCTTTCCTGCGTCTCCTGCCTGCGTCTCCCTCCCCAGTAGCTCAGCAGCGGTGAATGCTTGCTCTTGAGGAGTCTTCTGTGATGGGCAGGAGGGCTAAGCTCCTTAAGCCTCGCAGCTGGGGTGCCGCAGATATCCGCCTTTTCTCCGTTTCTCCTCTGTGTCTCTCTAACCGAGCGCCGTTTTCTGTCCCCATTTCATGGTTTCTTATTCTGTCTGCCTGCCTCTGTATCCCCCATCTGTACTTCCTCTCCTCACTCCAGTCCTTCTATCTGTTTTGTTCCTGCTTCTCCTCATCCTCTATCTGCTTTGCTTTCTCTATTTCATTTCTACTTCCTGTAGCCTACTTATTCTTCTCTTTAACGTAAAACCAGCAGGGCGCTTCAGGCCCTATGCCGGGAGAATTTCTATAATCTTTTCTCTTGAGATTATACATAATTGTCATCCTTTTATTATAGTTTTTGCTCTGTGATGACTACTCAACAATGTTGTTTCATTTGAAAAGAAAACTGGTCACTTGTCAAAACCAGCAAAGAAAAAGGCTATTTTGGTAGCAGCAGAGGAGGCTCCTTTCACTGACAGCAGGGGAGACATAAAGGATGTGCTGTCAGGATCAGAAATAGATGGAGGGGAAAGTCTTTCCTTTCCTTCTGGCATTCCTCCTCAGACTGTTACAATCCTTGGGAAGATGTGGCAGCTGAAGCTCAGCTGCAGCTATTGTCATTTGCGTGCAGCTGCTTTCTCATATGCTGCATAGCAGGGAGGGAGTCTGGAAGGTGGAAGTGAAACAAGATATAAAACTGGAGGTCACGGTTAAAATGTCCTTCAGACATGCCATGAATCCCACAGCTCACATGGCGGTCATAATCACCTCTGTAAACCAACCACAGAAAGATTTGTGCAGAATGAAAAACCATCGGTAATAACATACCTTAGGTCAAAAGCCAAACATGAAGGAATGAGTGAACCCAAAACACCAGATGCCATGGCAGAGAGAATAAATACAAATAAAAGTTTCTATCAAAGTTTCTATGAATGAAAAATGTATAATCCTGAG
>JAPQRQ010000022.1:19817324-19827376 GCA_037367365.1 Apogon talboti
TGTGTTGGAAGAGGGAAATATCTAAAACCTGCAGGGACACCGGCCCTCGAGGACCAGGATTGCCCACCCCTGGTTTATGTGATAATGAACTAATACAAAAGGACCTCGACACATTCCACCTTGTTTCTTTGAGAATGAGTGTCCAAATAAACTCTGAGCAGCTTGTGGAAAATAAATATTTAATTATGTATTTTTACAGTTTAATACTTAATTAAGTTTATAGCAAACTATGACTTTCTCGGTTTGTAAAGTTGTCTTTTAAATGTACAAACATTGTATGTATAAATGAAGGCACAATTTGATCACAAGTGTATTGTCTACGTCTGCCTGCACACCAACACAACTCACTTCTCCATGTTAAAAGATCCTAAAATGCTAATATTCCAAAATATTAACAGAAAGGGATGTTGTGTACATGAACACACACACAGTTACCAAAACCACCAACGAAATAATGTTATGTCACCATATCACTCATTAAAGTGTGACCCTCATTGTGTGTATATACAGTATGATATCAAGTTTTCAAAAACTCAGCTGGTCAAATCAACAGTGTCGCATAATTTTCATGTGCTGCATCAGCAAGTAGTTTACATTATTGCTCTGTTACTTTATACAGAAAACAGCCACAGTAAAAGAAGGAATGATCTCAGTTTTTCTGTACAGTTTGTGTTGTCAGTAGCTGCACTAAAGATCTGTTTGGAATTGTCTAAACACAGTCAGAACCATCACAGTTTAGTCCGAACAGTGGATCAACAAATGGAGAACTTATCAAAGATAATAACATTATATAGTTACTTTAATACCTTCATAAGCCTCATAATCAAACACACTCGTGTACAAGAAAAATTAACATTTCAGCATCAAACTCCATTCTTTTCATTTAGTGCTGTGTCCCATGGTGAAAACAACAGCAGTGCTTCCACCTTATATCACTGTCACTTTTTTTTTTTACTCTGAAAGCTGTTTGTTACTGGTTCTCATTTTCAGTTCATCCTTGGTGTTAGTTTTCATTGCCATGACAAAGTGACTCACTACTCCCTCTAGTGGCCACATTCATTCACAGTGACATATTCGGTATCATAGCTCTGCAGTACCATACACTGATATACTGTATCTTGGATATAATGTCAGAACTCTTTATTCTAAGCACTTTTTTAATTAATAAAAACATTTCAAGTAGAAATATTACATGTAGCCCCTTTAAATTGAGGGGAACCACAGAGTTCATAGACAAGTCTCTGTAGGTCATCACTGTAGGTACAGTATCTCCATCAAATGCAGTCATATGATCCAATGAAATACAACATCTGAAAAAATGATCATAGTTATTTTAAGGCTTCAGCAGGCATAAATGTGGAAAAAAACAACCAGAATTGAAAATACACATCTCCCTCCTCTTTGATCTAAGCATAGACTAAATGTGATGGATGGATACTTTAGCAAAATGAAGCCAAAATATAACAGTTAGTGGATCTGACATGTTGAGAGCTACAGAACATGCACAGTGCAGCTGTGTCTGCCAGTGATTGGCCATAACAGCTGTCAATCACCCCTTTGTACATGTCCCACTCTGAAAAGACCTGCAACTGGCCAAAAGCTTGGGCCTAATTTTCAAAAGCCTAAAAACAGTGCAGAAGTCAGTTCCCTGTCAGACCACTTAAATTACAATTTGTCTGAAAAATGCACAGTGGTGCCAAAAAACATTGCCTACTGAAGCTTTAATGTCAGATCTCAGTCACTGTGAAAGAAAGTTGGCATTAAATAGTTCTCTGGTGCCTAAAATGGATTTTAAGAGACATTATGGGGTATGAAAGTGACCCTGCAGAGTAAAAGGCTTTGTGGTGTAAAACATCACATTACATCAGCAGGACGTTTGGCAGACATGGGGTGAAATCCACACAGATGATGGATCTTCTTGTAAATTAAATGTGAAAAAAATATACATTTTTAATGTGATTTTGTGTGGTCTTTGAGTGTATGTAGTAGATTTTCAGGCTCACTGGTCACTTGAGATGTGGGACATTTTGTCAAACATACAAGCAGATTTCTTTGCTTTAAATGTCAATAAATGTTCATCCTTCACTGCACCGCCGCGATTCAAAGGTCATGTTGTTTATCAGGAAAAACATGCACCTGTGATTCTTTCAGAGGACATTGATGAGTACAGGGATTTCTGTTGTGTGTTTTGACTGTATATACACACACACGCATAAATTTATGGGTTACTTCACAGAGGTGAATGGTGATGCAAGCCACTTTTCATATTGCTGAGTGAAGCGTTTGCGTCAGACTAGAGGAAGTCTTAGCCTATTTTTAAATAAATAAAGACCTCAAACCTCCAGGTCTGAAATATTTATCAGAAAAATCACACAAGAGTTACAAAACTATGTTCCAGCTGCTCTGGTTTGACTGAGATGACACAGCTTAGACGCCATTTCATTTATTTCATACTCCGCTGCCTTATTGTGTTGACATCTTTAAGATTTTCCTTTCATTAAAAGAAATAAATTAAGTATTTAAATGGTGATGGAAGGAGAGAAATAGAAGAAATGTGACTGTGATGGAGAGGACACCATTCCTCCATTTTTCTTGTCAACACTGTCACCGCCATCATGCACGCTATTTTGGTTTCTGGATCTCTATCTTAGTGAAACTAATATAGTATATAAAACCCCATCACCCCATGATGTTGTGATCATGTGTCAGTGTGTTTAGTGTCCGATATACTCAGGGGGAGGGATTATCACAGGCTCAAGCCTACACACAGATCACAGGAAGACTTGAGTGGGACTAAGAGCGGGCAAGCAAAAATAAAGTAGTCAAATATTTAGTTAACATTTATGACACAAGGTCACTGTAGTTAATCAAATTTAAAACTGAGACTCAGTGAAGTCATGAGGTAAAATGGACAATGAAATAAAATTGTAAATAGTATGTGAATAAATAATGATAAAAATGGATTAAAATGAGTGGCAAAAATCTGCTTAATACTACTTCTATGTTTGTATTTTTCTGTGAATGTCTTGAATGTCTGAAAATATAAATAATGTTTCACTTTAAAACCTGGACTCAGTCTTTTTTTTTTGTTTTTTTTTTTTACATTGGATTGGTTTAAAAAAAAAGTCTAATACTGATCATAGTGGTGTAAATGTACAACTAAATGACAGTCAAGTGGCATCATTAACAGGCACAAACAAAAGCCTCATTCACACAATTCTGGACATTTCCCATTAAGAGAACATTCTACACTCCTTCTGAATGAATGATAAAGTAAACAGGTCCTTTAAGATACAGGTAAGTTAGGGACGTAAAAGTTTGTGATAGAAATCATCTTAAGAAAAGAGCAAAATAGAATGTGTTATTTTGGGAATAAAAAAAAAACTTGCAGCTATTGTCTTACCCAGGATCATCCTGAATCCTTCCACTGTCAACTTGTCTTTCCCACTGTATTGTCCTGCTCAACTCCTCTCTTCCTTGATCAGCTGCTGGGGTGACTCAAACCTTACGCACCGACCTCTCTGGCTCAAAAGTCAGTGTAAACGAGGACAAGACATCCAGCATTCAACCTTCATGTTGCACCTCTATGCTGTAAATATCTGCTGCTGCTCCTTTCCCCTTGTCCACATGAGCGGCTTCTCCTTCAGACCTCGACACACGGCTCCTGTTCTGCTCTGAGGCTGCAGCCAGTGGTTGGCAGAGGAGGAGCACAGCAGTACTGACTGCAACACAACATGCACTCAATCTGCTGCGAGGAAGCCTGTAATTTATTCACTGTTATATATTCACTCCAGCACAGGAAACACCAGAGAATATAGCAGAGATGGAGCCTCACAGGAGGAACCTCTGCACCACAGCATACCCCTCTCACTCGTTCTCTTCTCCTTCTCTCTCTCTCTCTCTCTCACATATTTTGGGGTTGGGTATAACCTAAAGGCACCTTGCATTCCTCTGCTCTGATTGGCTGGAGGCTGGACCAATCAGAGCAGCTGCTTCTGAGCATTTTTCTTGGGGTGTTTGAATCAGGAGGAGTGATAATGCTCCTGTCGATGCAGCTCTCTCCCTTTCTCCCGGTCCCTTTCTCTGCTGTATATTGACATTTTTCCTTCTACTGTCACTGTCATTGTGTCATTGTATTCTTTGTCTTCTGCTTCACACTGAAAAATGAATGGTCCTCAGAATATCCTCAGCCTTTAGGTATGCGCTCTGGTTCACCTCTTCCGCAGGGTGTTCACTTAAAAAATGCTGACTGAGTTCAAACTGTAGTTGCCATTCCAACTGTGTGAACATAACTAAAAGAAAGACAGGGCGGTGCAATGAAAACTGACAGCCTGAGAGATTCAGAGGGAGGGGAGGAGAGATTGAGGTTAACGCAGGCTGACTGAGGATAAAAGTGTAAGGTGAGGAAATGTGAAAGATGTGGTGAAACAGCAGGATGAAGGAGGATGCTGACAGCTGTTTGACAGGCGGAGGCAGAGACTGCTGAATGAGCTTAAATACTTAGCTTACCGCCAGCGTCTCAGTAACTACATTTACCAGGGATAATGTGAAGTGGAACGCAGGGCCAATTTGTATTCAAAACAATCATTCCCACAAGATCAGGCAGCACTTTCACATCACGACCTCTTGACTTCAGGCAGTAAAGAGAAACCCAGTTCTGACTCAGAGCTACAGTATGTGTTTTAACTGACAACAACTCTCTTCTTTTTTTTTTTTATTTCTCATTCAACATTTTATGCTTTGTGGCATCTTGTTTCCTATTTGTCTTAATTATGCTTTTACTTTTTCTTGGTTTTGTCGAGCCTGACTGTTTAGCTTTCTGTTGTTTTCTTTGCCTGTCAAAGCATTTCAACATCTTTAAAAGGTGGTGTATGAATAGTTATTATTATAACAAAGCAAAAATAGAAACCCCTTGTCTAACTTAAAGGATTGTATGTATGAACCTGTGTGTGTTTGTTCTTGTGTGAACCCAGGCCAGGTTTTGCGTGTGTGTGATCAGGTTTCCTCATTAGTGGAGCTGGTTGAATAATGCAGGTAGATGTATTGTTGTGACCAATGGGCCAGGTGCTAATGTGGCTGTCTAAGGTTAGCAGGGGCAGACACAGCATGACTTTAATGGATGTCACCATGAGAAACTGAAACTGAACCAGTGGAGTCAGATAACACACATACTGCCTATGTGTGGATATATATGTATGTGTGTGTGTGTGTGTGTTTGTGTGAGTTCTCTTGGGAGAGGTAATGCTAACACTTTAATTTGTTCACTTGTGGAAACACTTCGCTGGTTCTCAGAGAGAAACAGCTGTGTTAAGGTTAAAGGATGATACAGTACACTTAACTAAAAGGGTATTCAGAGTGCACAGACCTTCACCAAAGTCAATTGTCCACACGT
The DNA here is from genome assembly GCA_037367365.1 of Apogon talboti. Classification (NCBI taxonomy): domain Eukaryota; kingdom Metazoa; phylum Chordata; class Actinopteri; order Kurtiformes; family Apogonidae; genus Apogon; species Apogon talboti. Next base: position 19,822,717 of record JAPQRQ010000022.1, read on the forward strand.
CTTCTCTTTATACAGTATTATTTAAACCACAAACAAACCTCAGTTTATGACCTGTGTTTTACTGATTTTTTTCAGTTGACTGGTTTAGTTTAGTTTAAATTTAAGCTTTGGGCTCTGTTGTATTAAAGAAATAATAATGATTAAAAACAAAAGAATTACAGCCTCCACTCTGGAGTTGACCTTGGCCCATACCCAACCCCTCCACCATGTTTCATGGCAAATAGTGTAGTAGATTTTGTATATCCCTGCTGACAGACAGACAAACAAATGAGAGCTGTACTCCTGACAGACAGAAATAAATGCAAAAGGCTAATTTCAGGTTATTTTCACACGTGGAACCAATAACAGTGTTAAAGTTTATTGCACCAGTCCATCATGTCCCAGTTTTACAGTAAAGTTCAAAAGGGTAACCAGTACAGATTTACTGGTTGTGTTGCAATTTCTATTTATTTTACAGTTAAACTGATATAAAATTCATACACCAACTGCTACAAGATGCCACTTTTATCAAGCTTATCAAACGTGTTGTTGCACTAGATGACGACAAACAGTGGACTGCTTCATTTATGGATAAATGACAGTGCTATTGATATTTATGTCTAAGAATACAATGTTGACCTGTACATAACTGTGGTACATTATGATAGTAAAACAAGTCATTTCTCTTTCTTTGTAGGTTTATTTCTGTCCTGATAATTGTGTGCTACTTACCAAGTTTTCATCCATCTATTTTCTGACCTGCTTAGTCCTCACAAGGGTCACAGGTTGCTGAAGCCTGTCTAAGCTACCTATAGGTGAAGGCAAGGCAGACACTCTGGACGTATCATCTGTTCACCAGGGCTGACACATACAGACCAACAACCATTCACCCTCACATTCACACCTATGCAGGATTTCAGATTGACCAATTAACAAATTAGTTAGAGGGAGGAAGCCAGAGTACAAGCAACATACAAACTCTACACAGAGAGGACCTTCTACAGATGGAAATTAGCACTGTTGCTACAATCTGGCATATTTGCAGCTGCAGTTGTTGTAATTGTTCATTAATATGCACTGCCCCTAATAAATAAATAAATACAATTCTTCCTGTGAGGCGATAGTGCTAACCACTGCACCACTGCGCCACCCTTATTGGCGTAGTTGGTTTACAATTATATGGTGCAGTCAAAATCAAATACCATCACAGTAATCTTCAACTGGCAAAAAACAGGTATATTTTATTCTTTGGGCAAAAAAAAGTATCACTCTAATAATGAAGCTCAAATTCATGTTCCAATTAAAGCATTAGTCTTTACATTTTTAACATGTTGGCTGATTGGTTGACCGATCTTGGTACCAACACTCTACAAAACAAATATGAAGCTGGTTGTATAATGACCAGCAGTGTAAACTTGCTTTGCAGATGCTGAGTTAATTCAAAGCAAACAAGGGCAAACAATATTTTTCTTGTTACACAAAAATATGAAGTGTTTTCTACACTCTTGCTTTACTATTTTTATTCTGCATACAGAAAGTTTCCCAAAGTTCATGTTTGAATAAAATATGGTAAAAGAAGTAAATGCAGCTACCATGTGGTGCAGGTGGTTCAAAGCGTCGGTTTATGTGTGTGCACGCGTGTGTTTGATGATGTGGAGTTGACCTCCGACATCCTATCATTCCCTCATACTACCCCAGGAGGCCATAACTGTGTCGACAGGCTTGTTAAACTCTAATTTTAGCTGTGATCGTTAGTGGTTCATCTGGAGGAGCCATGCCAATGCTTGATGAAGTCTTCATTTAATGTTTAACTCCAGTGAATCCGCCCCCAGCGTTAACATAGTCGGGCACTTGACAGGCTAAAAAATGCAAATGTGCAAAGTAAAGACACAATGGCAACTTATCAGACACCGAACTTTTCTTATGCAACTTTTCCATATTTTCTGTCCTACTTACACATTCTTTTAACATACACATGTGGGATATTTTAACAACACTACAATTAAGTGTTTTTCTTAGTTTTACAGGTTCTGCTCTGTGTTGTGCAGTCACAGACTAAAGTTGAGGTCTAAACACACTAAATGAGAAGCAACCTGCTGTGTTTGACCGTAAATCTCTGAAGGAGACTGTCCCAGCACCGAGCAGCTGTTTACTGCACCTCAAAGGTTAAAGGAGGTATATCTAGAATGGACACTGGGAATGACTGGCCTGTGTAGTACATAAATAAACACACACGTTGGCCAAATATATGTTGCAACGTAGAACGATGGAGTAAATAACATTGTACACAAACAAGCAAAGTTAAAATTATAAGGTCAAACTTGTCCTTTTTTCTGTTCCTTTGCCTATACAAGACAAAAAATATATATAAAAAGAAAAACAGAAGTGTTTACTAAACACTACTTTGTCAAAATGAAATGAAAAGCACATTTTCAACAATACAATTAAATCCCTTGAATCACTTGTGTACTAGACATATTTTGTGTTATGATTTTAACCTTTTCCAAATTTATTGCTTTTCGCATAATTAGTGTTTAGTAGACTTAATGTGATTTTCATTTGATTTACAGTTGATTTGAGCTGTATTTAAGTTCATCATGATAAACAGATTTATGTGTTATGGTCACATGGTAGTGCTGTTGTTATTTATGCTTGAGATCAAGCAACATTTTAGTTTTGTTCAGAGAACAGGATCTGCTATGGAAACTGTACATAATTCTTGAGGTTGTCCGTTTTAATAATCAGCCAACAAACATCACATTTATACTGTGTTTCTTAAAGCATTTTGTACAGACAGCACCATCTGTATCTGAGCCAGGTCTCTCTTTCATCATCCTTCCCCCATTATACTGACAAATGTATGGGAAAGGTCAGAGGTCAGACCAGGTCTGAGTGCAAAGTCTGGTCTGACACGGAGTGCTGACGTTTGCTGGAAACTGCACTGAGATTCATCAAAGACAAAACCCTTCAGAGGCTCCAGTACAACTGTCACTTGCTCTTTATTTCTGCTCAGAGTATTGCAATAATGAGGGGATCCTGGCTGATCCGCTTCTCAGCTCATTTTAAGATGATCAAAGGAGGAATGCTTGGGGTTGTGGGTGGTTTTTGCATAGCCCAGTTCCCACTTATAGTCTTACCTGAGCACCACATCGGTCGCCTCTGCTCTTCACGAGGCTGAAGTGATCCTGTGTCGGGTAAAGAGTCCAGCGGTCAGTGTGTCAGCCAGCATAAAGTGATATAGAGGTGTCGTCCCCTTTGAGCGGAATAAATAAAAGTATTCTCACGTTACTGAGGAGAGATAAATAAAGTAGCACTCAGTGTCGTGAGTGCAGACATCGGACTAGTCAGCTGGAAAGTGGAGATGGAAGCGTTCGGCGCAGGCAGCCACATGCCCACAGTGCAGCTGCATCAAATAGCAGAGGTCTTGGTGTTCAGCGTTTTCGTCTTTTCTGCTACTCTAAAATCCTCTCCTGTCAGTCTTTTCCAGATATGTTTGTGTCTTCTTCTTTTAGGTCTGATGTCCCTTCATGTCATCTCCACCTTCCTGAGAGTGAAAGAAACAAGTGCACAAGATTCCAGAGGCTAATTCTGCTTCTTAGGACGGGGCAACCTAATATGTGAGGACAACTGTGGAAGGAAGGGGAAGACATGCAGAGAGAGTAAGGAAAAGGAGGGGGCAGGACAGAGAGGGAGAGGAAGAGAGGGGAAACGGAGGGGGCTGCAATCCTGCGATGGATGGTGGATTAAAGGAAACAAGAATTGGAGCATGTGTGTTGTTGAAGAGGAGGGTGGCAAGTTGTTGAAACTAGAGCTGCATCAAGGAGAGGAGGAAAATGCTGACACGGTGCAGTAAAGGTAAATATAACCAGAGGATGAAACAGTTTTGCATTTTGTGTCTTTATTGTCAGGTTTGTAAATGTGTCCCTGCATTAATCGGTCTTAATCCAGTTCCTTTTTCAGTCATATTAAATAGCCTGTATCCCCAATAAATAATAGACTAAATGTGCCTCAGTGACACAACAATCCAAGCTTTGACTTGGATTATATATCTTTGAATGAAAGCTCCCATGATTCATAATTTCATCATCTACTGTATATGAAATAAACTGCAGCTGGAGATTGTTATGTAGCTGAACACATAATTTATAACTGTGACCTGATTTAACAGACCTGGATTGGTTGTCAGTGTCTCCGTTGTGACATCTATGCACTTTCTGCAAATGTGCTGAGCTCCATAAAAAACAAATAGCTATGGGGAGAAAAATATGGTGATGACAGAAAAATGTCCTCATGTTGCAAGAACTAAATTAAAGTTTCTGTAGAAATTTGACTGTCGTTAGACCAAGTGTGGTCCATATGACTTTGGTTTATCTTTTCAAAACGGATCAGCATAACGTGTCAGATGTTTTCCCAGTGTGGGTGTTTTTCCAGTTCAGTAACACTATACTTAATCCTTCAGAGGCTCTGACATCCTGTTTATACTATTTAAGTAGTAGTCCTGCTCAGTGATTGGCAATGAGGTAAATCACTGAGCGAGTCTCATTTTTGTGCTATTTTGGGCTCAAGGTGAAGGCTGATCATAAATAAATCTGACAGAAAACAAAACATACCCATCTAATTTAAGGTTTAATAAAATGTATATCCCAAATGATATACAAAGAACAGTTTTAATGCTCTGAGC
>JAPQRQ010000022.1:19827522-19840337 GCA_037367365.1 Apogon talboti
GCCATTACATCGTTATCAGGCTTCTGCCGAGCTTGGTGATGAGCTGATCATTAATTGAACCAGGTGTGCTGGAAGAGGGAAATATCTGAAACATGCAGGACACCAGCTCTCGAGGACCGGAGTTGGCCACCCCTGATCTAGCTCATCTTTAATAATCCCAGCCCATACATGAACCCCACCTCCAGCTTGGGTCTGAGTGGAAGTGGAGTTCTGTGATGTTACTGATGCAACCGTGGGTCCAACTGTCTGGTCTATCAAGTTACTCTGACTTCATCAGACCATAAAACCTATAAAATATGTCTTCTGATAGTTCTTGGCTCAGTCCTGATGTTTCATCTTATGTGTCTTGTTCAGTGTTGGCCGTATTCCAGCTTTTCTCACCTTGACTTTGTCTCTGAGACCTGAACATCTTCTACTTCTGGTCATTGCAGGTAGGTTTTTGTTCTGGAACATAGTGGTTCTGCAGGTCAGTGTGTTCCTGGTAGTTTCCCTCTTGATTGTACTTCTTTTAAATCTTTTGCTGTTATTGTGTGTGTTATCTTCTCATTGCATAGTTTGTTACCCTGCTGACTATTTGCTGTAAAACATGTGATAATCTTGTGGTCATGCTTTTTTGACTCTTTGGTGTTAGTTAAATCCCTTTTTTTGATCCATTTTAGCTGAAGTAAAGAAGCTGCCTAAAAATTCTGCACACTTTAAAATAGGGTGTTAACAATTTAAGCCACAGTCTATCCTATTATACAAATATATATCACTTGAGAATGACTAATTCCAGTAAGAAATTGAATTTATATAGTTTGGAGTTGGAAAATATGATGATATGGTCAAAATATTCACTTGCCTAATAATTATGCACACAGTATGTATATAGATAGTGCAAAGGTCCTGGGCCAACATTAGGTTTGTTGGTGTAGTAAAGTTATAATGACCACACATGAACATTTTTTAACTTCTGTATTAAGATAGAATCTGAATATATGGGAAGTATATACAGCATTAAAAACTAAAAAAGTTTCAAGGGAAAAAAAACAGCTAGGCCTACAGCTATTCAACAAACCAAAGTGGTAGTATTTAGTGTGACCTCTCTTAACATGTCTTTAAACCTTTTGTTCAGACAATATAAGATTTATTGCATTCATTTTCTGACGTTTCATACCAGGTTTCATTCAACACATGTCAGATGTTTCTAACTCTTTGAGCTCCTTCTTGTCACAGGGTCAGGGGTCACACTAAATAGTGACTTTAACCTTTAGAATCCATTTAGTTCAGTTTTTTGTGTGTCTTCTAAGGCTGTGCACATATTCCCTGTATTTTCTTGTTGCATCTGAAGAGAAAAGGATGACAAATAAATATGTATGTGCAAAAACATCAAATCTAAAGACTCTTGCACAGTATGTGAAGAGATTTACATGTGTTAAACTTTTTTTTTAATTTCCTATTCGTGAATGGTTCATATTATGCCTCCAAAATCAACATCTTCATTATCAGCTACTCCATTAGCCACTGTTAGCTTAGAATAGAGTCCTAACGCAAACAATACATGTAAGCAGACAAGCATAAGCAAATATTACATATCACACCTTATATCAACAGATGAACCACTTGGATATCAGGCTTTTAGTTCTTTCCCAGACTTTCCTCCTTCAGTCGGATGATCAGACAGACTGAAGTTATACATGCAGAGTGAACTTGAACATTGCAACATGACAACATACATCATGTGACAACGGAAAAATGCTATGTTAAAGATGAACAGACTAGTGAAGCAAAAGGAGGAGGGAGAAGCACTGACATCCTTTTATTAAAAGTAGAAATATCTCAGTTGGAACTGTAAAAATCCTGTAGTCAGAATCTGAAATGAGGGGAAAAAAATGCCAGAAATATACAAGTCTTTCTCACACAACTTTCTCCTCTCAGCCCAAATACAAAGACTAAATACAAAGATAGAAGAAACATACACCTTCACATGTCACTGTGGAAAAGAGAACCCGGTTTTAATAAGGTTCTGTGCCCAGATGTGGATCAGAGCAGCAGAACGATCTGTGTCAATCATGTGTTTAACCCCCATGATCGGCCAAATCTGCCCTGTGACATGGTACATTTTCCACAGCCTGAAAACAGAGTTCAGAGAAGCTGGTTGAATTCTTGGTTCAGACCATTTTAATTGCCATATGGGGAATGGATTATGAAATGTTGGCCTAGTGAAGCCAAAAAGTAATTTCAATAGGAAGTATAAAAAAATGTTGGGCGTACTCATTCTGTAGAATAGCTCTGTGTTTTATGTTATAAGAGAATATGACATTGATTTAGTTTACTCGCACACTAGATGCAATAACATGGTAATAAATACATAAATATATAAAGTAACCAGATTGGGCAGGAGAAAAAGCCAAAAAACGACTTGTGCAAATAACTCCCCTTAAAATATTTTTGTCATTTTAAATATTAGAGATGAACCCAAATACAGGTATCAATATAAGAAAGAAAAGGAAGAAAGAAAAGCATCTTACACAGATACGATCTAATACTTAAAAGTTGTGACACATATGAGACACCCTAATTATTCATCAATTAGAGTCATTCTAAGATGTTTTTATGTAAACTATACTATATTTATTGTTGTTATAACTAAAAAATCCGTGTAAAAGTATTTTAATGTTACAGTTTGTCAATGTGGAATTAACTTCAGAATTTGTATACTACTACATGGAATACTAGTCTGTACTATATAATTTATTTTGTATATAAATATTGTATATATACACTGTTGCCCATAAAGTTGGAATAATTGTGTTTTCAGACACATTCCTCTTTTTATTCCTATTTATACACATCAGTAATCAACTTTAACCAGGTTCAGTGATCACATACTGAGTACCAGTTACACTTTATCTATCAAGAATAACTCACATTGTCACAATCATTAATGAGAAAACATAATTATTATTTTATTCGAACTTTATTAGCAACAGTATATGAAATGTGTTGGAGTAAAATTATAAAGCAGTATAACATGGAAATACTTTGGTAAAGTATGGGTCTGGCAAATTTGGATGCTTTATTTTCTTCCATGTGGCAGATTCAAGCAGGAGGCAATGCAAACAAACCAGGTGGCGGATTAACTAGAGGCAGAAAATGAGTAATTCTGAACAGGATTTCTGGGTATCAAATAACCCATTCCTCCCATCCTTATACGCACCATCTAAACCTCACAGATACAGCAGTTTATTCCACTTTGGCATCCCTCTGGTGCTGTAGCCTTTTTCAGACATATTCCACACTGTAAACCATCAAACATCAGGAGGTCCATTTTACAGAAGGTGGCCCTGTTTAAAATGCTGATGCACTGAAAGCCTGACTCTCAGCCTCTCATTACGCAGCTGAATTTGTCATTTAATGAGACCCTCAATGTGAAGTGCTTGAATAGCTGGGATGATGAAATTAAATGAGATGTGTGGATGGCTGTGAGATGAATGCACAGTGACACAAACACAAACATGATACTGAGGGTCTCCTTTGCGCTAGCATGTCGATTCCTTGCCGCTGCCAATGGAGATGTAAATTCAGATCGGATATCATAAATGTGCTTGCAAGTGTCGTTTGGGGGTGTTGGGAGAGTATTAGATGGAGGAACGTCAGGGAGAGAACGGAGGTGAGATTGACGCATGGTGCAATGTCGAGTAAATGTCAGTCTAATTCTGATATGCTAAAAGGCCCGTGGAGGAATCAGCCTCTACCTCAGCATTACCACTCGCTAACAGGATATAGTGAATAAATGTGGGGTTAAGTACTCCATGTCAAAGAATACACCAAGGCTTTAATGACGGTGTGAGAAGAGCTCTTGTGTAAATGAGATGTGTTTAAAAGACCAAGTGTTTAATGCTAGCTGTAAAAGCAGTAACAGCACCGTTCTGTCAGGTTTGGCAGGGTCCCAGGCTCCTTCTTAAGAGCTGTCCATGTGAACTCGTATGCTGGTTAAATTTAAGTCAGAGGCACAGTGTCAAACACCTTCTCTTTTATTTCATTTGCATAATTTGGACACACAAGCAGCACACACCAACACCTTCTGGCACTGAGCCACACAGGGGTTAGGTTAAGGGACACTGAGGAAGGACAGCAAACTGGAGCAGTAAGCAAATTTCACCAGAGGGATACAGTTACACACATGCATGCACAGGCATGTCTCTGTATCTCTGTGAGGACACGTCATTGACATAATGCGTTTCCCGTTAACTGTCTGACTATCTAACCGTTAAACCCACTCGTAACCCTTATAATGTGTTGATATTTGGTTAAAATGTCCCCAATGAAAAGTCCTACCAACACCGAAATATCCTCCAATGTGTTAACATTCACCCATACACAAGGACATGCACATACACACACACATGCATATTGTATTTCTGTGTGTTTAGGGGATGTTGTGTTTACATGAAACTTACCTTAACCACAACATGACTAAATAAAACCTTAAAGCAACCCTTAACCTTCAGATTTAAAGCTGCAGAAGCAAAAAAAAAAAAAAAAAATTCCTTCTGTACCTCTTCCCTCTTGCTTGATGTCAAAAGACTAAATATGAATATAGATTGACTGATGTCGTTCCATAGTCTTACCTGCCTGAAAACATCTATGACCAGCCCAAAACATGTGTCAGATTGTTATTCTATCTGTGAACTGTTCCATTACTAGACAAGTGTCATTTTCTGAGAATACATAAAATACATGTAGTTTAAAACCACAATTAAAAAATAATGTTGTGACAAATATAATTAGAATTGTATTTATTTATAACATGTGATAACCTTTTTGGCCATGTTAGACTGCCCTATGACAAATCAATGGAGCTGTTTTGGTTATTGAGAAAAGCATGTAATTATATTTCAGATTCTAATCATAGGGTTAGTAACAGTGAAGAGGTTACGTCCGAACATGAGAGCTTGTAAATATATTTATATGTTGAATATACTGTAACACAATGTGGGGCCATGTTCTCAGGAGAACCCACCTCTCAGTACTAGAAATTCATCAGTATTTTCTGTCTAAAATCAGGAAAAGACTTAAACATTATTGTACAGTGCCATAATTAAAATACTTCTCCTACTTACATCTATAATAAAACATGATCTTCACGACTCTGTTTGTGTTTTTGAGCCACATTTTGTCCCCATAAGGAATCCAAGTCCCCACAACTGACTGTAGAAACATATTCACATCTCCATAACATCATAAATTAATAAGTACCCTCACACTCCTCCCTCCTCTTCCTCTCTTTGTCCTTCCCTGCAATAAAATTTTCACTAGAACACTTGCTGTACCAGCGTCAGGGTCCAGGACGTGGCCCCCTTCTCCTCGCTGGTCTATATATGGCTCATCAGTGTTTACATACGTCTCATTTCTCTCCACACGTGGAGCTGTTTGGACTGATGTAACTACTCATCCATCCAGTAAATTACATAAACTACCCTCATCCACAAAGATACTGTTACATTTTTTAATGGGCTCTGCTTACGTTTGCATTTTCAGTGATAAATAGCTGTCTGTAAGTAGTGGGACACTTTATGCTGCTATGCAAGGAATTTTTGTCTTCGGAGTAATGTCATGTAAACCTTGACTTCTGGAAAGTTTACAGTTTGTTACAGTATCTACTTCAGTGTGAGAGTCTTTAGTAAAATGATTTACCATCAGGATAAATAAGAGAGAGAAACTGATGGAAAAGACGCTAAATATGACATTTCAAAAATGTTCCAGTCTTGTGTGCATTCTCCTTCACAGCAGTACTTTGCATAGCTGATCAATTTTTCCATTCTGTTTTATGTAATGAATCTTGAAATGTACCGTATTTGGGTTTTCTCATAAATGTTCTTTCAGTTATTTGTCATATTGGGTTGGTAATTATAACCCTGATCTGATTTGTGTTTATAGTCTCTGGTAAAATGATGTTGTTGTTTCGTGCTGTGAATTTAATGTCTGATGATTTTGCATCTTAAATAACTTTACAGCAGGAATTGAACCCATAGCTGCCGGGTTAATTCCGGATTAGGCACAAAGACCTGCTCACAACTGATTTACTGAACATTTCATTTGTCTCACTGACTAAATAAAAGAAGGCACAGCTAAATGGGATCAGAGTAAAATTCAATTTATTTCAGATGGTGTCAGGTGATTTGCTTTTCCTGCAACCTTTTTGGCTCCTTCTTAGCCCTTTCTAGCCTGCAAACCTCAGGAGCAGTGTCTGTTTTTTACATTTTGCTTAATTTTTCCACATGGAGGATAAAAGCACCGACCACATCTCCTTATTAGCCCCTGCTCTTTACTGCAGTCTTTGAAGATTTAATCAGTCAGATTTCCTTGATTAATCCTTCTTTGTGTCCTTTCATGGTAAATAATTACAGAGTTTATTATGATTGCTAGCCGTGCAGAGACGACAGCATGCAGATTTCTGATCGAGCAGAATCCCCAGGTACCTTCATTAGCCTGATTATTCTGATCCAAACACTCCATCAACCAGTTTACATGTAAATAGGTTAATTCTGAAACCCTCTTCACACACTCTGCTGGTAGGCTACACTGTTTTTAACAGATCTCACACAGTGTTATCTGCTTTATTTAGTCTCTATCAGTCAAATGTATCAATACAAACATGTTCCACAGTATTAACAAATATTAACACCATATACATCATGTATGTATATTACAGGTAAGATTTTTGAAATAGCTGAAATATGGTAGTCCATGTTAGAAAAGAGAGTTTGAATACTATAAGTCCCTCACATTTTGTTTATTTTTTTTATTTCCTTGATAAATTACAGAAAACAGAACACAATTATTCATCCCTAGTGTCGATCATACCCATGTCAGACAAATGAAAACAATTTAGGCCAAAGATTAAAGCAAATATAATAATTGCAACTACTCAGGTAAACCCTGACCGAATCAGTCACATTTTAACAAACGAAAATGTTATGAGTTCATGTCACATCCTATCAACATATAATTTTATAGTTGCCTTTTAAATTCAATGATTTCTACACATCTGTCATTTCTCTGATACAGTTGTTCCACCTCTAGTTGTGATGCAGTTAACTATATAAAGTGAAGCAAATAAATGAAAGAAGTTCAATTCTCATTATTCAGTTTGCAGTCTGCCATTTATGCCTTGTACTAGTTGCAGGGGTTTGTTTGCAAGTTGTGTAATGCTGACACCTAGTGGACAGATTATTTTAATATATTAAAACCTGTTACCACTCGGTGGCAGTACTGTGTTATTGTCCTCCTGCATAATATAGCCTTCAAGGCTCTGGATACTGTTTCTAAATTCCTCGTCACACCAAAATAGAATAATGAATTTCAATTTTTATGTGCTTTATTTAAGCAAACATACGTGTGTTCATGAACAACTGAATACATCTAATGTCATACCAGGCCGTGTTGTTGAAGTGGAGAAGAGATCTGTTGTTCCAACTGCCCCTCTCTCCCCCAGGATTAGTGAGTTAATGCAACCACTCCGACACTGAGCTCTGATCAGCTGCTTAATACTGTTTTATCCCAAATAACACAACCGTGTACGTATGACGTGGGTGATTTCACAGACAGACACTGAACTGCATATAATACAAACTAAAAAACACACACATCTATAATTTATTTCACACTTTGTACATGGTTGAATTAATTGTGAGGTGGTGAAAAGGCACTTTTGGAGAAAAGATCCACATAAAAAAGGAAACAACACTGTAAATACCTTCTAAAACTTTATTTAAGCAGGAATACCCCTGGACAGAGCAGAAGCATCACTGATGCCATCAGTCTCATGCAGATCACAGAAAGAGTCAAAGAGGTCAGAGGTCAAAAAGAGTAAGGGCGGTCTTAGCCCTTTGTTTGTCTTGGGTGCAGAAATGCCCTTTACAATTATTTTTTACCATAAAACATTGACCCATTGTTTGGTTCTCATCTATCTTGTGAATAATAAATAAAAGTTCTATATATGTCAAATGTCCTTCCTGGAGAATGTCTGTGCTCCAAAAAACAGGAAAATTCTGTGTATTTCTAATTCGGTCTGTCTCTTAAAGTTGGTTTCTCATACGCAGAGACACAAACACACAGGCTTACACTAATCCTTGTGAAAACAAAGCGATATATTTCTTCTGCTGCAGGTCAAGCACGGGATGTTCATCAGCATGTTTATCAGGATTATGAGCATTTTATCCATAATATAACCACTAACGTCATACTTACCTAATAGTCATGGGTCAAGATTTAAAAAAAAATTGCACAAACACTCTGCCGAAATGCCCAGAAAAAGAATCTGACCAGCAATGTGATTATGTTCATTCCAACCCATTCCCACCAACAATCTCTGACCCACTGTGACCTTTTGGCCCCTTTGTACTGACCTCTCAGTGGGTGGCCTTCTCACTGACCGGTGTGGACCATGAATCAACCGAAGTGCCCACTCGTAGATCAGAGCGGTGTTATTTTTGTCACTGTCTTTGTAATTTTCCCTCTCTGGGTTTTACTCTTCCACTTTTTGTCTCTAAAACCAAATGAATTCACATTTCTTCTATAAATCTTTATTAAATCATTTATACCTGAAGGCTTTTGTTTGTGTATATACACACTTACACGTGTCAAAGGTATAAATGTACATATATGTGTGTAAAACATATGAGTGCTAATTTGTGGTCAAAATGATTTCAAGGACAGGATTAGACCATCCCAATGTCAATGACGAAAGTCTGCATGCTCGGGCTGCCATGTTAATCATAAATCTTTATCTTACAATCCTGCTTTGCACATCAGCCCTTTCATTAGACGGCAGCCAAAGGATTAGTGCAGTTGAACTAGAGAAGAAAAATGAGACATGGAGTAGTGACTAAATAAGATGATTCCCTGCTGGAGGTGATGCTAAACTGATGATGCACATTGAGACAAAACATCAAGAACTGACACAATCCATGTATTTACTGTTTTATATTTTAATGACATCAATTTTCAAAAGGAAAGAAAAGATAAAGAGCAAGAAAAGAAATTTAATGTGTACAAAGAAAAGTTTTTGGAAACAAATGTTAAATCCAGTTCAAAGTGTAAACCTGAGAATGACATATTGAAGTCCTCATTTACTTTCTTTCTTGTTTTCTTCTTCTTTCAACACCATTCCTCCAACAAATGGCTACATTTTGCTACAAAATCTACATCTGAATGTGCAAAACATGAAATAATACACACAAAAAAGGAAACATAAGACACATAAGAAAGACTAAAGACAAACTACAACCAAACAAAAAAAAGCCTTGACCACAAATATACTGTATACAAAAGGAAAATCAGACACACACCTGCACATCAGAACAAAGTTCATATATTCTGTTTTAAATTAGACAATAAATAAAATACTTACATTTATGTAGAATATCTGATGTCACAGAAGCTACATTAGAAGTGCTTATATTAACAGGACATAAAAAAACGATCCCTCGTTGCTACCCACATGGTCAAAATGGCCAAAACAACAAAGGCCCTCAATTCATTTGGTTGGTACTTTTCAATAAAATGCATTGGTTTTGGTCAAGTGTTAACTAATTTTAACAGTGCTAGTCTACTGTGCAAGTGCACCACACATGTAATCAAACATTTGTTAATTTACAGAGTTGTTCTTGTAGGAGGCTGAGAGACAGATCAATCCTTCAGTGTTTAAGTCCAAGAATCAGACATTAGTGTCAGTCAGTGTTAAAGAAGGATCAATGGACAGAGACGAGCAGCCGGGTTGTATTGATGGCTGATTCAGAAACAACTCCTGGTCCATCTTAGTCTCTGTAGATGGAGGTTATCTGTCGTGGCGGCATGTGAGGGGGGTGGAAGGACTCGTACGGCCCCTCTAGGTGTGCGTCATATCCGGAGTGAGTCTGATACAGGCCCTGGTTCTGGTCCACAGAGGAAGGGGAGTAGTGGTGTGGTGGTAGGTAGTGAGGTGAAGGCTCCTGTTTGGGCACCAGGTTACTGCTGATGCTCAGAGGTGGAGTAGGGGGTCCGTCGTATGGAGGGGTCCCCACACCACCAGTGTTATACTCACTCGGGGAGTGGTTGTCGTACAGTCCTCCTTTCATTGCCCGCAGGTGAAGAAGGTGAGCAGAGTCAAAAGTGCCATAAGGGGGACTTGGCAGACCTGGAGAGGAGTAGCTGACACCACCCAGAGGAGTAGGTGGAACATGAACTCCATGTCTGTCCTCAGGCTTTCCCTGTGCAGGAGTGGGACCCAGCTGCAGGCAGCCAGCCACCAGGTTGGTAGTGGGCTGTGAGAGCCCCTTACACAGTGTCTCCATGAACCCCCGGCTCTCTGTCGAAAGCCCCCCCTCCAGAGCCTCAGACAGAGCACAGATGTAGTTGCGGGCGAGCCGTAGAGTCTCAATCTTGGACAGTTTCTGGGTTTTGGAGTGACAGGGCATGATGCTGCGTAGGTTTTCCAGAGCATCATTCAGGCCGTGCATACGTGAACGCTCCCTGGCATTGGCCTTTACACGCCGTGCACGGAAACGCTCTTGCCTAGCCTTGGTCATTCGCTTTTTCTTGGGGCCCCTTCGTTTGGATCCGTTTTCATCCTCCTGTCCTTCCTCTTCATCCTCCTCATCTTCCTCTGCATCCTCACTCCCAATTTCCCTGGGCTGCTGGTTCACTGCGCCGCCTCTGTAGCGGTTTGATGAGACGGATGCATCTCCATCAGGGGAGCTCATGTCACCATCCATCCACTGCAGAGGGCTGACGGCCTCCTCTTCCTCACCTCGTCTCATGTATGGCTTAATCATCATAATTCTGTGGAAAAAGGCAAACATTTTTGTCAACACATTTAACTTAAGTGTCGGTAGTTTACAAATAATCCTTATGTCTTCATATTTAGAGATACTTTGCAGACAGTGCTCATGGTTCCTCTCAACAGAGAAAGTGATCTATGCTGTTGTTCATAAGGTTGGAGTAAAGTAGGCTATTTTTACTTCTTTTCATGAAAAGTCTGTGAAGATGTGATTTATTCTTGATAAATAACTGTAACTGGGACTCAGTATGTAATCATTGCACCGGACCAAAGGTGATTACTGATTTATGTAAATATGAATAAAAACAGGTATTGTCTGAAAACAAACTTATTCTACTCTATGGCCAACAGTGTGTCTTTCCAAGAGTCTGGAACTAAATCTACCTCTTCTGCCTGGCATTTTACTAATTTATTTTATGCTGAAAAGTTTTATTTTATATTCTAAACTAAGATTTATTTCATTCTTTTGCAGTTTACACTTGTTACTGGCTCATCAGTCATCTTTAAAACATATTAAACTGCACAAACCCTGTAGGAAATGTGTTAAATATATAAAGCACTCGGCTGGTAAAATCTCAGAATAGGATAGGAAACCAAGAGAAATGTGTAATAAACTTTACCTAATAATAATAATCCGAAAGCTGGTAAAACATTGTGGTTGTTTTCTGACTGTTTGCATGTATTCACACCGTTTCAGCACCGGACAGCTCCTCCTAGGCCACAGGTGTTGTTTCCCTGATCGGATGAACTGAGGAGATACCTGATCACCTTTATAATTAGTAATAGATATGTTAGTTATTTAATTTTCATTCAGTCCTTCCTCTCTTTTCTCCCTGTTTCTCCTCTCCTCTAATCCCGGTCAACTCCTGAACTGGTAAGCCCCGCCGAGATAAAGTCACTGACTGGATCCGACTTCAATCTGGGCCATCGCAGGATTTGCTCCGTGGATGAAGCGACGACCATGGGATTAAATGAAAGATCGACATCCCCAGATCAGTGACAGAGGACTTAGATTGAATTGAAATAGACGTTTTCAAAAGCAAAAATTATGTCTTGTCACAAGTTGCGTGCTGGGATAGGTATCTCCTAAATGTTTATTGACAGGTTAAGCCTTCAGTTTCCATCTCTTTTTATGTGTTTTAGTTTGAGAATAAATGTGTGCAGAAATAAATGTTTGCAGCATCATTCATAAAAACTTAAAACGTGCGTAAAATTACCGTTAGGCACAATCTGGACTGCCCTGATTATTTTTGTGTCAAACCTTTAAGTCTTAACTTTTGAAATGTGAAAACTTGTCTGAAACATACCTGTGCTGCTGAGTTTTTGCAGACCTGGTCTACAGTCTCCTTTCCCCACAGGCCTGTCCCTCCGTCCGTCAAACAGTGAGGATGGTCCGCGATGTGTCCCTGTGTAGAGCTGTCCCACAGAGTCTCAGTGCGGGTCGCTCTGCGGGGGCTCTGGGTTTTAACCTCCACGCAAAGCTCCTCCTACCACTCTCATCCAAGTCCTGCTGACGCGCTTGAGCTCGCGCGTGGCCGGCCCGTGGCTCGAGCCCCCTGAAGCTCCACTCCGGGGGTAGGGTGGAGTGGCGGGGGGAGGAGGAGGGGGGTTATGCGCTGGAGGGTCAGGGAGATGTGCATAAGCTCAGTAAAATACCCCAGACAAGCAGAAGAGGCCCAGGCCTTTGTTGCTTTGCGAGGGCGGCCGCCAAATCCGCAGCACATTTGCGCGGAGGGGAGACGCGCTCAGTCGGCTGAGCCTAACTGTATGTGACAGCTTGAAGTTGTGTGTGAGCAGGTGTTTGCTCCATCCCATCGTCCAGCCATCTATCCACTCACACTGCGGAAATGGGCTGTTGAACAAGTTTACTTCACCCAAGAGGCAGCTCTGAACAGACGGAGCAAGAGTTGGAGTCACATGAGGAACATCCGCATCTAAAGAGATAGATAGATAGATAGATAGATAGATAGATAGATAGATAGATAGATAGATAGATAGATAGATAGATAGA
>JAPQRQ010000022.1:19840565-19855410 GCA_037367365.1 Apogon talboti
TAGATAGATAGATAGATAGATAGATAGATAGATAGATAGATAGATAGATAGATAGATAGATAGATAGATAGATCTGTGATCCCTCGGTGTCAAATCAAGTCTCATAAATGGTTTTTCTTTTGTGAAAATTCCTTTCAAAGTGTTGATGTGCAAAAAAAAGTCAGCATATTTTCATCTAATCCGAAATTTGTCAATACACTTTACAGTCAAGATACGCAGTCTACAAGAAAGTTAAAATGCATACAGTCACACATAGATCCAGTCAATAAAGCAATAATAAAAAAAAGAGATCGATATATAGATAATATACTCATAAATAAATAGTGTCAAATTAAAACTCATAAACTTTTTCATAGATAGTATGAACAGAATAAATTATTAAAATTAAATGAAACATCATTAAAACGTAAAATTTAACTGTCATTTTTTAAGAGAGTAGTTTCACATTTAGTCTAAGGTTAGAATGTAATGAAGTGAACAAAGATGTAGGTTTGGTTTCAACAGTAACAGTATAATAATTATATTGCTGTTCTTCTTAAATGCTGCAGTGATTGTGTTGTGTTTAGGAACAAGCTGCATGTTTCAAGACAGATGTCTGTAATGTCTAAACTGGTTTAATGTGTGTTTTGTTAGATAGTTCCAGGTCATTAACAGGTTATGTTGCATCATTATTGAAAATGTACTCAAGGACAAAAGAATAAACTCAGGTCTTGGTAAATAATCTTTGCATGATGATGAGAATTCAAGTATTTATCTTTTCCAGGTGGATATGCAGCCGTTTGCTGAAAGTTGTGGTGAATAATGCGGGAGTCAGTAGGAAACACAGGACGCTCTGAATGTGATGCATATGAATATGTGTCAGGGCTCGAGGTAGGTTAGAAGGTAATTTGCACACCCAAAGTATGTCCCGCTTGCTCCTGGCTCATTCCCAGGCCGACAGCCTAACTTATTGCTCCTCCCCCTGGGTCTCTGCTTTTCCTATTCCACACCTGCAGCCTGAAATGGGAATAGCAGAGCTGGGCATCCTGCATCCCCTGAGTAGAAGTGGCAAGGGAATAAGATAGCTGAGGTCTTTTGTCCCCGTTGCATGCTATTACTGTTTATGAAGACTCTGTAATAAAACTGTATTTGTATGGGATTTTTATATAGGACTCCTATAGAACAGCAGCTGAACTTATCTGTCATGACAAAACATATATCCTTTTTGCTCATTTTTCTATACTTTAGCTTTTATTCTATTTTGAGTTTGACCCACTTATATTGTCCAGTCTTTGTGCTCCACAAGTGGCACTCAAGTGTATACAGTATGTATGCCATAATGTTCCCAGGTCCCTCAGAGCTGACCACACATGATGAAATCTTCCTGCAGATGGTCTTCTTTTGAATAGGTCGTATTTTTACAGACCACAGTTCCGATGCTCATCTATTCTTCCCTCTCTGCTCAGCTCACTCAGCATGTTTATGTTGTCCACAGGATGGTCTCTCAAAAAATCTTGGCCTTTTGCTGAATTAAATTATTGTAAAAATAAAATAAATATGAAGGACAGATATAAGTTCACTCCAGTTGGCACACAAACATGACCTTCCTCTGAATTCCCATTGCTTGACAGTGGGGGAAAGTGCGCTTTGTCCATCTGTTATACTCAAAGTCCTCAGAGAGATGCCAACATCACAGCATGAGGAGTTAGCATATCTGTATGATTGTGAGTTTGTTTGTGTCTGTGGAAAATGAAGAGAGCAGTAATCAAAATGATTAAACTCCTGCAGTAATCAGCAACCTTGGTTTAAACACTCAGAGACCGTGTCTCTCAAGCTGTTTTGTGTCCACTTTAAAATTGATCCAAGTGAAAATAGTGATGACAATCATCAAATTGTTTGAAAAGTATACAAAAAGTGCAGAGAATGAACGTTGCTCTGTATTTCATGGTCCCCCGTCAACTTTAGAAATGGCCAGCATCTAAACCCTTCTTGAACCTCCCTTCAGCCCAGCCTCGACCCTGGGGAGACGGGGTGATGTTGACCATGTGTCCTTCTACTAACCACCTCATTGATGAACCCCACTACTGGGTTAAAAAAGACACCCTCCTCTGCCTCAACCCCTAAACCCCTTAACCCTTCCCTAAACCCTCTGTTGGCCCCCTGTTGTGCGTGCTCATTGGCCGACCGCCTTCAGGCGTCCCTTTTCCACGGGCCCATTGTCTGGCCCCATAAGCAGCTTTGTTTCTGCATGTGCAGCTGGGCTAGCCCGCGCAGCCATTAGCCGCAACACGCTGAAGGGAGAGCGGGATAATATAATTACAAAACAAAAGTCAGGTGGCTCACGAGATCTGCCAGGAGAAGCCCATGTGGGGGAGATACGAGGACACGCTGGCGGGTGGCCAGCTATAATTCGATTATGAAGTTGTGTGAGTGACAAAAGAAACAATTGAATCTTTTTTTCTTTTATTTGCCCCACTGTGGTTTAATTTGATTCAATTTGGGCTTTTAAAGGAGAGCAGTGTGAAAAGAGAGAAGATTTACTCTTCTAATTTCTAGAGTCACCGGTTCAGAAAATGTAATATAGTCTGACATAATAGCGAAAGAAATTCTTCCCTGGCCTGACATTATTGTCATGTTGCTGAAACACTCTGACTGCATGTGAGGCCCAGATCAGATGAGTCTTTGAGGGCCATAGTTTTCCTGCGAACTGACTGGTCTTCTGCTCTTGTTTTGCATGAATGCACACAGACCGGTGGACAATGGGATCAGTGGCAGATCCATCTCCTGTAATACTTTCTTTAAACAGGGCTGCAAGTGTGTCCCCCTGTTCAGTCGGCAGACCAGAATTTATCCTGTTAGTCACGATAGATGAGTGAATGAGTAAAATCAACCCCCATCCCAGCTGGACACACACACACACACACACACACACACACACACACACACTGTTAACCCCAACTGTGGAGGCACACACGCAGCTTTATGGACAGCTGATAAAAACAGGTTTAGCTGGTGGCTACTGTTTGGAGTAGGTCAAGCAGAACACGATCTGTTAATGTCTTTTTGTTTCAATAGTTCATACCGCAAAAACGGCACTTTGTTTATTGTTTTGTTTAGTTTTTCTTTTGGCTGACTAGGGTTGGTTTTATAAGACAATAAGTAATTGTGTCAAATCCACACATGCTCTTGCTCCTGATGGTTGGTGTCATTATTGTGCAACTCATGTGTAAACGCCCATTTTTTTGCCCCATTAGGCACAGTTTGATCATGGCCCTGAGCGAGCACCACATTCTCATGCTCTCTAAGGTTTCACTACAGATTGAACAACTGTCTGATGTAGTGTTTTATTTATTCAAGCCCATGTCTGAGTCAGCCACTTCTGCAGCATGTTAGAGGAAAACCAGTACTGTTCCAATTGTTTTGATTTAGAAATGAATGAAAATAAAATGATGTGATGTTTCTACGTTATGTAACAATAGAGGAACCAACTGTCCTTAGTTTTTGAGATACAATCACCTGAGGTAGAGCAAAACTACAACCATGTTTTTATATCTTTTCTTGCTCAGCCTGTGCATCAGCTTCCAATAGACATGTAGTCCAAATGATTAATTTTTTTATAATCAGATATAATTCTGCGTCTGCTGTGGAATCCAAACTTTTCAATATTTAGACTTGGGAAGAATCCAAATATCATCCAAGTACACCACTTCACAATAAAATGTTCATAAAACTATTATTTTCTTAAAGTAGACATAGACATCAAAGATTCAGTATATAAAAGTACCATAGCTTTGTTTTGTTCCATCTCAGGTAGAGTTATCTTAACTTTTGAGGGCTTCAGTTCTGTTACCTTTTGTTTATAAAATAAAAAATACACCTTACAAAGACATCATGCCATTTTCTGGAACGTATATCAATACATTTAATGAATCATCAGCAGAATTCTCCAGAAGGAGCTTTTTGCTACTTAATATTAGGTTTAGTTTCTGGGTGTTGCCGGGAAGGCTGAGCCGATGTACTTCTTTCCATCACCGTAGGTGGTTTTATCCCAGGTGTAGGTTTGGATAAGGAGTTCCTTCCCTCCCAGACTCAGACGACATCTATAGATGACAGACAGTTAAACACTCAAAAACAGAGTAAATGCACCTGCAACAAAATATCACTGTAGACACACTTACTGTTTTCCTGGACGAGTGATGTAGCAGAGGCTGTAAATAGCAAAGTCAAATTCAGGGCTGCAGCCAATCACTGCAGAACCGACCTGCTTGAAGTAGCCATCCCACTTGAACTGCATCCCCATGACATCAGGGTAGGAAGTCCACTAAAAGAAGGAGAAAACCAGTCAAAGCAGTGCCTCTTATATAACAGTATAAAGCAACAATACTGTATGTGCTATAGTGTATGCATACGGGCCCATTGAAGCTGTGGCTGTAGTAGTTCAATAGTCCCTGTTTCTCCAGAAGGTAAAACTGGATCCAATTGTGGAATCCGGATACTTTTCCTCCCTTGATTTCACCTAATTCAAAATGGGTTTTTTTTGTAAAGACAAAGAAAAATATATTTGATGTTTCAAAGAAATGTGTTCATCTGCTCTGCTCAAACCTGCAAAGATGTGTTCAAAGCCACTGGAGTCCAGCTTGTTGTTGTTGCGGGAGTACAGACCAAACCACATCATCTTCAGGTCATACATGAACTCTTCCTCTGTGGCGTAGACACCTAAATCCAGGGTAACATACATTACAATCACTAATACTAAATAAAAAGCAATGGCATTATCAGACACCATAACCTAAAAAGTGGATCTGACTAATATCTAAGATTGCCTTGTTACCCTTTGTGTAGAAGAAAGCAAACAGCTCTCTGCCCAGCTCAGTGTTGGACATGGTCTCCTTTATGAAGGCTTCCTGCTCAGTCAGCTGCTGAGGACTGAAGTCCTCTGTCTGTCCTGTCATCCTTTGGTAGTTGTCCAGCACAGACAGCAGTGCAGCATAGGTGGGTCTGGAGAACAGAGCCTCTTCGTCCACATAACGGAACAATCTGAAGCACAAAACAAAGATAACGATGAAAAATTAAGATTATGTCCAGTATCACTGAAGAAGATGAGGAGATGTTAATGGAGGGGTGTTGTGTAACATGGTGTATCTTCTCACGGCCTAGGGGACAGATCCGTCTGAGAACTTGTCTCAGAGTCGGGCACCAGAGCCTGAGGATCAATGATCAACTCTGAGGCTGAAGCTTTGTTTGAGTCCAGAGCAAACAGCGTCTCAGAGATACTTTTAATCTCAGCGTCAGTGATGCTGCCACCACCACCTCCCCCTTCACCTACAAAGCAGCACAAACACACAAGCAAATACAGTTTTTCATGAATGGTCAGAACTAAAATTATATCATTAAATCTCTTCACACAGCACAACTAAAGTCTGAACTGATGGAAATTTTTCTTTGCTTTCACACAAAAGGCATTCATAGTCCATCACATTCAAATACTAACACACACACACACACACACACACACACAAACACACACAATTTGCAAAACTGTTTAATTACATACAGAAAATGCCAGCAAAAGATTTACAATAATATTAGATAGTAATCTTTCCTCACATGCCTAATTACAGTTTTGGCTGAGACCAAAGATGCTGAAGAGAACCTGTGGCCAAATACAAAGAGAAGGGCAACCCCCATGGTAGTGATTATCATGTTTGCAAACATTCTGCCTTTCTGCACACATTTCTGATTTTGTTAGTTATAGGTTGCAGCCAATGAAGTGAAAAGTGATATTCTTGTTCTATACCTATTTATGTAAAAAAAAAAATATATATATATATACATATATTTATACGTAAATGTAAAGTTGCAATTCAATATTTTTATGTCAATGTGATTTGGTGACTTTGTTTTTCTGGTCATTCAGTCTTATTTTGAGACTATGTGAAACATTTTGGGGTTCGAGCAAGTTTATAAGAGACTGAAATTACTTGTTTGGTGATGGGACATATTAGTACAGGACAGTTTAGAAAAACTGGCTTCAATATTGGCTGATTAATGTTAAAAAGTTGGTAAAGTTGCTGCAGGAGAATCCTTACAGAATTTAGTATGTGGCACAACAGTGACACCTACTGGTCACTTACTGAAAGTAGCTTTCACTGGAGTCAGTGTATGTGAACCAGCTTGAAAATAATGAATATTACTGGACCAGAATACTGCCAGATAAACAGAATTAACCCTGAACAAATTGTGTAGCAACATGTGGCTCAGTGTTTTTAACTCAGCATGTGAAAATTACCAGGTGGTGTCATAAGCAGAGCAGATGTTCAGAAAGGAACACAAACAGATGGTATCTGACTAACAGAGGTGAGATACTGTTGGGCACGTGAGTGAGTGTTAAGCTTTAGGTAACATGTGGTTTACTTACTGTTACAGAGGTCTGCGTAGTCGCTGCAGCAGTTGTTGTACTGGCTGCACTTTGAGTTGCAGTGGCACTTGTTCTCAGAGTTGTACTTCTCACCACATCTTCCCTTGCAAGATGTGGATCCAGCTTAAGAGAAAACAAACACACAACAGGGAATGACGGCAAGGCAACATTTCTATATACCTCTACATTGTATTATGTAATAATTAATTAATAGATAACTAATTATTTTAACACAAGTGTTGCCTGTGTCACTAACCTTTGCATATTTCAGCATAGTCTGAACAACAGTCTTTGTAACGCTCACAGGACGGGTTACACTGACAAGAGAAGTTACTGTCTGTCCCATAACCACACCGACCCTGACAAGAGTCCAGGGAATCTACAAATCAATGCGTTGGTATCTCAATAACAGTAATAATATAATTCAATCATGTTATTTATGCTGATAATATTACAAGAGAAGAGTCTTACTGCTGGATCCCTGGGCAAACAGCGTCACCCAAAGTGCAAGGACAACTATGACCTTCATCATGCCTCCTCAGCTCTCTGAAAAAAGTGAAGTGAGTTTTATCCTGGGATCCCTTTTATAGCAAGTTTCAGCTGACCACACCCAGGTATGTCACTTAACAAGATCATCAAGATCATTCCTTTTGTATAAATCTGTCTGAATATGTTTTCAGATGATAACAACTTTAATAGACTTCTTTTTTAAAAATGATGTACAGTATGTGAATTTGTCAACAAATGCAACTGAAAATAATGAAAATGTTTAAATAAATATATACTCTCTATCTCTCCTCTGTGAAACTGAACATCTGTTTAGTTCACTAAGGACACTTTAATGTATCAAAATAAAACCATATCAAGTCTCGGGCTGTGATACCAATTGCAGTTTTAGACTTTTTTTTACTCTTTTTCAAAAATTTTTCCCACTAAATAAAAACTGCAAAAGGAAATCCAGGTTTTACAAAAAAAAATGAAAGAAAGAAAGAAAGAAAGAAAAGAAAAAATTGTGACTAAATTTAACTCAAATGTAAATACAGTTATAGACCTTGGGGACACCTTTTGTCTCTCTTCCAAGACTTAACAGATGTTGAATTTCACAGGGTTTATGTAAGTCAGCTCAAAATACCCAGAACAGTGTGCCTGTTCAGTCCCTGGTCCTGATATTGCTGCATGCTGCCTGTTGATGCATAAATACAAATACCAAAAATACAGTGTTGGGGTGCAAGAGGAAAACACTGCATATAGAATTAGAAACTGTAAATAACCCAGTGGTTTCATAAATAAGAGAGGATTATTCTGTTTATGAAATTCTGTTTAAATTACTGCTGCACCCAATAAGCATTAATGAAATTGTAGGAATTTTCCCTCCCACTAGTTTGAATATATATAATGAATCAGGATCTAAAGAAAACACAATAAACTGATTGGTTAACCTGGTTAAGCCTGATTGCCTTTGGGTTCAACTTGATTATCAATCACAAATGGGGAAAAAAAGGTTGCTATAAAACCTGGACGAGGCCTAACAATAACAATAAATGTTTGTAAATAGGATAAAATCTCACAGAGATTTCTGTCTGTGGTAATTTGGATGGCAGTAATAGGACTAATAAATAGAATGACACATACGCACACATAGAAAATACACCTAGGTAACAAAATATGCAATTTACACATTTAATTATGTTTGCGTTGAATTAACAGTTTTTGCATTGATTTTTCCTTTAACATTAAGCTCAGTTGCCTCACGATATAACGCTAAAGCCTGCATTTACACTCCGGCTCTGTAGAGGGCGCTAAAGCAGTGGTCTAGCAGTTAATTAACAGTAGTATGACCCTGCTCGGCTTCCGTACACAGCGTGGATTTCTGTCAATGACATTCTGAGCTTTCATAAGGCTACACACTTCTGCAGCCTGTAAAGATGTTGTTATCCTTTTTATTCAGGACATTTACAAGAGAAGCTGCTAAAGTGAGAATTTTAATTAACGATTTTGAAATGTTGAAAGCTTTATGGGTCTCGCGCTGGTTTTGTCGGTTAGTTATTGCTGTAGTTTTCATTTTGCCAACATTAGTCAGATCAAGGTTAAAATGTAATATAATTTCTCTTACATTGGGTTTATTATTGCCTGAATGTTTCATGTAGATTGTATGGATGTGTTGGACATGATGTGTGCTGTATTTCTGAGTCTGTCAGGTGTTTCTTTGTTTGTAAATAATAATTCTGGATATTAAACCCTCTGTCATGTGTCATTTTTAGGTCAGCAATCTGCAACATGTACAGTCAATACACACAGGATGTCAGCTCCTGGCAGCAGAGAAAGCCCTTCTGATGAAACTGAGGAAAAGCACCGGCTACACTTTTATTAACTGCAAGAAAGCGCTGGAGAAGTTTGACAATGACATAGCACAGGTAAAGTCTTCCTCAAGTTTGTTTTAAAGTATTGTACTGACAAGTTATGATTCCAGAGAATCTTAAATCCTGGAGGGTTTTCTGTTTTGACTTTCAGGCAGAGACCTGGCTACATGAGCAGGCCCAGAAGGAGGGCTGGAGCAAAGCAAACAAACTGGAGGGTCGCAAAGCCAAAGAGGGTCTGATTGGTGTGTTTGTGGGAGACAAAGCTGCAGTAATGGTGGAGGTAAGCCATATTTATTTAAGTGTTCCAGATGATGCGTTTCCAGTATGTATATGGTATTTGTCTTCATCTTTCTTCTTGTCTCTTTTGTACAGGTTAACTGTGAGACTGACTTTGTTGCTCGCAATGAGAAGTTTCAGCAGCTGGTAAAAGATGTTGTATTTGCTTCATTAGCTCATCACAAAAACAAAACGCAAAGCCAGAAAGGATATGTTAAGGTAAATATCACCAACACAGTGCTTTTGTTTCAAAGATGGTTGACAAAAAGTCCCAAATTTTAACTTGGTGTAACATGTGTAGTTACACTTTTTTTTTTTTTTTACACTACACGTTTTGTAAGCTGTTGTTTTTTGTTTGTGGATAAGTGCTATAAGACTGCAAAATACATTACTGTATTAGTAAAAGGTAGCGGGTAATTACGACATTTACATTCGTTGAATCTGCTTAACTAGTGCGCTGATGGAAGTTATGTGAAAAAACATATCTATGGTATTAGAAAATATTGACCTCACTTGTTCTCAAATAACAGCATTGGTTGTTTCACGGAATGGAATAAATTATATGTTAACATACTTTCATGGTTATTTGAAGCTTGTTTCTTTACCTATTTTTCTGTATCAGTCCTTACAAAGAAAACAGTTTGCTTTTGTTCTAGTGAATTCCCTGTCTCATGAAGCCCTTTGCTTTACAAATTATTACATAAATAAACTTACTTAATTAGAATCCGTTCTTTTATTGTACATAACTCAACATCCTTTTTTGTTTTCAGAGCATCCTGGCCACTGATGGATTAAGTAAACTCAGTGTGGGAAATGGAGCTTCACTTGCTGATCATGTGGCTCTAACAATAGGTCAGTAACCTTTGTTTCTTGTTGTTGTTTTTTAGGTTCAAGCTTGTGCCACTGATGTAATTTCAACATTTTCTTCAATACTGGTAGTAATATTGGCAATATAAACCAATTTTAAACTGTTATTGTAAATTGCATGTCATAATAATATTTCAAAAGCTTCATCTATGGTTTGTTTTCTACTATTGAATTTATAGATGACAGAATTTATATTAAATCTACATCCAGACATTTCATTGAAACATGAAGGCAACATGATATGATCAAGTCTGGATTTTTGTCAGTGTAAATGTACAAACATTTGTTTAAAATAACTAAAAAACTCCATATGCAGATACTGTATAAACTGATCTGTGTACACATATTTACCTTTATCTGTAAATAGAAACAGAAGAATATCAGAAATGTCTTACATTTGTCCACATTTACGACTGTCCTAACATAAATTTATCTCCATAAAATATAGCAACTTTTACAAAGAGTAAATTAAGAACATTTTAATTTCATTAAATGTTTAATTTCCTGCCTGGCAATTAAAATAGACTTTTATTGTGTTAATTTTAACCTCATACAATGATGACTTTAATGTTCAAATTCTTTACAGTTTATACATGCTTTAATAATGCTACATCTTCATCTTTATCTACTTTCAGGTCGTCTTGGTGAGAATATGTCAGTAAGGAGGGCAGTGATGGTGGGCGTCCCTGCTGAGTGGTGTATCGGCTCATATGTACACGGCAGCGTTCCCGGTCAGACTGATGTGGTGATGGGGCGCTATGGTGCCCTGGTTGTATTTCAGGGTGGGAAGAACGAAGAACGGGAAACTTTAGGAAAGAAGCTGGGGCAGCACATAGTGGGGGAGGCCCCAGTGTCCCTAGGCAACATGGACGACCTGCCCTGTGGTGAGAGTGAGACCCGCCTGCTGCCTCAGACCTTCCTGGGAGACCCGAGTAAAACTGTGGCCCAGTTCCTCAGGGGTCAAGAGGCTCGAGTGCTGGACTTTGTCAGATTTCAGTGTGGTGAGAATGTCAATGAAGAAGCAGATTGATGCAGGGAAATTATGTATTTAAAGGATTTTTCTCTGGTCAATATGGAATATCATACAAAGATGAAATACAAATGTCCACCAACTGTTAAACATTCAGACAATACTACAGCGTGGTCATGAGTTTGAAAACAGATCATTTAGATCCATCAGCACAAATGAAATCAGTCCAACAATAAAATGTGTCTTGTCCGGAAATCTCTGTTCTACTTTATTTTCTGCACTGTGTTTTAAAATACAAAATTGAATCCTTTGTACAGATTTTTTTCATGTTAAAAAACAGTGTAATAGAGTAATTATTATGAATTTGTCTGGTAGGCAAATGGATTTAATACTGTCACAAATGTCATATTCTTTTAGTGTCCTCATTGTCCTTCATCTTCATGTTATTAATAAAATTTATGTCTTTACAGATTGAATAACCACATTATTATTAACGCAAAAATCTTGTCTTTTTTTAAGTCCTTGATATGTCAGACAAATGGTAAAATTCCTGTCTCACAAAGTGGGACAACGTGTCTCCCTACCCAGACATATTTCAAATGTTTGTGGGGTGTTGCTGTATTGTTCAGGTGTTCTCCTTCAGGTGTCCACCCTGTCCTCGGCTCCACCCTGAGGAATGCCAGAAATGCGATGTAAAATCCCGGCCTGTGATTGGCTGCTTCCGTGGTGACGTCACCCGGGATGTTCTGAATCTGATCTGAGTCCGGTTGTGTCCTCCTTCTATAAAACACCGAGGACCGTCGACACTTCATCATTAAATCACAAAAACAGACATGGTGAGTAAAGATATTGTGTCACAATAAATTGTAGAAGTATCAGCTTTTGATTCATTCGTAGTTCAGAACAACCGTGTATTCCTAATGGTGAGGTTTTAACCCAGTTAGCGGCGTCTCTACCCTGGCCTATATCTGACATTAGCTTTAGCCGTTAGCCACAGAGCTAACTAATGAAGGATTAATTAAAGTCTAACACTAATATCAGCCTCTCGTTTTTCGTGTGTCATGTCTAAATGTTGGTCTCCCTCTTTTACGCTGCCTCATTCAGTCTGACTTCACAGAGGACCAAATCATTGGTGAGTCAACATCTTAACAGCAAATATATTTTCATGTTATTATAAAGACAGGAGACATGTGAATGTATTTTTAATGTCGGTTTAAACAGTCGTTACTCTAATTCTGTAGCCTCTGCCTTCACAAACCAGGGATCCCTGCAGGTAAAGATGGTTAACTGAAGTAAACTAGTCATCTGTTGTGTGTTGAATGCTGGTCACGACTTAAACAAGACAAATCCTGTGTGAATTTATGTCACGACTGAAGACTTTACTAATCTAAAAGTCATTTTGCAAAGCATGTGTTGTAGTGTGTTAACAATGACAACAAATGCATGGGGTGTTGGTAGTGAAGTGTATGAATCTGGGTGTTGGATTAAACTCCTCTGCTGTACTAAAAGGTCGCAAAGCGATACTTTCAAGTAGTCTAAAGCTGATATGTCATGGTATTTTTTGCATAAAATAGTGTCGAATGCAGTGCAAGATCTGTAGAATTTTTTTAGAGTGGTACTTTTATGCACCACAGGGTTCAGTTTGTCAAAACACTGCATGCAAGCAGCACATTTGCTAAGTGTATTCAATAACTCAATTTACGGCAGACACATGATCCATTTATTCAATCTAAATCACCTTCCAGCTTGCTATTTTTCTAATGATATTATGTCACATTTTTTTCAGACAATGTTAAGATACATGAAAAATATTGACCAAGGGCAAGAGATAGGTCAGATGGTTATATGCGGGTGAAAATATTTATTTCTATCAGCATTCATCAGTCAGCATGTCCAAAGGTTGCATTTTTCACTGAAAATTGGTACAGAAAAAAAAAACAAAACTTTTGTAGAGACAGAAAAGAAAGCATGAATCTT
This sequence comes from Apogon talboti, assembly GCA_037367365.1. Classification (NCBI taxonomy): domain Eukaryota; kingdom Metazoa; phylum Chordata; class Actinopteri; order Kurtiformes; family Apogonidae; genus Apogon; species Apogon talboti. Next base: position 19,853,413 of record JAPQRQ010000022.1, read on the forward strand.
AGTCGTGTGAAATGTTGTGGCGATGGACTCCAGTCTGTGTGGCTGCAGTGCATGTTGTGATGGTGATGTGGTTGTGATGATAGGACTGCAACTGACAATTAGTATCATTGTAAATTAATCTGTTGATTTTTAACTAAAGGGATGTTATTGTTTAATCTATAAAATATCAGACAGTATTGAAAGATAATCCCAGATGATGTGAAATGTGTTATTTGATCCACAATCTAAAGAAATTCAGTTTACTGATACAGAGTAGGAAATAAATTACATTATTCTCATTTATGTAGTGGGACCAAGACAATTTTGACTGAAAGAAGGGAAAAAAAAGGTAAATTATCAAAATAGTTGTCATAACCATAGTAACAGTCGCAACCATAGTAACAGTAGTAAAAATTAATCGATTAATCAGTGAATTTTTGCAGCTGTAGATGTTACCAGTACTTGGCCTGGTCTCTCACTCTTCTTACTTTTGTCAAGTTAAACCGAGCCTCATCTGTGAAGATCAATTTGTGTGACATTGCATCAGTAGCCATTTGCAAAACTGAAAAAAAAAGAAAACACGTGTTCAGCATAGAAATGTTAAAAATGTACACATAAAGAGGTTCTGTTTTTGTAGTGCACAATACTCACCTCCATGTATTCACATTGCAGGTCTTTCATTTTCAAAATTTCTTAAGTTGTTTCCTGTTGTTGATCCATGGGTCCAAAAATGGTCACTGTCATTTGAATCTCATTTCATGAATTCTGTCCTGATTTCTTTGTCATGTTTTATCAGTTGGTTTATAGATATGGTATATCGACTGTGCGATACTTTTAATCTTAGTTTGTAGACAATCATTAAAAACAATTAAGATGCATGTTACTGTTAAAGACAACAAATCGGTTTAATTTGTACGTACTGAGTTAGCTCTCACTGAATACTATATCAGTGAAAACAGACAACATGAAGCAGTTCAGTGTGTTCTTCTCTTTTTAATTTCAAAGATGGGGCTGTAGTTTTGTGTGTTAACAATGCACAGTGCAAAGGTTTCAAGCAAATGTGTGACTGTTTGTTGTTGTCTTTGCTAAGTGAGTAGTAGTGTATTTTCCTTTGAGTAGTCTAAGTATATTTTACTTACAACCCTGCCAATTAGTCAAAAAAAAATTACAGGAGGAAATTGGATTTTGTTAAAATACAGATAACATTTGAGTAGCTGATGAATCTCTAAAAGTGAACTGTAGCATCCATCCAACTGTGAAAATGCAGACATATACATAGCAGTTCAGTCTGTATCCCTCAAATATAACCATAAATACCCAGATATCAGTTCAGCTCAATCCGACGTCATGTGTTTACTCGTGTTTTCCAGTTAATAACAAAATGTTCAAATCAGGCAAATCTCACCATTACCTTTGTATATTCCTTGTAGAGTTCAAGGAGGCCTTCCTTTTATTTGACCGGACGGGTGATGGGAAGATCTCCTACAGCCAGTGTGGCGATGTTATGCGGGCCCTTGGACAGAACCCTGTCAATGCCGAGGTGCTCAAGGTCCTGGGAAACCCCAAACTGGAAGGTAAGCCTCTTGGAGAGCAGCCACAAGATTAAGCAGGCATTCAGTTAAGCAGTCCTGTGTTATAATGGGCACCAGTCAGATGAGAAATGTGATCTATGTCGCCTGAGTAACAGATTCATGTGTAGACTTGCTCTTCAGACCATGCAATTATGCACAGCACTGTAAGACCCTGAAAGATGGTTGTACAACTCTGGGAAATAGCAGTGACTTCATGTGTGTCCTCCCTCAAGGACTAATATCACATTACTGCATCAGACAGGGCACCTCGTTCTAAAAAAGATCCTCTAAGAATCAGTTCAGCTCACTATTATTTATACAGCGCCAATCATAATACATGATTATCTCCAGGCACTTGGCAAATTCAATCAAGACCTTAAAATGACTATGCAGAAAGAAAACCCAGCAAATACTTCAGGAGTAAGCCTAAGGCGCCAGGGAGGGAGGG
>JAPQRQ010000022.1:19855510-19870929 GCA_037367365.1 Apogon talboti
GAGAGAGAGAGAGAGAGAGAGAGAGAGAGAAATTCAATTCAGTATTATAGCCCTTTAATATGACTTTTGGTTTTCAGTTCTTGGAGTATTAGAAGTTTCTAGATTGCTTTTAACATTATATGCTGTTAATTTAGTTACTTTTTATTGAGAAAATTAATAGCACAATTTCCCCCTCCCATTTCCACACATGAAAACCCCCCATGCCTTTACGAGTTACATTTATGACAGATGTTTTCACTACTTTCTCACGGTGGTCCAGTAATTCTTTCCAAAACTGTACACTTTCATCCTGTGTGTGTTTTTCTTCAGCCACATCAAAGATACAGTACATTTCCAATGGATAAAGTCAGGATTGTTTTTATGTTTCTGTTTGTCAGAGATGAACCACAAGATGCTGGATTTTGAACAGTTCCTGCCCATGCTGCAGGCCATCGCCAAAAACAAGGACCAGGGCTCCTTTGAGGATATTGTCGAGGGCCTGCGCGTCTTCGACAAAGAGGGGAATGGCACAGTGATGGGAGCAGAGCTACGTCATGTCCTCACAACACTGGGTAAAACCTCAAACATCTCCTAATAAGAGTTTATCATCAGCGCTGTTCAGAGCAGGGTGACACTGCTTCTTAATCCAACACACACCAGGTCATCAGGATGCCACAGAAGATAAGACACAATTTCCTATTTTATGTCTATTATGTGTTTTCTTACTCTTTTTTTTTTCTTTTCTTTCTTTGTGTCGCAGGTGAAAAAATGACAGAGGAAGAAGTGGAGACTCTTTTAGCAGGACACGAAGACGCCAACGGCTGCATTAACTATGAAGGTATGTACTACGCGGAACAATGTGATTTAACAGTGTAACACCATAAGCACATTTTATCAAGTACTTTATAGTAAGTCTGTAATCACATGAAAAAAAACTCTGGTGTTGTGGATCCACAAACAAATAGGATCATTGTCTCTTTGCATCATATGCTCACTGACTTCATGAACGCTGAATTAAAGTCTATGAGCAAATCCCCGAGGACCAAGTGTGCTGTTCATCTCCTGACTGGGTTTCAGACGCCTACAGGACAGATAACAGGCCCAAAACTCATCACCGCTCAGGGAGTCTATTCCATTTAGATGATGGAACACAGAAGGAGGGAGACTGTATGAAAACTTCTTTACACACACTAGTAGTAGACAGTGTTTCTTAATGGCTGAAGTAAATTCTCTCCTCTGGCTCAGTTGGTGGAACATGAGGCTCTTAATCTGTCCGGTTGTGAAGCTGTGGAAGTCCACTTACCTGTCACTTAGCTGTACTTGTCACTTTGCCAGTGGACACTATAATCACGTTTTTGCTGCTTTTATCCAACATACCACAGACTTTGTGCTGATGTTGTTTTTATCTCTCCTAACAGAACTTGTCCGGATGGTGTTGAGCGGTTGAAGATTTGGAATTTTATTCCCTTTGTTTTTTTTTTTTCGTATTATTTGCCTCCCTTCTGTTCTTGACATCTTGACCTCACCAAGTCTGTTTGGTATCTTTAGTTGTTATTTTATTTATAATGTGCCTTTTCTGTTATCTAATGTGAAAAGACACTTTCATCTCAGTCTCACAAAGTTGTTGAATTTCCCATCTTTGACAATAAATTGTTGTCAATCTCTTTTCTTTTTTCTTTTCTGTTCTTCTCTTCTCCTTGTGGATATGTGAATATGAATATCATGTGTCATCTAACAGTATTGAATAAAAATCCATCTTTTTGCCTTTGAGTCTGTGTAATTGAGCTATTTCATACAAATTTATATTAAACATTCTACAGACAAAATTAAAGACATGGCAATGTTAGTAAAAAGAAAACATATATTGATGTGAAAAACAGTGGTATCAACAAGATATTGAGGCAATAACAATATATAAATACAATAAAAATACAATTCACATTTCAAAATATAAGTTTTTGTAAAACTTAAGAGAAAATACATAGAAAATATGTGATATAGCTAAATATTAAATAAATGGTCTTGTGGATTAACAAAATCTAAACTTGCTTTGATAGTTATGAAACGGAAGTAAATGTAAGAAAAGCTGCTTAAGGTGTAACTGAATGTTGCATTAATTTCTAGCTACGTTCATTTTTTTTTTGTGATTTACAGATTGATCATTTGCATGCACTGAAACCACAGTAAATTTAATTTAAATTCTGCAACAGCTGTTCTAGGAAATCATTAAAGACACACCAAAAAACAACAATTACATTCATTTATAGTGAATTTACAGTATCTTCTAAACTGTTAGCTGTGTATTTCTGGTCTACATTCATCCTGTTTCCCTTTGGATTTAGTTTCTTGTGAATATTTGTGGAACAAGTAAGAAAAGAACAAACCAGACCACACCAGACTCCTCGTCACATCTTTATTTTTTCCCCCAACATTTTGTAATTAAAACCTGAACGTCTTTTGTTTAGCTATTTTTTTCTTTTTTTTTTTAAATACAAACTGCCAGAGTAGCTGTCAGCACTATGTGATGATTTACTGAGGAAAAATCGATTTCTACTGTATAATAATCAATGCAATTGCTGCTACCTTCAGCATAGTGAAAAACATACAGAAACTGAACAGACACTTATTTCATATCACAAAATCCACAGAATGTAGTAATAACACAGATAAAAGAAGTCCATTTCTGCTCACAGCTGAGGTGACGGCTGCAATACTGGCTTACTGTAAAGTTTCACCATCTGACTGGGTTATATTTCATGACACTGATGTGATGTGCCGTGTGCAGAACAAAGCAAGTTTTTTTTTTTTTAATAGTTCTTCAAACTCTGTGACACACAACAAATGGCACTGGAAATAAAACTGAATGGTATACGGTTTACAGATATTAATGGCATGCTCACAGTCACGTCTCAGACAGACCTGTCAGAATCACACACACAACAGAGGGTAAATATAGGCTACAAAGGTAATCATATATAATAATAATAACAATGTATCAAAGAAATAAGATGGAAAAATGGACAGTAAAAAATATAAAAATTGATAGGATAACAAGTGAGGATACTGTTGCAGATATTAAGGACACAAATCTCCATTGTCAGCTGTTTAAGGTGCGAGCTCCCTTGTTTTAACACTTCCTCCATCTGTAACGTGAAATGCACCGGAAAAAAAAAATACTAAAAATCCTCTTCATTTCAACCACCATAAAACTCATCAAGAGCAACATGATTATAAAAAACATTTTGGTTTAGCAATGAACACAAATTCAGATGATGAATAAATATGATTGATCTGATTACTCCCAGATCTGTTCACTCATAAAACTACATTCCTCACCAACTAACACTGCAAAGCTCCTCACTGACATGTTTGATGTCTAAGTGCTGTTGAAAAAGGGGAAATCATTAAGATATTTCTGATGTCTTACCTCGTCTACACAGACCTACATACGCTGTCAGTACTTTCACATAGTTCCCATATTATTATTACTGGTCAACAAAAAGCGTAACACTATTGTAACAGCAAATCCAGTTTACAGTACATGTTTTCAAACTGCATTCAACCCACTTAATTTCAAACTGGCCCCTGATCTGAACGTTTTCATTCATTACAGACATTTCTCTGGTTTTAGACATGCAACCTTCAGGTCAGACCCTGTAGAGTGACCGTTGTCCATGTAATAGTACAATAGAGACGAAAAATCTAATCCAATCTCTGATCAAGTTTCCAAACCCTTCAGTATGAAAAAGTTTTTAAGACAACAAAAGGACAATATAAGTGCTTAAGTTCAATTTCATGGATGCTTCAAGTCTTTCAATGAGACCTAGGGAAACATATTAAAAGTGCATTTTTTTTTAACTTACATAATTAGTACCTATATGAGGGGGGGAGGGGGCGGCTCTGAAGAGAATATGAACCATGTGGTTTCACAAGCTGTGATAAAATGTTGCAGAAAACACAACAATGCAACAATTTTCCAAAACACTGAAAATGCAAGTTGAGTCTCTTCTCGTCTTCTCCTCCGTGAGTGCCAGCATATTGATAAGACCGTCTTAAGTTTATCAGATCTCTGGTGTTCCAATCGTAGAGTGACATGTCGCTGTCCTATCGACCACACGGGATGAGCGGCGTCTGTGTGAAATCAATACTGTTCGTCGGCCGATCCAATTTGAGAGGGAAATGTTTTTCAGCGGAGAACCTAAGCAGAGGTGGTCTGATACTGATGTTACCCTTTTTTTGTGTTGTTTTTTTTTCATTCGACCATCATTTGTCCCATTGGAAAAAAAAAAAAAAAAAAAATCAGAAAATGTTAAAATGTGTTCTTCTTTTCCTTCTGCTATTTAACTTCTTCATTTCAGATGATACAGGCAGGATTCAAAGTGGTCAAAGTCATTCAGATCCTCAGGCAGAGATCTGATCTCACTGCGGAGGAGGAACAGGAGCTGAGGGGTGGAGGGTTTCCCCAGGGAGGGGGGCGGTGGGCTCTGTGAAGAGTCAAACAGGAAGGACAGGAACATGTTACAATCCTGAACAAATGTCAGTTATTTCATCTCACACTGTATACCTGTCTGTCACCATTCTACACTGCAGATCCAGACATTAAAGAATAGATCTAAATAGTCATAAAAAATACTACTTTGTAAATTTTCCTGATATGACCTCGTTAGAAATTATTAAATAAATATACAGTTGTCCCTCACTATAATGTGGTTCACCTTTCACGGCCTCGCTGTTTCACGGATTTTTTTTAGTGTAATTTTGCATTCTTTTTTTTATAGCATATGAACGCGCATTGTGTTCTGCATCCTGATTGGCTAAGGGACTGTAGACCATTGTCAATCAATCTCCTCCGTGCTGTGTCTCCTGTACAGTACAGAATGCGTTCGGCTTGCCAAATTTACATAAATGTTCGATCACGAGCAGTGTGACTCTGAATTGCTGTAGGTTTGCAAGTTTTTTGAGAGTGTTTAAACAAGAGAGAAATGTGAGAAAATGTTAATGCCTGTCTGAGAAAAGTGGAAAAGTGTGTGGTGAGGGGTTTTACAGCCTTAAAACATATATAATCATTGTAAAAAATAAAGCTGACCACTTCGCGGATTTCGCCTATTGCAGGTTATTTTTAGAACAGAACCCTCGCGATAAATTAGGGACCACTGTATTCTCTTATTAATCTACTACTCCACTCCTGCTCCTACAACTTCTGAAATGTTTCCTATCCTGTTCTGTGCATGAGCGTATGAGATTACTTGTAAACTTGATCATTACTAGCTGCTATTTATCATTAGGAGAATCATACACTTTTAAGTGACTTGTACTGTCATATAATTTATTACCAACAAGATATTTTTCCTTTTCACTTTCTGCCATTATTATAGTACAAGAGAAATCAAAGTTTAATAATTCACACACCTTATAAAGAAGAAAAGGTAAAAATGGCCCAAATCTGACTTTATGCCCATATGTGACTCATATTTGATTTTTCTATGACAGGCTGAACAGCAAAATCCTTTTTTTTTTCAAATCACACCTAGGACACTTTTATATGTGGCCCTAAATCAGACACATATCTGATGTTTTGCAATGCGACTTCAGTCTGATGGCAGTTTAATTTGAATTATAATGTGAACCATGCAGAAAAATCTGATTTCAGCATTAGACCTGCTGTGTGAACGTAACAAAAGATGAGCAAATATTGACAGAAACATGACATTTTATCCAGCTGTTTTTACAGCAGGTGGATGGAAATGATTCAAAATGATCTTGGTTGGCTTTATTATTGTGAAAAGTAAACAACATACGTATTTCAGAATCATATGCCTTTCATCTGCATCTATTTGACTCTAGGAACTAGAATAGCACAACACGATAACATGACAACAACATGAAGCTAAATCTGACAATGAATGGGTGCTCACCGTGGAGTACAGGAGTAGTGCTGGAGCTGGAGTGAGCAGCTGGGGCCTGACCTGGGGGGCACGGGGGTGAGGTGTGGGCCCCTGAGGGCGGCTGAGACTCAGGGCCCGGGGCCGAGGAGGCTGGAGGAGCGGGGCTGGGGGCCGGCTGAGGTGCTGGTGTACTGGGAGCTTGTTGATTCGCAGCCACGGCCTGGGGTGGGGGGCCCGAGGTAGCCTGGTTGGCGTGGGGGCCCCCGGCCTGGCTGTGCTGCTGGTGCTGGATCTGCTGGAAGTGCTGCTGGCGGGCCCTCATCTCAGCGTACTTCAACTGCTCCATGTGGAAAGACTGACGGTCTGCCAACAGCTGCTGACGCTGATACTCCAACTGCACAGACGCAGGAAAAGATGAAGATGCACCATTAAACACACTTTAGGAACGATGTAGTAACGCAATCCACTTTATTTAATCATTTATTTTGTTATTTATTAATTTTGTGGTACCATAAAAATTTATTTACTTACTTATTATTTACTTATACTTCCTTCCACTCCTTTTTGAATATGCAAATCAAATCATTATGTTTTCTTGAAATCTGTTTTTGTTTTTAGCCACTAATGTATGATTATTTGGTTCATTTTTTATTGTATATTCAAAATAAGCTGACTAACAAAAATTTCAGCCTGATAATACTGTCTGTTTCATTAATTTATCCTCATACGTTCAAAAAAGATGATGTTACTCAGTATACTCAATCTCTTACACTGAATTGTGGTGAATCTTGGATTAACATCACAATATGTAGTATGCTGGGAGATATGAGGGCAGCAGAGATTAGTTATGAGTGTTATTTAGAAAGAGGACATTTGTGCACATTTCAGATTATATTATTATTATTATTATTAATAATAATAATAATAATACTGGGTTATATTTCTATAGTGCTTTTCAAGGCACCCAAAGCGCTTTACATTAATGATCCATTATTCATTCAATCTCACCTACTTACATTAACTTACTAGGAAGCATGAACTAGAATCTTGTAAAATCTACTTTATACTTGAGTACAACAAATATGATGAACCACATCAGTGATTTTCAATGTCCTTTTTCCTGGGTTAACCATAAAGAGTACATTAACTGTTGACAGGTGAGTCTTAACTGAATTGAATAGTGCAGTCACTCTATACTCCAGCACATACACTTTAATAATATCCCAGAGCCCCTCACTCACAGCCTCTCTCTCTCTGTCCATGATGGTTTCCAGTTCTTCAAAGTGCCGCAGTTTAATCTCCAGCTTCTTCATTTGAGTCTCCACCAGCAGAGCAACCAGAGATTTGATCTTCCTCTCCTCCACAGCGGCCAGATGCTGTAAAAAAATACAAAGTCAGGGAAAACGTAGAGGAAAGGTAACGAAGGATGCGTCCAGTGAAGGACGGGTCATAATTCACTTTACCTTGGCTTTGACAGCAGCAGCAGCAAGAGCAGATGCCGCCGCCGTGGCCAGGTTCCCCTCTCCAACATCACGCTCCACCTTAGCCTTCCTTTCTCCGTCACTCTCTCCTTCTCTTTGTCCTTCGTCTGTTCCCTCTTTTCCATCCTTCTCCTTCTCCCCATCACCTGAGGGAAACACACATTTATTTCTCTTTTTTCTCTCTATAACAACACTCCTTTCTTCTCTTGCATCTGCATGGTGGTCTTTCTTACCCATCTCCAACTCTGTTTTCTCCGTCTCCCTCTCTCCCTCAGGTTCTCTCCCCCTCTCTTCTTCCTTCTTCCCATTCTCCGCCTGCTTCTCCTCCTCCTCAGTCGCTCCATCTTTGTTATCCTGTGAAGTGACAGCAGAGTGACTTTCACAGTCCAGCAGTAAAACCATCAAGAATACTATATAAAACACAACTGCCACAATGTGTCATACCTTTGCTTCTTTCTTCTCCTCGCCTGGTTGACTGTCACTCTTAGTTTCATCAGTGCTTTCATCTAAAACAGACACAAAGTCCAAACCTTTCATTTGTTTTATCCACGTCATGTTTGATTCTTATAATTGATCCTGTGTGGTTTTTTTGTGTGTACATGTATGTTGTACCCATGTGTCCCTCCTACCTGGTCTCTCTCCCTCCTCTAAACCAGTACCAGCGATGCCACTTCCCTCCAGGCCATAAAGAGGATCCTGACGACCGCTGACCCTCGCCGCCTCCTCCACCCGTCGCACATGAGCCTCAACAAGCGCCGCAGGAACTTCCTCTTTCATACGAGAAAACTCCTCTGAAAAGCACAGATACACAGAGGTCATTAAAGTCAGTATCACTTAGAAATGACTGATGAGTGATGACTTTATGTCCTTGTCCTTGTCTAATTTATACCAAAGCAGTAAAGTCTGTAACCTACATGGCATTTTATTTCATTCATTCACTAATGACTGCAGCATTAATGGGCTGTGTATTGAATTTCAACATTTTTATAGTACTGGTCAAATTACCTAGATAATGTCAAGAATTCCAGATTGCCTGGTTTTGTCATTATACCAAATTTTGATGCCTAAAGAATAATTTTCATCTGCATGTGTGTATGCAGGATAACAGCTTTCATGTACAGTATTTTCATTACTGGTGTTAACAGTCTGCTTCAAATTGTGGAGAGTGGGTTTATCTTTTTATGCAGCAACACCAGTTTGAAAATATACAAATGCAAATGAGTTGAAAAATAAGACCATAATAGCCCATAATATAATATTGTGACATGTTTGTGCATGTATTTTCTTTTCATACTCAAAAAAAATTTATTGATTAGGAACTGGTATTGAACGTGTAGTATGTGCACTGGTACCAGTACTGAGTATTTTTAAATAATACCACTTCCTACTAAAAGCATTATGGCTCAAATAATTAGCTGTTATTTGTTCCATTATCATACAGATGTTTCTACTTTTTATGTTGTAATCTGTGATTTTCCAATGTCACCTTACCTGTGTGAATAAATATAACATGGATAAAGTTCAAATAGGTTGTTTAAGTAGTGCCAGAACATGATAACAATTGTTCATATTATCCTCTCATAATGAATTTTTTTTTTTTGCTGTTTTAAGGACTTTTTTATGTTCACTGATTAGTGACCATTAAACAGTATTTTTATCATCATTGCAAAATGAACATGTGCAACAAAACACACTGCAAATGACAATTACTAAAGAAGATACAAAGGACACAAATGATTTACAAAGGCCATGCATTCATACTCTGTATGTGAATATTTGACCAATCAGTTCAAAGCCTGAGCCATACATTTACTTCATTTAGCCAATCAGAAAAAAGCTCACCCAGCCTTCAGATACTTTCTTATTGATTGGAAGCGAGGTTAGTTTTGTTGATTTATTCTGAGTCTACCATTGATTGCTTTGCAATCAGAGAAATTTGCTTAAATCTTTACTGAAAATTCCTTTCATGCCTGTCCTCAGAAACATTACCTCTTAGCTCATACTTGTACTTGTTGTGCGTTAAGTGAAAACTGAAACAGAACTCACCCAGGGCAGATTTAGCTGCGGCTGAGGCCACGCGTGGGTCGACTACGGAGGCGAGGAAGGCCACCGTACTCATTACAGGGTTTCCTGCCTGGCTGAAAGGTACCGGCTGATAGGCCAGCGGGCCGAGAGAGGAGGAGGTGTCCTCCAGGTAGGGGTCTTCAATGGGCAGCCGCAGGAAATGAAGGATGCACTCATCCTGTGTGCGGCTACCCACGTGTTCTGACACCTTGTTCCAGTCGTCCTTGTACATCTCCAAGCCCTAAGGAGAGTGATAGCTACATTTAGCTCCATGTTTCCGGGGTTTTATTTTCTAGTTCATGTAAGGACGTAACAGGAAATAGATTTTAAAGACATTTTGTACCTCAAGTAGTAGTAGTGTTTCCTGTTCGGTCCACTCCCTCATAGAGCTTGCTGCACTCTTGCTCTGCGCACAAAAACAATATAATCAAATTGTTAATACAATGAGTCTTTGACAATATAACAAATCACAAATGTAGCATTCATTGTGCTTGTTCTGGAACTTGTACCTTTGCAGAGCCAGTCTTCTTGCTGTACATGTCTGTTCGCAGGCCAAAGTTTTGCAGGTCAGCTGGCTTGTCCTTCACTTTGTCTGGGAAGGACATTATCTGCTGGGAGGCAGGAGTCTGCATGTCCACAACAACAGAAAGATGAATATTAAGTAAGGGGATAAATGTGTCCGTCTTGCTGTGTATTGTTGGGAGTATTGTTGTGAATGAGTGTATCTGGACCTGAGAGGTCTTGGGCTGGAGCGGGACCAGGCTTGATGGAGTATCTGCCAGAACATGGAAATGAGAGGTAGGTGGGGGACCCATGGGTGTGGGCCGGCTCTCAGAGTCCACCTGGTAGTTGATCAGTCCCCACTGCTCCAGGAAAGCGTGGACTCTGTGGGATAAAAGTAAACATAGCATATCACTGAGAGACAACTGAGATACATAGTGAATCATGCTGCGGATGTTCATATTCAGAGCTTCATCCTACCTCATGATTGCACACACATCACCTGCCAGGTTCCTGCGGCAGGCGGTGGACGTCAGGTACTCCTGAGGGTTCAGTCGGTACGTGTCAATCATGAAGTTCCTATATGCCAGGTAACTTTTGAGAGACAAAGAAAAACATTAACATTAACTTCACCTGAAAATAACAGATGACTACAGTATAAAGAATAGCTATTCTTCTTCTACTGGAATTAGAAAAATTAATCCACACATCATCACATTGACATGTATTTCACTTTTCCAAATGGCAAAACAAAAAGATTTGGGTGTTGACACTGAGGTTAGGAAAGACACCACTCATCAAATACTCACATCTCAGGGGTTTTAGATTTGTTCTTCCCATTGAAAAACTCTGGCAGAGCTCTGCGCTCAATAGCATGAACACTGTAGGGAAACATGAAGGATTCACATCTACATGACTCATCTTCACACATTTGTTAACTATTGCTGAACATGGCTAGTTTTTATTTTTACCACAGATGATGCTAATCATCTTTAAGAATATTATACATAAAAAGAAAACTCATTTCTGAAAAACTGGGAAATAACTCCATTACAAAGGGGCATGCAAATATAGTATGTTCTTACCTGTTGTAGTCAAACCATGCAGCATAACTTGGTATAATAATGTGGTGTGTTTGCTCGGTCACGTTGTCCTCGTGAAGGTCTGAGCCTTTCACTGGTTCACCCTTTACACTAGGAGAGCCTTCTTCCTCCTCCTGTTTTAAAACACAATGGCCCATATAACTATACATATGCACGCAGGATTGCTTTCTGTTTGATTTTTATCTTTTATGTTCATCCTCATCAGAAAATTTCTGTACCTTTCCTGTTGTTTCCATTGACTCATCTTCTTGCTCATCTGTCACGATAAAATAAAAGCAAAAATGTGAGTGAATGAAGGAGGCGAGACAAAACACAAATGGCAATTCTGAGCACAATAAAAACACAGTGAAAGACCAAAAAATTGGGCCATGTAAAGTAAGAACTCCTCAACATTGTAAAGAAGGTACAACATAAATCAAGATATTACTTCAGACACAATTAGACAAACTGTTAAAAGGGCCTCACCCATATCTGTTCCTCCCTTAACGGGGGTTGAATCTGAGTCCTTCTTGGTGTTATCTTTAAAAAAAGTCATAAATATAGATTTCAGTGTAACATCCATCAAAGGTGTCACTTAATGTACGGTCTGATAGTCGGACACCAGATGTTAATTTACAGTAAAACTCATCTAATATTAACTGTATAAACATTTGTGGTCTAATTGTGCACAGATATGGACTCATGTACTTGTCTTCGTTGGGTTTCCCTCCTCAGACGCAGGAACTGGAGATGCTTCATCCATGTCCTTTGATAGATCTTCTTGCTCCTCCTCCCTCTGGCCCCGTTTAGACTTGGTGTATGGTGTTGTTGGCCTGTTCACATAAACACAAAGGACATGATTTAATTATCAGCAGTATCACTAGTTCTTACAAGCAAACACTTGAGGTGACACATGCAGCACATACAGTCCAGTAATTACTCAGCAGCTGAGGAGTCAAGTATTAAGACGAGTGCTCACTGACCCTTTTTTGGTGTTTTTTTTCTTGCTCTCCTGTGGGGGAGGGGTGGGAGAGGGCGACGGGGAGCGCTTCCTCTTCTTGGCACTGCCAGGCTTTTTGTCCCTGCGCTCATCAGGCGTGGTCACCTCATCTGTTAGGGTCTTGGCTGAGATCCTCTTCCTCTTTGGGCATCCCTCTCCCACTTCGTAGTCCTCTTCGTTCATCCACTCGTTGTACTGGTCAAGGTCTAAAATCCACTTTGCATGGACCTGTCAACACAGACCATGAAAAACCATATTTGCAATTATAAAAATGGAATCTAATGGAAAAATGTCATCACTAACTAGTGACATTTGGATCCTAACGTGAAGTGTAGAAAGAAATTACACAATTTCCTACGGACAACAGTAGTACTAATGTTCCTGAAAACATTAAGGGCTGATATATGTATCTCTGTGGTGTTATGGCTGGAAAAAAAACTGCTGTAATGTATGTTTTTTTATTATTTTGTTTGTGTAAACAGTCCCATAGAGCCATAAATACTGTATCCGATCTCATGTCTGACTGAACAGACATTTTATCAACAACAGTGTGTGTTTAATACTGTATGAATACCACTCTAAACATCTGAATGCTTCACTGCTCTCACTATCTAGTCCTACTGAGCTCTGAATGCCTTAAGGGAGAGATGCTCTGAATACACAGTATGAGCTTTTGACACTGCTTTCAATTTACTTTTCACAGTGGGTATCACAGTAGGCTCTGTTGCTCCAAGTGCCTAACACTTTATCCTTTGATGCTTTTTGCAAAGAAAACATTAAAATACTAATACTGCTAAAATATTTTTGCTCTGCACAGAAAATGAACTGAAGTACAACTGAAGAATTAGTTGTCAACTATTAAATTAATCTTTCAGTAGTCTGATAATCAAGTTATTGATTTGCGTAATGTTTTCAGGAATGACTTAAGTTTAGAATTCCATGTAAATATTTTATAGTTTCTTTACTTCTCTGTGACAAAAAAAATGAAAATTTTAAGATTGGGGATCAAACAAACACATTTGATGGTGCTGTATTGTATGTATAGATTTAAAAAACAGTGATCAACACTTTTCACCATTTTCTGATATTTTACAAACTGAAACTGCTTAATCAAATAAATGATCAACAGACTAGTTGACAATGAAAATAATCATAAGAAAAATGTCATCGTAGCACTGTGACTCCTTAAACCGTGGATTTAAGTATTCATTCTCATTCAAGTGACATTTCCCAGAAGCATTTTGAATTGCCTTGTGTATAAATGGTACTATATAAATACATTTGCCTTGCCTTGCCTAAACAATGGGATAAACTTCAGATTAAGACAAAACACAAAGAAAAAAAAAATACACCAAATACCTTTCTGGGCTTCTCTGTACTGGGAGGGTCCTCCACAGCAGCCTCAATCTCACTGGCTGGAATCCAGGTGTCATAACTAATGGGTGAAAGAGAAAGGTCAAAGGTCAAGCCTGGGGACATTTACGCATGCAAAAACTTTAGTAGCCAAAGTTTGGCCAAAAAGAAGGGTCTAAAAATAGACCCTTCTTTTTGGCCATAGTTCACACTGTACAGTTTAAATTGTGTGGTATGTAACACTATTTGTGTATCGGTTGCATCCTTGAACCAACCAACCTGTCAGGAAAATATCCCCAGTGCAGCAGCACTTGCTTGTCTCTCTTCATTACAGGACGAACCCACTCCTCTGGAACAATGGAAAAGAATATCAGACAAAATTAACACAATATAAAAAGTTAACTGCAATAAAATCATCTGTTTCAATGCAACATTTTAAGCCTCACCTTCTTCCAGGCTGGCAGGAAGTGGAACAACAACATGAGAGCCAGATGCCTTGTCCTCAGTAACTGAACCCTGCAAAACATAAATACATATGTTCATAAAACTGTTTACGTTAATAGCACCTACCAGATAAAACATCAAACATCTTCTAATGCATTAGATTTTAAACTAAGGCTTTATTTTTGTCTCTAATGCTGATTCTTAATTTCTCTTCATATGATAAAATAAAAGAAATAACAATAAAGATGCAGACCTGATGCCTTTTGATGATGTCTTTCAGTTTTCCAAGAAGTTTTGGTTCTATGTCAGGGCTCAAGTAGATGACCGGTCTAGTCAGGCAGTTGTTCTAAAAATACAGAAATGCAGGTGAGAAAACAAGAAGGAATAAAACATTCACAGATCAACACACAAGTATGTCGCAGTGTTTCCCTTAGATTAACAGCTTTCGTAGGGCAGTTCATATGCAGTTTATATAACCTACATTTGTATAAGAACACTGAGTGCCTAAGGATGAGGGTGATCTTTTAGTGTGCTACAGGACTGATTTAGCAGGATTACTGGTCTTGTCACATGATTGGTTGTCCTTCATGATTGGTATCTGTAAGAGTCAGACAGAACTGTGTCTCTGACTTCTCACAAATGTGATGTAATCAGAGTAGACATGTAACTTCACACACACAGTGTTTCCATTGTAATAATCTAGTTCTGTTGCCAGGAACTGCTCAAGACAAGACATTCATTAAGTGATCCCTGCTTGATATCACCAGAGCTCCACTCAAAATACATAAAGCAGTGGAAATAGTGGAAATGAAAAGGTATCACAAATATAAAAGGAAATAATTAGCCCTGTAACACCTCTAAAATGAAAAAGCAGAAAGAACATATTCTTTCTGAGGAAAGCATTAAGGTAAACTCACCTGCACCAGTGACTTCTCGATGGTCATGAACATCTCCACATTTCGGTCCATCCTTGATGGATTCTGGAAGTCAAACCTGCGCCTACCAGGAAGTTAGACTGGAGTTACACACGAAACGGTAACATATCCAAAATCCCACTGAGCTGTGTAATTCTAGACAAAACAACAACCTGTTTTATCAGGGCAGCTAGAAAGAAAGTCTTACCATCCCTGGTCACTCTTGAACTTGTAGGCAGCAGCCAGGATGTGACATAGAGCCCCTCCTGACTTGAAATCCAGAAAACACTTCATCTGCGGACACAGAACACAACAGCTGCAGAACACCTCAGGGGGTAACAATGTGTAAGATGTACAGAAAACAGAGGAAGAGTGAGGTAAAGCAGACATACTGGTAGCTTTGTGAGAGGGGGGTTGCTGACATGTCGACCAAACACCTCCTCCTGGAACTGGAGCAGCTGGACCACCAGACTGGACAGGGACTTATTGGTGGGGGGCTCAGCCTGGATGTACTGAGGGGGCAACAACACAGAGGATCAGTCAGTCAGGACAACAGACACAAACAATATCTATGACCTGCTTTAGGTGTGTACCAGAAGTTATGATTAAACTGGTAGGTGTACATCTGTGGTTAAGAGCCATTTTAGATAGATAGATAGATAGATAGATAGATAGATAGATAGATAGATAGATAGATAGATAGATAGATAGATAGA